>JBAMNC010000083.1:190000-790000 GCA_037902135.1 Cetoscarus ocellatus
CTTCTCTTTTGGCAGGTGCTTTGTGTCTTCAACCAGCTTGTAGATTCTGTGTCTGCGAGGGTGAAGCCTTGGTGGTCTGCCAACTTTAGATAATGGCACCTGCCACCAGCGCTCCACCACTACTGTGTTCTGAGAGGAAATCAAATGCACTCTTTTATCAGTGCCATCGTAACCATGTAAAAAATAAAGGGGTTACAGAAGTCAGCATCTAACTTAAAGAGTGCTGATTTTTTAGTTGTTCCCGTCTATGGTAGGGCTGGGAAATATAACTGGTTTTCAAGGTTCAGACAGGCTCCACTGTGTTACAGAACGTGAGCTACTTTGTAAAACAAACTCTTGTTGTCAGAATTAGAGTGAAAATATCCTTATGATAGAGAAGTTTTTTGTGTTACTTGTCCTTCATTTGATAAAGAAACGTGGTCCAGATCTGATAGAACGGATACTGAAGCTGTTAGCATCTATGCTAATCTCTGTATGAGCAGTCACTTCCCGCTGTTGACTCACTTGTAGCTCCCACCTCTTCCTGCTCTGAAGGGCTCTGATTGGGTTGTGTTGCTTTGGTATGCTCACAATCATTGTAGATTGGAGCTTGACAAAGTGGCTCTGCCTGATCACTGACATTCACTTACTATGAAGTTGAAGCTTATCTATTTTAATGTATTTGTTTAATATAAACAAGGTTATCAATAACATTGATAAATAAAACTCAAGCCTTTTAAAGACCAAATTGGAGAAAACAAAGACTATTTTTTGCACAACAGAACCAACACAGGGACAGTAATTGAAACATGCTCTCTATTGTGTGCCAAAATGATTATTTGTTAAAATATGATTGATTAGATACTGTAACACAAGAAATGAGACTGATCATGACGTGGTGTGCCTTAAGACCTTGGCTTGACTTTAGGTGTGCAAAGGCAATGAATGGAATTCATTATTTATGTAATGTTTTTAAAAGTTGGTACTCATAATACAAAAATTGATTACAATGTAGACATTCGTAATCAGCATAATGTATGTGCATGTGTTTCCAGTTGAGAGATCAGTAAACAAGAGAAAGAAGCCAGCTGCAGGGGGTAGTGACTGTTTGGCTGGCAGCAGGCGCCTGTGGAAAGCCTTTTCTCAGCAGGCTTGTTATTAAAATCTTTAATAGTTTTGATGATTTACTATCTTTATCATCATTGTTGAGATCAAACCTTACAGTTAAACGGATAACAGGCCTGTGAAAGTTGTTAGATGGTTGAACTGTGCAGTAGTGATGAATGTTTTCAGATTAAAGGACATTAGGACTGACCTGAGCTGCAGTGAGGGAGAAGCTCCTGACAGCGGGCTGGACTAGCAGCTCCTGAAGGACGCGGCGGCCAGAGCTCCACATCCTCACTTCATTAAACACTCAACAACTCAGAGACTCTTTATCTGTGACTCCTTCAGTATAACCACAGCAGCCTTTGTGAGAATACCTCTACTGCCAGATAACCCTAATCTGGTCTGTCATGTAGCTGCAGCATGCACTTCAGCTAAAGGCGAAAGAGCGTCGATTACGTGACGTAGAAAGTCCCCGGAAGCTGCGACAGTAGACCCAAATAGTGCCTGCGTTAAACCCATACACACGTATATTATGTCTATGGTTAAACCACCCTAAAAAACAAACAAAAACAGATGTTCTCAAAGGCATACTTTGATAAAACCAGAGTTAAATGTCTACAATTTTCTTACCATAAAGTGACAGTGTCCACCATCCACCTGATTGGCTCTTCGTGGGCTGCGTGACATCACAGCAGCGCGACACAGTGCAGTGCGTTTGTAAGCAAATCAACAGAAAGAAAGCTATAAAAACAAGAAACATATGTGAAAAGTTTAATATTGGTAGATAATTTGCTGTCGTTATGTCATTGTCTCTATCTTTTGTTATTATCTGCTGTTTATTTATTATTTTCCTTTGTTCTTGTTTTTTTCCCCCCCTCCTTATTTACCTTGGCTGTCAGGCTGTTCTTTCACAACACTGACTGTCATTATTTTGCTGTAACTGTATGAATTTTCCTATTTTCAAAAAAAAAAAAAAAAAAAAAAAAAAAAAAAAATCAACGCTGGAGGACTTTCAGTTTTCTAACATATTTTGCTGTCTTGTCAGATTTTGTTACCCTCACCCCAACCCTAACCCGAACTTAACCTCTCCTCATCCCCAAACCTAACCCTAACTCCCCAAGAAACCTACAGCTGCTGAACGGGACGACGCACTAAATAATCTGACCGTGCTTCCTCTCTTCCTTATGATACGCTATATTATACACAAAAGCTCCCCTCCCTGCCTACCCTGGGATTAAATTCTTATTTTTTATCCTCTTAAGTTTACAAATATTATTTTATCATCACATTTATATTATTCTCTATTCTCTTTGGAATAAATATTTTAATTTTGCCCCCATTTTTTCTTCCTTTTTTCTATTACTTTCGCGGTGTTCCTAATTTTGTGGCCACTCAGAATAGTTGGACTCTGAGCCATAAGGAAATAAATTAACCTACTTGGAGAATTAAAGCTATAAAGATACAATGCGTGTGCCTGTGCATGGATGCTCTCACAACGGAAGCAACTCTTAACCAAACCTAACCCTAAACCTAAACGAGAGAGTGAAGACGTAGGGCGCAAGCGCAGAACCACAAAATAGCAACGTTAGATGGAAAGCAGAAAACGACACCCGTAATGGAGCATTGTTTATTGTAGACATTTTTCATTTTAACTGCAGTGAGTAAATCACTCTAAATCCACGTCTTCATTGATTTTGGCGAAGTGTGTGTTTTTGTTAAAGCTGCTGTCAGGAATTCACGATTTTTGAGGCCAATCTCCAGTAGTTAGTGTTGTTTAAGGTTAGAAATACTTAAAAGAAATAACATTTCCAAACTATTTTGAGGAGTTTACGAACAAATGCTATGCTTCTTTGTTGATCAAAAATGCTAAATAAAGTTAAAAAGACCCCACATTACTCAACAAACAAGACACATTATTTTTTAATGAAGTTGTTGAGGAATTTTATTCCTGAAATAAACACATTTGATGTAAAAGCAAATTCTTAAATAAGCATTACAGCACTCAACATTTTATTAGGCCAGGTGTAAAACTAACACAGAGATAAGTTTAGGTGTAACAGGAGGCATGGAATTTGACATTGTAGTAATGTGAAGCTGTTTTAGCAGGCCTTATACCACACTGGACCTGAGGAAAACAAATGAGGATAACTGGAAAAGACATGGCAAATTTATAGACAATGAAAGCAAAATAAAATAAAATAAATACCAAAGTCTCGAGTGACATAGGACATGTTTGGAAAACTGAAAAAAAAACCTCATACACCTATGTAGCGAAAAATATAAATAAATATAATCCTCAGCAAGCACTTTTAGTCATGCCAGACATTTTTGCAAGCAGTATTCCTCTAAAATTTGTGATGAAGAGATTTAAATCACACATTTTGCACACCAGAGTTTGCTGAACCACCTGTTGCTCCATAGAAAGAGTTGCGGGATGGCATCATCCTGGATGCAGCAGTAAAAGCCCCACTGCATCCCATCAAAATGAATCCACAACAACCACAGATCAATGCACAGGCGCAGGCGACCCAAACCACAGTGGTGATGCCGAAGGCCAACAGGTAGGTTGTCTTGTGGCAAAATGGATCCTTTCCAGGTGTGTAGTTGGGCGGGTAAATGGAATAAATCCAGACAGAGCCTACAGGACGACATTTCAAAGTGTTAAATGTAAATCAACACTTCTGCCTATTGTCTCCCTAACACAGAGCCCTATCTCTCACCTGAAATGAGCCAGCAGAAGTTGAAGATGTGCAGGAGGCTCATGCAGGTCAGGGTGGAGCTGTTCCCCTCTTTGCTACCGGAGGTCATACACAGAGAGATGATGCTGCTTACTCCAAATACAATCAGGTAGATGGGGATGTATGGCTGAATTGTACAGTGGTCCAGATATTTAGACCCTGTGAGAAATTTTACTGGATTAAGATGATTTTTAAAGTACAAAGCATTGAATAGAACTTAAAATCTTAAGGAGAGGTAAAGTCACCAAAAAAAATAGCAGTGATCATAACCGCCCACCATGTAAGATTCACCAAAACAGCTGAAAAGGAAGAGACACAGAGTTGAAGACTGGGTTTAAAGTTTAAATTGGTGCATGTGGATCAAATCAGTAACAAACTTCTCACTCAGTACAATGACCAGCGGGGCAGTAATAGACGAGTCACTGTCGGTCATATCTACAGGAAAGAGATCAGGTTTGTCAATATTATACGCAGACATTAAGAGTTAGACAATCTGCAGAATCATTTTATAACCTACCTGTTTAGCTTTGAAGAGGGACACTTAATAAAAATCTTTTCTTCTTTCAGTCTTCACTGAGTGTGGTACTTCGCATGAGACATCAACCCCTCTAAAAGCCTCTTAAATTCTCAACATCCTTAAGTGCTTTAAAACAGGATGTTGACACATTCTGTCACAAGCTCAGATAACAACAATTGTGTTGCAACTTTGTGTTTTACCAGGAGGAACAAATGACCGATGCAATTTCTTTTTCAGATGCTATAAATCTTTTGGGTCCTCCTTAAAACCTCAGGACTCATTCCTTTACAGCTGTGGCTTAAATGACATATATGCTCAACTAAATGAATGGACACTGATATCATTCATCAGAAATTAGTAAGTGTAACTTAACACAATGCTAAGAGACCAAACAACGGGAAGTAAAAGAGAAAATTAACAGTTGGCTGTGGTTTTGGTGTTTCATGTCATGTTCTGTGGAAACAATATCAATTATTAACAGAAGAACTACATAACAGAATCCGTTAACCACACTTTTCCTGTAACAGATTACTGAGCTGCATATAATTGTATCAGATCAGGTTATTGCTAACACCTAAATATTCCCAGTTATTGGGTTAATGTAGATATAAACACACTGAACGCCATAGTTAAAACACTCATTACGGGCCCTTCAAATCACACATCTGGTGATACAATATAGCTGCCTGTGCTTCTTAAAAGGCAAAGCAAACTTCTCAATGGCTTTATATAAAAATATGAGTCCATGGCTGTCAACGCCCCCCATTTTTTACCTAGAGGGTAGGCCATCAAGCTGTCAGCCGCCACTCCTATGTAAAATTTGACAAGAACAGCAGAAGGAAAAGAGTCATAACATTTTGGAATATCTCTTTCATCGCTGAGCTATACCAGCTACAATGGGCTGAAAGAAGACTGAGAATGAGGAAAAACAAAAACATGAGGATGGCAAGGGCTTTCTGGACAGCTGCAATGGTCACTTAACCCCAGAGGAGGCTGTGGTTGCATCACAGGGGTCAAGACTATTGTGACACAATTGTTTTGGAATATCACTGGCAAATTTCTGACTCTTGGACGACAGACTAGCAGACTGTTGCAGATTAGCTGGTGAACACATAAAGTCTACACAGTCAAATCAATCAGGTGAAAGCATCCCAGACCACCTCCATATGTATTTAAAGAAACAAATAGCAAACCCCTTTTCAGTGCACATCACACAGTATCTGAAAGCCCAGATCAATTTAGCCCAGCAGTTCAGTCAAATGCTATTTGCTTTGTATCAATCTATGTTATTTTTGAGAATATTACATCACAGTTACAATTTCATATGAGTTACATTTATCTTTAAGTCTGGTAATCACCTTATTCCCACAAATGAAATATGGAAAATAAGGCATGTTTACCTTTTAGTTGGTGAAATTAGTCTTGCCCAGCTTCTAAAAATAAGTTCATTATCTTAAATTAAGAGTACAAGAAAGAGATTATGCTTCACTTTTCCTGTTTTAGTTGAGTTCAGTGTAATTACTCCTCAAATATAATCAAGTCCACAAAGACTTTGTCTTAAGTGACATTGCAAGGGAGAGTCCCTTGTAATTTTACACTTCTTTGTGACAGCTCAGGACTCGTAAACAACTGTCTGAAATTGGTGAAGTTCCAACTAATTGTGTGACACAAAATAACCTAAATTCTGATTGTATTGACAACAGCAAGGTAACACAAAGAGGAAAATGTCTGTCTTACTGACAAACAGTCTCAGAGTCATAAAATGTGACAGATAAAGTTGATCTGTGATGCAAAGCTTAACCAATTAGTCCTGCGGCCATTTCAAAAAGATGTGACACAGAAGTGACCCCACAAGTTCCTCAGTTTCTGAGCTTCTGCCTGAAAACAATTTAACACTGCTGCTTGCATCCATCAAGTACTTACAGCGGATCCTTAATGCAACGCAGGAGAAAGAAGAAAGGTACAGGAAAGATTTGTTTTCCATTTTCCATTTTTAATTAAGTCAAAAGATAAAATGAAGTTGAATTTTTACTCAACAAATCTTCTTTTTGTTACATCACGTTTTTTCTACCAAGAAACTTTATTCTTGAAATTGGATTTTGACATCAATTTTGACTTTTTGACTATTTTTTTTACCCCACATTTCCTCTTTCTCTTTGTGTTGATTTTATCCTTGAAATTGTACATAAAAACTGTTCTTGATATTTTGACTCTTAGAAATTTTGGATTTTTCTAAACATTCTGACTTTTTCTGGACCCAGTTTTTCTCCTTATTACCTCCACCAAGGAGGTTATGTTTTTGCCGGCGTTTATCCGTCTGTCTGTCTGTCTGTTTGTTTGTGTTCAAAATAACTTGAAAAGTTCTGAACAGATTTGGATGAAATTTTCAGGAGTTGTTGGAAATGGGATACGGAAGACCTGATTAAATTTTGGGACTGATCCGGATCACCTTGACGGAAGTCTGCGCTCTCTGAGTGCTTTTCTAGTTTTTTACTTTGTTCTCTATATCACAGCCATATTCTTCAACCTGTATTTCAGCTTTACCCTTTACTTGTTGTTTTTATATTTCACCACTTTTTTTTCGTAACATCAAAATAACAGCTTTGTTCTCCCCATTTCAATGTTTCTATGATTCTATGACATTTTGACTTTTTCAGAGTATTTTCCATTTCCTCTTTTTATTACTGGCTTTTTTCTTTCTGACAAACAACAGTCATATTTGCTCAATACTGTTAGTGTCCAGCTATTTTTTTCCTTACAAATAAGCAGGTACAATGTCTCACACTGATTTCAAGAACCTGACTGATCAAGTGAGGGCCCGCTTTTTTGTTTATGCTGCGTTGTCATGGAAATGTCCAGTGAGCCTGCCATGCTGCACGATGCAGCGAGACGTATCAGCGGTAATCAATTAATTAATCAAGTAATCAACTAAATTTACCCAAGATAGTGTTTATATATACATAGATGTATATTTAAACTACTCAGCTACAGTAACATAAGTAAATTTAATTCACCCCTAACTCCACAAAAGTGTATAAAAATAATCATTTAAGTGCACTTAAGCAGCCCCTTTGCACCAATTTCATTGATTTATTTTATTCCAGTGTCTTGGTTACATACATTTTCAGTGTTTTGATTTCAGTTTCAGACATTAACAGCTTTGTGTTTCATCATTTTCTCTCTCAGCAAAGAAAATGTGTCTTTTAAACTTAGCTTTTTGGGGACTGAGTCGACGGATTTGCCCGTCTTTGTGACCTCTTTCAGCTGGAAGTCAATGATCATTTGAATCATTGGAGATGCAGGGAAATCCATGCAGATGATTCCAAGCCTTTGGTTCAGGTCTGTCTTGGCCTTCAGGTAATCGTACAACTGTGGGTTGATGCGTTGAGCGATAGCTCGAGGATATGCAAACACACCAGCTCCGCTGCTGAAGGTGAGAAAAATCTGGGCTTTGTTTCCTGTGGGAGCTACTTCTAGGTGATCATAGACACTCTGCCATTTCTCCTGCACATGACTGAGGGTAGGAACCTACGGGGAGGAACAAAGAGAGCACACAGTTAAAAATCACTTTTATAAATCATAGATGAGTTCCATTTTACTTTATGTTTTAGTATTTTATATTTCAGAGTCAATTTTTTAAAAATTTTTGTTCAAGATTTCAGGATTGGCATCAGAATCTTCATGTTTTTATCCTTTAATCATCATACAACGCTTTTTTAACTAAAGCATGTTACATTTCCACCTCACAATACTGGTATCAAAGTTCATGTTATGATAATGAACAAGAAGATTAAGTTGGGGTTTGAGTTTTTTTGCAGTCGGTGTTGTAGGTAGACTATGATAAGCAAGGGCAAGAATAGATAGAAGATAAGCAAGAAACTGATGTCACACATTGAAGGTGTGGCGGTAGGCAGTAGAAAATCTTGGGCAGAACCAGACTTCTGAAGAGGTTACATCTCTTCATGGTGAAGTTAACTTTTCTTTCACAGCATTCCTTTGCTATGGTAACTTTGTGACGGTCCCTAAGCCACCGAGCCATCACCGGCAGCGTATTGAGACAGATTGAAGTTGTCTGGCTCAGAGGACGGCTCATCTGGAGGAAAACAAGGTTGTAGCTCAGTTTGTAGTGATTAACAAAAGGGGTCGGGTTAGTAGCTATGTTGTTTTATTGATGAGTTATTGACCCGGAAATCCAAGTCAATAACTTGGAATCTCACGTGAGCACGCACTGTCGGTTTCTCGTGACTCGTGGCTTGGACACTTATTATTCCAATAAACCATAAGCCCATTTTCCACGATAGTAACCAAACAGCCAAATCCATTTACTCTTACGCAAATGGAACCATATTTTTTTACCAGTAACTGCAGAAGGGGACATATATGTAAAAAACAAACAGTTGTTTTGATCGTATATCTGGGTAGCCAGAGTATCTAGCAACCAACAAAATGTGAAATAAGCTACTCCAGTCCTTTTTTTATGGTTCACCCTGGGCTCATCATGACATCATAGACCTCACCTTGTACTGCCACCTAAAGATCTCCACCCACAGTCATGAAGGCTCACAGCTGTATTCTTGGTGGCACACATACAGAGAGGGAGCTTATTTGCATTAAAAGAGGTTCACATCACAAGATAGCAGTCTGCGTTTATTTCTGATTTATGAGGAGACAAAAACTTCCTCTTGTGATCAATGGAAATTATATTTTGACCAAAACACAGCAAAGATGTTTCATTAAGATCACAGTTGACTGTTAGGCAGGAAAATGGTGTGATCTGTCCCCCTTCACAATAACCCAATACATCCAATTAGATGTACATGAAGAAGTGTTTTAATACCTGCCAGTCGTCAGCAATGTCCATAGAACTGTAACGCATCCCCAGGTCTGGTCCAGGAAAGTCCTGCAGGATGATGAGCTTCCCTCTGGCTTCCCCCAAGGTGGGCACGAGCCTGCTGTGCCACAGCAGGTCCCAGTGGGAGTAACGGTGGATGTAGTCAACCACGGCTCCGTAGATGTCATATGTCTCACTGAACTCCTCCTTCACCCTCATCAGCACCGTCTCGGTGGGAAACTCTTGGAGGAACTCAGTCACACCCTCCAGCACATGTCCAAAGTGGGCAAACTGATAAGACACCCCGTGGTGGATGGTGAGGTTCCCTCCAACATGACGGACACGTACATCCAGAAAGCGGACACCTGCCCTCAGCTGGGACGCCAAACTCCAGGTCTGGCACTCAGCGTACACACCCCCGTACACAGCCATGGCGTTGTGTGTGCCCGGCATGGAGATCTCAGACAGCAGCTGGTCATCGGGGATGCCGGCCATCCAGGACGGATTCAGAAACTCTGGGTTTGGGGTGTCGTCATAGTCTGGTGTCTGAATGGCACCATGACTTAAACCAACAACTCTGAAACATAAAAGTAACTTCTGAGAGACAAAACAAAGTAAATCTGTTTTAATTGAGATATTCTTTATGTTCATGAATCCTGTTGGTCATAATATTGTTGTTACTAAAACTTTTGACCCAATGTGCCCTCATGATAATTAAACTATTTGGATATAAATGATTATCAGTATTTCCTAGGGTTGCTTAGTTATGGGAATAATCATAGTCACCATTATATAAGCTCTAGCACAGTCATTAAACAGGATTGTCATTGAAACTGAAGATTAACTAATTGCCCTTGCACTACTGTTTACTGGTACATGAGGTAAAATCAGGGGGATTAGGACATTTTTCCATCTGATTTTGATGTTTTTGACATAAATTAAAACAATTTACAATTCTCTAATGCTGAAGGTGTTAACTATCAGGAGACAGAGATGTAAGGCCATTCTTAAAAAGGTACTGTCATACACTTATGATTAAAAAGATCCTAGACAAGCTTTCTTTTGGAAAATGAAGTTGATATGGACGGCATGTAGTGTGCTAATATTTTAGATTAAATATATTTTTTGTCCTCATAGTTACCTTTATCAAGGTTCAATATTACTAAAAATCAAACATCATTTTATCACCTCATTTAAAGCACCTTAAATTATGCTTCCCAATTCTTTATAAGTTATTAAACCCTTATTTGTTGATCTGCTCCACTCAACCCTACATCACAGTCACTCTGAATTCCCTTTATTAATTCATATCTTAAATCCAAGAAAAAAAAAAATCCAAGCAGCTGTATGGAATAATTTCACTTTGGATTTTGTGGTAACAGCGCAGCATAAATTCAAATATTAAGGTGATTTTACACCATGAACAGAAAAGCAGATAAAGATGTTTGTGCTCCGTCTGTTATCGTTGTATATTATCATTCAGCGGCCGGCTCTGCTGATAAAGATATTTTAAGTAAATATTATTCTAACAAATATTTTTGTCCTCATTTGACCTGACTTTAAACTATTCAGAGGGCATTTCTTAAAGCTCTTGCTGATTTTTGACTGTTTTGGGATATTTTGCCAATCAATTTAGTGTGCATTTTTATCATGTTAGTGAAATATTATTCCTAATCACTATTTTGTTGAGATATCTGTTCACTGATATTATGTACATTAGACTCTCAATCCTTTTTCACAACTTTCCTCTTTTGAACAGTCACATGTGAGGCACTCTGAGATGCAACTGGATTTGTCTAAAAAGGAGCTTTATACATAACATTTAATCAATGGAAAATTTCTCTTTCAGTTAAGTCGTTTACTCCTTTATTGTGTATATGTCTTGTCTCAAGAGCTGATCTGCAGTGTTTTACTGCCTTTAAGTTATAAAATATCAGACGTATTCAAACAAGAAAGGGGAGACAGTTGTTCTTAGCCTGAATGAAAGAGCCTCATCCCTTACCCCACCAACACCAGCAGCTCTATAAACATCTGCATCTTTACTGGACCTCTTCTGATGTCACTCGTCAGAATGGACATTAGCCGTGACAGGCTCTATGATCAGCAGAGAGAAAGATAAGAAAGAAATCAGAATTAACACAAAGAATGATTAATTATCCAGGAAGGAACTCAACATTAAGAGGTTTTAATGTTAATGTTGTTGAGAACAATACTTCAACAATAAAAATAGGAGTTTTAAAACATTAAAACACCTGGTATTAAAGAATGTAGAAAATTCGGTCAACCAACAAATAGACGAATGCTGACAATGTTTTTGTGTAACCAGACAGTGTGTGGAGTTTGCCCACAGTTCTTACTGTTTAAGCATAATATATTATTAAGGGGATCAGTGTTGGGTTTTTGCCAGTATCTGATATGCCAATATTTTCAAATTAACTCGAGCTGATAGTGATACAGAAATTGATATACTGATACACAATTTTTGCAAAACACAGCAAGTCTCATTTATACCAGAATTGACCTGTTATTCTTATATTGATAATCTATGTTTGTAAACTGATCCCTCCATCTATTATCCATGCCGCTTATCCCTTTTGGGGTCATGGGGGTTGGAGCCCATCCCAGCTGACACCACACAAGAGGTGGGGTACACCCCAAACCGGTCGCCAGCCGATCACAGGGCCACACAAAGAAACAGACAACCATTCATGCTCACACTCGCACTGAATATTATTTTGGTCTGTGGGAGCAAACCAGAGTGCCCAGAGAGAACCCACGCATGCACGAGGAGAACATGCAAGCTCCACACAGAAAGGCCCTGACTGACATGGGGATCAAACCAGCAACCTTCTTGCTGAGCACGTGCACTACCTGCTGCGCCACTTGCTGCCCTCGGAAAACAGATGTAAAACAAAAACAAAACATTTTCTTCAATAATAAATGATACTTTATTTTTTAAATGTAGAGATTCAGTAATTAAAATGTGAGGCATTATGGTATATTCACACATTCTGGCTTATAAATACAATATACATAGCTGATATGTATGACTGATATATACCAGCGATGAATATCAGCAGAAATGTTGATACATGTAAATATCCATAATCAACTCATTGAGTTTTTATCTACAGATAAAAATACAGCTCTGTTAATATTGTGCATGAATAACCTAATATTAGGTGTTCAGGACTTCTACTTTTGTTGCCCTTGTATCAAACACATATTACTATTGTTTGATTTTTAACAGAGTTGTATCAAAGTTCATAATTCTGGTTTTGTAAAAAGGCACTTGTTGATTCTTTATACAGAAATAGATATTGGTTATATTCACTGAGCAAAAAAAAAAAAAAAATACTGCCATCAGATTTTAATCAAGCCCTTATTCAGGCTGATATAAATATTATTAACTGTCCTATGCTGCTGTCACTGATTTGATTTAAATAGAATTTCAGTCCAACATGTACAGAACAATATATTATTAACAACAGACATCACATCAGACTACAGCTACACTTTAGTCAAATCAAAGACTTCTCATAACTTGATCACTAGCAGAAGAAAAACAAACCTTTAAACCCCCAAGCATCAGAATCAGAATAGTTTTTTATTGCCAAGTATGCAACACATAAAAAGAATTTGACTCCGTTAGTTGTTTTCTCTGTTAGAAGGGAATTTAAAAAAAAAAAAGATGAAGTGTATCAGCTAAAATATTATCAAACAAATAACAAAAGTCTGAGCCTGAAGTCAGATGTCAACATCAGCTTACTCTTGGATTTTTCAATGTCCTGGATCATAAAACCACCCATGATATCAAAACTATCAAAGCTTAAGATGATTCTGCTGCATTTCATACCTGAAAGCAGGAGATGTTTGACCTCGATCAGAACCAGGCAGCCAGGGACAGAAAAGAGAGAGGGAGAGATGGAGGGGAGAGCAGAGGGGTCAGAGGCAAAATGACAGCGTCAGTGTGTTCAACGTGGGCTGTTATTGTGAGAAATACCACAGAGCGAGGGGCGGAGGCTGGGGTAATTGTGTGACAGGGGTATTCAGCTACTCATATTATTGACCTATTGTGGCCCAGAAACAGATTAGAAAAAGAATTATGAATGCAAAATATCATATATTTTTTTCTCAAAATCACATATTCCAATATTCTCAATACTGATATAAACCTACTTTTTCAATTATTATTTTAGTTTTCATTGTAAAGAACAAAATCAGTCATGCAAAAATGATATTTCATTTGCATTACATGTGCATTCAGTATCAAATATACTTATGACAGTTTTGCAGTATGACAATAGTTACAGTGTTTGGTTATACAAAAAAGTAAATTCCTCCCAAGTGTAAAAAAAATAAACCACATGTAGTTAAAACCTACATTTTCGGTCATTTGATCCATTTTAGTTTAAGTTTGAGGTTAAAAAAGGAGAGCAGTAAAGCTGAGGCAGCTCTGTAGGTGTTTTCTACAATAAACTCCACAAACTGATGTTTGACCCTGTAAAATGAAGCACTTTGGAACATTCATACATTTTTCTAATATCTTTAAAAAATTAACTTCTATTACAAACTTAATTTTGTAAGCCTGTTTATGAAGTTTATTTATTCTGAAGATCATGCTAATAACACTTTTCATCTAAAATAGGGGGGCCAGTGGTGGGGGTTTAGTGTTAAGTATGAGCTTGTGTGTAAAGATGCTTCTAAAAATTCCCATCATAGTTCCACAGTGCCAACAGGGCAAGACAAGCAGTCTGTCAAAGAAATATAAAAATATTTTTCAGTTCACAGCAGCTTTCAAGGATTCAGCTTTGTGCATGACCTACAGGTGGATGTTTTCTCATCTCTTATCAGTGAGTGAAAGTCCTTAAAATAGTTCAAATATTACTGTGGGTCTTGATACCCGAGGCACATTTCAGACAAAGAATTCTGTTATGCAAATAAATAAGAAAAACACAATCCAGATAACAATAAAATTTGGACAGACAGCTGAATATTTTACACATTAAATAAACACATAAATGTTTTATTTTTACAAGCTTCAGCTGGGAGTTACTGTCAGGTGATAAAACAGTCGGATTTAACACTGATTTCTTTTTTAACTTTTTCTTTTACAATTTGACCACCCCACATATAATTAGCCTGTTCATTCTGACAGTCATTTTTTACCTCCAGAATTGAATCTAAATCTTTACGAAAACTTTTAATGGACCTCAGATGGTGCTGATCTCTGATGACAAAACTGTAATTATTAAGAGCAGAGAGAATTCCTGGTTTCATATGTTTTCATTAGAGAGCAATTTGTCTGCATTATTTTTATAACATTGTTTTTTTCTCTAATAAATTACTATTAATGTTACTTTGAGGGGCAGTAGTTATTATTTTTACAAAAACTGAAAAAACAAAAATTGACCAAATCCTGAAATACAATAAAATTCAGGGGGTCATATTAAAAGACTAAAAAGCATCTAGATACTTTTGTCTTATTCAGTTTTAACAAAAAAAAATCTGTTGCACTGTATGTGTATTAGTTTTATCCGTATCCCTCAAATCATTACAGGAGCAAATCCTTTACTAAAATCAGCAAAGACACTAGCTCAAAATATTAATAAAAAATAGAGTGTGGTGCCTCTCTTATTTACTGAAAGACTAAAATCATAATAAACATTTTTGAGTAAGTGTCCCACAGAGGGATTCAGTTCAGCTCAGGAGTCCCACAGTGAGTGTATGGTGCATGGAAACTCTGCAGATGTTTGGTCTCATATCACCATGTGGAGCCAAATATTACACAAGAGACTTAACCTTGTCCTGCTGTGCAATGTTTGGTCAGCTGCTGGCACAGGTTAAATATCTAGCATGGAAATTTTAGAAATTCAAATATTTTTAAGATAATGAAGTCAGGAAGGTGAACACTGATGCATGTTTTTAGGCTCCTGCCAGGAACTTCTGATCAGTGTTGGTCTGGCACCCTCTGTGGACAAAGCTTATATCTTTCATCTCATATTTTGTCTTTTTGTTGATTTTGTTCATGTGAGAGTAAACACCAGTCCCTCCTCTTAATTCTGATTAATGTGATTAAATTTCCCTCAAGTTCAAGTAAAAGTAGCACTCTGAATCTTCCAGTAAAAAAAAGTGATTGAATTTAAATGTTTTAAATATTATACCCTTTGTGGATTCTTTTTCAGTGAAATTAGTTGATACATAGATCAGTAAAAATGCAGTTTATGCTTTATGTGAGTCAAAGTTTTACATAAACCCACTGCATTTGACCAAATAAATACAGAATGAAATATAGAAATATCCCTTTTGATGGGCCAGCCTAGTTTGGGAACCAGGGCTCTAAATGACCACAAGAGGGTGGAAAAATGCTATTTTACAACCTGGAAACTTGGCTTAAGCTTTGCTCAATTTCCAAAAGTAAGAATAAAAGGGATAGTGCAAATTCAGTTGCCTTTGGGTTTAAAATGCATGATTAAGATTGTCCTACCTTGACTTGCCACAGTCCTAATCCTTCTTGTGGAGAGTGAAGATGCATTCAGACTAAAGGTGGAATAAGAGTTAGAAGGATATCGATGAAATCTGAAGGCAAGAAATGAGACAGAGGGAAAAGTGCCGCAGGTTTGCCAAAAATTAAACAGTTTGTCATTTTACCCACCATAGCACAACCCATCAACAACGTCAGGTTTGTGTTGATGTTTCTTGATGGCTCACAAAGCAGGAAAGATATGGGGAAAAAGATATTCATGTGGAGTGTTTAATGTGTTAAAGTTGTATTTTTTAAGTATATTTTTGAGCATTTTAGCCTTTAGTTAATAGACAGTGGATAGGGGGGAGAGAGAGCAGGGGCGGACACTCAGCTAATGGACCTCAGGTGGGAACCGAACCTGGGTTGATGAAGAATACAGACGTAGGTCATGCCTGGTTGCTTACTACTCCACCAAACCAGCACCCCAGTAGGAAAAAAATTCTTAAATTTCTTTCTTTTTAAACTTTTTTTAGCTACATTAGATTACATACCATGAATGCAGATTTAAAAGTCATGCAATGTGCGCATAAATACTTGATAATTACAATGACCTGATTTATATTGCTTTAATAACAATGGTGAAGATGACATGAGTTTTTGGGTGACAGGCATGCCTTTGGTTCACTATTGTTGTGTAAATCAGTTACCTGACACATTTCATCCATGTAGAAAGAAATAAAATGATTGTAAGTCTTTTAAAAGTTAACTTCTGTTTTGATCTTATTTCAGTGTATTCTGTTTTGTTTTGCTCTACTAGAGTGGTGTCATATTAAGTCCTAAATATGGTTGTGAGTCAACATCTTAGCACGGCTGGTTCCCTTGCCTCAGAGTCTGTGGGATTTTTGAATGGGTTTTCAGTTAAATGTCTTAAATAAAGTTCATTATAAACAGAAGCATCAGAGATCCTATTTTTTCTACAACATAAAATACATTTGAAAATGCCCCACCTGTTTATTCAAAATGTGCTTTGGTTGTCTAAAGGGTTTGGTTGCTAACAGGTAGCTAAATAGGCTACAGAGATTGTCTGCAACATTCAACACCATCATTTTTGATCATCTTCACAGCCATGAACACGAACATGATTTGGTCCCACTAATAAGAAGGACTTTTGTAGTAGAGGTGAGAGCGTGACATCATATTTAAAGCTTGGCGGCTGCAGTGCTGAAGTCAGTCCACCATGTTGTAGTGCCATAAAAGGCCGACACTAGCTTTTTACTTTTGACCATTTTTGTTCATGCATCAGGACGTAACAATGCAGTGTTTTTGTTCACGTGTCTTACATTTCAGTATATGCCTGTTTCAATGCTTTTTTTGGTGTCTCTTAATACACTTATTGTTATCAGTGTTTTTTTTTTTAAATCTCTGTAAAGCACTTTAATCGCTTTGTCTATAAGCGGTGCTCTAAAAATTAACTTGTATTGTCTTGTCTTGCTCTCCCTTTTGTGTCTATTCCAGTCTACTGCCAATTATACTTCACTATTTTTGTGTTGATTTATGTGCACCTTCCTAAATAAAACAAAAACATAAAACTGAATAAAACATTAAGAATAAAAACACTGAACACAACAGAAAAGTTCAAGTTGAATCTATAACAACAAAAACAGACAGTACATTTCATTGTAACAATAGAGTATTTGAATGGGTAAAAAGCTGGGATAATATTTAGTTTCTCTAACAGGAAACTGTCTTTTTTTCTCTCTCTTTTGAGGACAACACAGCCATTCACTCTCCTGCTGAATGCTCACACCCCGCCAGTTTCAGTTACAACCAATCTTTGTCAAATCAAAATATTCACATTTATCTTCAAGTGGAAGGAAAACTCTTATTTAGCGCCCTTTCTATTTTCTAATCATTCTATGCTATTATACAGTGTTTCTGTTTTCTCCTGTGTCCTTCAGCCTCTTTTCTCAATCCCTTGAGAGCACTTTGGATCGAACAATTTGAAATCTTCTAAATATTGCAAAAATAATGATGCTGAGGAGTTTTTAAAGTCTATATCTTGTCATGATAGTTAATGAAATGTACAGTTTTCTTGGGTGCTTTGGTTGTCAATTATATTATCGCTTCATGACTGATTTTTGCAGTTGCTGATATTCTAATTTGAAAGACTATGTAAGTGACCGACATCTGTAAACAACCTGCCACCGTTCGTTTTAATGTGCTCTAAGATTCATGTCAAAAATAAGGTATATTTCTGTATAATTAATGTGAAAACCTCGATAAATTTACTGTCAAACTGTTTTTTTTATGAAATGTTAAATATATATTAAATATTATTTAAATGTAAATAAATAGATATAATGAGACATTGCAACTTGGGAAAATAAAAAGATCTATGGGATGATGGTAGTTTTAGAAGCAGTTTGCACTACACACAAAGTTTGAACATAGTATTTTAACATTTTGCATGTAAAACTTAATGTTTTATTATTTTGTCCCTAAATATACATTTTGATTTTGTATTTTTTTTAGTATTAATAATTAAAGACACAAGGACATTTATCATATCTAATTGTGAAAACTGTTTTAAAAATGTTATTTAACAAAGGATTCTATCAGTATGAGTGATACTTCATACATCTGTTTCCTGGTAACAACAAATGTGCTGTGTTTTCACTTCCATGGTATTTTATCACCTGTTCTGGTGAATGAGGTTCGTACAAGCCAAAATATGTAGTTTAACCTGTTGTTTACTCTTTATGTTGTTGCCTGTAATTAAATTAAAACAGAAATAGAATCTGAACAACATTGAATAAAGTTAGAGCTTTTGGGAGGAACTTCTAAGTTGTGTAGTTGGTGCTCAAAGAGGCATGTCTTTGCTGATCATCCCTTGAACATCAAAAAGAAGTTTTTTTCTGACATGAAACCTCAGTCTACTTTTCTTTCATTTAACAGTAGAAATATACATCACTGGCAGTCAGTTTCTGCTGCCAATAAAAAAAAAAGCACAAATAGTTTTGGCAAATTTCTTGACTGACATTTATACTGCTGCTGCAGATTCAGGCACTGAAAATTTCACATTACAAGTTACATATCTTGCTTTTAACAGTCAAAGAATAACTAAAGTGAAAATAAGCCATTTTATTATGACATTTATTTAGAAAAATGTTTGGTCTCAATCTTATTTTAAACTGGTTCGATTTGATGCATTTTTTCATTCCTCTCAGTCATTTAAGATGAATCTTTGACTATATAGAGCTGCACTTTTAATGCAGCTCTCTCCCTTTCTCTCATGCACCAAAATGTGACCATTTGTGGATTTCAACCCTTGAGCACAACAGATAAGGCCGGAATTTGTGCCCACAGCCACATAGGGCAAGGAAAACTGAACCCCAGACAAATACGTGTTAGTTATGGTACAGGAGAGACTTGGTGTTAATTACAATAGAGAAATTGCTAGTATACATCAGTCGAGGCTAAATTGAGTTTGAAGACAATGGCACACCGTGTTTCTGTAAATATATAATACTGTGCATTCATAATATTAGAAGTAAAAAAACTAATAATAATGTATGCGTGCATATCCTTTAGGGCTTCTGTTTTGATGAACTTTTTTAACCCTTTCATTTATCCTGTTTCTTCATTCAGTTACAACTTTTGTTCCATCAAAGGTCCAAACAACAACATTTATAATTAAATACATTTGAAGGATTTATTTACTCTTTCTTAAACTTTGGATCTAAGTTTCTCTATAAGGGGATGGTGGTGGGTCCTAATGATAAGTTCAGAAACACGACTTCTTAGTTGCACTGTTTGGAGGTCTCCATTTTACATTAACTCCATCTTTAGGAGGGTTATAATTTCTTTAATGTCACATGCAAATAAATGCTAATGCTTAAGTCTGTGAAGATTCTCATTCATCCAGGTCATGGTCATCGGAACTGAAGAAGCTTCTTGGATGAGAAGTGAAACGTCTTCCCAACAAACTCTACACAGTCCAGTTGCCTTGCTTTTGAATCTTCAGGATAATGCTTAAGTGTCAAAGTACAGGGCAACAATGGGGTGGTCCTTTTATGATCTGCAGTTACAATCGTTCAAATAACTGATAAAACAAAAGGATGATCAGGTTTTGTATAATGAGGAATTCAAATTCATACACGTGCACATAAAAAACACTCAAACACCAACACAAGCTCCACCAGAAAAACCTGCTCCAGCTTTCTGTTGAACTGAAACCTGTCAGAGCCCGCTTTTCTTTCAAATTTAACTTTATCATTTCACGTTTATTATCTGAAATCAATACTTTTACTCATGACCTACAAAGCAAATGACCATCAACAACAACGCTAACAAATGCAGTATTTAATGTAAACCACTTCTGGGGGCCAGATGTGTCAATTTACACTGATTAAAAAACTTTTTCTGAGTCTTTTTTTGAGGCAAATTTTCAAATTAAGTGATACATTTTATTGTTAAGAGAAAGCACAATTACTTTTTTCAAGTCAGGAAACACTACCTCAGCATGCAGGGAAAACTATAACAAAATAAACCAAAACCACCACACAGGAGCTTCATTTACCTTTTGTTTGTTACTCACCACATGCTGTTTAAATGGCACCGATGTAGTTACACCATGCTGGAGGATCTGTGAATATGTGCAGTTGGAAAATGATTTTGCTTTATTTTTTTAAAGTTCATTTGAGGAGTTTTAGTAGGTATCAAACAGAGTAACATAAATAGTGATTACTAATTACCTGCAACAAAATGAACAAGATTAAAAGGGTAAAGAGTTTTTTTAAGTTTTTCAGCATGTCTTAAATTGTTTGTGGAGTGCCGGATTAAGGTTTAGCTGCTTACAGCAAAAACATCTTTACATACATTTTCTACATAAAAATTCACAGTGAAGGTTATGTTTGACTTGAAAGAAATTAGGACAAGTTTTTGTTGTACAAAGATCTATACATGCAGAGCACAAAATCAACCAAGAAAAAAACTTACTGCTTTATTTACAGGGGTACAAAATCTAGCCAAACCTAGGGTTTCCCAACGGAGCTTTAAAACTTGTAAATAATTAGTCCAAACTGTAAAGGGATTTCAAAAACCACAGTCAAATTTGAGAGGATATGACAGGATAATTTTTAGCATTTCAGCTTTAAAATAATTAATCAATCAGTGATATGGTTTTGAAGTCAGTGGAGAAAGTCGCTCTTGTTGTGACCCGTGGTCGGTGTTACTCTGACACGTCCTGATAATGTAATTGTTTGCCTATTTAAGGGGAAAGAATAGGCTCATGGGCCAGTTTGGACGATTTGTATTTTGATATGATTATTTTCTTCATCTAAATGTGTCTAAAACACAAGTCATGGTAAAAGCTACAGATATAAAGATGTTGTTCTTGAAAAACTTGAAAACTCCTCTAAATGTACAGTAAAGACTGGTCTATTAAAGGAAAATTAAAATTTTTCATGTACCTTCAAAGAGGATGACTCTTTCCACAGGAGCTTCACTGAATCTGTTCAGTACTTAATATTCTTATTGTTGTGTATGGAGACCTAAACTTGGTTAATAAGAATCAATAACAATAAGAATTGGCCTGGACTTTTTGTTAACTACATTTTTTGGCTTGCAGCACACTTTTTGTTACCAGGAAACAGATGTATGATTGAGTATCACTGATGCTGACCTGAATGCTTTGTTAAATAACACTGTTAAAACAATTTTCATAATTGGATATGATAAATTTCTATGTGTCTTGGATTCTTAACACAAAACAATACAGAACAATCTTAATGTATATTGAAGGACAACATAATAAACTTTGTGTGTGTGTGTGTGTGTTAACGACACATACCCTACAGTTTACAGCATTTGGTTAATGAAAAAACAATTATTTTGATCTTAAAGGCAGGATTTGTTCACCTTTTTAAGGACAAATTCACGCACTTTGAAAGCACTTTCTACGTGTATTCTTAATAGTTTCTAACTCCCACAGAGGTTGCAAATGGTGAATTCATTCATATTTTATAAATATACTGAAAATAAAAATTGACAGTTGATGTATGCTTAAAATAAACTAGGCTTTATAAAAAATGGTCTATGGATGGACGATGTTGTATAGGAAAAAACAAAATCTGATTAAACAGTTTTCATGCAAAAAACACAACTAAACTCTCAAGAACATAATCCAAGCCTCTTGTTAAATGTTAAAACGTCAACATTAGAATTTGAGCATTTTCAGGATTTACAAGCACCCATACAAACCATCTACAGGGGCTTTAATGCATTCTTTATGTCCCCTTTTTTATTTTACCCTTAACATTTTCCTTTACAAGTAACTTGCATGTTGAGCGCACATTACACAGTTTTGGTCACTGTTGTTAGTGTTTAGTCTCCAAGACTTTGGCCCATTTCACACTGCACAGCACTGTCATTACACCTCAAGACGTTTACATTAATTCTGCAAGGATGTGATATTTGTGTTAATTCAAGGAGTGATGCAGCTCTGGGGAGTAATAATTTTTAATAATGAATTGGACAAAACACTAGGGTTTTGTTATTGCTATGTTTTGAACAAGGAAGAGTATTTTGGATTTTCCACATTAAAAGGTGGCTCTGTAATTTCTCTTTATATCAGGATCAATACTTTGAGGACACTTATCTTCACTTATTTAAGATAACTTGCCTGATTTCATTATCTAGTAAGGAATCAAAGTGACCAGTTCCTGCTACAGTCCTAAGTCCATCTCAGTCCATCTGGTTCTGTTTAAATTAAATACAACAAGGTTTTCTTGTCTTTGGAAACAGTGATACTTCTTGACATTGCCTTTGCCTTTCACCTCTGTGGTATATGGTCACCCACTATGGTTAGGGACGTGTGGGGACCTTCTATTTAACAACACAATAGAGGGGATACTGACTGAGTGTGTGTGCAGCCTGTTCAGCAGCCTGTGGTTGGAGCAGGAGGTTGCAGTGAAACTGGAAGAACTCCCTTCAGCCAATCAAAATGCAGCATGCATGAGTCACTTCCTGGTGTTCACTCCCTTTTCAGGCAGGAGGGGGGCTGCTTTGGTTTAAGTGGGGAGGAAAATGGTGGAGAGGAAAGTCAGACAGCTGCAGTAGAAAGAGGAACGCAAACACTGCCTCTGGTGAGTTCACATTGCTTGTATCTTTGCATCTTAATCTACAATTTTAATCACGTAAAGAATCTGTGTTTACGCTGAGTCAGCTACGATTGACTAAAAGAACATGAGGGATGATTGATTTAAGTGTGGGTCTCGTTGGGAATCAGGAAATGAAAGAAACATGCTGAAACAAACCATTAGTGGCATTTTGAGGTACCAGATAGATCCTAGAAGTTATCTAAACTATCTGGGGTGAATATGAGGAGTCACTCTTGTGTTTGTTTCCAGTCTTTCCTGCGTTACTACAAAGTCACACCTACTGTTGTCCTCGAGTTATTTTTCCAGCAGGACAACACTGAGGATTATGAACAGTGTTAAAACTATGAGAAAAATGAGATGGATAATAGCCTGTGGTTTCAAAACCCCCCACTATGTTTTAGTATTTTATCTTCAGTTGTATATTCTGGGGCCTTTTTATGTTGAAAATATGCAAATAAACTCCCCAGACCTAACTGTTTCTTTCGTGACTTAATGTTAATTCTGTAACGGCAGGGATAATGAAGACAACATGTTCTTCTTGAGGCTGCATATATTGTTGATTAATCAATAAGTTTATAGAAAAAAAACATAGTTGTAGTTAAGGACTCACAATGATCGAATGATTTTTAAAACTGAAATGCAAAAAGGACACATTTCATCATTCTTTTTTTCGGAAAGTTTGCCCTGCTTTTCAGACCTCTGTTCACATCACATCAACAGGTTTATCAGGAGCACTTTTCTAAATTAACAATCTGCCTCATTTACCAGTTCACAAAGTATTTGCTGAAATTTTGTAATTTGGATCTGACAGCTAAATAAGTGCACAATGAATTTTGGGCTGGTTTTAAGTCATGGATTAAAGCTCCTGTACCTCTGTGAGAGCACAATAGTTGCTTCATTTTTTACTAAATGCTGTATTCTGTGTAGATGTATGGAAATATGGCTGAACAATTTAAGTTTGCTTTTAAGCTTCATGAATTATGAATTCATAAATACCTTTTTGTTAATTAAGTAAATTAACGAGTGCCCATTTGATTGCACAGGAGCACATCAGTGGTGCCCTGCATGTTTATTATGACAATGATCACTTAATGTACTTTGGATTTCAATTGTAACTCAAGTGCTCAAGAGAATGTAAACAGGATATAAATTGTGGATAATGCTCCTGTGAGACCATGATAATTGCCTCACTTTTAGGTAAATGCTATATTGTGTGTATCAACATGGCTGAATATGATCAAGTAGGCCTTCAAGCAGCAACAGTGAGGTGACTGATCAATAATTTCATCTACATAAAAAAGGCAATTATTCTCTCATAAGATGTAGTCAATTTTAAATAAAAATGCCAGAAATATACATGTTTCATATTCTCAAGAAAATTTCTTTTGGAACTCTTGTGAACTTTGGCCAACGCCTTTATACCGGATGTTTAGTACAACTGGTTTAAAGATAGCACTGTAAGTTCATTATTACCCTTTATCATTGCAGTAAACTCTGATTCTAAAGGAGTCGCAATAAAAAGAATAATGACCTAAGATCCAGCATCCGAACAATAAAGAAAACATGGGATTATTCTGAAATCTGACAACAATACACAATTTAAGACTTTTAACCATCACATAGATAAAAAGAGGCACTCTCTCTGAAACCAGAGGATGATAAATTCTGGTCTATTACCTCTATCTCACCAGATAGACAGTTTAATATACTTTTTACAGAATATTTAAATCAAGTGGATCCAGCTGCTTTACCAGGCTTCTTTTAATGTGTGTCAACCTAAAAAAACAGCTTTAAAATTTGACATCTTGTAATGTTGCACTTAAGACTTTAAATGCTCTTAAAATACTTATTCTCACTTAAGCAATTTTATTATCCTAATACTTTGAAGATCCCTAAGATGGCTTGTCAAAGATCATGAAATAGTTAAGTGCTTTCACCTCTGGTTTTTCTGCATACATGTTGAGGCTCTTAACAGAAGCCCTCCTGCAACCTGTTGTTAGAAATATTAAGAGTGTAACACGACTCCATCCACAACATGGCTGCACACAGCAGCTGGTGACATGTGGGTCAACCCATCAGCAACCTGAGAGTTTGCCAAGAGCCTAGAATGCAGAGTAATGCCAGAAGACGCTTGACACTTGAGACCCTCTGACCAATTTTTTAGTTCAACTCATAGCTTGTAGGCAGATAGAGATGTAGAAGAGTGCTGGTTTAGTTTCACATATAATTGTTTTTTTTTTGTTTATCTGCAGCTTCCTGACTCCTCTGTGTGAACCTTATCGTGGAAGAAGAACAGCTGCAGCAATGGCTAACGCAGAGAAGGTCAAGAAAACTGCAGCAAAGGTGCTGGGCTGTGTGGAGCAAGTGTCCTCCTTTGCCTCCTCCATTGACCCCATCTTTGGCGTCGTCTCCTCTTTGGTTGGGTTGGCTCGCAAAGGACTGGTGGACGAGGAGAGCCATGCTTTAGAAAAGGATTTTCAGGAGATCAATGCCAAACTGGAAACCATTTCCCAAAAGAATCAGCAATGTCTGAGGAAGATCCGCATCGACGAGGTGAACGAGACCTACGGGAAGTATGAAGAGTACATCAAGCACCAGTACGCTGCCTTTAACACTATGGTCGCTCGAGTGAAGAAAGATCCAGAAAACACAGAGCGCTACTTTGGGGATTACGAGAATATTTATGAGAGAGACAAGAGTGATATGAGCCTGGATGTGTACTACCGGGGAGTGATGGGCACCAAACTGCTGTTCGGGAGAAGCCTGCTGACGGTGTACAAGGACAGCTGCAAAGGCGACTTGGAGATCATGGAGCGCCACTGTTCACACATCACCCACCTGTTCCACATAGGCCTCATCGCCCTGATGGCCTACACGGCCGTTACAGAGGACGACGAGGACGAGGTGCGGGAGAAGTGGGCCAAGAGGGTGGTGGAAATCCAGGAGAAGATGCAGGAGGTGCTAAGTGAGTGCAACCCACGACAACCTGAACACGAAGCGACAGAGTGAGAATCGCCTCTGAAGACACTCTGAACTGTCAGCTGTGGACCAATGACCAAATATAAATTATGTTATAATATATAATTCCAAAGCCATGTTTCTTTTGTGCATTTAAGCTGCTCATCGTGTGTAATAAAAGCAGCATTTTACTTTTTGGATGAATATGTGTTATTTTTGTTTAAGAGACCATATTTGTTGCAGCTATATTGTTACTGTACATGCATATAGGAGTGGATGTGTTGTACAATCTCCTGAATTAAAACGTACAATCTTATCAATGCTCATATTGTATCTTTGTGAAAAACACATTATTATCAGCAAAAACAGCAACTAACACTCAGTGCGTACCATCATTAATAGGTATAATCGAAATAAGGCCCTCTGAAGAAGCAAACTTCTGGATATATATTGAATAAAGCTCCTGTGAGGGATTTTTAGTTGGTGTGTCAATTGACACCTTGGAGCAGCAGGAAAAGGAACCCTTCAAAACTCATTGCAGTGAAAGGACCACCAGTGTTTTCTTCTGGTGTTTGGGTACAACTTCAATGACTGGACAGAAGGTGTTTAACAGGTGAGGACAATCAGATTGCTGCCTTGTACACAGAGCCACCACGAGAGTACGGTGATGAGGATGCCAAAAAGTAAAACATGTCCACCTTCCATTGCTACAAGGATAGTTTTCAGACACAAGGGATATCATAAAGAGTGATTTGGTGTTTCCTTAGGTCCCATGTTCGTAAAATAAATTTTCTTAGCTGTTATTTGTTGTTGGAAAAGGCTTGAGGAGCAGATGAACATGACACCTTTTACTAAACTTTCAGTTCACAGTGAAATACGGTATGCCTCTTTAAATAGGCCCCTTGAAACGCTCCGTTTTTTTTTTTTTGTTTTGTTTTTTTTTTACCTCCTGGGGTTTACTATGTAATAGCTATACAGCCTCCACCTATATGTGTGTTTTCTGCTTGACATAGGCAGATGCCATGACTGTTTGAAAGTCTGCTGGTGGCCTGTAGCATAACTTGGACAGCCTATCAGTGCAGAGCTCGTTAGTATAGCCTCCTGAAGCCCCCCTGCCCCCTCAGTTCTGAACGTTTCCAAAGGGGAGAGTAAAGGAGCTGCATCTGAGCCTTTACATAGATTAAATGTTTTATTTGTTTACTCAACTTGAATCAAATCCTGAAATAAAAGACATCCAATCCATGATGTAAAGTTTCCACCACATCAGGACCTGGGACCTTTAAAGTTATCTTGAGTTCAGAATTGATATAAACTAACTTTTAATCACCTTACCTTTTCTTATCACTTCTGCAAGGTGTATTTTCCACTGAGGCCGAAATCGGATCCACACACAAAAACAACTTCTCTTTTGCATCCATGATCTGTTAAAACAAGAATAATCTATTACTTGTAGACCAAATTAGCTAATTAACAGACCCACATCAACTTACAATCAATACTTAACCACCAATGCCTAGTGTCTGTTCTGACAAATCACAACAGCACCATGCCACATAAACAAGGGTTTAGCTAAAACACAGTCTTATTTTTAAGATTTGATTTTAACTGTTATTGAATACAGAGAGGGAAATGGTTAGAGTCTGAAACTGTGAAGGAGGATAGTGAAATGATATGATGGAAAGTCTGAACTATTCCTGTCCATGTCTTGCACAGCATCCTGTGGACATGGGGCACACAGATGTAATCAGGCCATTGTCACCCAGCACACACATTCAAAAGCATTTTATGTACACTTCTTAAATTATTCTACACAAATGAAACAAATCAAACCATTTTTCTAGTTATTTTTAGAGCCTTGTCAGATAGTTCTAAGTTAATGGTAAATGGATTTGAGCTTATATAGATATTCTCTAGTCTTTGACGACTCAAAGCAGCTTCACACCACGGGCCGTGGGGTCTCCAGCCATTTTTGTAGTCCTTGTTAGTTTGCGACTGTTGTTTTAAACACACAGCTGTTTAAGATTCACCCAAAGATTCATTTGTTTTATTGTTTGTTTGTTTGTTAGCAAGATTACGCAAAAACTACTGGACGGATTTTGTATTAATTTTCAGGAGATGTTGGTAATGGCCCAACTTAGAAATGTTTAGATTTTGGTGGTGATAAATATATAAGTCTGGTAAAAAAAAAAGATCCCAAAAGTTAACATTTTAATTTTAAAACACATCAACATTTTTGAATTTTAAAAAAGCATATCTCATATTTTTTTTAACAGATTTGCTTCCAATTTTACAGGACAATATGGGATCCGTGTCTCTACCATCAAAGTAAATTTCATCTGGATCCAATCCAGATTGATGCCACAAAAAACATTAAACTTTATAATGGGAAATCCCATTGATGACATTCAATAATTCATATAAAATCAAAATATTAAGTGATGTTCCCAAAACGTGTGTTCATACAGGATAACATCCTCCATGTATATGCTGATTTTGGTCCAGGTTCCTGGCACTGTTCTGGATCTGGTGATCCAGAACTGTATCTCTCACAGGAGCTGTGGAAAAGCCACTGCTGGACCTGAGCTGCTTGGAGGAGGTTTGCGCTCTCTGAGTGCTTTTCTAGTTCTCACTAGTATTGTCTGAGCTATGTAGGCAAGATAATGGTTAACAATTAACTGCACCAAGCATAACTGAAAAGGGGCCTCGTATTGTTTCTTTTACCTGAGGCCTCTAAATGACAAAGACCGGCCCTGAGAGGAAGCATTCAGTCTGCAAATGAAAGTGAAGTCCCGCGCTGAGTCCCCCTCACCGCCAGAGTCCTCTGTTTCCAGCCGCAGCTGCTGAAATGAAAACGTAACATGATTCCTCTGTTTGTCTCCATAGACCTGCCCTAAGTTACAGACAGGCCTACGCTACTTTTACCCAAACATCTGCCTGTAACGTTTACCTGAGAGGGTCTGTCGGCTGCTGACTGGAGTATTTAACAAACTGAGTCTCCATTAGAGCCGGATGAAGCAGTGTCAGGTCTGCCGGGGAAAGTGTCGTCTCTCTCGGTAAGTTTCAGCTGCTCGGAGCGGAAAAGCGGGGTAGGAGATGATGAGTTTAGCACCACAGCTACAGCTGCTGCTGATTAACTCTAAGCAAGTTCTTTTTCTGAGTGTTGGGGACGTGGAGATGTGTCAAAACTATCTGCATGTGATGAAACTTAAAAAATGAGCACACAACATGATCTAACTGTTGAAGACATCAGAGTTTGGTTTCCGGGGCGTAACCCCTGTCTGAACTCAACAAGTTGAGATGAAGGCTATATTTACCACGGAGAAAATAAAGACAGTGGTATTTTATAATGAACTAAATAAGATTCAGTGTTTTGTTTCTGTTCAAAACTTAAATTTGAGTTTTAGATACGGTGTTGAATCATACACTCTGTACCCACAGCAGATAACGGTGTTATAGTAAAACCAGTCACCATGTCAACTGAGGGCTTGTAGCCTATGCGTACATGGTTGTCTGTCGTTACAACAAATACTGAAAACTTAGAAGTCCTCGTATGCACAGCGAAAAAGCAACAGAAGATGCATTCACGAGGACCTTTACATTTTCGTTAGGTTTTCTGGTTGACAACGGCATACGCACTTTGCTGAAAGCTCCAGCTAACACGGTAACCTGATAATTCGATACACTAGCCAAAATTACAGTAAGTTTAGCAGAAGCACAAAGACGCTACAATCCTCTGTTATTTGACTCTTGTGTTTTTTAACCTTTTTTGTAACAGATTGGAAAAATATACATGGCTATGACCTAAAAATGCAATGAAGATAATATTTTTGAGTGTCTAAAAACAGTGACAGTGCCAGATGAATTAACGAACATCATGCTCCAGCAACAGCCTTTTTTTAAATACTTTTTGACTCTTACTGAAAAATACATTTCACCACTGAAAGAAACCTGGACAAAACCTGTTTGTTAAAATGGCTACATTGAAGTCAATAAAAAGGGAATTACAAAAAGCTTCTTTTGTGAGTGCAGTACATAATTTGTCCACGAGGAGCTCCAAACTCAACTCTTAGTGCAGGTTCCTCACAGGAGCTTAAATTCGTTCATAGGACAGAGTTTGATGTTACTGTTGAGAATAACATACATTATTATTTATTTTATGTTGTATTGCAACCATACATTCCTTGGATGTTATTGCCAGTTTATTGAGATGTACAATAATGTACATGATCAAAACTTTGAATTAAAAAATGCTCTTATGGTATTACATTTTATTTATTTTTTGTATAGACAAAGTATTCTGTCTTTTATATGTCAAATTAAGATGTCCTAGGATAGGCCCTCATAATAGCTGTTGTGTTGTGTAATCTATTGAATGTCCCAAAAGACAAAGGACTACAGCTGTGAAATGCTTTATTGGAGGCTGTTGTATTTTATCTTTGTATAGGTTAAATTCAGCTATTGATTAGTATTTTTGTTGAGTGTCTATGAGTCCAGCTGACATATTCTATGATGAAATTTCTCTAATTTCTGCTACATGCGATTGTTTTTTATTTTTATTTTGCTATAATCAAGCTGAATGTCAAGTCTTATTCACACATAATGACTACAGAGACAAAGTGCATTCCTTTGTGGTGATCTATTTCAGGGATGCCTCTCCACAGCATTTGGCCATTGTGTAGTATGCATTATCAGGACTGAGAGAAAGTCGTCAGCATGGGCAACGAGGACAGCCTGGAGGATGTGTTTGTCGCTGTCATCCGCCCAAAAAACCAAGTCAGCCTGAGCTCCAAGGAGTACAGAGCCAAAGCCTATGAGGTAAGTGTGCTGAGAATGGAAATGACATCTGGACAGATGTTCAAACAGCAATTAGCCATCTTTCTATCCTATCATTTTTAACTCAAACTCCATGTTTACTCCATGCGTACAGATCCTGCTGATTGAAGTGCCTCTTGAGGGGAAGGAGAAGAAAAGAAAGAAAATCCTTCTGGCCACAAAGATCCAAACAGGAGGAGATAAATCCAAATCCATATTGGATTATGTTGATGAAAAAATCAGACCTATATCCAATAACCAAGGCTTCATAGGTCAGTATGATACGGTAATGACACTCAGACTCTCATGTATGGAAGATTTTGAGCTTCAGACCAGCATACACCTTGTTGCGAACTGAACATGCCCTCTGGTCAACCAATAAGATTGAAACTTACTGAGCCTGACTTTTTTTTGTTGTTGTTTTAGGAAAGCGTGTTGTACATATGAAGAAATTCCCCCTTGATGGAGAAAATGAAGGGAAAGAAGCGTCACTTTTTGTTGTGCCAGTCAGTGTTAAAGGTAAGAATAAAAGTCCTTCTGAGAAGAAACCCTGGACTGATGGCTTCCAACTATCGAACCAGCACTGGACCATCAATTATTTAGAACCAGGCTGTAAAGATATTAAGAAAAAAAAAGTCAACACCATTTTTAGAAGGAATGAGATCGAAGGGTGCCTTATTTTGAAAGAGCAACTGGATCCTTGAGCACTCCTCTCTGTGGCATGACTGTGCAGATGTTACACACAGGCTCTCTGTCCCTGTCACCTAACAAAATATTAGACCTGTATAAACTTGCTGTTAATAGTTGTGCTTTGCACCTGTCCACCTGTGCTCTGAACATTATTGTTGATATGTTCAACACTGCATGATGAGTGTAAATGGAGGACACTCGGGGCACATGAGAGTACTCAGTTTCTTGATGTGGATGTTTTTTTTAGATTAGAAGAAAAATATTGAAGTCAGAACTTATGAAATACCCATCAATAATCAGTTCAGGTCTTACTTATGAACAGTATATAAAGCACACACAATCAGTTTCATTCTCAACAGACAACAGCAAGCCTGTCTACACCCCTGGCAGCCCCAGCTTCTACTGCTTCCAGGACATCATGCGTGTGTGCAGTGAGACCAGCACTCACTTCTGCTCCATCACCTCTAAGATGCTGCTGGCCTTAGACAAGTGAGAATCCATACAGTACCAAAAACAAGATCCTGAATTAGGCTATTTTAGGGCAGCAAGCCATAACTATTGTCCCTCTGAATTTATACAGATGGTTGGCAGAGCAGCACACAGTTCCTCACGCCATCCCTGCTCTGTTCAGACCTGCCCCTGTAGAGCGGGTTAAGACCAATGTCAGTAACCCTGCCTACAGCAGCGAGGGCAAACTGAGCGAGGAGGGTCTTCACATGGGCTACACAGCTCTCGAGATCAAGAGCAAGATGATGTCACTTGAGAAGGCAGACTTGTGCATCCTCAACCCGCTTTACGGCTCTGATCTGCAGTACACCAACCGAGTGAGTCAGCTTGTTTTCAGACTTCAGTATACTTTGAGGAAAAAATAAGAAAACCTCAATGACTTAACTATGTTGAATCGACTGTTACTCTTATTTTAATGTTTTGTCTTTTATTTTCAGGTCGACAAAGTTATCATCAACCCCTACTTTGGGCTTGGTGCACCAGACTACTCCAAGATCCAGATTCCGAAGAGGGAGAAGTGGCAACATGGACCCAACTGTGTGGCAGAGGACAAGTATGATTATTTAACTACAATTTTTAGTCAATTTAGGCTTCTGTCTGAGCCTTATTCCTGTCTTACTGGCAAATGTTATATTAATGAATACTTCTGCAGGGAGCGACAGTGGGTGGATGACTTCCCCCTCCACCGTAGTGCCTGTGAAGGAGACGTGGAGCTGCTTTCTAAACTTCTAGAGAGTGGTTTTTCAGTAAAGCAGCTGGACAGTGACCACTGGGCTCCTATTCACTATGCCTGCTGGTGAGTTCACGAGTATCACAAGAATTCTACTATGGTCATCTCCAAACCTGAAGGTCAGGGTTTTGATTTCACACTTATATGTTAATGTGTCCTTGGGCAAGACACTTAACCCTAATCTGTTCCCTGTGTATAAATGGGTTAAGCTTATACTGACTGACACATTACATTGCATCCTCCATCATTAGTGCATGAATGAGCGTGAATGTATCAGCGTGTACTGCAGTGTAAAAGCACTTTAGGTAATCAGACAACTAGAAAAATGCTACACAAACCACACAAGCTCACATTGTCTTACCATTTTACCAAATTTTCTTAAATGAATATAATTGTTCTGTTTATTGTGATTTGCTGATATTTTTTGTATGTTCTTAATCCAGGCATGGTAAAGTTGAGGCGACCAAACTGTTGATGGAGAAAGGAAACTGTAATCCCAACCTGCTGAACGGACAGCTCAGCTCCCCTCTACACTTTGCAGCCAGAGGAGGACACGCAGAGATAGTTCAGCTCTTGCTGCAGCACCCTGAGATTGACCGGGTAGGAGACATAATTACAGCTAAACACCTTGTACTGGTCCCATAGCTGAAGTGGATGATTTTCAGATTATCTCAATTATTTAAACATGAGACTTGTCCCACCAGTGCTACACGTACAGTTTTTGAATTGCAAAGGTTAATATTCATCAGTGTAGTATCTTATGTAGAGTTGTAGAAAATAAAAACCTTCAAACTATTCATTATATTTGTTTGAATTTGATATGAAGGTATCATTCCTTCTAGAAAGTACATGCAAAAAAGTAAGTACATCATGTTAACAGGAGGCCTTTATGAATTCAGTGTTGTTTGTGCATACCAGCAGATTTAATTTTTGTTGTTGGCTGCATCTAAAATTATGTTAAAAAAGTAATTTATTAATGTAACTGAATTGGGAGCCATTTACTGTTGCAAGGTTAAACAATGTATGCTACTGATTTTGATGCTCTATAATATCTCTTGGAATACATAGATAATGTTAAACAATAACCAGTATATGGGCAATGTCTCTCTCACCTGTAGCACATAGAGGACCAGCAGAAGAGATCCCCTCTGCAGGTGTGTGAGGAGAACAAACAGAATGAATGGGAGGAGACTATGAAGCTTCTGCAGCAGGCAAACACCAAACCTGTAAGTCCCTCAATGCTGAGCTGTTGCTGAGTTTGTCATTGATGTATTGCACCAAAATTTGATAGGCCCAGTTAGAGTTGTCCCAAACTAAACCCCCCGGTGGCATTATTTTGGTTTAGTCTTAAGGGGAAACTCACTAAGGATGGAGTATGGCTGCTGACAACACCAGTATCTGCACTTGCTTGTGTCATCTACCCTGTTTTAATCACAAGTACATTACGTGTATTATGCTAAGGATATTACAGCTTAAAAACATACTTAAAAGTTGTACATCACTGCACAGTTTACCCTTATTTTACAACTGAAAGCAGAGATGGGCTATCTGCACTTCTGTTCTCTCTGTGGAATTGCACTTTCTTGCTTAATCATTCAGATTAATTTGATTAGCTGGAAGGAGAGGAAACACTGCCCCTTAACATGAGACTTGAAAATGTGATATTGGTTTTACTTTTTAAAACAGGGCTCCCTCAAACAACCCTTGCATCCCAGCAGCATGCGACTGCTGTAATCTGCCCCACCTAAAGTGTGCCTGTACCAGGTCAAACCACTGCTAGCCATGTACTGAGAGAACTTTCATGACCGCTAGAAAACCTTAATGTAACATCTCTTATATTACTGCTGCACAGTTGACACCAGCTGTCACTAAACAGTAAGTTACCACATCTTAATGGTGCTTGGCTTTGCATTTTGAATTGGGCATTTTTGCAGTGTGGTACGTTAATATTAAAACTGATCATATCTCCATAAAACTGCGCAATGGCTCTTTTAAATTTGTGTCTACAGCAGTAAAGCAAGCAACATCATTCACTCTTGACTGTTGTTAGGCATGAACCCTTAGCATGTGTTTGGTGAATTAAACAGTCTTTTTGTCTCAAGCACTCAAGTAAAACTAGCACAAAGGCATTCTTTAAGAAGCAGGCCCTGAGTTTGTGTAATTGTTTAACCCATCTTTGGAAGAAAGTTATGACATCTGTACGTTTGTGACCTATAGTATTGAATGTCTGCGTAGAAGTTAATGGTGCATTACATTTGATTTTAGGAGTAGGATTGTCAGAATTGCAAATTAATTACACCATGGGGAACCACAGGGAAGTCGGATGTGCTTCAAGTACCCTCAATTCACCAGCATATAACAGGAAGACATTTAACTGGGGTGTAATCTAATTCCAACTTCCAACGTCCGAGTTCCTAGGTAAATGGAAAGCACCATTACAAACAACAATTGTCCATCATATATCTAGTCACTAGATGGTGCTATTTCCGCCATATTTCCCAGTGTCCAGCAGGTTGGAAAATGCTGATTTCTTTCAGCACCAGAGCATCTTAACTCTTTTTGTTCACGTTGAGTTTCTGTGTTTTACAGTATGAGAAGGTGCGAATCTACCGCATGGATGGCTCCTATCGCTCTGTGGAGCTGAAGCACGGCAACAACACGACGGTGCAGCAGATCATGGAAGGCATGCGTCTGTCACAGGAGACTCAGCAGTATTTCACCATCTGGATCTGTTCTGAAAACCTCCGTGAGTTCACTTATTACAGACACATTGATGTCATTCTGAAAATTACACTTTTATCATACTTACCTCAGGGCAGTGACATTTTGACAAACTTTTTATTCTAAGCAGTAAAGTAGCATTAATGTTTAATGTGTGTTTCAGACCTGCAGCTGAAGCCGTACCACAAGCCCCTGCAGCACCTGCGGATCTGGACGGAGATTGTGACAGACCTGACGGTGCTGGATCCCCAGAGGGAGTCACCTCAGCTTTTCCTTCGCAGAGATGTCCGACTGCCTCTCGAGGTTGAGAAAAAGGTAGTTTACTTTATTGTGCATGAATCCTTTTATTTTATTATTTTATATGTTATTAATTAAACTATCAAATACTGCTCTTTGTTGTCAGGTGGAGGATCCTCTGGCCATCCTCATCCTGTTTGATGAGGCTCGTCACTGCCTCCTCAAGGGTTTCTTTCCTGCTCCAGACAGCAAACTGATCACACTCGCCAGCCTCCTGCTTCAGATCATCTATGGCAACTATGAGAGCAAGAAACATAAACAGGGATTCCTCAAGTACAGCGGTGTTTCTGACCAAAGTTGATGCATGAGCGATTTTGTTTATGCATGTGTGAATATCTGAAATTCTTTTGATAAAATGAGCAATTCTTCTTTTCTCTTTTTACAAGTGAGGAAAATCTTAAATCAATTGTGCCGATATCCAAGGTGAAAAGCAAAGCATACCACTGGACCAATAGGATCTTGCATGAGTACAAAGTATGATTCAATCTTTAATAGTAAATGCTCTTCACATTCTTAAATAAAATCTTGTTGCTGCAGTGGTTGATGGGTTTTCCTCCTCCTCTCTTACAGGCTCTGAGCACCAGCGAGGGAGTGAGCAAGGAGATGCATCACCTCCAGCGACTCTTCCTCCAGAACTGCTGGGACATCCCCACCTACGGAGCAGCCTTCTTCACAGGTCAGGTCTACACCAAGGCCAGTGCCAGCAACCACAAAGTCATCCGCGTATATGTGGGGGTCAACACAAAGGGGCTGCACCTTATGAATATGGAGACCAAGGTATCACTGTTTCTAAGATGCTTCAAAACTTAAAACATACTCTAGATTTAATTTGTCAATTTTAGAGATTTTACATGAATAGGAATGTGAATCCCGGATCGAACCATAATTTACTCATGACAGTTTAATAATTTAGTCTTGGTCAAAACTAGGAAACACCCTCATATAAGATGGGTACAGGGACATTTTTATATTTACATGGTTGCAAGAATGCGCAGAAAAATTAAAAGAAAGTGAGACCAAAATGTCTGACTTTTGCTGCACAAATCCTTAACTGTTAATTGTTTGTTTTTTTTTTACTGTGGTGGGAGTCAGCAAGTTTGTCAGGTTTTTAATACTTCACTTCTTTTATACCACCAAGCTTAAAACAAAACATTCAATGTCATTTTAATGAGAGGTTGTATCAAAAGTAAAGATATGTTGAAAAATATTAAGACCCTGAGACATATATTTAACCAAAAGCTGCCATAAGTGAAATAGTTATCATTGTCTACATTGTGTAAATATGTGGGCTGTGTTTTGATGCCAAAACTGTGCAGAAGTTTGCCTGCATTTTTTAGACAGTTAAACAATGAAGTAACCAGTTTTAGGTACCCTGATATTGCATTTTGTGGCTTAGAATAGCTCAGAGAAGCTGGAAAGTCACTGGTTAAAAAGTTTTCTAAACTTTACCATCAGACCAGTTTTAAATAACTTTTTATGCTTAATTTTTCACCAGTATTTTCTAATGCTGGTTAAGTTAGGGTATATTTATGGAAAAAAAAATCCATTAGATGTTTTTTAGGGCTGTCTGAAAGTAATATTCAACTATTTGGATCCATCTAAAGGCAAAAATGTGTGAAAAAAAAAGCTGAATACTCATTTTATTTTCGATGCTTGATGTGTCAAATAACATGACTTTTCCAACCCTATAGTGTCGTAAGAAATAACCTGGAGACAATTAAGTATAAATAAGTTTAATGTTTTTGCTTTCACTTTTGAGTTAGCTACTTTCATCTATCCACTTAGGGTCTTTGCTTGTTTTGATGTTTGGAGTATGATGATCTGTAACACCTCTGCTTCCATAGGTCCTTCTCATCAGTCTAGAGTACAGCACATTCATGTGGCAGCTCGGACATGCTGACCAGTACTTCCAGATACACAGCGGGGACAATAAAATGAACTTCATAGTGCACACGAAGCAGGTAGCTGTCCCCCTTATGCTGTCCAAATGTATCATTCATATTTTGAATTTAAAACAGAAGAAGAGGTGTCTGTAATCCATCCAGTGTAAGGATGATGGAGCATGAAAAGCATGGTAGTGTTTCAATACTCAAAAACATTCACTTACGTTGTTTATTTCATTACAGGCTGGTCTTATTGTAAAACTTCTGATGAAGCTGAGTGGACAGATGACTCCAAATGACAAAAGTGTAATGGACAAATATGCTTATGGCTAAAAAAACTGTTGGATGAACCAAAGCTGCCAAAGATCCCAGTGTAGAGTCTTCTCACTGACCCTCATTTGACTGCAGTAACCCTGGATAAAAAGCTATTGCCTCTAACCAACGCCTCATTTTTTTATAGTCTTACAGAAATCCTTCACATTTTCACATTGTGTGTGTTTGAGGAGTCACTGTTTGAGTGGATGTAAATATTGTTTATTTAATGTTTTGCTTTAATAAACTGTTTGATGTATAACTATGGGTGTCCTCAGTCTTTTCAAACACCTCCACTCCCTTTTTCTTTTTATTGAAACAATAAAATATTTTTCTCTTTTAGTTTTGTAAGTAAGCTAGTGTATAAGCAGTCCATCGCAGACTTAGAGTATCTATTCTAGGTAGTTAAAGCTTTACATACAAGAGACAAAAACTGCATTACTGGCTACATAAGTATGATAAATAGATTTTTTTATAGATATAACTTAACTGGCAATGGTCTACATTCTCACAGGATATTTTATTTGCAAAAAATCCAAACTTGTACTAAGATTTTGTTTTGCACTCCTATATTTCTGCTGTGCAAAGTAATGGTAAATAATTTAGATTTTTCCTCTCAGAGGTGGGACACTTGCTGCAGGGGAGCCTCATTTTGGCCCGTCTACTCCAACTGTGGTCTGCAAGTCAATTTAAACTATCCAACTGTGAAGGTGAACAAAATATGACAAAATCTGTGCTGAAAACCTCAAAAAGAAATATTTTTAAAACAGCATTTACTTGTATTTAGAGTGATTTAAACTGGTTGTTTCTGTTAAACATGTTTAAGTAAAACCATGTAATAAGTAAATACTCTATTCATTGCATAAAAATAATAGCATTGGTTAATCCTGATGGCAGCTGTAGTTTTTGTTGATGACATAATTAAACTGAGTTATGCAGATATGTCCCTCTGGCAGAGAGGATCAAATTAATTTAGTAACTTCTAATTAATTTGCCTTTAAAACGCAGTCAGCTTTTAGCACACACGTCCTGAAGTCAAGTACTGTAACATGGCCTGTTCCTAAAAGTAAATATAATAATATTTAATTTAATGTAACTTTTTTCTAAAGCAGACGAAGAAATTTGGAGGCAAAAAAAAAGTTATTGATAAGAAAAGTCCTTCACGCATCTTTATAATCAATGGCGCAGACCTTCTCTCCGTCCACCACAATGACATCATATAGTCAGACATCGGTTCAGCAACCATCGACCAATCAGAAGCGTCCCTTGTTTGACGGACAGGCAGCTGGTAGCCAATAGGAGACCTCCCTGAGTCAGGCGGGGGCAGGACGAGCATTTGACAGGTAGAAATGAAGGGGAAATGTTAGCAACCGTCCCACAGCTCCAACATCAGATGGACTGTAGCTGATGGCGCTGTAGCTCGGGGAAGACGTACTTGACCAGCGTGAAGTGGATTTATTTAAGGTTTAAGTTGTGCCTGCAGGAAGAAGCTAAAATGTCGGTGCATCTGTATGAAATAAGCAGCAAACTGCTGGAGGAAACTGTCGGGAGAGTGAGCGACAACCTGACCTCGGTGGTGCTGGCAGCTTCTGTTGTCACTTTAACTATTGGTTATTTTTATAAATGTCTGCTCAGACAGTCCACAGACAAAGACCTGGTAAGTCAGCTAACAGAGGGCGTCTGCTGTGTGCCGTCAGGATGTGTGACTAATCTAATGAGATCTTACTTTTCTGCAGAAACACCCTCCTTACATTCCCTCCAGCATCCCATTCCTGGGTCACGCCATTGCCTTTGGGAAAAGTCCCATTGAGTTTCTTGAAAATGCGTATGAAAAAGTGAGTATAATCATTTAATGTGATTATCATTTTAACTGCAATTTTTTGACTGCTACACCATGACCATGTTGGCCATGTAAAATTTTCTGTCAGGGGTTTTTGACTGTATGAAATTATGATTATTTAGATTTTAGGCTTTGGGACCAAGAAGGCTTTTTACTACTTCTAAAATGTCTTCTGTTTGAAATATTGAACTGATCGTTTTTTATTTTATTACTATAATCATATTGATTGTTTAAGACTTAGCAAATTCACACAAATATTGTTGTTCATACATATAACTCATGCATTTTGCACATGTACTGACACCTTTTCTCAACTTTTAAACAATTCATTGAGTGTTCTTAAATTGTTGTTTCAATTCTTTTGTCACATATGATCTTTAACAAGTGTAAAGAAAGAAGTCTAGAGGAGAAAAAAGCCAAAAACGCAACCGAAGATAGGTTGGTTAACTGTCTCCTGACCATTCTACAGCTTTTTGTTCAGGAGGTAAACATATCTAAGCAAACTAAAACCAGCACAAAGCTCTACCAAGGCATTTATAGACACTGTTATTTTCAAAAATGTGAAAACCTGCACTGTGAACAAATCCTTGAAAAAATCCACACCCAGATTTGCATCACCACCAAAATCGAACTGATTGGTCCACAGATAATTTCTGACGTATCCTGAAAAATGTCATCAAATTCTATTCAAAACTTTCTGAGCTATACTGTTGATAAACTGATGCAGCGAGGAGGCAAAAATAGGAGAACAGCTTGATTAACTGTCTCTTGACCACCAAGGTAAACAAATCTAAATGAACTAAAGTTATGCAGAATCAAAAGGCGAAAGAAGTCCATTTTCAGTACAAAATGTCTGCAATTTGTCATGGTTTATTCTCCAGAACTCAAGCAAGCAAAAAAAAAAAGGTAGAAGAAGAAAAAATAGAGGCCCACCGCTGTTCATGCTCTGCCTGCCCACAGTGGTACCCCGTTACTTATGAAACAGCAATACTTCAAATGCAAATCAAAATATGCTAAATACATATGTAGCCAAAGAAAAGGTCAAATATTCTTTCTGTACAGAGAAAATACAAAGCTCCTACATCCTCTGAGTATTTTATAATTCCTTGTTTTGGTGTCTGCAGTACGGCCCAGTGTTCAGTTTCACCATGGTGGGCAGCACCTTCACTTACCTGCTTGGCAGCGATGCAGCCACGCTCATGTTCAACAGCAAGAATGAGGACCTGAATGCTGAGGACGTTTACTCCAGGCTGACCACCCCAGTATTTGGAAAAGGAGTCGCTTACGATGTCCCCAACCCCGTGAGTCCACCTTAATCAGAGTTACTAAAGCTATCAGAGAAATTAGAGCAGGTAAACTGATAGCAAGATAAAGACTCCGCGGGATAAAAGGTAACTGGATTTTCATGAATGTTGCAGATCTTTCTGGAACAAAAGAAGATGCTGAAGACTGGACTGAACATCGCTCGTTTTAGGGAACACGTGAAAATCATCGAGGCAGAAACCATTGAGTATTTTCAGAGATGGGGAGACAGCGGGGAGAGAAGTAAGACTCTTTATGCTTCATCAAAAATGATAAAACACTATGGCAGTGTTTACTCAAAAAGTACACTGAAATGTACACATTAATAAAAAAAGATTAAAACTAAATCATATATGTATTTTTAGTTGAGTACTTTCGTTACCTTAAATGTTTCCAACAGTTTTCAAAGCTGTGTCCTGTCATGGTGGCTGTGACAGAGCTGCCATGGCAAGACACGACACGTTTATTGTTGCTTTGGAGACACTGGATGTTATGTCAGAAACTGCGGCTGGGAAAAGTTGGACCTGCCAACTGGTGTCAAGGCGGATGGACCTTAGTGGTGCATCATGGCGCAGACCGTAGTGTGGAGGGGCTTGATGGAATCACTGTAAACAGGTTGCAGTAAAAGGCAGAAACACCTCTTTAAACATTATTTCTGCCTTACTGAGAGAAATTTGTCAATGAAACAATAACAGAGGTTTATGTGGAGTGGAGTTTTTGTTGAAAGGGTTCTCATTTCAAAACAAGTTCATATCAGAGCGAGGCGTAGCTGACAGCAGGTTCCTTTCCATCATGTTTTCACTGAAAAAATTCAGATCTAAGTGAGAGTATTTGACCTATTTTAAGGCAAAAAAATAGAGTTTTAGTCACTAGACTTATTCTAACCCACAGTTTCCTTACATAAGATCTTATGTGAAGATATAAAAACTAAAAATAAAGCCTGAGTTGCTTATAAATAATAAGTAAAATAATCTGCCCATAAGACAAGACAAATTTAACTTGAGCAGATATTAAACCCTATTTGAAGACCCTCACAGAGTCAGACCTGCTTGTTTCATTGGCAGATATTTTCTCTTCATGACAAGCAGTTTAATGCCTTATTTTTGCCTTTTATTTAAAGTAAGATATCTATCTTGACTGGTTAAGTGAATGTGGATTAGAGTAAGTGTTTTGGATATTTTTGACTTGAAAATAGACAAACACACTTGCCTATATCTGAGTTTTTGCAGTGTTGGCATGGAGACCCCTCACATGTAAAATTAATTCAGATGGTTTTCAGAAGTATTGACCGTTTATAAGCATGAATGTTTGTTTTATTTCAGATCTGTTTGAGGCTCTTTCTGAGCTGATTATCCTGACAGCAAGCAGCTGTCTTCATGGTAAAGAGATCCGCAGCATGCTGAATGAGAGAGTGGCTCAGCTCTACGCTGACCTGGATGGAGGTTTCAGCCACGCTGCCTGGCTGCTGCCCGGCTGGCTGCCTCTGCCCAGCTTCAGGTAGGAACATCAACTAGAATCTGCCAAAAGATAAAGCTTAATGAGCTTGACAAGGAGGCAAAGTAAACTCAATGCAGATCTATATTTAACTATTCTTATATCTGTAAAAATCATTAAACCAATGTATTTTTGACCAGAAAAAGGGACAGAGCACACAGAGAAATCAAGAACATCTTCTTCAAGGTGATTCAGAAGCGCAGACAGTCTGGGGAGAAAGTGGATGACATCCTGCAGACCCTCATCGACGCCACGTACAAGTGAGTTTGCTTCAGCATCCTGCGTGTTTTCAGTTCATCAGACATTAAAGGCAGGGTTGGTAGTCATGGAGAACTAGCATGAATTTGAATGTAGCATCTCCTCAGGACTCCATCTAGCCCCCCAACCCTGCCTTTAACAGCCTTAATAGCTCACGCTGCACAATCACATTTGGACCTTTTTGTGTTGTGTTGATCATCACTCAGATTCACAGGTACATAACTGTGTTTATCATGTTACCCTGTTTTATCCTGAAGAAATGGTCGTCCACTTAATGATGATGAGATTGCCGGAATGCTGATTGGTCTCCTCCTGGCGGGTCAGCACACGTCCTCCACCACCAGCGCTTGGATGGGTTTCTTCCTGGCCAGAGACAGAGCTCTGCAGGAACGCTGCTACGCCGAGCAGAGAGCGGTGTGTGGGGAGGAGCTGCCTCCTCTCGACTTTGACCAGGTGAGGCTGAGTTACATAAGACTGGTGTTCATGCAAAAAGTCTGGTGATTTAATCACCTTTATTACCATGAAACAAAATGATCAAACTGCAGAAATAACATTATATAATCCTTTATGATAAAAATAATATGATAATGGACAATATGATTAAAAGATAAGATTTGATACGGTACGATCGAGACGAAACAGGACGGTATCTCACATTATTATTTAATCCCTGTGGAAATTTTTCCTTGTCTCCAAGTGCTGCACAAAACCAAACTAACACCATTATTGAATATCATTCACGTTGCACCAGTTCTGCTTTGAAATACAAGTTATTGTATATAAAATAAGAAATTTAATTAAATGTGGTACAAAACCAGATAAAAAGGTAACGTGTTGAAAGAAGAAAATAATGATGAATGAAAAATGTCTTGTATTTCTGCTAAAGTGTCTCAACTGTATAACTTTGCAGTAAACATGAAAAGGATTAAATATGAGTACAAAATAATATCATGTAGTTTGTCCTTATAAAATGATTGTCAGACACCATTACAATCGTTTTTCTTGTACTCTACTGTCTCCATACCAAACCCCACTCTTATTTTTTAGTATGATGGAAAAAGACAAGAAAGACTAAATTTTCATGAAAGTTGTGAAAATGACTGACAGCCTTGACATGTTAGAACTTGTTAAAAAAGTAGAGGATGGGACTGAAATACTGAAAAGTTGCTGCGTAAAAAGATAGTTAGGTATAAGAATGATGAAGAATCAGATAAAAATGCTTAATTGGCATTTCCACACGTTGTAAAAGTGAGTGAAATATCCAAAATCAAGAGTAATATACATGATCCTGTAAAAAGCCAGAGTGCTTTTTCATGGTCATTCCAGCCCCAAAACCCGTGTTTTCAACGTTGTATTATTAGTGCATCACATACGGTGAGGGACCAAAAACCATTCCCTATATTTTTTACCTCAATGGTTATACACATGCACACATCTCCATATTCTGTTTGTAAAGAAATAAAAGAAATCCTTTTCCAAATCAAATTCACACAGGTCAAATGCCAAACGTCACAAAGGCTTCACAATGTCAATGTTAAAATGAAAAAGGCATCAGAATAGTTCAACCCATTCCACAAACATAACATAAAAAACAATGCTCCAAAAATAAAGTAAGACTTGTAAAGTGATGACTCTTCATTTAGACTCAACACTTTAAGCAGAATATCTTGAAGAATACAACCACAGCTTTTCACAACTACCAGCTGCCAGCCGTCACTTTTATCCTGTTGTTGACTCAGTCGTAAAGTAGGATAACGTGAATAAATGTTTGAAGAAATGTATTTACTTTTGTTTTTTATGGGCTGAGAGAAGACATTTCAGTCTTTTCTTTTTTTCAAAGCATGAAATTTATGCAAACGTATCTAATGTTCTACATTTTTATCCTTCTTAAGAATTAAATCCCAACTTTAAAAACATTGAAGAATTAATAATATGAATTTCTTTGTTTAAAAATGTGAAACAACAACAGTTATTGAAATATTCTTGAAATGAAAATAAAAAATCACAGAATTTGAACAAAAATAACTTATTTTTTGTTAAAATTCATAGGTGTATTTCTGTTTCGGGCACCTTTTACAAGCATTTTCTCCACATTTTGACCGGTGGTAATGCAAAGCCTCACTTTGCTCTTCTGACAAATGATGGACTATCCATCTAACACGTGTACTCTGGTAAATGATTAAACTTGACCTGTTTGATCTGACGGGCACAATGCTGAACCCACTGGCTGACCACTCCATGATGTAACTGTTACAAGTTTATGAAAGCAAACAGTGTTTTATTTAAATCAGACCTGCCATCATTCTTCTTTTCTAATTTTAAATTAACAGAAACGTTATTATTATTACTAGGGGTGTCCCGATCTGATATTGATATCGGATATCAGTTCGACATCAGCAAAAAACTGATATCGGATAATATCGGCCTACATCTAAAATCTCCGATATAAGCTCTCCGATACAAGCAGTCCATTCTAAATTATTTTTTATTTATTAATTCAGTTGTAGAATATGTTTATGTTTAAGTTAAACACAGTGGTTATTTTGCAATTTAAAAATAACTGTTTTTGTTTTTACTGGATTTATTGAGGTTACTTTTCAGGAACTTCTAATTTATTGTTATTTATTTTATTTAATTGTAATATATTCTTATGTTAAAGGTTAAAATTTATTTAACCCATTGGTTAATAACAAATGGGTCAGTTTTTCTCATTCCTACAATTGCTGACTACTGTTCTCTGTTTGAGTAATCTCACTTGATCAAGCCTTTTCTTACAGTCCATACTACAAAATAAGTAATAAAAGTATGTATGATTCCTGCTGATAACGTATCGGATTGATATCGGTATCAGCCTAAACTCAAGGCTGCAATATTGCTATCATATCAGAGTTGAAAAAGTTGGGACACCCCAAATCATTACCAATAATGACCAGTCAGCTAAAATATAGAAGCAGTATCACTTATGCACATCTGTGGAGAGCTGCTGTTTGCCTTTGGTGAGTGAAAATGTCAGATATGCTGACAGATGAATATTTCTGTCTTCAGCTAAAAGATCTGACCTTGTTAGAGCGCTGTCTGAAGGAGACTCTGAGGCTCCGCCCACCCATCATGACCATGATGAGGATGGCTCGCTCTCCTCAGGTAAGAACATTTACTAATTACTCAAATATCTACATTTATATCACGTTCAATAACTGATTGATTTCTTACATTTGCAGATGTCTGCCCTGATTGCTAACTCTGATACGTGTCTTTGTAAATCGGTTTCACTTTATTGCTCGTTTTTTTGTATTGTGTCAGACTGCAGCAGGATACACCATCCCTGTGGGCCACCAGGTCTGCGTCTCCCCAACAGTCAACCACCGCCTACAGGACACATGGGTGCAGAGGATGGACTTCAACCCCGACCGCTACCTCCATGACAATCCAGCTGCAGGGGAGAAGTTTGCATATGTGCCTTTTGGAGCTGGTAAGATCATCTCTAATGTTCAGTATTTATATACTTTTTTGTATTTTAACCAAATCCCCCTGAGACAAACCTGGATATCAGACTGCTGCCCCGTTGATATTATTTATGAATACAGGCTTGAATGGGGATACGTCTGTCCTGGAGTTCAAATAAAAGAACCTTTGCTGTAATTTGCCAAACATCATGTTGTTGTTGTGTGTCTGGTTATGATAAAAAGCAGAATTTTAACTCATTCTTTAAAACACAAGTGTCATGTTTGTGTGTCTAAAGTCTGTGTTTTCTTCATGTATTCCCTTAAAGTTTGATCAGTGAGGCACTAAGAGTGACAAAAAATGTTTAAGCACATGGAGTCCTTTGAGACATTGAACTTAATTCTGAAATAAACTAATGAGTCAAATTTCTGTCTTTGCCGTCTGGTTCTCAGGTCGTCATCGCTGCATCGGGGAGAACTTTGCCTACGTCCAGATCAAGACCATCTGGTCCACTTTACTGCGCATGTACGACTTTCACCTGGTGGACGGATATTTCCCGACCATCAACTACACCACAATGATACACACACCACACAACCCCGTCATCAGATACAAGAGGAGGAAGCAGTGAAGAGGATTCTGGAGGAGCAAAGACTCGGAGAAAGTCAAACACCTTACGTGTTTAAAAAGAGGCTCTGACCTCCTGGGACTTAAATTAAGAAACATGGAGATGAATGCACTTAAATGTCTCTTAAATGTCAAACGTTACTTGTTTTTCTCTGAATGTAAACATCAGCACATGCGTGATGAAGCTCGTGCTGATAATGACATCAATCGTATGACTGACTTGAAAACAAATTAAACTGCTGATAATGTCGTTGCTTCATGCTGAGATTGTTGACTGACTTAGGACCTGACAAAGTTTGTTTTAAAGCAGATAATTAATCTACATCCTCAAAAGAAATTCCTGGTGGTAGGGTTTAAAACTACTCTAATATTCCTGCACCAGGAGACAATATTTGCTGAGTCACGCCTCACATTTTTACCTTTAAAAAGCATCAAATTAAGCAAGAAAAGGATCCCTAAGTGCTGAAAACTCTACCGTGGCCCTTTGATAGTTCAGAATTTTGCTGTTTTCTGTGAGAATAATTGTAAGTGAAACCACTATGAATGTCTCCTTTTAATAGTTTGATCATATTTTGTTTGTTTGTTTGATTGAATGTTGTTACTAGTGGATAAGTTGATGGCTTCTCCCTCATGCTCATCTCTCCGTTCTTAAATAAGGGCCAGTAGCTTTCACATACTGTACTGTGCACAGAAAACAAAGAATTACCAGCAAAATGTAACTTTAGGGAAGTAGTAATAAAAAACACCATCCACTTGATATAGCAGCCAACCAGTGGTGCAGCTGAGTTTATATAGAGCCAGGTGTGATGGGATGATGCAGCAAAAAATCAGCAAAAATCTATTTTTACATCAGGTCAAGGCTGCAGATGCTGCAGTCTGGATGGGCCAACATTTAAGACTGATTTTTATAAAAGATGATTTCATGATATGGAGCTTCAGGCTTAACCCTCGTGAGCTTAGGAGCATTAAATAGAGCTTTTGTTTGAACACAAGTTTTCAGTGAATCTATGCATGGCCTGTTTATATAAAGGAAGAAGTTTATTTCCTTTTCCTTTGTTCAGTAAAAACAGTGCTGATTATTCTGTACATGTCCTGTCTTGGTTCCTTTTAATAAAGAAACTCATAAAAGTGTCTCCTCTAGAGTTCTGCTTTACTGATATTTTGGTAGTTTTCCTCTTGAGTTTGTAACTGAGTGCTTTTGGTTAAATGTTAATGGCACTGAGGTAAGAGACACAGAGGCTTTCAGTGCACTCAATAAGAGGAGCAGGGTCCTGAGACAGAACAGTGAACTAAAGCAAGGCAGTCAGGAGACCGTCCCAGACATAAACACAAAGCTCTGATTCAACATCGACTGCATACAGCTTACAAACTGACCCTGCATGTCATCATCGATCAGATCATTCCTGATCATGTTCATCCATTATCTACACCGCTGATCCCCTTCAGGGTTGTGAGGAGCTGAAACTTATCCCAGCTGACACTGGGTGAGAGGCAGGGCACAACCTGGGCCAGTCACAGGGCCACATCTAGAGACAGACAACCATTCACACACTCACCCACACCTAAGAGCAATTTAGAGTCACCAATTACCCTAACAAGCACATTTATGGTCTGTAGTAGGAAGCCAGAGTATCTGGAGAGAAGCCATGCATGCACAGGAAGAACATGCAAACTCCACACAGAAAGGCCCTGACCGACATGGGGTCCAAACCAGCAGCCCTCTTGCTGCGAGGCACACGCACTACCTGCTGTGCCACTGTGCGGCTCCTTCCCTGATAGTGTACCCTGGGTATTTGGCTTTGTCCTCTACAGTGAGAGCTGAGGTGAACGTCTCAAGACCTGCGGTATTGTTAAAATCACTAATCCACACAATACAGGAATAAGACTTCTACCAGTCTGCAAACACACATTTTATACAAATCATGACACATTTATACAGCGAAATGCACTCAATGGAATTCAAAAAAGCCTAAAATAATCAGCTTTGAACACAGTAAACATTCATTAATAAGTTAATAACTTAGAACTAGTGATATAACTTTTGTAAAAATCAGGATCAAAACCAGTACAAGAGTTTAAATCACAGGTTGCCAGTATCATTACCAATGTTTTCCTAATCCTTTTGATGCGATTCTCCCACAATGCCGATGTTTTTCTCATGTTGGACCAAAATAATAACATCCAACAGGCCATTTCTGCTGCTGTATGAGAAGCTTTTTCTCTGAATCAGCAGAGCTCTGTGCTTGATGCCACATCACAGTAAATGAATATAACACAAGAAATCAACATCTGGAAATAATATCTGCTCAACACATTCATTCTTTAAATTTTGATGTTTGTGAAAAGAGACGATATCGATCAATACTGCTGTGAAATGAACTTATGTGCATCCTGACTTCAAGTTTATGACAAACCTTCTTCCCTCCTAAAGATTTCCCTCACGTTAGATTCTAGTCTTTCCTTTTGTAGTTTACTTGTCAAAATTGAGCTTGGGGCTTTTGTTCATACTTGCTTTTTTTTTTTCTTACGATAACAGTGTTTTCTTTGCCTACGCCGACACCTGTGGACAAACCGTAAATCTGATGTCTTTGCTGACCTCTTACTGAACACCTGTAGTTGATGTTTTTGTGCCAGAAATCTTTCGTTCATTTATTTTTTATGACGCAGAACGTGCATCTACCTGCAAATTATTGGAACTGGATTTTTTTTTCTTCACAGGCTCTTCTGGCTGTGGGCTGTATTTTGCCTTATCTGGCATCCTTCCTAGTGGAAAAGGTGACAGGCAAAAAAAACATTATATTGTACGGATATGTACAGATCATATTCCACTATTATAATAATATTGTGCTTGTTTTATGAACTGCCACTGCCTGCTGCACACAACCAGTCTCCATGATGTGATATGACAATAATAAGCACAACAAAATGTGTTTAACATATACAGCTCATATATTTGTAATGCTCATTCTAATGTTAGCAGCCCAGGTTATGCACCAGGAGGGACACCCCCCCATTCCCAGCATGCAAAGAGAGAGGAGAGAGAGGCTGACCGGGAGAAAACAGCAGCAGCTGGTTGGCTGTGCTGAGCTGCAGGTAGAAACTGAGTTCATATGAAAGAAGTGCATTTAAGAATATAATAGGTCTACAAACATTGATTCAAAGATACTTTTGATGGATTCAGAATCATATGTATGAATCTGATTCTATTTGAAAGCACAACAATAATATTTTATGTTCAAATTTAATGATTTATTAGGATGTGCTGAGGTCCAATATTTAATAGAGTGAGTCAAAAATAAAAATAAAAGAACAGTCACACAATCTTGTTAACGTTGGATTAAAAAAATCAAACCAAACATCAGCATATAAAATATTTTTTTTCAGTGGTTTACCTTTGCAAATGAAAAGCACCTAAATGGGAATATAGAAAAAACCCTTCGGTCTAAATGGGTTTAAAAGAACAACCATGATCAAAAAAGAGTTTTCAGTAATCTTAAAGAGAATAGATTTTTTAATCGTTCATTGAATACATAGTCAGTTAACCACAACAGTGTGAAATAGTAGTCTTTTTTATTTCAGTTATTGACAAAATACCCAGAAAATTCAATGCTCCTACACTTTACAAAAATACGTTCTCTACAAATGTCCTCTGAAGTCAGTCTGGCCTAAACAAAACACAGTGTAGTGTAGAACATCCAGCAGCAGCCTCCTCAACAAGAAACCCAAACATTCTCCACAGAAACACTCCACCCATACCACGCAAACATATAAATTAATCACAAGGTCTTAAATTAGCATTAGACAAATATATATATGATTGTAGCTCATCCACAACAGAGAGGCAGATTCAATTACAAACATCGCTGTTTTTCAAGTGCTGGCGACAGAGAGCCTGGATACAACATGTCGTACATCATAAAAAAATGGTTTTGGTCCACGTGGAGAGAAACAGTCCACATCTGACTGATAGAAAACAGCAGGGCGCTCAGCACGAGAAAAGGCAACTGAGTTTCTTCAAGCCAAAAAGTATCTCCACGGCATCTACCTTCTCAAGCCAAAGTGCAATTGAGCATATGACGAAGCACCTGCAGAGCGAAGGAGAGAGAATCAGACGAGCCATTCAGACGTCATTGTTTTCTCTATAATTCAAATCCCACTTATTTATCAATGTAGTCCTTTTCACATTAACAGTTACTTTGTATGCACTTCCACTGGCTTTTAGCTTTTTTTTAATTAATAGTATTTAAAAAAATAGATTAAACATACAAAAAAAAGAAAAGAAAAAAAATCCCCCAAAAGGAAAAAAAATAAAGGAAAAAAATATACAAAAAGGGGACAAAAAATGATAAAAGAAAAAGGCAAAAATAAAAAAAATACTTGAATAAAATACTGAATGTCTAAAATAATAAAAAAAAAAACCAACAAAAACTTTTAAAATTGTTGTTTGAAACCCGAAAAAGCCAAAATTAGGAAATGTTTAAAAAAATATGAAAAAGGGACATTTAAACAAAAATAAATCAATAATGTATTAGAAGTTTAGTGAATGGAAAACAATAAAAAAGCAAACAATCCTGCTAACGCATTAGGAAGAAAAAAACACCCCCAACAAAGATAAAAATAGAAGAGAAAAAAAAAGAAATTTGAACAAGAAATTAAACCAAACATAATAAAAGAAAAATTCAAAAAGAAAATAAAAACAGACAGAAAAAAAAAACAGAAAACACCATAAAAGTGCAAAAAAAAAAAAAAAAATTAGAAATGGTAACCAAATATGTAAAAGGGATATTCAAAAATGAAATCAGCAGTTATCTATCTATCTATCTATCTATCTATCTATCTATATATATATATATATATGTATATATGTATATATATATATTTATTTATATATATATAAATACATATATAAATATATATATATGTGTGTATTTTTTTTTCCGAACTGAAGTCAGATGTTGATAAAAATTACTGCTTGACTGTTTAATCTGTTAAGTTAAAATCTTTCCTAAAATATTAAAAGGCAAAACCACAATATCATTTGATTTCTCTTCTGTACAAGGTCCTGTGGTGCGTTACTGAAAAAAAAGAAAATGAAGACAAAGCAAAGCTCAAAACAAGAGTGATAACGACACAGGAGAGGAGTGAAAAAGAGTGAGGTTTATTTTTATCCACACTGTCCTGAAGGAGAAAGTTTAATTAGGCATTTTAAAGAAAATACAAACATGATCTTTCTAATCTTAATACTGCACGCCTTGTCTTGTTCAATTCTTGACAAGACTTAAATGTATGGCCCTCATGAAATAATCCCTTCTGTTACAGGACTGCACTATTGATTTTTTTCCATGTTTTACTTGTCATCCTGTTAAACTCCTCACCGCTGCACTTTTATCTCACGTAGGACTTCTTTAGTACTTTGTTATTATGATAAAAAAAATCACTAATTATGATTGTCTTCAAACAGTCTGAATCATAGTTTTGACTAGGACAAGATGTTGACCCAGAGCTCTGTTACCTGAAGTCACACTCCCCAGTCTCCTCTGCAGAGCCTCCAGTCTTGAGATGTAGTCTGTGAGCGCTCGGTCGGGGTCATAGCTCTGCAGATGAGAGCACGTGAGGGGCCCGGGGTCTCCAGTCAAATGAAACCTGCACAAAACAACAAGAGCAAACAATAAGAACACCTGTGTGAATACAACTGGAGCAAAAATCACACATTTCAGGGTCAGTTCTGTGATTCAATAACCGGAAATTGAGGGGAAATTCTGGTAAACTGTCTGAGGAGGCGATCACCACCTTTGTTTGTTTTTTGGTCAGAGGCATAGATACCACTATAATTCAGAATGAGACACAAAAAGGACTTCAGAAATGTCCGTTTTTGCTATTTGTGTATTTGAACAGATAGCCTCTGCGCTCCTATCTGCACACGGAAACCTCTGGTAAAAAATATAACTGAAGCTTTGGTTATTTTATAACCTGTCAATACACTTAAGAGGAAGTGCAATATACCTAGAAAATGTGCAATGTACTGAAGAAAATGTGCAAGAGACTGAAAGAATGTGCAATGGTATGTCTATGTTTCAGTTAGGTTATGTTACATTTAAGTTCTGTTACTTTTGCCTTTACTTTGGATATAATCCTGAATAAATACATATCTAAATAAGTTAGAGATATCTATGGGATTTGATTATTTCCATAAACTTGCACAGACCCATTTGATATTGCAATGCATGTTGAAGGTACTACTTAGCTTTATGTTGATTATGTTGTGCCCTGAGATTTTGGCTTGGCATTAGGTGTGCTTTGAGGAAAAAGGCTCAAAAACCACTGGTCAAGACTAAACTCATGACAACATGACCGTACGAGTATGTGACTGTAATCGTCACCTATGATGTGTGGAGGAGACAGCTGAGGCTGATCTGGGTGATTCCCGTCCACTCCGCCCTCTGCTGCTGGAGACCCCTCCTCCTCCTGATCCTCCACTCCCTCTGTCTCTGTACATCTCCACGCTGCCTGGGTGGAGATAAGGAGAGTCTCTCACCTCTGAACCTGAGAGAGATAAATAAACAGAACTTAGAATCACATCTTATTAATCTTAATTTATTTGGTCAAGCTCTAACGATATTCGGTGTTACCTATTGTTTGACCAGCTCCATTCTTGCTGACGGAGGTTGAGGAGCTCATTCCGGTCGTTTTGTGCCATCGCTTCACAAGGAAACGCATCCTGAGAGGACAAAATGTGGGTTCAAGATTGAAAGAATCAAAAAATTCACATTGCGCTGTTAATGCGTGATTCAGTTACTTACCTGGAGAGGGCAATAGAGACCCGGACAGCAGAGCGGAAGCGCATCAGGCCCCTGCGGCGCTGGCTAAGAGAGTCCAGGCTTGATATGGACGGTCGTCCTCCCATCCTGGAGAGGAGCGACAGCGTGGCCTCCTCACACTCCTGAAAGCCACCCAGCAGTAACAGCAGATACTTCTTCTGGTAGATCAGAGCTTTACGGAAGCTCTCCGACCTCAAGTACTTCCCGTACATCCTCTGCAGACAAGAGAGGAGGGAAATCATGAGCCTTTTTAAAATCACTGAGGACAAACTTCTCAGACAACTTCAACAAAATATTCTGGTTTTTATCAGACCTTTAGTGCAGCATTGTCGGCCTCAGGACCGGTCATTTCTCTCAGAGTTTCAGCCCTGATCTCTCCTCTCAGCCGGGTCACCTGAGCCTGGGACTGATGCAGGGCTTTCTCCAGGCGAACTCGCTCTCTGTTCCATGCCTCACGCTCTTGAGACAGCAGCAAACCTCCTGAGTCGGCCTTCGACACCCCTCTCCTGCTGCTGAACTTGAGATGGACATTAAAAAACAAAGGTCAAAGTCTTCTTCCTTGAACTCTGATATCATCCTCAACAAAAACCATGATAAAAATGTTCCTCATCGATCCATTAAGAAGACAAGACAATACAGAGCTAAAAAAAAGACATTTATAAAACAGATCTCATAAAATCTTTGGTCAGTTTTCAAAAACAAGACAAGAATAATTGTTGAGGCTGGCTGCCAAACATCTGGGCTCACATGTTTGACCCCTTTTCAACATGTTTGAAGAGGTCCCTGTGGCCCTGAGAGCAGATTTCTGAAGTTCTTTTGCCCAAAAAACACTCAGACATTGGACTTTAACAATAATAGACTGTTTAAGTCTTCATGCTTATTTGCTGTCCAAACCTTTTTCAAGAGGTGGATGTGGCTTGGGCTTCCCAGTGCTGTGCTCTATGGTTTACTGTGGCTGCACAGACTTAGCTCAGAAAGCGTCTCCCATATGGGAGAGGTTGCATGTCCCCTAATGACATCATTAGGGGATGTTTTTGAAATTGACACACTTCCTGAAGGGTGAAGCATATGACAGATGGAGAGGGGGACATTTTATTGTTTGATGTGAGTAGACAGATCATGAACAGGCCATGTTTGAAGAATATAAATCTAAAGTATTATTTGCATAATATGGCAACAAAGAAAAATGCAGGTCTTAGTCTAGAGCTTAATATGCTTGCATTTCTAAAAAAAAAATTAAACAGATAAAAAGTATAAAATCTACCAAGAACACATTCCTGCTTCATCTTTCTATTTTTATTTGTCTAAAATTGTTACTTCTTAGGAAGGCTGTTAAAAGAGAGATGAATTTGACCTAAAGAAATGACCCATGTCGAAAGAAGGGCTGTGCATTCAATCCTAATGTTGTCATTCTAGAGATGAGAACCTTGACAACAAAGAAATCACAACCGTCTAAATGCAGTGCAACAAATCAAAAAACCTTTTTTTAACATGGTCCAGTAAAGTTTCATGGTATTATGGCTCTGCTTTCACACCTTTAGGTGCCTTCAGATGAAGCTTAAGCTGGTTATGTGTTTGGAGGAGAAGAAGTTTGTTGGATTTCTTTGGATTTAGAAAAAACATCTTGCAGCTGCAAGTTGTTGAGTAAAAGGAAAATAACATAGGCTAGGACATAAAGTTGTAGCTATGCATGCTTTTCTTTTGTTAAATTATGCCATTCCATATGGTTTTCTCAATTTTTCTCCAATTGTGCAGGTCCAGCTAAAACTTCTATTGACTGACTAACACTGGACTAAAATATTTATGATTTTTCACCAGCTAAATCTAAACTAAAACTGCAAAGTAAAATGATGAAAATGTGTGTAAAGTCCTTTCCCCAAAGCATTTGTGCAGAAGCTCCAAGACAAAGTTCTGCTATCATCAAGCTCCAAGATGTTCACATTAAATCCTCGGGGACGTGATATGAAAATTCAGATATTTTCACACATTCGCTCAGCTCTGGCTCTGCGTGCTGAGTGACAGGCACCAGTATTGTGCCTCTGACACTACCTCTGGAGAAAGAACAAACTGAGGGCTACTCACTCCTAAATTCCACCCGTGAGATGGTCACTGAAGGTGAAACGTCACAGGGAGGTAAATTTTGCAGCTTGAAAATGCAGCTTTAATGGGCCTAACAATGATCTATAGTCTTAGAAAACGACTAAATCTAGAAAAACTGCCAACATAAACACTGTCCTCAAGAGACACAACATGAAAACTGAAATCTCCACTCACACTGTCGGCTGAGCCCGGTCCGGCCTGTCTGTACCGTCTGAGCTCCTCCTCCAGCCGCAGCGTGTGGTTCCTCAGGTCGTTCTTCTCCTCCGTCAGGCGGCTCACGAATCCTGTTAGCTCAGCATTTTGTCTCAGCAGCCTTTCTGTTAGCATGTTGGAGGAGCTGGAGGAGCCTCCTGTAAGCAGGGAAACACTCTGCAGGAGAAATGAACAAACCGTTGTCATAAAGGAGCTCAATCACTGAGGTTTGGATGAATAGACAGTTTATTTGAGATGAAAATTCTTTTGACAAAATGTTGAATGCTTACAGCTCTGTAATTAAATCTTTTATTCTGTGTATCATCCATTTAGACTGGTAAATACATTAAAGCTGAACACATAAAAGTACACAGTTTCTGACCTCAGGGATGGAGGCGAGACCTGCAGACTGTTGCAGCATACTGATGACCTCATTAACACTGGACTGAACCCAGGATAACTCCTCAGTGTCGACCTCTGCAGTCATCCTATTCACACAGAACATAAAAAACAACCAGTTAAATTTAGCTGTTGTCACACATGCACTCCTTTCATCTCCTAACATCTCCCTGAGTTGTCTCTTCACTTTACAGCATCCAGTTTCCCTGCTGAATATTAGAGGGCAGAGAGCTTAGGGAGGCAGATCAGTAGGACCTGAGACTGTAATATTTTTTCTTCAACTAAATGCAGAATTCACATGAAACAAATTTATCATTCATAATACTGTGCAGTGAGTGGTTGGTAGCCCAATCCTGCCTTTGTGCAGAAAGTCTTGGCTGGTGTGTACTCAGCCTGTTTTACTGAAGTGTAAAAGCTGCTGTGCTTATTTCTTTGTACTTGTGCAATGATAGCAAAGAGTTTTTGATTCTGAATCTTTTCTTCCAAAAATAAATTCCTTGGTGCTTCAGAAAAGACTAATGATGACAGGAGATCCTTAACTCAAAGTCTTGCATGCCAGGAACTAAAGACCACAAGCTGAAAGAAACAGCACTGGTTCAGACGGGGTGGTTCGAGCTGCGTTAGTTACCTGCCAGTATTTCTGCTCGCCATACTGCGAATCTTAGAAGAGATAAGGTGGAGTTTTCCAAGGACCCTTTGAGCAGCTGGAGAGACCTCCAGGTGGTGAGGAGATGCACCCGCGCTTGGTGACTGAACATTTCCACTCTTCTGCTGGAACACCCAGTCTTTGGTGCGGTCAGTGGACTCGCTGTGCCAGACTTCCTGCTGTTAAGATGAAAACCATCAGAAATGTAGTGATGGCACTAGACACAAAGTGCAGGGGTTGTTACGATAGCAGAGTTGTTAACTTTTTACACGAAATGAGTCAAAATTGAAAAATATCAACTCACTTTGATACTACAGTAATAAAAACAGAAGTCCTAAGATTAAATTAATACTCCCAAAAATGTGACCAACTTATTTGTTCAATCTGGACTTTTGGGTTCAAATAGGACTGAGGATCAGTGTTAATTTTGACAGCATTTTCAACTTTAGTTTTAGTCTTTTGCCGAAAATATCATTTAGTTTTAGTCATAACTTAGTCATCTAAATTGTTTTAATTTTAGTCTAATTTTAGTTGATGAAATTTCACAACATTTTAGATGAAATCTATTGTAAATTTAGTCGACTAAAATATGAATTGTAAAGTGTAAGGCATTTTTTATGTTTACTTGAATTTCTGAAGTCATGTTTTACACTTGGATCCCACCACCATGAAGCTAAGGCAGTTGTGATTGGATGTCCCTCTGAACTCATCCAACCTTTCCACACAACCAAAGTAGCTGTGATTCCTAACTTGTCTCTACTTCCTACATGATGAAATTAGGTCTGATTTGATTTAGTCCCTGTCAAATATTTTAGTCTAGTTTTTATTTGTTGATGAAAATGGCAGTTAATTTAGTTTTCGTTTTTGTCAATGTGCACTTGTTTGTTTTAGTTATAGTCTAGTTTTTGTCAGGGGAAAAAAGGTTGTTGACGAAAACTATGACAAAAATAATTAGTCGACAAAATTAACACTGCTGAGGATATTGTCTTTTTTATGCACTGACACTTTGAAATAACATAGATCATTAAAATAAGATAGCATGTGTGGTTTTAAATCACATAAGATCAAAAAGTGTCACAGAAAGTTAATGAATACTTACAGTGTGTCCATCAGCTCCTCTCTGAGCTCCTAACGAGTTCAGTCTCTCCTCCAGTCTCTCCTTCTCCTCTTCCAGACTCCTCCTCCTCTCAGTCTCATTATCCAGCTGCTCCTGGGTTTCAGATATTCTTGCCTCTAGCCTCTCCAGTTTGTTCTGAGCCTCCTGCAGTGCCTCCTGCTCCCGTCTCCACCTCTGACTTCCTAAAGTCAGCTGCTCCTCCTTTCGTACCACCTCCAGCTTCTGAGCCTCCAGCTGACTGAGGAGATGAACCACCTGTGGACCAAAGACGAGTGAGCTGAATGAAAACTTCGGCCTGGAGTTTGTGATACTGCAGTTAAAAGTCTGTATTTCGATTATTTAACACAAAAAGTGACTAATGATTTCCATTCTTTTAACATTCAATATTTGTGCTATTACATTGTGTTCAGAGTGAGTTACATACTTAACGAAAACATTTATATCACTAATGAACACTAAACTAGTACGATACAGACAATTAGTAGCAGATAGTGTATGTTTATACAAATTTAATATGCTTAGTTATGATTATGGACATTAATAATATAATGTTTTACAGGAAACATGGGGTTTCAATAAGTTTGAAATGAACTTCTTAGCATACTTTTCACATTTGTACAGTGCTTTACAAATTTATTAGACCACCACCGGATGTAAGGTTTAAGCCACTGCTCTAAATGAACAGTATTGGTAATAAACAAAATCATTTTTTATGTTTCTATAATGGTTAATACAGCAGCATGTAGAAGCTCTTTAACCAAAATGACATTTTTAACGCTAAAATACAATTTTTATTGTTATCCACTAATTTACATATTAACTGTTTGACAAAAGAACAGACAAAATAGTGAAGTACATAGTTATTTACTTGCATTCCTGAACAGAAAATGACAGATTTAGTGGTTGAATGTTATGCTCGATTACTTTCTGACTCTTCAGAGAAGCCCAGAGAGCCGGCCTAAATTTGGATATAAAAATGTGAATTCAGTCTAAAATTCCTCATTCCTGTTTAAATGTATGTCCAATAACAACAACATTTTCAGTTTTAAACAAGTTTTTGAACAATTTCTAAAACATTTACATTTCTCATTTTTATGACAGGTGGTCTGATTAATTTGTTAAGCACTGTATATAAACAAACAAACAAAGAATATTTTAGCTTTACTTTTCTATACTATACAATTTCAATGTTAATTTTTGTCCTTTTGTGCTCTTATTTTCATGATCAGTGTGATTTTTAACTGGACAGAATGAGACCACATCAATATAATTATTAAAAGAAATCTTATTTTAAACACGTCTGGTAGTTGATTTGATAATAAATACAGGCTGGATCTGATTGGCACAACATCTCATTTTTCAAAAGAATTATGACCCCTCAGTCTTTGGTAGATGACTCACAAATAAAAAAAAATACATGTAAGAAAGTGAGGATCAAGATTTATATTTGACTAGTTTAACTTTCCCTGTTTTCATCTGAAGCATAACCCGAGTATGGACAGCACCAAATGTCCCACCTGTGTGTGTTTGTCGTCCAGCTCTCTCTGCAATCTCTCCAGCAGACTCCCCTCCACCTCCTCAAGCCCCCTCCTCTCCTCTTTGGCCTCATTGGAGGGTCCACTGTCAGTGGAGGCACCTGTCCGCAGCTCCCTCTCCCTCCCCAGTGCTAATGTCATCTCCAGAGCCTTTGCTCGCTCCGTCTCCAACTGCACCTGAAGCTCCTGGATGCTTCTGTGGAGGCTGAGACGTTCCTGCTCGGCCTGCTGGGAGATCTGAGAGGAGGCCTGACGCTCCTGTTCCAGAGTGTTGGTCAGCTCGCTCACGCGGCCCTTCAGCTCCTCTAAACTGAGATGTAGGTCCTAAAAAGAGGATCTAAGTTCAGTTTTAGCCTGTTCATGTTAAAAAAAAAATCATGTCTGTCATGGGGACAAGGCTGATGAACGTCGATTCATGAACCAATAATCTAAAATGACCTCTAACAGACAAAAATGAACTCACCTCCAATTCTTCTCGTTTACTCTCCTCCTTTCTGCCTGTTCGACACTTCTCCTTCTCCATGGCCCACTGCAGGTCTCTGCTCCTTTTCCTCTCCTCTGTCAGATGGTCATTCAACGCATCCATCTCAGCAGCCTTCTGTGAGACCTCCGCCCTGTTAACAAAACAATCAGGCCTGTTTTAGGCTTAAGACCTTGTTTGATTCTGAGGGTTATTATCAGGGGATATTATTCACCAGAGGCGAGAGCTAGAAGGTCTACAAAGAGGATCTATTACTAGAAATTAAGAGTATTCTGAGTTCTCTTTTTCCAAATGAATGTACTGTAAATGGAAATGCATTGTGGTATAATAATGAGAATAAATAATTAAAAAATCAGTTTCACTTCTCTATGTCTCCTCAGTGAACCTGTCCAGATGTTTCATCCACACCTATTCCTCTAATATTTATACAAATGAACTGAAAAAATATTTTTGTTTTGTTTTTACTTAGAAACTAACTTAAACATCTCTGTCAAATTCCAAGAATTCAAGAATACATCATAGCACATCTGTACTGTTTAAGCATTTTTACTCACTAATTTACTCGACGCATCAGATTGTGTTGTGAAAATATATGTCAGACCTGAGTGTGTCCAGCTCTTTTAGGTGTTTGTGCTGAGCCTTTAGCGTCGTCTCCAGCTCCAGCTTGGTCTGGGACAGTTCAGCCTTGAGCTCCTCCACCAGCATCCTGTCAGCCTCTGCTGCTCCATGAACTCCTTCTCCCTCCCTCTGCTCCTTCCCTCCATATTCAACAACAGCCACTGACGCAACAGATTGGGAGCCTGATGGAGATCAATCAGAAAATATTAGAGCATTTATCTCTGAAAGCAGGGCAAAACCCTCCCACAAAAATAATATTATTAAGAAACATAAATATTCCAGAATAAAGAATGAAGAGTACACCAGTAAAGAAGGAGTAGGTTTTTAGTATTTTTGGAAAATCTTGCTCACCCTGTTGGAGTTGTTCTAGTTGAATGCGGAGCTGCTGAACCTCAGAGAAGAGACTGGATCTGTCTGCAGTGTGGAGAGAGCCCAGCGCCTCTCTGTGCTGGGCATCCTGGAAAAAAAAATATATACGTATATATATTTATATATATTCTCTTGTCTACCAAACTGCAAAAATGATCAACAAAAGAGTGGGAATCAACAGTTGGCTGTTTTACTTAAATAATATTTCAAGTGTTTTAATCGTATAAAATTCAGACACTATAATTAATTTAGGATCATTCTGGCCTGAGCTATTTCTACATATTTGTGTGATAACTCAAACTCACACTTGCAAGCAGCAATTAAAGGTCACCTTCAATAACATTTATGGTCAAAAAAGAGATCTAACTGAAAAACATCTGTCTTTGACTGCTAGATTACATTGCATAGCAGTTTTTTCACGAATTGTACTTTTTGTTCTGGATTTTTTGATATTGTCGTCTTTTGTATTCAAGCTTTTTGGTAAGCTTAGTTGTACTTTCTTAGTTGTTTACCTTTTATTTGGGTTATTAGAGGAGGAAGTTGCTGATTTTTGTCAGGTTTCACAATTTTAGTTAAATTTCGGGGGAAAGGGGCTTTTTAATATATACTTCTTTTGTTAAATGTGCATTGATAATTATCGTGGAATTCTTCCAGTTCACGATTTTTAAAGCCCTCTAAATTCATCAACAGAAAACTAGGACTGGTCTTTGACCCAGACTTCTGTGTTTGAGTTGTTTTTTCTGACCTGTTCGGCCAGTCTGCGCTCCAGCTGATTGAGGTGGATGATGGCATCATTGGTGTCCAGCAGGTCCAGCTGGCTGTAGAGGGCACTTTTGAGCACACTGCGCTCCCTCGTGAACACCTGCTGCACCGCATCCAGCAGCTCTCTTCGCCAGTCCACACCAAGTGACGTCTGCAGCAAGAGAGAGATGAATAGATTTAAACACATTCAACATATAACAGTCCAATTTTAGTCTAGTTGAACTTTGACAAATAAAATATACATATATTTATATATTTCTGGCAATTTTTTCCTTACCTGTGTATCTCTGTGCGTCTGCATCTGAGTAATGAGTCCTTTCAGGGACTCCACAGTTGCCAGTAAGGCATCTCTCTCCTTCATCCATCCCTGTATGTTAAAATGACCGCCTGGCTCGCCCTCAGGGAGAGAGAGCTCGGACAGAGAGAGCACCTGCATGCCCTCCTGATGAACCTCACGGAGCAGCGTCTACACACAGAAACATACACACACACACACATGTTCAGTCACCTCTGGTTAAGAAAAGTACAGATAGGGAGTAATGCAAACATACAAAGAACAAATAGTAATTTTCATCCTACATGAGCACTGAGAGAAAGTTCTAGGCCATGATAGCTGTACCTTGATCTTGTCTGGCAGTGGATCATCGGCTTCTCTCCTCGCTCCCTCTGGTGTCGTCCTGAACTCCTGCTGCAAACTGGGCACATCAAACCCAGTCCTCTGGCTGTAGTCTGAGCTGCTGTCTGCAAAACAACAAAATCAAAACTTGGATGCGCAGCTTCTGGACAGAACTGATTTTGTGAAATGAACACCTTCAGCAGGAACCATTTAGAGTTTGGGTTTGTATACTGATCTCCATAAAGAACTTTGTTAAAGTTAGTGAGTATCTTACCACTTGTGTAGCCGTCCTTAAACTGATGTGTGGGACGGTCTTGTCTTGTTGAAGGAGCCTAAAGCAGAGCAAAAATAAGTGCAAACTTTTATTTTATCATAAAAAACGATTATGAGTGCATTTTATATTAAGCTTGACGACTGTTTTTGAAGAAACCCAGACTAAAGAAATTTTAAGTCAGTGGTCAAACAGTTACCATAAGAAATTAGTGTAAGACATGAGAGAAATGGGATGGGAAATGTGAGATTCATAACTCTAATACAGGATTAAAAGATTTTTAGAATTTAGTGGACATTTGACGTTCAGTCTTTGTGGAAATTGTGCTGTGCATTTTGTACAAAAGAAATGATGTGTACTGACAAACAGCCCAAAACGTAGAACCTGTCTCTGGTAACATTAGCTACTACAGTAACATAATGCTACAAAGTATGCACTGTGTAATCAATCCAAATCTCAAAAAGTTTGTGTAGTACCTTTTATCCATCCTGCATATATAAACACTGTAGTTTAGGATAAAAAATGTAGCACTACATGGACAGAATGAATAATAACAGTTACATTTAAGAGCTTCTGTTATGAGACTTACCTACATGATAAAAAATAAATGTAACTCTAATGATGAGCTCTTTGAACAAGCTCCTAGGGATCATTCAATCGTTCATTCTAAGCTTTATTTTTCACTCCAAATAAACAATAAAACAAATATAACTACAGTCTAGACATAAAGCCTAAAACATTGTCTATTAATTCCCAAATCTTTCTTTTTTTCAGGCTTGTTTTTTGCAAATATATTGGGTTTCATTCAAAAACTAGAAGACAAAATATTGAAACTCATAAAATGAGTACGTTTTGAGCATTCAGTTTACAAAGTGAAAGGACAGAATGTTTATACTTAAAAACAAACAAATAAATAAACTTGTAGGTGGTGAAAAAGCTCCTTATTGATTGTGAGAAAAAAAGGAAAAAACAAAAATATGACCTTTGAGTATAATATTAAAAAGTATCCTGGTACTGACTGATACCAACTTTCCAAACTTTAGACCAAACTGTTAAGACTCAATCTTGACAGAAGTAAACCACAGTATTTAGCATCACAACATGTTAAATAACTTTTCAAAGTTTTTTTATCCATATGTGAAGAGCTACAGTATCATTGGTCAACATTAGTTGGGTGTTTGACACAACAAAGGCTACTGTATTAAAAAAAAAAAACTCCTGTTAAGTTCCACCCTCTTCGTATAAATAAATCTTTTGGGATGGAAATGTTGTGACAAAAAAACTAATAAAACGTATTTACCAGGCTACAACACACTTCAAAAAATCATGTCTAGACTCTGTATGACCTCATTATGACCTGATAAGGCAAATAATATTTTCAGCTAAATTCAGTAAGTTTGGTTTCTTGCTAATTTATTAATAATAATCTAATCAAAAACAATAATGTTTGGAAATTGTCAGAATTGGTTTCTTTTTTTCATTTTTCGAGGAGCCCTATTAAGTGGTCGTATGAAGCAGCCCTTTATGAACCAAGAAACAGATTCGATGAAGATGATCTTGGAATTCCAAACACATTTTATGACATCTCACAAGTAAGACTTTTGAGAAATTTTAAATCAAATTCAAGACTTTCAAAGAATCTGCAGGAGGCTATTTATTTTGGTGCTTGAGCACTACCAGTTCATGTTCAGATGGTTATTGTCATAATTAAATAATAAAAACGTGAAAAATGTATGTGCTCTTTTATAAAGGTATGCACACTGAAAAGTCAACATCAGCTTGAAATGACTCATAGACTTTGGAAACTGGTTTTTATCTTTACCTCTGAGGAGCGCAGTTTGTCGATAACAGCTTTTAGCGCCTTACACTCATCCTCTGCAGCCTGTGCGTCCCTCCGCAGACTCTCGCTCTCTGAAATGTGTCGTGCCTCCATGTCCAGGATCTCCGCAGCGTGAAGCTCCTGCATCTGTACGATCTTCTCATGGAACTCTCCGATCACCTCCTCCACCTCGTCTTTGGTCGCAGACTTTGCCTCTGAACCAAAATCAACACCTCGGAGGGGCTCTGTCTGTGTGAACGAGTGTGTTACATCCACCTGCTGCTGATCGGAGCTGCTGTTCAGTCGAGGGCTGTGAGGTTTGTTGGACGACTGGCTGGAGCTGCCAGAGGACTTCCTGGAGAGGGACTGTTTATCTTTGGTGCTGCTTCCCTTTACAGCTGGCTGTTTGCCTCCTTTCCTTTTAGGCTGGGTAGTGGAGGAAGAGGAAGCAGAGAGGAGAGGCTGAGAGGACGAAGAGGGCAAAGGAGATGGAGGACCGGCATCTGCAGTCTTCATCAGAGCTGTTTGCGCCTCCTGAAGCTCCTCTTTGAGCTTTGAGATGGAGGCTTCACGGGCTTGGAGTTCACTCTGAAGTTTCTCACTGTGCTGTCTGAAGCTGCTGAGTTCTTCTCTGGTGGTATCCACATGCTTTTGCACCTCCTGCAGCTGCTCCTTAAGGGTCAAAATGGAGACTTCGCGCTCTTTAAGGTCCTCCTGAAGTTTCTGGTTCTGCTGCTTGAAGCTGCTCAGTTCTTCTTTGGTGGAAGCAGCACCTGTTTTGACACTGTCAATCTCCTGGAGCAGATCTGTAGTGTCTGCTCTGTCCTCACCTGTTTTTACCTAGAGGATGATAATGCAGGTGATTAAATACACACCTCTTAAGAACCATTAGAATGAATTAATCTAACTTTTTAATTATAATGGTTTCACAATGGGAACCTCGGCATGGATCTAGGTGCACTTTATGTGAAGTTGGTTTAACTGTATGTGTAAACACTTTCATATTTTACTCAGGCACAAACAACACTTCATATTTCAATACAAAAACATCAAACATTTCTGACTTACTTTGAAGAGCTCTGCTTTCAGCTGAGCAATGGTCATTTCCCGCTCCTTTAAAAAAAAAGAAAAGCTTTATGTAGTTCAAATGTGTACAAGTAAAAACTTCCACATATGTACTCATCTCCAAACTTAGACTGTACTTCAGCATAAAACTATGAAGACTTGACTCACTTATGGATAAGCATTCATTTGAGCATTAGTGTGATCTGATTAAAAGTAACTTCATATTATTGCATGGCTTTAAAAAAAAAATAAAACAACAATCATCACAGTGACAGAAGTAGAGCTACGTTTTCATGTGTTTTCTGCAGAGATGGGGTTTGTCTCCCTACCATCAGCAGCTCCTGGAGCTTCTCTATGCTCTCTCTGCAGCTGTTCAGCTCCTCTTTGGTGGCAGCTGCTTCATTTTGAGCCTCTTTTAGCTCCTGTTTGAACAGCCTGTTCTCCTCACTGTCTCCAGATGACGCCTACAGTTACAAAGTTCAAGTATTAGACAAAGGAGCTCAAAGTTTTCAATAAGTATGTAAACTGTGAAGAATTACAAAACAAACCTTTTGAAGCTGGTCCTGAAGTTTCTCTACTGTAACTGTTTTCTCCTAGAAATAAATCAGACATTCACCATAAACAAACAAGATATCAAAAACAAACCACACAATAATTACAACAAAAGAAGAAGCAGACACATACTCGGAGCTCCTCCTGCAGCCTGCTGCAGCTATCCTTGTAGCTCTGGAGCTGCTCTTTGGTGGCTGCAGCTTCATCTCTAACATCCTGCATCTCCTGAAGAACTTCTGATACTGACGGCTGATCGGCAGCAGAGGACGCCTGAAAAAACAACACAACACATACATTTACCTTTTTTTTTTTTTTAATTGGATATTAATGACATATTTTTTCAGAATCCTAGCCATGTGCACATACAGTTTTTAGGCTAAAAAGGCTAATTTATAGTGTGTGATCTCCTTATCTGTTCTGTGATTCTGCAGAGTCTATCATGACCAATTATGTGTCAAAGAATCATCTTTAACAGTTTTAAGTCAACAACTTTAGAAGAGTCTAATGTGGTATTTGCATTCCCTGAAAGTTATTGACTCTGGTTTTCAACACTACTAAAACATATTTTCACAATAAGACATCGCATCTCAAGATAATCCACTCTCTATGTTTTTGGTTTTACACTAAACATAAAAATGAACTTCAGGTCTGTCTCACTGTGTTTCAAAACTTTGGCTAATATGTCTTTTTCTTTATTTACACTATGAACAAGTAACCTTACCCATGAACTGGAAAATGTTGAGGTTTTTAAGAGGAAATTCACTTTTTTGCAGATAACATACAATGAAGCCACCAGCTGGTTTGCTTAGCTTAAAAAAACTTCTTGTTTTTTAGGTGAATAGGTAAGACATGGATGTGGCACAGTGAAGTTCCTGAAGGGACCCTCTTTCTACTAGAAAACATAGAGGAAAAGCTGGCCCTACACTACCTAAATAAAAAAGAATCAGTGTTTTGGCATCTTTAAAAGTCTGTCTTGAACCTTACACTCCCTGAGAAAGACCTTGTGTGTTCAAAACCCGCAATCTTTATTCCTAATTGTTTTTTTTTTTTTTACAACACATGCCCTGGATTCAAAGAGGATTCTTTTACTTTATCCTTGATTCTAATAAGAGCGCCCCCCTGTTTCTTTCCTCCTCCTTTATATATTAGTGATTAATGTCATCTGTTTGCTTAGTTTACTGAAATTTACAGCTTAGGAGACTTTGGTTTAACAATAACTTTTTGGATAAGTTAAAAATGATAATCTGGGGTGCTGGGTTGGCAGAGTGGTGAGCAACCAGGCACGTCCCAAGTATGTTTCAGCTGGTTCAGGTTTGATTACTTCCAAAGCTCCATGTGCTGAGTGTCTCCCCCTGTTCCCTCTTACACCCTTTCACAAGTCTATCCACTGTCTCTCTCTCCTCCATCCATTGAAGGAATAAAGTGCCCCCAAAAACACATTAAAAATGATGATCTAATCTGTTAAGTTTTCATGGGGTTAGATAAAAAAGGACAAATGACTTTGATTAAAACTAGAACTTTAAAATGCATGTAATCATTTTAGTCTGACTGAAATTATACTAAATCAAAATTGTTTTAAGTAAAAAACCATGATAAAAGTCCACTGTAGTGGACTGATTTACTCTTGCACACATACACTTCAAACCAGATCCAGACTGGACCTGGTGTTCTGTGAATGCCCCACAGTCAGGGTGACAGGATTTGACCTGGAAGTCAAAGAGTATTAATGTGTAGCATTGGAGAAATGATGCTGCTTCCAAATATCACCAATAGCCGGGAGAAAAGTGTGCATTTCATTTGTTTAAATCTTAGAGTCTGTATGAACTGCTCAGAGCTTCAAAGTTTGTCCATATTTTCACTGTTTGATAACAATCACTTTACCACTTCAACAGGCAGGAGAACTTTAGTAACCAGCTGAGCTTATCACTACAACTGTAACAGAAGTGGACATGCCTCCATCAATAAAAGGATTCTCATCAAATGCACGTGTAATGGGAGAACAACTGCAGTCCAGTTCAATGTCCTGAATGAAATAAAACTGTTGTTCAACTTAATGCATGTAAGACACTGAAGGATCATTTAAACTTACCCCCACAGTGGGGGAAATCCTTTGCTGCGTCTTGGCCCTCATCTGATTGAGCAGCTCCATCAGCACAGACAGCCTCTTCTCATACTCCAGCACTTCTTCCTCTGAGCTGGAGAGTAGTTGTTTCTGGAGCTCCTGGTCCTTCTGCATCCCACTTAGCCCCACCTCCAGCTCCCTCAGCCTTTCAGTCAGATGCACCACTTTCCCAGTGGGAGTTTGTCTAGCTTGACTAATCCCACTGAAATCCATTTTAGGAATACCAAAGTCACCAAAGTCAAAGACCTGTGGCTGAGCTTGTCTCTCCTGCTCCTGGTTTTCTTTGGAGTCCTGTGTCTGTTGTTGCTGGAAAGCCTCTAGTGTGGCCTGGCTGACGAGCGCTGCGGCCACCCTCTCCCTCAGGTTCTTCTCCAGGTTGGAGACCCTCTCCTGCAGAGCGTCTGCATGGCTTTGCGTTTGGTCCAGAAGGAGGCGACAGTGGCTCAGCTCACTGTCCTTATCATCGACTACAATCTCAAGCTCCTGGATACGCGAGTCCAGCTCCTCCACTCTGGATGTTGCGCTCTGCTCTAGAGCTTGAACCTGAGCCTGAAACACAACAAGGCTGGCTGTTTTTTCTCGGAGAGCTTCCTCTAGCTCCACCTCTGAGCTCTCCTGTTTTTCTGTCTCTGCTAAAGCCTCTGCGCTTTCTTTTAGCCGTAGGTAAGTCTCGAGCAGCTTGCTGTGCTCTGCTTTGAGCATATGTAGCTCTTTGGTGGCCTGGTCTGTTCTTTGCTTCATTTCATCGTACTCCTCTTTATTCGGCCCCCATGCAGAACTGTCTGGCTCAGTCTTCACGTAGTCTTCTTCCTCTGCTAACTGCTTCTGCTCAATATTGGCCAGTTCCTGCTGAAGTTTGTCAATGACTGCGTTCAGCTGGTCCAGCTCCTCCTCGTTGTTCCTCTTTAGGCGCTCTTGTTCGCTCCGCAGGCACTCCACCTGAGACTCCAGGTCTTTGATCAGCTCGTCCCTCTGATCAAGTACCTGACAAGAAAAGCAGGCTTATAAATAAACAAAAACAAAGCCAGATTTGAGGAATCCATAGCTATACCGTTATAAACCTCTAAGTCTCTGCTCTGTTTGGGTAGAATCTTCAAGCCAGTGTCAATCTTTTGTTGGCATTTTTTATTCTCAAACATCCAGAACAAACATTATAAAGGAACTTTTTAGAGACTCAGAGGTTTAACTTTCCACCTCTCATAAGCAAATGATCACCTCACAAGTGACAATAATGTTGTGGATCTACTTACCGAGACAAAACAATCAAAAAACAACCCAACAAAAAATACACAAAAAAATGGAGCAAACAAAAATAAAAGTGCAAATGTAACCAGATAAAAAAAACACACACACTGATGCAAAACCAGGGAGCTATGCCTATGCGAAATAGACTTTTGACACTATTTCGTATATGCATATTGTGTTACCTTGTTATCAGAGGCTGTTTCCATGTGTTGGAGCTTAGAGATCTGTTCATTAAGAAGTGCTATTTCCCTGTCCTTCTCCTCCATCACCTTCAAAAGTCAGAGATTATAATGCCATGGCTATTAATAAACACGAAACGCCAAAGTCCTCCCAGAATCAGCCTTATTGCAGACTGCTGTAAGTAAACTTATGGAGTCTAAAATGTGTCAACAGTGGCAGACGGTCTTGAGGGGAAGAAAAATGAGCAAAGCAAAAACATATTTGAAACAAGAGAAGCTAAACCAAAGTGCTTTGTGTGGTTTCAAAATAAAATTAAAAAATTGCAATTGATGATAGCAGCTTTTTTTTTGGCAGTAAAGACAAAGCTTATTCAGAAATGTTACACAAACATCAGTCAATCGTAAGGGCACAGTTGTTCAAATCTAATAGAATTCAAGCTACCAGATAGGCTCAAAAGGAGTAGTTTATCTAATTTTTGTTTTTGTCTGGATAAAACCTTTTCTTTTTCTTGAAAACGTTTGAGTAGGATCAGGATTGCTTTCATACAAAAAATGTGGATTGTTGAGATCAGCAACCCCTTAACTTTTTGCTCCACAGGCTGGTTTCATGTCAGACAGTTTTTTCACAGATAGGCCATCGTGCAGGAGCGTACAAGTGCACAATAAACGCTATTCACAGCAACGCAGGATTAGTGGTAATGAGCTTTTTTCCCCGACCAATAACATGGAAACATGATCAGCCTATTGGTTCGAACATTTACCGATGCTGCCTGTGCCTCAACAAATTCATATCTGATGGAGATTTCTGATATCATAACAAAAACCTCAACCTAGAGAGATTTGTGAGAACAAGTCTGTTTGTAACAGCAGTTTTAACAACATCTTCGAATGCAGAACGCTGAAGGTCACCAGTTAACATGGACCCAAATGATGCTGTAACACCACAACGTTATTTCTGATTAAAGATAGAAATGTTGAAAACAAGGCGTGTATACAGCCTGAGATGATCTGATGTTACTTTTTATTATTAATAACAATTATGTTCTTTTAAATGTCTCCATGTCTGTGGTTTAAACTTCACATAGTTTGTTGTATACAGCCTGAGCTTCCTCATGGTTTCTAGGAATAAAACTTATCCTGCTGAGTCAAATACATTCACAACTGTGCTCATGGCACAAGGTTAAACTTTCCTTTTTTGGTCATCATAGCTGTGTGGAGTTTGTAACAGTTGTAAATAATGCCCTGTTCACAATCCTTTTTGGTCTTCACCGGCTCTCGTCGGTTAGTGACGTGGTGTTTTAGTAACAGACGGGCTCATTCCAAAATCTGAACACTAGGTGTCGAGAAAATGCCAATTTCTACACACTGCACCTTTAAGTCTTGACAGTCAATTCCCAAAGGTGGATGTGAGATAACCTAGTTATTTTCAAAATAAAACATCATGCAGACTCTTTTAGTCAAAAATTAATCAAGTCATTTACATCTCTATATGGACCAGTAAAAAATAACCCATGACCCAGTGCCTGTCTGTGAACCTGTAGTTAGTAAAGCAGCTCTCAGCATCTTTCAGTCAGTGTGGATTTTGGTTCCCCATTGTACACAATATGTGCAATTTAAAGCCCTGGCAATCCAGATTTGGTAATCCGCAAGAGCCTTGACCAGATTGACTCAATGTAAAAATCTATGTCATCTATGTGACCTATGTCAAGAAAAAGAAAATCAGATCCAAATCCTTTTTATCCAGACAAAACCTTTTGAACAACCAGGCCAAGCAGTATCTCTTCTACATCTGACAGAGACAAGGTAATGAAATAATACCACTGTATGTACAATACTAATAAATGAAATGTAGCAGAATTAGCAAATATATAAAACTAGACTGGTATTCACAATCTATCATGACAATATCTATTTCACATTGACATTATATATTATCTTACGTGTCATCATCTATAAAGTAGAAATCTACTATTAAGGTGCTGTAAATCATTACAGCAGCATGTTTTTTTTTACCTGAAGCATACTGTCCCGTGTTTCCATGTATTCCTGCTGGCTGCTGATCTCCTTCCTCTGGATCTCCAGCTGCATGTGAAGTTGCTGCACCTCCTCACTCTTGTTCTCCAGCTCCTCTCTGAACTGCTCCAGCTGCTCCTCAAGGTTACAGATCTTTGGCAGCAGACAAACAAGACAAACATGAAGAATGAGATGCCACAAGACTTTGATATTTACAGCATACCATAGGTTTTCTTTACAGGGGGCAATTTAGACCTAAATTATGGTTATTTGATGCTTGCAGCAAAGTAATTATTGTTACCATTGAAAGAAAAAATTAAACAAATATTAATAACTACATTTCATAACAAGAATTAAACAAAAACATCACTTATCAAAAATATGACTAACTTAAATCACAAAGTGAAAACAAACTTAAATTAAACAAAGCAGGGGAAGTTTTTCTTGTCAATCTGTTTTGTAAATATATTCCAGTTATTTGGGTTGCATAACAGTTACAAGCAAACTTAAAGTTTGTATTAAAAATCCAACAATATAGATATCTACCAAAAAGTGCAGAGAAACTCCTGCATATTGTCTAAACTGCACAAATATATTTGTGCAATTCAACACATAAAAAGGGTTATATAAGATCCATAGTCTGTTCAAAGCTTTAGTACTTTAGGATACTACTGATCATCAAAATAACCGATTATATAAAAGATGGAGCAGCATGCTACCTCCTTCTCTTTCCGCTCCAGAGCTTCTCTCTCCGTCTGTAACTGAGCCTCCAGAGTGGACTGTCTTGCCTCAGAGATGGATGCATGCTGCTTCTTTTGTTCATCATGCAACAAAAACACATGAGAGAAACTATTAAGCACAGCAGTTATTTACAACATGCGCAGAAAGCCACGAAGGATCAAGGAAAGCATGATGTTCATTTGGTATTTTTCATGATGCAACTGCAGTTATGTAAATTTTCTTCATTTTCCTTTTTTATTGACGTACCGGTGCTCTCTGCAAACACATGGGGGCAATCCTAACAGTAGCTAGCTGTAGCTTGCTGGCATCCCTAACAGAGAATTGCTAAAGTAGACCCACCCACACATTGTTCTCCCTCTGTGTGCCTCCTCCTCTATCTGTCACCTCATCTACATCACTTCACACACTCACACACACACTCACTCACACTCTGTCATGTCCACAGCCATTGTTCACTCTGCTATATCTCTCTGACTTAGTATTCATCTCCTATCCTTTATCACCTCCCCCTCCCACCCTCCCCCTCCCTGCTCCTGCTCCTCCTAACCTTCTCAAGGGACTCTGCGCTGGCCAGCAGGGCCTGCTCCAGCTCGCGGATGCGGCTCTCCAGCTTGTCAATCTCTTCGTCGCGCTCCCTCAACTCACGACGCAGCTGCTCGGAGCTGAGCAGCAGCTCACTGCACCAATCCGCCTTCTCCTTCAGCTGGGAGGTCAGCTGCTCCACCTGGTAGAGGAGGAGAGAGAGAGAAAGGAGCAGGAGAAAGAGAGAGAAGGGGGGATCGTTTAATGAGATTCACTCACAGAAACCACTCGCCACAGCATAGCTGGTACATGTGCAGCTAGCTGGGAGGTCAGCTGATCCACCTGAGAAAGGAGGGGGGCAGAGAGTGAGAGGAGGTGCAGAGGGACAGAGAGGAGAGAAAGATTTCATTCAGGGTGACACAAATCAACAGTAACCACGAGGACCGCTCGCAGGTGACTGATCCATCTGTGAGACAGGAAAACATCAGATCAATGGAGGTGAGGAGGAGAGCGGTTGACAGGACGGGGAATTGTTTGGGATGATCTCAGGATGGAAGAGAGAATTTAAAGCTAGAGGGAATAATGTCCTGCGGTGATTGTTTGAATAACTTAATGAGCACTTCATAAAAAGCTGTCTAAACATCTATGTTGTGTGGCTGTTCATTTCAAAATGATCACTTTCAAAAGGATGACATGAAACAAAAACTGGTTTTACTACAACAAAATCCCACAATAGTAAGGGAGATGAAATACATCCCCTTTCTCACAGCCCCTCATTAAACATTAATGGGACTGGAGTGTTGGACAGACTCTACATCAGAGCACTTCAGCACTGAACGCTCTATTTATAACAGCAAATCTAGCTTTACTTTTCCACAGGGTTCATTGTTGTTCATTGTTCATTTACCAAGTATTGTAAATTTGATACGGAATTCCTTAATTAAGGTTTTGAAAAAACATGCCCTATAGTAATCTTGACAGTCCTTTCTTATGTGGCACAAAAAACTTTCTTAAACATTTTGTTTTACAAACTTTGGATTGTTAAAGCATTTAAAATCACTACAGCCTTACATCAGTCAAACTTGCATCAGCTTGATTTAAAGCTTTGCAGTAAAATTGTAAGCCTCTCAATATGAACAAAAAGTGGGCTTAGCTGAACTGTACTGTACAAATTTCCTCATTTAAGTCATTATCACTGTTGTGGTTATTGTGCTGTATATTGTGTTTTGAGGCCAGGCCAGATGTGCCTTAGAAACCATGAAGTATTAATACAACTAAATAAAAACTAATCAATGATTTTTACATTTACACTCAATAAAAATGTTAAATTATTTGTTAATAAATATGTTGTTAGTAACAGAGTTGTTTGTCATATTTATCAGGCACTTGTATATTAAATTATTTGGTGCATTTTTACTTTGTGGTATCAGCTCAACTCGCCTCCAATACCTGGTTTGTTTTTTCCAATCACCACCGGCAAAGTTCCAAGCAAGCTGAGCCAATAATAAAATGTGATATAGAAACACTGCTAGCCAGTGAATGGTTTGAGTATTGCAAAACAGGACAAGTATAGTCATTATGGAAATGAAAGGTTGCAGCTCTGTAATGCTGTATGATTTTCAAAAACCTCTGCTTTTAATGCATGTTTTTTGCTGTTTACATGTGTACTGGGAACAAAAAAACATCTCCTTACTGGGACAAATAGCAACAAAAAAAGGTTTGTGTTAGACATTATGACAGTTTTACAGCACTATGATGACCCAGCCCACATTGACGATGTTTAATCGAGGTTAACTGTTGTGGCTAAGTTGAGCCAATACCACAAATGGAGAAGCACTAAAGCAGAACACCTTTCCAACATAATCTCAAAGTCTTATCGTGTGAATTGCCTCTGACGTGTTTTAAGTTTCTCTGTTAAGTTTTTAACGAGGACATTGAAAGGAGAGGCAGGAAGAAGAAGTCCAGAGAAAGAGAAAAACATTTTTAAGTGTCCTCAAAATGAAAACAGACTACGGACAGCAGAGATGGATCAAACAGAAGAGACGGTGAGAGACACGGACGGGGATGTCACTTCTACAGGACTGGTCAGGAGGAATAACTATAAGGCACTAAGTGTTTTCTGGGAAAATCTTGGTTCTACATTGTGCTAGAAGCAATACCTTTAAAGTTACTCCATCCACCTGTAAAAGCCACGGGAGAGAGAAGGCGCAAAGGGTCAAGGGATGGAGAGTTTGAGGAAAAGAGGAGGAAGAAAAATCACTTGGTGATTAATAAGTGTCAGGAATCTGCAACTAAAATAATCCCCAGTCAGAAAGCAAAAGAGTTCCTTACATACCCAAGGGAAGCAAAAATATACGAAACATTAAAATGCACTCTAGTACAAACTCCACACCAGCACAACAAACTAAAACTACAAAAAAAAAGATGTACATAAATGTAAAAAAACTCTGTACAACTCTGTAAAAAATCATTTGAGGGTAGAACTGAGTGAGCTAGCTTGAGTAGTGGTCATATTACCATTGTGGATTAGTGTAAACAAGCAAAAATCACCGGAAACAAAGCTAAATAAAGAGAAGATCAATAATCTAATAATGATCTATAGTCATGAACCATACTATTTACATAAACAGAGGTCTCCTGCACTTTGACTCCTCTACAAACAAAGGTCAGAGGTGATTCAATGGACTCCATCACACAGGAAAAATTTGGAGATGAAACTAAGCACAAAGTCATCTAAAGCAGTTTATTCAGGTACAAAATTAACATTTTGCAAAACTTTTTATCTTCATAGTCTTTGATGACAATGATTTTCCTGTGTGAAGCCATTGGACAGTGTAAATACATTTGCTACGTATTCTAATTATTTAGGGCACAAACTGTTTCAAGCAACTGAGGCAGTGTAAGACAATTAAATTATTTTTTCCTGAGTTGAAATATTGAACATATTTTTTAAAAATGATGTTTAATATTGGTTTAATGAAATGGCTGTAGCTCCAAGTGATTTTGTATAATGAGGAGCAAGCTAGTTAAAAAACATTTGATGAGTTCATCAAAATAAAACGTGTAATGCTCTGTTTCCAAATTGCTTGTTGTTGTGCAAAGTTTTAATTGATTAGTCTGAGGACATAATTAGTTTTACATGTGCGGCAGTACAAGGACAGCAGTGTTGATCTAAATTAAATTTCGCCTTGCCCCGAGTGAGCTACAAGTTGGATGGTGACTGGATGAAGGGTGACATTTAATGATGACACCCTTGTAAAACCAAACACAAAAAAAAGCGGAGACAAGCCATATAAACAAAAGAGGCAGCACCTGACACTGAAATAATTGAAAATTATGACAACAGACTAATGTTATGCTTATATTTGTTTGGAAGAGGACCATAAAAGGCAAGCTCCGCAGGTTTCCAACTCTTTTGTTAAGAATATACTTGCCACAGCTTTATTGGGTGCACACGTTCAACTGCTTTTGAGCATTAATACCTAATCAGAAAATCACAGGGCAGCAACTAAATGCATATGAGCATGCAGACCTGTTTCAGTTCAAACCGAGCATTAGTGTGGGGTTGTCAGCTAACAACAGGAAATCAAGGAGAAAATGTGCATGGGCTTACCAAAACTGAACAAAAGAGAGTTTAAAAGAATGTTGCCTAGTCTGATGAGTCTCGATTGCTGCTGTGACATTCAGATGGTTGGGTAAAAATTTGGCAAAAATAACACAACTTGAAAGCATGGATCCATCCTGCCTTGTATCAGTGGTTCAGGCTGGTGGTGGGGGTGAAACTGCGTGGCAGGAATATTTTTTTGTTGCTGACCATGTCCATCCCTTCATCAACACAGTGTTCCTATCTTCTGATGGCTACTTCTAGCAGGATAACACCATGTCACAAAGCTCAAATCAACTTAAACTGTCTTCTTAAGCATGACAATGAGTTCACTTTGATCCAGAATAAAATGATCAATTAAAACAACTTTTAGCAAAATGATGGAGGCTACAACAGTTCATGTTTGTAACCAAAGGGTTGTATCCAGTAATATTTAATTAACTCTTTGTTAAGAAGTAAATAAGTAAAAGAAAACATACCAATATTTGGTATGTAATTTGCAGAAATAATTTAAATCTCACTCTAACAATGTTTTATACTGGATGATCATGCAAGTAAAACCTACTATTACTAAACTTAAAATCTACTATTACTGAATTTAAAAAGGACTGAAAAGGACAAACACTGACCCCCTCTCACTTTTCAGGCTGTGTAACACTCCCACTGTTTGGTATCACTTTCGAGCAGCATATGTAACTCTATCAGCTCCATTGTTCCTCTGTGTGACTCTCAGCACAAACCAGCAACAGTGTTATGTTCAGAAAGTAAGCATCTGTATCAATACCAGCTCCTCTGGCAGAGAACAGAGCTCGCTCCTGTTACCTCTAAGTTTCTTTGCTCCGAGCCTGTCTGAAGCTTCTGAGGATTTTTCAGCTGTTGTTCCAGTTTCTGGATCTCCTGCTGGAAGAAATCTCTCTCGTGTTCCCGGTCCACGGCTTGTTCCTAGAAACAAAGAAAAATGATAAATTAACAAGAGAATCACAAATCATGTAAAATGACTGAATTATTATTGAGTTCAGGGCGGTGAGATAATCTGGTGTGAGTTCAAACAGTCCACAGTTTTTGTAAGATGTGTCATCAGGTACATATTTTAAAAACATAATTACTGTTTTTGTGTTGAGAAGTTTTTGAAAATGGGAGGAATGAGCCTCCACTGTAACAACAACAACAACAACAACAACAACAACAAAACAGCAGCTGACCCCCTGCCACCCAATCCAGAAAAAAATCTTTCAAATATCTGTTTCTAAGATTTAAGACATTTCTCTTTATCATAGGACATATATGAACATCTGAACATTATGATGCTTTCTGAAAAAATCTCAGAGATGTTTATTTCTATCTTTGAAGATGTCGGACCATTTGCTTATAAGACTTCAACCATTACATGTCACCAAAACTAGCACGATCTAAAGACAATTAAAAAAACAAAGTCAATCTGCTAGAGCTAATTATTCTTGCATACAAAAACACAGTTCTTCTAAATTCTGTTCAGATATGACAAAGTAGATTTACCAGGATGAAAAAGGTCATCTGTCATTCAAGATAAGAAATGTGAAGATTACACTGGAAAAATGTCAAAGGGATTTTTTAAGAAGAGATCGTATATTGTGTTGGAGCATACTTTCAATTCATCCCTCTATGTTTTAATATTTCATTGTTGAGTCTTGTAGCCAAACTGCTACTTTATTTTTGTTTTAAAAAAGTTATCTTCCATTTTTCAGTGTCACCTTCATTCTGGTTGTGTACATTTATGTTATGATACCTTTAAATGCTGTGAGACATAAAATATATATGATATTCAATATATATTTATTTAATACAATTCAATACAATGTAAATGAAATACCTTTGTTAAAATAGTACAAAAGAAATCAGTGCTAGTTAAGAAAATGTATACAAAACCGCTGCTACTGTTACATTGTTTGTGACTCACATCAATAGGGGAGACCTGAGAGAATTTGCACTCAAACCACATCCAAACAATAACGTGCCAACTCCTCTCCAAGTGTCCCACTTACAATGATGGGAACACAACTCATTAGAGCATCAGCACAATATGATGTTCATTATCGCCCCTGGAATAATTATGAATCCATTAAGGTAGCTTTTATGTTCATTGTAAACAAATACTCAGTAAACAGAATCCTGTTGATTTTCTGAGAATCTATCAACTGTGATTTGCTGGTCTAACACACACACACCAACAGGTACACTAAATCACACACACACTTACACTTTTACTTTAACAGCTGCTTATTTACCTCCCCTCATTTCCGTCTGTGCTATTTATCAGCAGTGTCCAAAAGATGACCAAAGTACATTACTTCGTGATCTTATACATTTGAAATAGAGCTGGACAGTTAATCAAGAGTTAATCTCATTCACAATTACTGCCTTTCACTCGAATGAAAACTGAGTGATGTGCCACATGACATGTTACATGTTGTTTTCTTAGTCATCATCATTTGCATATTTTGAGGTATTTGTACTTTTACAAGTACATTTCCATTCTGTAATGTTCAAAATGGTAGTGTCAAAAGCATATAAATGTTCAATAAAAGCATGTGGTGTGTGTTTTAAAATAAGTGAGTAATCATGTTTCATAATCTTGACCTCAATATCTATTAAAATAATCGTGATTATGATTATTGCAATAATCACGCAGCCCTAATTATAAAGCTGGATTCTATGACAACCCCCAACCCTTACTTTCTTTAAGCAGTCAAATGAGTCACATATTAAGAATCTCTGCTGTTGAAAATTAAATGAAAACTAAATAACAACATTGAAAGCAAATCTCAGTAGAAAGGATCTTTCCGCTCCACTTCTGACATGTTTTGCCAAGTTTGTTTTACATAATGGCTAATGTTCTGTCCTTTACACCACTGCAGTAGCAATTACTAAATTATCTGATTGGCCCATAATGAAAATGACTGATGGAACGGCTGACAATCACCTGCCGGCTATGCTGTTTAAAGGTTCTGCCCATTCCCAACCACTATCTATTGGCTCTTTTCCAGATGGACTAGTGAAATATTGAACAGTCTATCTGGTGTGTCAGATTACCTCGCTGCAGCAGGTAGCAACTCAGTTTTGTGAACAAGGTCTTATTTGTTTTTGCAGCTCATACAGAGGCATCCATAACTATTTCAGAACAATTTATAACCTGTGAAAAAAGGAGCTCTAACGAAGTGAAAACAAAGACGAAACTTTCTATCTTGTTTTGTGTAAACATAAATTTGACTTCTAGGCAACTTGTTCCAAACAAACGACAGATCATTTTATACTAAAAGGTAATTTTCCTCGCCACTTACATCAAGGAACCTCCTGTTCTTCTCCAGCTGTTTCTCCAGAGCTTGGATCTGCTGTTGGAGGTCTCCAGTCTCTGTCCTGTGAGTGTGGTCCAGCTCGATCACCTTGTTGACCTGCTCCTCAAGCTCCACCTCAAGCAGCTTCACCTGCTTCAGGAGGTCGGTGTTCTCTTTCTCAGCCTGACGCTGGACCTCCACCTTCTCTTTCATCAGCTTCTCCGTCTCCTCGAGAAGGTCTGTAGAATACAGCAGAGGTGACAGATGTTAGATACCATCACTTGTCAATGACTGAGGTAAAATCAATGTTATCAGGTTTTTCATTCAGGCTTGATTTGGGTGTTATGAAATGGAGGTTCTGGAGAGTCTGAAGTTTGTGAGCCAAATGATGACTGAAAACACCAGATTTCTTTATGTCAAATAACGAACTTCCATCTCTGAAGAGGTGTCACTTGATTAATGAATTATGCTTTAGCTTCTTCTGGCTAACTTCAGACTCTTCCAACATCTCAATACCAACTTCTTAACACAGTTCCCCATTACCAAACATGATTACCAACCGTGACGCCTTTTTGCACAACTGCCACCAGTTATCAACCCAAACCGTCCACCCGGGATCAACCCCCCGCAGGATTAGTGCAAAAGTAAAAAGGTGAGAGTGCATGTGACAGAACAAACATGTGGACAGCCCAGACATTACAATATCCATGCCCAATAAGCTTATACAGACAGGGGAGAGGGACTTCCTAAATGGCCAATCACCTCACTCACAAACAAAATACGGTCAACTCTTGAATATGATTTAAAAAGGACGCCTAAGAAAGAGCAAAGATGATTGGCAATTAGGAAACAATGATTCAATATCAGTGACTAAAGAAAACTTGTATTTTAACATGCTAAAATGATGCCAACACTGACTCCAAGATACTAAAAATGACAAACAAGGACATAAATCAGTCAAAATGAAAGGCTGAAGCAAAAGGTTAGTGGCTGGTCAGAGTGAGTTTGTGAGCCCATAGCAAGCAAGCTCCAAGCTGTGTTTGTGTGAGTTGCTGGATCAGGGTTAAAAAGGTAAATCAGCGATAACCAAAAGAACACAGAATAGATACGAGTGAGCCATGCTCAAAGTGGACACACCTGCTTCAGGTGCTGCAACCATTGCAGCTTCAACTAGGCCTACAGGAGAATAAGAAAAGCACAGGAATGTAACATGCTCTTTTTGGTGTGGTGAACAGGAAAACTGTCAGAAAAGAAACAAAGGCTAAAGAGAGAACAGCAGTGCTTCTTTGTCGCTTTTCGCAACAGGAGGAGAAAGATGGAAGGAGGATGCTGTGAAAGGAAAAGTTCTCCCATTTTGTTCAGACCCTTAAATACAAAATACTTACCACTTTATTGGACTTTTAATCATGGAACCACTCTATAATAATACAGGAGTCATTATGCAAAACAAACAGACACAGTTTCAACTATCTACTATGCAAATAGTGAGTCAATTTATAACGAGTGGTGCAGTAACCATAATAATGTCATGTAATGTAATAGGGGCAAAAATGTTCATGTGTTCATTTTTCAGTACAAGACTAAATATACAAAGAAGTGTGTATTTTTTTAACAATTTACTTTGTACTTAGCATTAAATTGATCTGTTCATTGTCATCTACCTTCTTACATTTAAATTAAAAACTTATTCAAGGAGATAGGTAGAAAACTTAGGGTACCTGACCCGTCCTGTAATTGGACAAAAGATAACAGGGATGTGACATTACTTTGCAAAACTAAAAACTGAAACAAAAACTGACTTGCCCAAAAGATATGTTGAAATCTCCCTTTTCAGCCTTTGGTCGTATATTTTTATTGTCAACATAAATGACGAACCGGGGCACAATGGTGGGAATAAGGTGTGCCATTAGAGTTAACACAGCCATATTTTATTACTACAACTAGAAAACAACAAAATAAATGAGTTTTTAATTTATTCTGTCAGTACTTTAGGTGTATTGATGTCAACATAAAGATTCAAATTCTATAACTGTATAAAATCCAGTAAAGACTTTCAAGGGAACATCGTCTTCTCCAGCAAATACAACTGCTGAGTGGAGAGAATTCGACCAGTTCATTTTTGTCTCTGCCATTTTCTAGTTTAACTGTGTGCTGCTAAATCTATAGAATTTAACAAAATTACATATTAATTCTTGAATAATTTTATAAATAGATATTTTATAAGTAAATCAGATGTCTATAAACGTTTTTGGCATTAGTAGATGAAAATGCGCAGTCTGATGAGATACTGTCAAACATGCTAAAGAGGTTTTTTTTTGCTTAGGTATGAATATGGTGTGCCTTGATATCTTGACATGGTTTTAGGATTGCTTTAGGCAAATAAAAGTTTGTAAACGTTTGCAATAGACATCTATAACCCTAAACTTAAAAATTATTTGTATAAAAAAAAAATAGGAAAAAGGAAAGTCAGCCCTATCATAATGAGAAAATCAAAATAATACACCCAATTTGTGATACACATTGTGTTGTTGTACGCGTCATAGTGGTCACATCTAATTTACTCTATGATTAGTACCCACTACAGAAAAAAATACTGATGAGCCAAAAGACTTGCATTTGCATTTAACAATCAAAAGAAGAAAATATGCAACTAAACGAACAAACAAACAAACATACAAACACAAAATATGTCTTTCTTACTGGTGAGATTTTTAGTTGCAGCCAAATTTACTTTACTGTCAGTACATATTACTTTCATGGAGGGGCTACAAACTAGGATGCCTGCAGTTGACACTGAATCTGTATAAATATATACAACCGATCCTACCTGTTGCTTATAAATCACAGCATAATCGTATTTCATTTATTTGAGTCTGTTTATTTTTTTTACTAAGCACAAGTTATTAAGAACTTCCAACAAAGAGTTTATATTGACTAATAACATGCCTCATCTTATCATGTTTAAAAGTGCCTTTCCTCAACTTTTTCACTGAAACTTTTTATCATTTTACTAAGTATGTTCTTTGCTCTATTGCATACTCTCTTAGTTCTTTTGCATATTTTTCTTGTATTTTGAAACCTCAGTTTTGAATTCTGTCATATCTATTTAATTCTCATAATGTGCCTCATGCTCTGTCTTGAACTTTGTAAGGCACTTCCTATTGGCCCATGCGTGATTCTCTCTTTGGTAATAAGTTTGCCTTGCCTTACTCGATGAAACGTTGCTAAAAAACAAACAGACAAAAAAAAACACATGAGGTTTCCTTCACTGGTGAGGGGATTCTGGGATACGTACGAAGCTCGCGAGGCCCGGCGTGCTCCTTCATGGCGTCCTGTTGCCGTGACAGCAGCTCTCGCTCCTCCTGCATCTGAAGCCTCTCCTGCTCCAACTCGTGCAGTCGACTACTTGTTACCTACAAGAAAAAAACACCAGTTTCTTTTAATATGTGGCATGTTAACACAAAGAGGCTGTTGAAAATCTGTACGTTCATTATATAATGACTAATGATTAATGTTAAGGTGTGTTTAGATATAGTTATCAACTGATGATTTGGGGATTTTAGTAAGATTTGGTTAGAATCACATCAAGGTATACCCTTACACTTACTCAATGCTGCAAAAAATATCAGAGAAAACTGTATATAGATAGAAAAAATAAATAAATACAAAGCACACACAACAAAAAAAACCTTTTTAAAATACTTGAGATACAGTAGTAAACAGGAGATGTAGTTTCTTCCATCAGCTTTTACCAATGAAATGCTTTATAGTTTTAACTTGCTTTTTAGGTACTCATGATACATGCAATGAATGATACTGTTTTTTTAAGGCTGTTGGTGTATTAGTATGTACAGAATAAATGGTGGTAGGTTGATACTTTGGCGAGGCTTTTCTACTATACATTAGACAATATTTTTTACCTGTTCTTTTATTTTAATTATGTCATGGTTTTGTTCTGACATTAGGGTTAGGGGTTACTGTAATAGTGCTTGTCAACCTATTGGTGGTCAATACCAGCACATACAGGTGCAGCCCTTAGTGTTTGAAAAGCTATCACCCAAGAAAACTGCCTCTGGTCAAAAACCTTGTTTTTAATATTAACTTTTTTTTGAGCATGTGTTTATGCACACTTTTCCTTTTCTGGCATTTGTTGACGGTAAAGCCAAATATCACTAGCACAAACTTTTCAGTGCTGCAGCCTGGATATGTGCATGATGATGCATGAATATCAAAACAAAAATGATCAAGTTCATCTAAATAACTCTTAACTATTTTTTTCCCTCTGGCAGAAATTGTAACTGGATTAAATCAGTCTTGAGTTTTTAATGTGAGCCACACCTCATCAGTGCCAGAAGCAAAAAAGTTATAAAAATATTTAGTTCTAAACCATGTCAGGTCATGTACTCCTCCTACAATAAGGTAATTATTTTCCTCCTCTCAGCAGCTGGAATGTCTCACCTGCAGCTCTTGCTCGAGGCTCAGCTGGAGCTCTTCCTTCTGACGTAACTGCTCCTCCAACGCAGCCCGCTCGCCAGTGTAGCCATCAATCAGACCTGCGTGTGGACAGACAGAGGGAGAGGGTTATAAACTGCTCTGAAATAGACACGTTCTTACTTTGTTTTCTAAGCTCACATTTTTGTGATAGCTCAGCAGGAGAATTGAGATGAAAAACTCACACAGGGCAGCCATCCAGATGAGCGAGCACTTAACAGAGGATCACCAAATCCAAGGATACCAACAACACAACCACCAACCAAACCTTCGAACGCCAGGGTCACACAAACATGCAATCCAATGTGGAGGAGAACACAAGCCTGCATGTCTGACCCATTTTGCTTGACATGAAGCACAAGACTGAGCTGTGAACACAATGAAACTCTACATCCCTACTCTACGGCTCCATCACAGGTCAGCAAGCATGAAGCAACGCAACACTATTCAGTTCATATTTACAGGAGAAACATAACACATGGACTAATAAGATGGTTCAGGCTTATTATCTGCATGAAATCAAAGTATCTTTATATAACTGATAAAACTGGTTTCAGCAGGTATGAAGACTCCTGCTGACACTCACAGTTGATATACTGGCCTTAAATATCTGCAGAATTTATTCACACATTAGAGGCATTTTAGGAAGCACAAGTAGGCCTTCCTCTGCCCTCTTACACTTAATAGGATTTTGTTTTTGTTTTTCAAGCACAAAGTCTGGTTATTTTGATGGAACCCCTCCAGGGAAATAACCCTTTATTGTAAAAACCCTCCTGTAAAAAGAGGTAAGGTGAGTTACTTTGAGTTTTTTTAAATTGAATATCTAACTATGAAAAAAATATATTACTTAGAGTGGTATCAAATTTTGTATTCTGGTTTTACATCCATCTTTTAAATGACAGACTGTCACAATAGGAGTAGCAAATACTTTCGATGGCTGTTCTTTATGTGGTGATGGAATTGGCCAAAAACAGGTAATAATTTTTTGCCATATCAGATACAACATGCAGCTTGTGCATTACAGATGAATAAAGGTGAATGGATTATGGCAGCAAAAAGCACAACAACACTAAATTTCTGCAACAACTGCTTCAAATTAAGATCTAATTCACAAGGAATATTGCCTACATCATCTTCAAGCACCAAAGAGCCTATATATTTAGCAGTAGTCTTCTTTTGTGTCTGAATGTGAGGATGTGCCATCAGTGTTTCCCCTGCAATTTTCATTTTGACCCTGAAATCTGATTGGCCAGCCCAAATCCTCAAATCTTGTCTCAAAGCAGCTTTACACCACAGGTAACATCTACCCATTCACAACAAATCAGTCTCACGTTCACTTACTGATGTTTGGAGTATCTGTCTGTTGTCCCTCAGATTCAACTAACACATTCACTCTCTTTCATGTCCATATTTGCGCCACTTGTGCAGCAGTGAGAGCAACTTGGTGTTAAGTGTCTTGCCCATGGGCACGTCGCCATGTGACAGCCAAAGTCGGGCTTGAACCTGCAACTTTCTGATCACTGACCAAGCGCACTGTCAGACTGCGAGGTGAGGTATATCAGTGTGGCAATATTTTCTGAAAGTGGTACTTGTTAAAAAAATGATGAAACACTCCTGCTGGAGAGGAAAATGATGTGTGTCTTTCCTGACTTGTTCAAAGCCTATTCATGCTCATGAAGCTCTCAAATGTTTTTAAAAACAGACTTAGACAGATGGTAAACGTCACCTGTGCTGTCAGGTGATAACTATTATCTCAGACATCTGAGCAGGAACCAGAGATGTGTAAAGTTTGCCTAAGGAGGGATCTCTCCTCAACACACAGCCATCACAGGCACATGATTAGTGGCTTAACCAACATGGTCTATTGACTACACGGTTCTATCATGGGAATCTGCCATCACTCTGATGGAAAACATTCACTGCCTCCTACTGTCCATCTCATCTTTTACTTCATTAAAGCACAAAAAATTAATCTGTTTTGTGTTTTTTATTTCAACTGACACGCACTACGTCACATCAATCAGAGGATCTGTTCTCCAGGTTGAGCTCGTCTCCTGGGCTCATTCAAACCAGTCTGAAAAGGCTGCAACCTGAATGTTCACTTGTGTGAACAATAGGAGGTGAATTATATCTCTCATATCAACGGCATTTGTTCACAAAGATATTCAGGAGGTTCCCGTTCAGAGCATTTGAAACACTCCCTGACAGCTGGTTAAATGACACATAACCCGATCAGCATATTTGCTCTGTAACTCTAGACATGATACGTGGTTCACGGCTTAGCATGTAGCAGAGATTATTTTGCGATTCTGTGTTAAATTAAATCTGCACCAGAGAGTCGATAAACTGATGTTGTTTCAAAGAGATTTTTTTTTAAATTCCCAATTTATGATCTTTTTTTCCCCCCACACAAAATACTATGTATGTATGTATACATGTTTTTGGTACTGAGGCCTGGTGTTTGTGTTCATGTCCAGAGGCTGTTGTCCTTGAAGCAGGTGATATGGGTTCAAGTCAAGTCTGTGGCTTCTTTCTGGCCTGTCATTGCCCACTCCCTCCTCACCCTGTTTCAACTTCCATCCACTTTCCTATCTGAATTAAGGTTTATTGGCATCTCTTTAAATACTTATCATTTTTAAGGGTAGAAAGAAAATATTGATACACAAGTAGTGGGGTGCACGATATTCGATTTTGGCCAATATTCAGTACTGATTTTTTTTTTAGAAGACACAAAGCCTACATTTAACTAAAATAGGAATGGTCATGTCATGGTGACAGTCTACTTGTGTTAAAAACAAGAAAAATATTTCAATAATGTCATTTGAAATGTCATTTCAAATGACATTATTGACAGCCAACATATGGGATATATTGTATATATGGCCAAAAGTATTGGCTGTCAGTATCGCCCAAAATTTTCATCTCTGCCACTACCATTCATCTGTTTTTTTTCAACCGATATTGTTCAGATAATATTATGCATCCCTGACCGATATATAGCAGTACTTTGCTGTGCAATTCTGTGGCATTTTATAGTGCAATATTGATATTCTATGAGTAACTTATCCAAGGAAATTAAAGGCATTTGTTTGTGTTGTATTTTAGCCTCTAGCTAGCTGTTGGCAGCAGACATTCAGCCATACAAAGTTTTTCCATGTCAAACGGACTATGCTTCATATAAATAACACTAATAAGAAACCATATTTTTATGCACGTAATATTGTGGGTTATATTAACCTGCTTACAGTATGACAATCTTATTGTATCATCCGATTCCTGCCAGTGCATAACCCCAATTTGTCCTCTTAAATTTGACGATATACTGGTATTAAACTGACGCTAACATCAAAGAGGTTAAAGAGAAGCAATGAAACAAGCACATTTAAAAAAATCAACAGGTTAAAGCCCCTGTGAGAAATATTTGGTTTGTTTGCTGATTTTGTGCTGTAAATTCAATAGTCAAATGTATTAGTCCTTGCTGTGGGGACTTAGACAAAAACAATAATTCTGCGGTCCCTGCTGCAGGCATTAAAATGATCAGTCAAGTCATTTTCAATCATTAATAAGATGCACAAATTTGCTTGTCAAAAGGCATCAGTACTAATTTCAGTGTGTATCATAACCAATGCAAAACTCCTCAGAAAAGCATAAATTGGGAACATTATGAGCAGATTAATTACATTAGGAAAATACTATGTGCTGCATGCAAACTTTTACAAGTCCACTGCTCACCACCTGCTCTTCCCTTTAATTTTTTTACCCTTTAAACATTTAAAGGTCTTTATGATAGTAAATATTTGCCAACCTTCAGCACCTCTGTCGGATAACAGAAAACAAACATCAGAACAGGATACTACTCAATTCAAAGTTGGTTTGAGATTAAGAAAAGCTGTGAACTCACCCTTAACCAGTGTGTACACAAAGACAGACTGTAAATGTGCCAAACTGTGTGAAGGACCTTAAGGCAGCTCAGTCGACTGTGTTTACTGAGAGGGAGAGACGGTGTGGTTTTAACAGTTGACCCTAATAGACCAGCTGTCTCTGACATGGATGGAGCATCGAGTTAACAGTCCCATCCAGACCGATTAAAACCTGTCACAGCAGCTAATCTCTCATCTGAAGTAAACTCTCTGATGAACTTGTATTTTTCTACCTCACATACCTTTACTTCTGCACATAATGCTTCATAATGAAATAATCAAACATGGAACCAGACGTCCAAAATCACATCAGAGAGAGGCAGGCAAACAGAAATCACCATTTGTCGTTTTCTCGGCACAGATGGTGTCACACTCCTTTACTCTCCATTTCAAACAGCTGATCCCATCACTCCCCATCACACCCCCCTCCTCCAAACACATGAACACATGTATTTTCACTTTGGCACCTTATGCTCCTCATTTACTGTCATCATTCTGACATACAGAAACAGACTGTTGATGTGACATCAACGAACTTGGGATATTTCATTCATGATCTTATTAATTGGCTGCATTGCTTGATTTTCTCTTTACAAGAAGAGATTTTTTTTTTTTCCAGGACTCACCTTCAGCACGGTGAAGCTCCAGAGCCAGTTGTTCCCGAGCTCGGGCCTCCTCAGACAGCCTCTCTTGCAGCTCCTCCTGCTTCTGCAGCAGCTCATTCATCTCCTGGTTGTGGCGGAAGGACTCCCGCATCAGCTCAGTCTGGGTCATCCGGGCATGTTCAAGCTGAAAGAGGAGAGATGGTTCATGCAGGTGAATCATCTCTTTGTGGGGAAAGGATTGAGCATTATATTTGAATGAACAAAACATGAGAGCCTCTATAAAAGCATAAAAATATGCACTTAGACACAAATTCAGTGATGAAAATAATCTCAAAATATACCAAACTATGTTCTGATACTATAAAAAATGAAACTGTAATCTCTGCTAGAGGACACTGCAGGTGCATCCATTAAATGTCCTGAAACCCCTCACTGAAAAAAATCTTTGCCTCAACTTTTGAAGAAGCTACAACCAGACAATGAAAGATTTTTCTGCCTGCTTGACTGGATCTGTCAGCTCTTCATGTCTAAGCCACCAGTCAGAATCACATTCATGTTACGACAGGCAGATAGTTTTGTGCATGTATGTAGTTCTGTGCTTGTATGAATATATGTGACGTCAACTTTTATTGAGACTATGAGACCTTTGGAATAGTTACTGTTGCTGAAAGCTTCCTGTCATCATACTGGACTTAAAATAAGCTGAACAGTGAATGAAACAACTTAAGTCATTCTATAGAAAAAAATCAGTCTTGTTGATTTAGGTCTAGTGCTCTTTAATGAAGAAATAGAGGCTCTGGTGTGAATTTCAGTCTGATTCTTGACTTTTTCTAAACTTCTCACAGGTGCTTTAAAAACTAACAGTTTGGAGCAAAGACTAATTTTATTAGTCGCCCTACAATGTCAGGTCTTAAAACCTTGCAAAGTGAGAAGTCAATTTATGTAGACCTGTCCAGACTGTCCCCCCACCAGGACATAAGAACAAAGGATGACGGGACCACTTTGATAGACCTCAACCTTGGAGTTAATCTAAGGACTTGGGGGAGTCAGATTTCAGGGGGGCTCTGATTAATTAGCCCTGGCTACCACTGGATGCAATGCTTTGTGCAGCAGAGGAGGATGCTAACTGATAATCTCCAAATCTAAACAGAAAGCAATAACAAACTGCACAAAGCTGACAAGCTTTGTAGGAGAGTTAGTGCTGAGAGATGATTTAAGACACAGAGATTAGCAAAATATGCTTTGCAAACCTTGATATGAAGCAGACAGTGCAAAAATTAGTGTTATTTGTATCATTTGCAACACTTATCTGTGTGTCTTCATTCATGAGTCAAGCAAAAGCTCCATGTAATGTGCCTTTGGGAGTTTGTGGTAGATCTATTTAAAATGGAGAAACTGCAGTTGGCCCCTGAACCATAGTTTGAACACCCCTGATCTAGACTTTGCTTTTGTTCAGTCTCAATCATTTTAAATACAGGCAAATTCCTAGTTTTTCATCTTTAAAGAACCAGTTGTGATGTTAAATTTCAGTATTGTAGAAGGAAGCTTGATCAGACACATAACAAGGGTGAACATAAAGGGAATTTTTCTCTGTTTTAGTACAAAAATGACTTTTGGGATTACTTTACTTCTGAGTCTGATTTTGATTTAACACCAGGAGTTCAACCATGTTTTATTTATTATTATAAGTTGCTAAGTTAATGAATTACAGCTGGACAGCACATCAAGGTATTGACTTATCTTTCTGTCTTGAGCATATAAAAAGTTAATGCTTGTTTTTTAATTATTTTACACCTTTCATTCATGCAGTGATTCTGTTCTGAACACTACTGGAGAATATATAATCCTATTCATTTGAGTTAAGCAGCATGTACTGTTTCATGTATACTGCTACAACAGAGCTTTAGGCCTTATACTTTGTTTATATTTTTCTTTCACTTCAGCACAATCTCATCTCTGGAAACTACAGGAAAGAGTTCAGAACAAGTTACCTTACAGGGACATAAAATCCCTTTTTTGTTACATAATAGGGATTTTGATTAAAAGTCGTATGAATCGTTTGCATATTTCAAGCTGGAAGTACAATGATAATTAAAGTTAAGAGAGTTGCAGCCACATTGATGGATTATGTAGTTATTTTTTCTGGTAAAATACTTCCATTTTGTTTTTTTATCTACAACTTCAGTTTTCTGTGCTTTATGTTTAACACAGCTGACACTGGGCAAGCACTATTACCTCAAAATAAGAAGGTTCTTCTCCAAATATTAAAATATAACGAGACTTTGTGAGCCTGTAATAAAATACACAGTAAATGGCATCATGTATTTGCATTTAGATCTTCTGGTGAGTTTGCAAAGGAAACCAGGAAGTGGTAAAATCATTACAATACATAGCTTGTCATCCTGCCCACGTATATTTAACAGTCGCTTTCCAAAGATTACAGTATCTCCCTGAGCAAAGGTCTCATTGTGACATTATGGAAAACCAGGAAGTGGTAAAGTCACCCTGCCACATCGAGGCCATATAATCTTTCACCTACTGATTCTAAGCAGCACAGGAGGAGCTGCTGTGGTGCTCCGAGCAATTACATTAAATTTGCATTGCATCTGCACATGTGGATCTGAACTACATAAACCAGGAGAAAATGTACCTCTAAAAAATTTATCAACAGCATAGCTGGGCAACATATCACATTTTTAAGCTTTATCATTATACTTTTAAACAAGACACTGTGTGAGACAACATTTCTTGTACTGATATAGTTTAAGTTAAAATTGATATAAAAATCCTAAAAAAAAGGTTCCAAGACTGATGCACTGAAAAGACTGTTTACTGCTAACTACTGATATTTTTTTTAATTATTTCCGCCAAGGAAGGTTTGTTTGTTTTTTCTGTCAGCAGGATAACTAAAAAAGTTCTCAACAGATTTGGATGACACTTTCAGTGTTCACTGTCAATGTTATCCATGGGACAAGGGAAAAGTTATTAGATTTTGATGGTGATCTGAATACAGATGCAGGTCTAGGATTTTTTAAAGGATTTGTTAACACTGTCAGATAGGGCAGTTTCCAACATTATTTTCTAATTACTCAACAAGGTTTAAACGTATTTGGATTACATTTTCAGGAAAAGCTGGTCATGGCACAAGGTTGAAGTGATTAGGTTTTGGTGAACCAAATCCACATGCAGAGTCTTTTAAAGCATTTGTTAAGGTTGCCTATCAGGGTAGTTTCCCACATTTTCAGGAATAAATCATCTAAGACTGTCAGAAATGCCTTGGCAGAGCTTTGCACTCTCTGGTCACTTCTAGTTTTGATGATGTCGTTGTTTATGTTGATGATTAAATAAAACTGATGGAAGACCAAATGCTCAGTAACATAATGTGCCCTATAAAACTAATTTTTAAGTCAAATGACCTTTGCAACATTTGGAGAGACTGAAAATAGCATAAAAACCAATGCTTACCTTCCAGCTCACCAGTTAGAGCTCCTTTTTTAAATGTTGCAAAAGTATTTGTGCAGTTTTTGCTTATCTTACAAACATGACTAAAGATCACAAATTTTCTGTACCTTTTTGTGACATGTTTGGTTAAAATAATTTAGATTTCGTTGTTTTGAAAAACAGTATTTAAGAGGGTAGAAATTTTAAGAACTTCAAGATACAAAGATATTTTCAATATATCTGTACAATTAAGACACTGTTTGGGAGTTTTTCTGCAATTCTGAGAAAATAGAGACACAAAAAATACCTAGTATCAGGCATCCAGGTCTTCTGTAGCCATTGTTTTGGTATCAAGCAGGTAATACCCATATTATTTGATTTGTACCTGAATCATACCATGATATCTTTCTGATACTGTAGTTGCTTATATATTATGCATACAAACAATGGATGGTGCTTTGTTTCTTCTATTTGCTATTAGTGCTGTCTGTTATTATAAGATTCAAAGGCATTAATTAACAACTGAAATATGATCGATAAATACACACAAAGTTTTCAATGTGGTGGCCTTAAGTGAAATTATGGCAGTATTACTGACATCATGTGACCATGACTCATCACCCCTCCAGGCCGTACAGTTTACAGTGACTTAACTTAGAATTGAGTGCTTTTCTTTGGGTTTCTAGATGTTTGATCTGAATTGTTTCAGTCTGAATTTATAATAGATATCTAAATAAGGCCTGAAAAGCAGAATTTAAAATACACTTAGGTGCCCACCTGCCACTGTAGCAGGTGAATTCTGCCACTTGTGTTTTTTCACCAGACACTAAAGTGTTTCTACAGCATTAGTTTCTTTCCAGTGCTTGTAGTTATAAATAAGTCTGAGTCTTATAAAGTTACTTACTCTGCAACCACCCAATTTCCTGATTTGGCTGTCAAAATATAAGCTAGGGATATACAATTCTATTGTGAAAAACTTGGTCATAAAAGAACATGTTATCCACTAAATTAACTGACCATTGGCGGAGCAACAACTCCCAGTGATTTACTTTAATGCTGCAGAACAAAACAGTGTTTACAGCAGGCCATCTTTTTTGAAACTATCTCAAACTTGAGGGAGGCGAGTCACTGGATTTACACACCTTTAGCAGGTAGATGCAAATCCGCTGGGCTCAAGTGACATCATGTCAAACCACTTCATCACAAAGCCTGTCAGTGTGAGCACTGCTATCAGCTATGACATGAAGCAGAAGAGGAGGCAGTGCCTTGTTGATGAACAAGCAGGACTACCTGGCCGGCCAACAAAGTCAGGGCAGAGCAAGCAGGAAACTAGGAGTCCAACTTACATTGTTGTTTTTGTAACAAATCCCTTTGTTCACTATAATTACTACTGTCTTTGGTAGACTGAGCAAATTCAACAAAAACAGCTGCATTTAGCAGGCAGCAAGCGCTATCATCCAACCCTGCTGACCATCTTTTAAAACTTTAAGATTTGATTTCTGTTTTTGTCTAAAATCTGAGCATAATATTTATTGAAGGTTGTAACTGTTGCGTTCAGTGGTAGAAATTCTGGATGTGTTATTTGAATCTAATTCAGCTAAAATAAATCAACTTCCATTCTAATATTGATATTGTGACAGCCATCTACTATTTCTCTATTGATTCACATGGTGAGTTAAACGATGTGTGTCACCACTGAGACATAAAATATCAAGGTAACATTTTTGGTCCATGCTGCCCAGTTCTTCTCACCTGCAAAACAGAAATCAATAGACAATAGTCGTGGGTTACCAGGGGTAAACTTACTGTATAAGGAGGGGTGGGTAGGGAAATTTTAGAAATAACTTTAAGCAGATGACCATTAGTCCTGTGATTGACATGTGATATCTGGGTCTGCACCACCACAGCATTTTTCTCATTCAAGGTGCTGCACAGTGGGAAAGGTCGGGGAAGAGGTACTCTGGATTCCACCTCATACACGTCCTGGTCCTCCCCCTCCACCCACGTGCTGCTCTGTAGGCTAGAGTTCCAGTACGAGCGGTAGGAATCCATAGTGAAGGATGGACAGATGAGTAAAAGGGACTTTGGTTTTCGTTGTATCCGAGCTGCTTCTCGGGAGTCATCAATGGAGGTTTCTGTTGGCCATTATCTGCTGGCAAATGAGCATGAAGTCCAGTGGGGAATGAAGCAGCGGGCAATGTTGTGGATGGCTCCAAGCAACAGTTTCTATGTGTTTTCTAAACACAGGGAGAGTAAACAACATCTGAAGAGGGTGACATTCACAACAAATTAATCACTTCACTCATTGTGGAGGCAGAGGAATCCCAGGTGAAGCAGAAATGACCAAAAAAAGGTGAGAAATTGTATAGTCCTGTGTGAAAGTATCATCCTTGGGAGCAGGTGGAAGTCCCATCTTGCTTTGATGGATTAAAATACATTCCTGAGAAAAACCATAGGAGGTACGTCAACAAAAAGACAAACATTTCTTCTTCTTCTATCTTCTTTGGAGATCTCCAATCCTCTGTCTCTCTCTTGTTGTTCTCTCTGACCTTCTTTCCTCAGAGTGAAACCGTATCATCCCGCTCTGTGAAGCTCACACCCCCACGTCTGCTCTCGCTTGCTCTCTTCTCTCTCTCTCTCTGGAGATTCATTAACAACACTATATCGCCGTAGCAACCCTCAACCTGCAGGGCAGCCCCCCCAGAGGCCTCTTTTTATTGTTTGGTCCAAGCGGCGGTCGACCACGGGAAATAAAGTGACAGCACTCGGATCCCTTTTCCCCCTTTATTTCCTTCTTGGGCTGCTGTCATTCCCTCTCCACGCATGCTCCCACACTCGCTCCATGATATTACTCAGCTCTCTCCCCTCTCACAGCGAGGTTAACTTACCCCAGGCAGGACGCTGTCACTCTCTTATACTTTACCCTCGTGCTTTAAAGGGGAAGTAAAAGTCTAAAATCCTGAACTTCCAGGGTCTCCTTAGCACAAGACGGCAGGATTCCTCCTTCACTTCCTATATCGAGCAGGATACTGTTAAGCACAAGTGGGAGGGACGCAGGTACAGGTGTGGCTTTAATCAGAAGAGCAGGTAAGCTTTGCAAATAGCTCACACACTCTTCTAAGACTCACAGGTGTCCCACAGACAACACACGCCCTTCCCACAGAAAGTTGTCAAACCAGAATGCCTCAGCCGCAAAGGATAAAAAAAGCAGTTAAGGTGCTGTGACTTGCTGCCTCCTGATCCCACCTACTGTCTCTGCTTGGCATGTCAGCCATCACACACCAACAATTTCCACCTCAGATAATAGAGAGTGTACAAACACCTTCAGCGGGCAAATTATTTACAGCAGGAGGTTAACAAAGACACTTAACATTCCTGCCCGGCTCGTTACATCAATCTCTGCTCAGGACGCCACTTTACAGGCAAGACTAATGGATAACAGATCAATAGCAGCAAGACGATATTGAAGAAACCATTAGGGGGCTTTGTTGATTGAGGGTTTATTGGGCTGTTAATTTTGCGTACATGGGGTAGAGGTAGCGTGTGTTACAAGTGATCTGCACTAAAACCTAGAATGAGTCAATAATAGAGCTACAGCCTATGATTTTTTAAAGATTGGGCTTAAAACAGCAGTTACTTACTTAGCAATAGTTCCTTAAAGTGTAATCCTGGGGTTTATAAAAACTTCTGATTAGGGACATGCTTTGTCCAAAAGAAGCCTGGCTTTCCATGCAAATATTAATATGGTTGACAAATGATAAGAACATTTCAATAAATATTTAAACCCAGATGTCTTGGGGGGACAATGATGTTTGAAGATTTTTTGGCAAATTGTGCCATTATTGTCATATGAAAAAAGAGAGCATGCTGTCAGTGTAAAACAGTCATGCTGTCTTTGCCCTTATCAAAGTAAAACCAAACTTGCTAAACAGTACTACAGTGAAATGTGCCACATTGTGACAATCACTGAGAAATCAGGGTTTATACTTTCTTAGGACTAAACAATCATGCATGCACATATACTGCTCATGTATGTTTGAAAAAAAAAGCATGAATGCCTCTGGCAAAATGTTGCACTAATCAAAAAGTTAAAAAAAAAAATTAAGATTTTTCTTTAACTGTAAATACACATACAGAGGTTTTTTCGTAACACTCGTTAAGGGGGAGAGGACATCTTGTTTATGCAAACGCCTTGACTATACAGCAATATGGGTCACACCGAAGACATATCATTGGTTTAAGGAGAGTGCCTTGGAGTTTTTTCTTGAAAACTCAATGATTTGATGAACCCATCTCGTGGAGTACATCAAGCGTTCTCCCTTTTGAGTCACGGAAAGTCCTAAAGAGATTTAAAGCAGTTTGTGTTATGAATATTGTTTTGTTCAATACACATTTGAAAAAAAGGGGAATAAGAAGGTATTTTGGTATTTGGACAAAGATAAAGTATTACACTATAGTTAAATAGAACAATAGAGCTGATTTTTCAGCTCCTAATTTTTATGCATTCATTTTTGGGAAAGCCTCTGAAAAATTCCTGATTTTGTGACTCCGAGATATAAAAATGTACCGATGGGGCTAATTTCTATTACAGATAATAGTCAGGGGGCTGCACAATGGCACAGGGGTTAGTGCTGTTACCTCTCAGCAAGAGGGTGTGTGGTAAAAACCCCATGACCCCAAATGAGGTATAGATAATGGATGGATGGATAATTAGTGCAGAGTTCAAACAGCTTTTCAAAGGTCAAACTAAGGCACTTATCAGACATATTTTTTAGATTTTTCGGCACCTTAATTCTGTTTTGATAAATATACTTAAAATGAAAAAATTAAGTAAAATAAGATACTGTTATACTGCAGAAATAATCCAAATGATGTTTTGTAGTAGCAGTCTATCAAAGGGAAGACAAAATGAAAGAAAACTAAAGAAAGTTTGATGGTTTAAAATGTATTCCCTTTAAAGTTTGTAATCTTATCTAACCTAGCTGAGTTTTTTAAATCTGTATTTGGTCATGAAAATAATTAAAACAGGAACAATGCTCAAGAAAAAGGTAAAAATTATTGACTGAATCTAAAATCTAAAGAAAAACATTTCAGTTATTAAATGCACAAAGATAAAACAACACACACTCTCTGTTGTAGATATTTCTTTAAATCTATTTTTAGAGCACCAAGATAAAATCCATCTAAGCGTGAGTAACACATGAATTTCAGCCGAGGGGGGGATATGCCGTGCAGTCAGTTACAGTAACACACTCACTGGCCTAGTTAAAGTGCTCCCGTCTCTGCAGGCTGACTCTGGACACAGCGGACGCTCTACATGCACAGCCTCGGTGTGGAGGGGGGGTGCAGGAGCTGGAGAGGGCTATGATAGGCTGATGGAGCAGACAAAAGCTCAGTGTAAATACCCACCGTATCTATAGGCAACCACTGAGGCGGCTCTTTTGTGAACTCTAGACAGGGCAACTTTGTTACCGGCCACATTCTGCCGTCTCATCCCTCATTATGTGCCCATGAAGAGGAGACGGGACCCACGGAGGGGGTCAACAGTGTTGAGTGTGTGTGTTTAAATGTTTTAACAAAGCCTAGATGTGTCACTACCAGAGCTTTCTGTTCAGTTCTAACTTTGAGGCACGCAAAGAGGACTAGTCATGAAGAAGCAAAAAAAATGGGATCTTTAAAGCTGACAGAAGATTTATTTGTTGTTTGTGTTTTTTTCAACAGAGGACACTGTAAAATAATAAGTTAATAAATTTTAAAAAAGGACACATTTAGAAGAATAAACTTTTTTTTGTTCAGTTTATAAAAGCCGTAGATGTAAGACAAAGCATTACAATTTTTAAGCTTTATTCGTCTTCATTTTTGACTTTATTAACTCAAAAATATCACTTACAGCTAGCCAATGTTGTCTTCCATGCAAAAGGCTATTTCATACTTCATAATATCTTTTTTTTCTAAATTAAACCTTCTTAAAATTCAAAACTGTGATTTTACCTCTTGTTTACCACTATTTTTAACAACAACAACAAAAAATCTAAGTTTGGTTCCTTGCAAATGTAAGACTTTATAACTTTTTTTTCTAAAATATTAATTAATTAGTTTTAGTATTCTATTGTAATATTGGCCCTAATATGCTGTCATGGTTCTTAAATTACTCTGTTTTATTTTATTAAGTTTTTGTTTCCTTAGGCTGTTTTTATTTGTGTTCTCCTCTGTAAAGCTGGTCAGAATTTGTTGCTTTTTAAAGTGTGTGCAATAAAGAAGCTTACTCCAATATTAAACTGAATACATCTATTTTCACCTGAAAGATGTATTTACTTGAGTGTCTGGCTAGGTATCAAAAGCTTTTTGTATTTAAGTGTTATATGCATTACCTTGGCAGTAATAGTTAGGGTATCTTCTGCTCATAGTTTTCTATTGTGAAGCTGCACAAATAACTCCATGAAGAACCTTAGGCTGTTAATTTAGATTCTCTTTACAGTTTCTCTTTATAATAAAGAAAAGGATTCAAAATCTCTCTTCTCACCTTTAAAGCTCTTGTTAGTCAGGCATCATCATATCTGATGGAGCTCAAATTGCTACAAGTACAACATTACTCAACCAGACTGCAGGTGTTGATATTGTGCTCAAAATCTCCACTGATGTTTCCACCAAGCAATCTGTTGCAGTTCAGTATGGTAAACAAATATCTGCACCTCCACTGTCAACAGTCTGGAAAGGTACCAACTTAGAAGATTCTTTAAAGACCCTCATTGGGTAGAATAAATACAGTTCTTGCACTTTAAAACAAGCAGCAGTCAACATTTGTGTGGAATGACACATTTTTGGGGAGTCGGGTGCAGTCTGACAGTGCGCTTGGTCAGTAATCAGAAGATTGCAGGTTTGAGCCCAGCTCCGGCTGTCAGGTGGTGATGTGTCCTTGGGCAAGACAAGTTGCTCTCACTGCTGCATCAGTGGCGTGTAAATGGGCATGACAGGGCGTGAATGTGTTTGTTGATACTGATGGATAACTGACAGAAACTCCAACCATCAGTGAGTGAATGTGAGAGTAAATGGGTGTGAATAAGTAGATGTGACCTGCGGCGTAAAGCTGCTTTGAGTAGCCAAAGAGACTCGAAGCGCTATGTAAGCTCAAGTCCATTTTACCAATTACTTTATTTCCTTATGCTCAACATGCTGGTTAATAAAAAAAAAAGATTAACAAGACAGCAAGAGAGGATGCTGAAGATTTATCTTTCAATAACATATCAAACACATTGCTCTTTCAAGAAAGGCTGAGAGATGCAGACATATGAGCATGCATATGGAAGAATAACTTTTAATACTGACTGTACAAGAGTCACACTGTTTCCAGTGTTTTCGAGGCTCCTTGTCCTGGAGTTTTTACTTTACATGTTACAGATATGGATGGGCTGCACCAGATTAAACGCATGTATGTGTCCTCTGCAGTAATTACAAACTATACAAGCTCCACGGGTAACAGGCTTTTCTAAATTTTAAGGCCTTTAACTGGTGAAAATACATCTTCTTGTGGCCTTCAAATTCAAAAATCAAATTCAGGACTTTTAAGGATCTGCAGAAACCTGTCTCCTATTTGTTTGGCACCATTCTGTTGAGGTACTCTGACCCTAAAGGGTGGAGCTTAACACACTGTAGTTCTATAAAATGAAGGTATGGTTGGATGTAGAAATGCAAGCAAGATCAGGGTTCACTCCACCAAACTGGGGTGTTCGGCCAAGCTTGACCTCTTGGTTGATGACATGTGCCATTAAAGTATGGGAAGCAGAGCATTCAATCAACAGCCCTCCTACTTCCAGGGATGTAGACACCCTCTCATTATAAGGGAGTGGGCTTTAACTTCAGTTATATATGAAGCTTGGGCAGTATCAGACTTGGACCTTTAGGAGCTTACAATGTTATCCTTGAAAAAAGGAAACTTTTAACGACAGCTGATGTTAATATGTGCAGGGTTCTGGTAAATGTGGTTATTAACTATTTGGCAGTGGTTTAGAGGAAGATGTTACTGTCTGTGCCTCACTGTTTGCCAGGCCATCAAGACACTATACGCAGTAGTAACTAAATGGGCCCCTGTCCACTTAACAAAACATATTTGGTTTTTACCTGGTTTGTTGTGTCTGTGATCGCCATCAACATCTTCTTCAGAGCCGTCTGGAGCCGGCTGCTGATGCCCATCAGGTGCTCCTCATTCTCCAGCTGGGTCCCTGCCCCCAACAGCAGGCTGTCGATCATCTGATGGGATAGCTCCAGACCCTCCTCAGCCTCTGTCTCACCAGACCACAGACTCACATCCTCTACACCGGACTCAGCTAGAGAACTTGCAGCAGAGTGACCTGGTATGAGCAAGAAAACAGAGTATTGACATATGACAAAAAAGCCCACATAAATTTAAATTTAGTCGTTATCGTTGGACAAGTTTCTCAATCATTTTGGTCACATTTCAGTCATTTTTACCCTCAAAATTTTTGGTCCAAATTTAGCTGGTGAAAGTCCCTCTCTTTTTCTTTAAACTTATTTATCAGGCAAATTGATAAAAGTACATATATTTTACACATGTACTTAAATACATTAATGCATTTATATAACACATTATTTACATAAAATAACGAAAATACAGATTTACCTTTTATTTAGGATTTTTACACTTGCAGTATTTTCTAGGAAGAGTTTAAAAGCTGGCACGAGACATTTAAAAAAATAATTTCATATACCTTTTTAAACTGCTGGAAAACAAATGTATTTCTGGTAAAAACAACTGATATGTAATGGATTTTGAATATCTATCAGCCCACTTTAAACATTTTAGTCTCTTGTTGTCTCTTGAAATTAACATTTTGTCAGAGTTCTTATCATCAAATACATAGCTTCAGCTAACTTTCATTTACATTACAAACATTTAGTCATGTATTTTATCTACAAACTTAAAACCCTGGGACCCTAATTTTAGCAATAAAATCTCTGATACTTTGAGAAACATATTTGGCTATTGCAGCAAAAAGATGCAATAGCCAAATATGTTTTGAAACTTAAATCATTTAAAATAATGTGATGAAAATGGTTGAAGTCTTGATGTATGGCAAAGTAAAAGGAAATTCTTTTGTGTGGTAAATGCAATATGTTTGTAGTGCAAACATGAAGAAGCAGGAGGCTTGGCAGTGCTAAATATAAACACACAATCTGAGTGTGGGTGCATCCATCATTTAGATCAAATGAGTTCACCACACAAACATGACCGAGCCTTAGGGCGAGTTTATGTGACGTAATCTGGATATAGTCTGTGCCATAGCATTCTCGTTCTCAGAGGAATATCATGATAGCATGAAGCAGCAGTGCTCTATAAAGTGCTGCAGACTTAATACAACTATAAACAACTTAATACGAAAATTATTTTTAGAATTGAAACAATGATAAAATGATAAAAAATCTCAAAGTGGATCTTTTAAATTGTTCTGGCAAATTAAGTTAAAAGCTGGTAGAATTATGCTTATTACTGATTATTTTGACAAAATTAAGTTCTTTGTAGCAGAATATAAGAGGTTCAAACAACAGAGTACAGAAAGGGGATGTGTTATACTGTATAATCTGTTCCACAAGTTTAACTTTAATTTAATATGTTATATTACAGAGTCTATACTGTGAATCAAAAAGCTAAAAACAGAACACAAATAACATTGAGGCATATATAACAAAAGAATAACAGTGCATTTTATCAGGACAGTAAAACTTTAGAGTAACTGAAAAAAAAAATAAGTAGAGCGCCTCATAACACATTCATCAATTGATCCATCACACGGCCTGTGAGCCTCACTTTGGTTTTGCTATTGATTTAGGTCTGTCGCCATGGTTCCGCATGTTACCACAACAAAGTTGCTACTATGAGGCTTTGTTGAGTTCAGCTCCATGGAGTCAAAACCTTCGCTTATGATGAAACATTTAGATGAAGGAAAAATCTGATGTTGTTCAAACAGCTGAATAAAGTTTAAAATTTGCTCTTATTTCCAGCATTTGACTGATTTTATTTCCTGCATCACTCATTTATCTTAAACATGATAAAGTGCTTATAAAGAAATAAAAATCTAAAAAAGTGCTGTTTGGATACTAAAACAGCAAAACAGAAATCTGAGGCAACCCATACAGGGTTATTTGTTTCTTGTTTCAATTATCAAAAATTACCAGCAAACTCCAAAACACTGCTTGAATTGCCAAAAAACCCCTACCATCTTGCATTTTCAAATGACTGTTTTCTTTCACACCACAACTTAAAAACACTAGTAAGTTTCTCAGAGCTGACAATATTATAATACAGATGCTTCTTGTTGAATCAAACATTGAGTCAAAGTAGTTTGAGTTTATGACTTCTTTAAATTCATTCTGAATGATAATTATAAAAAAATCCAGACACTATTCCTTGAATGTTAAAAACTTTAAAATTGTTGTGTTTTATTATTTCTCAAAGCCATGTCTTCAATGCTCTCATCCTAAGCAATTCTTTGATTAATTGCGTAAAGCCCTTTGAATTGCTTTACATGTAAACTATGCTCTACAAATTAGGAAGCCTTGCCTACCGTTCTATAATTGTCGAAATAAAACTCAAAAATAAGTAGTTTAAAAGTGATTTAAGGAAAATTGCTATGCAACCAAAACTTCACAGATGCATACTAGTTCTGTATCCAATAAAAAGCTAAAAGTAAATTTTAACCCTGAAAACTGCACATCCTGCACTCGGATGTGTTCCAGCTACTTAACACATAATTTAATTTTTTAGATTGTTTTTCAGTTTTCCTCTTATTAACTCCAAACATCTAGAGCAGTGTATTTAGGGCTGCACAAACATGTCCAAAATAATATTCAAGACTATTTGATTCATTTTTTGATCATGATTATTAATACAATCATTTATTTCTAAATGTCTTTTCATTATTTTTGAACAATTTAACCTGAAACTACTCTATTACCAGGGGAGGGAGTGACTAGGATGAAAGAACTGCCCTGGGTTTTCTGCGAAGAAGTGAACCTCCAGCTGATCGAGCATAATGACAGTGGCCAAATAGCTTAAAAAGGTTGAAGAATTTTAGAGAGCTACCAAAACTTTCAAAAGCGTAGCATGCATTACACATGATAACTACTATCAGGTGAGCTTCTTTGATTGTATGAGAGACAAAGCTGTGAACATGATTAAATGCAACTGATTGTGCAGCCCTAGTGAGCAGGGCTGTCAATCCCTTGCCAGTCACCCACATTCAAACTTAACTCTCACCTCTCTGTCTTGAGGAGAGAGGCGGTGAGCCTTGCTGCCCTCCACTGGAAGCATCTCTCAGACTCTTCATGTGGAGGACCATCGTTTCTTCTGCTGCTGACGTAGTTTTCAGGACGTCAACAAGAACCTGACTGAGAGTCTCGTTTGCCTTACGCAGGACATTCCTGAAAGCAGCAAGAAAGAAAAAGCAAACAAGCTGTTGTGACGGACAGCTGATTCATTCAAATATCTGCAGAATAATTGAGGAAATTGTACAAATAAAGCTTGAACACTAAAAAGCACATCTGTCCAACTCTCAAAAACCAAACAATCATCATCTAGTTCACTTAAGACTCAGGCAGAATTCATTACTTCTACTTTAAATTACAGATACAATGAGTTTATAATGACAGAAACTCAGTACAAGCTGGATAGGTAGGTTTGTTCTTCTCCACTTTAACTTATGTTTTACATCAGTACCTCTCAGCATCTCCATCGGGAGAGGATTCTTCATCCTGCGGGAAAAATCGTCTTCCCAAGGCCCTCTTTCCTCTTGTCCCTTCTGAATCTTCCTCCTCAATTTCTTCTTCCTCATTGTTCCTCTTCTTTAGAGTCTGAACGGGCAGCAGAGAGAACACAGACAGCAGCCCCGTCATTTCAAAATCACAGAGTGATTAATGGCTCCTGAAAACTCTGAGCAGCAGACCACAGGGGTCTGCAACCATTAGTGAAAGTGAATTCAAATAAGGCGCAGAGTGACCACACACTGCCCCTCTGTCAACACACAGACACACACAAACAAACACACACAGACACAAAGACATGCTGTAACTCGTCCAGAGCTCGGAGAAACAGTAGTATCTTTGTGCTGCTATGGTAACAGGTGCACCTGAGGCACAACCACTCAGAGGAAACAGCTCCACCTTCTGGACGGAGAGCAGACATGCAGCTCTGCTCCTGCAGTCAAATTGTTACCACCAGTAACACTGCAGCTTTAACAAGTATAGGGTCTCTTCCTTTCAGCACTTTTTAAATTTATTGAGCTTTTTACTGCTTTACACAAGAGGACATTTGTTTTGCCTTGGGCTGCTTGGTTATGGCAAAACTATGGGGGATACGACCTTAATCAGAGGTCCACCACCGCCATGTTGCTGACCAGTACCAGGCTGTAAATCCGTTCATATGTTTTTCAATCTCAAAGAAATTCAGAATTTAAAAATGAATGTTTCTCTTGCAGGTAAATAATATTTCTGCCTAACATTTACCCTTAAACTAAGTCCTTCATATGAGGAAGTGTCACATAATGCTTGTTAACGTCTAAACAGAGGGCTTAATTACAAACATTTCTTCAACATCAAAAGTCATTAAGACCCTCCATAGAGAAAAAGCTCTCACATAATCAGCTCTGGTTGTACGTTAGAGAAATTCTTCTGTCAAAGAAAAGTGAAGCTGACTGCCTCTACTATCACACAGCTAAAGCCTAATCATGCAGTAAATGCCTAGTGAAAGTCTAGCATGCTCTGGGACCAGCTTTGCAAGACACAAAGAGAGATATATCAGAAAATATCAAATATTCAAAACCACCATGAGATGGGTTTGATGAAAAACAGCTTATGTTGGAAATGTCAGGTAGAAACGGGAACATTCCTACATGCATTTTGTAAGTGTAAATATGTACACTCATTCTAGGACAAAGGAGCAAAATTATAGGACAGAGTCTGGGGTGAACAGCATCAGTTTCTCCAAGATGATGCTAACTTGAAGATCAGAAAGAACTGCCTATGACATCAGGACATGAAGTTAAAGTGAGAAAAGTCGGGGTTGTCACAGCTGTAAGAGGGATCCTCAGGTTATGGAAAGGTACATCAATACCTGATATCAAAAACTGGATGGAACTTATGTTAGAAATATCACAATATAAATATTATCATATGAGAAAATGTTACCAGAATTATTGACTAATGTGATGATTTTGCGGGGTCATGGGAGCACTTTCTTTCCCTTGAGCTGGTTGGAAGACAGTAAGGAGTTGGTAAATGAACTGCAGCTGCAGCCAAATGTCTGTCTACTTAACACTGGTCTATTTGAGATGTCTTAAATATGTAAACCTATCTCAAGTCTTGAGAATTTGTATTTATTTATTTTATATTTGTATTTTAGTTTATTATTATTATCATCTATTTTCTTCCATTTTTGTCTTGTTTAAACTGTTTGTGTGTTTGTTTACATTTTATTTAAATTATGTTAAAATCATGTTTAATAAAAACTTAAATAAGAAAAAAAATCTCCATGAGGTAAATAGTGCATGGAGGGCAGATAAATTAGAAAGTATCAAAAACACTCAAAAGCAATAAATGTTCATCTTTGACAGTACAAGGTAAACAAATAAGATTTTTGCAAAGTTATTCAGAAGGGCAGACTGAAAAGGGTTCTCCTTGGTTAGTGGTTGTGTTTGATAATGAAAGAAGTATTTTACCAAATGTAAGTCCTTTACATAAGTAAAAGACTTAAATGAAGTTTAACCCTATTTAAAGAAGAGGAAGGGTTTTTAGTTAGACACAGGTTATGTAATATTATTAAGAAGGCTAGACCTGCCTCGTCCATGCACATTCAGAGTATTTATGAGGGATTGGTGCTGATACTGGGGATGCATCTTATCACTGTCACAACATAGTATTGGCAGATAAAATCAGAAAATAATCCATATTGATGGATATGAATTATAATGAAAACAAAATGAATATTTCCAATATTTTTGTCAACACATATTAACAATTTAGTGTAAAATGCAGTGCGTAGGCTGCACATTTAATATCTACTGGAATATACACCAAGTACAGCCTCCATAATCACACAAATCAAACACATCCTGGCACTGTTGAGTGTTTGCTCCAATTCATAGAAGCTTAATGCAACTGGAAGCATTGCTGCCAAAAATGTGCAGAGGAACAGCGACACAAAGCTGGCAAATTATAACCCTGCCTTTAAATAAAATGTTTGTAATTATGTAGCACATATACACCATGGATAATGCTGGTTTGTTTGAAGAGACTCTAGCAACTCTACAGGCTGTAAGTCCACCCTCTGAAACAGACCCTGCCCGCAGGGAAAGAGTGATAAGAGATCAACTACATAATAAAAGGCAGCATGAGCACAAGCCATCCTGGCGACAGCTGACCAGGCCAGAAGACATAAAGGCACAGAATTAAGATTTTTTTTTACTTTCTTACTTGAAATCAAGTAAAAATGGAAAAAAAATCCCTGTAGAATAACGATTACTTTAGCATATAATCAATAGTCAGCGCGGTACCTGCATTGCGACAAAGTGGATCTACGAATGAATGACACAGCAGAAATAAGTTTTCCCAGAATAAATTTGAAGTATATTGTAATCACAATGACAGAGACTTAATAACCACATAATAACTGACAGCAAAGTGAGTGAATCACAGACCTGCAGGAGTCCTGGTCTGTTTCTCAGTAGCTCCTCTCGTAACTTTCTGATTTCTGCATTCTTCTCCCTCAGCTCCCTCTCCAGCCGCTCCTTCTCCAAATCGTACATCCAGCCAGGAGAACACACAGGGGTCTTATCGTCACTGTCCTGATCCTCCAGCTCCTCCTCGTCCAGCTGGGTCTGCATGGAGGTGTTCATTTGACAGGCGCGCTTGTTGATTCGAGCAAGCTCTGTCTGCTGAGCAAACTCCACGGACATCTGCACTATGACCTGTTAAAAATTGTGCAGTGAAAGAAAATTATTGTATGTATGGTAGACAGTGAAGTGAATATTTGATGTTACTGTACAAGCTTCATGTTACTGTTACAGTTTTAACCAGTGTTTTCTGAAACAGTCATCAAAACTGCCAAAATAGATAGAAAAAGACATTCTTGGTTTACATGCCATATAGATTTAAAGACTCCCACAGGACAAATAAAAGCTTTTGAAGATTTTCTATGGTCCTACACTTGAGAAGTAGATCCAAGACACTTTGAGAATATAGAAGTAGGAGGCCTGTGGAACAATTATCAAAATTATCAAAATCAGAATTACTGGCCAGGTATGTGTACAAATACAAGCAGTTTTACTCTGGGTAACTTTGTTCACTATGCAACCATTAAAACATGAATATTTTTTAAAAAAAATAGATCAAATAATTAAAATTGAAAACAAAATGATTTATCAAAGATAAATGTGGTTTAGTATCTAAGCAGAACGCTGAGATGAAAAGAGCCATGTGCAAAGGATGGGCGCTCTGAACCAGAAAAAAACAACATTGTGAGGGATTGTCTTTCTTTACAGTGTGACCTGTAAAATAGGAAGCAGCAAACCAGACAAACAGGGTTTTACATTTGTATAAAGTTTTCATTACAAAGAAATGTGTGATGGCATGGTTCACTTTTGGGGATGAATAATTATAATACAGATACTGAAGTGTTTCTCAGTCTATTATTCTCCAGAAGTTGGACAGTACCTGTGTCTGTAGCAGGACCTTTCTGAATAGAAACAAAAACAAAACGCAGTTTTTACATCTACTTCATCCGCCAAGCACCAGGGTGTAACCACCAGGGTATAACTAATATATGTATGCTCCACATATTTGGTACAAATCTGAAATGTAATAAAAGTCTTTGTTTTTAACTCTGTAAAGAACTTTGTACTACTATGAATATGAATGATGCCCTCAATTAATATAAAACAGTGGTCATTTTACCTGGGTCTTTAAGCAACGGATAAGACTTGCAGACAAAAAGTGAGACATAACTACCTCTTTAAATGTTATCCTTTTCCTTATGTGATGAAATAAATTCAGCGTTTTGCATTTTGTGAATTTCTGATGCTCACACTGGAATAAAGACAGCATTGTGCAGCTTTAGAGCCATGTTACTGCACTTGAAATTTAATTTTGGACACACTTCAAGCTGTAACTGTGCCCTTACACTTTTAAAAATAAGGCGACAGTCCTCTGTTACCACTTTTATCAATACTGACGTCACATATGAATCAAAAATAAATCACCACCCACCTTGGCGACTTCCTCCTCCACTTTCTCCCAATCTTGTCTCTCTTCGAGCGCAGCTGCCCCGAGGCTCTCGATGGATCTCCCAGCTCCGTTCACACCCTGCCTGCCCTGCTCCTTCTCTCCCAGACACTCCCCTCTCCTCTGCTCCTCTTCTTTCTCCTCTTGCAGCCTCCTCAGTTCCCTGCTGTGCTCCTCTTTGAGAGCGGCTACTTCCTGGACATACTTGTGGTAGAGAGCTTTCCTCAGCGCCTGCAGTTGTGTCGTCAGGCCAACGGGTCGGCCTGGCCAGCGTAGCTCTGCACCTCCTTGTGATGAATCTCCTTCAGCCTCCTTCTTTGAAAGAAAAAGAGGTAAGTTGAAGATTTAAAGTTAATGTTGCAGATAACAGTGAGTTAAAATATGAAGTTATGTAAAATAAAAGCTCCTGATGACCGTTCCTAAAATAAACATGCTCTGGCTCCTGGTCCCACCCTTTAGCCCTGATTAAATAAACCGTTTTGTTCTCTCTGACTCCCCTTAGGGATGATACAGCGATAAAGAGATCTCTTGCATTGCATTACAGCTACATTTTCCCCTCACACACTACAGCTCTGTCTTCTGATGAATCCTTGTCTTGTCTGTTTCACACTCACTCAGCTGCTTCAGCACCACTCGCCTCAAGCTTTAAATTTCCAATCCAAACATGAAAAAAGACAATGTTTTTCTAGTTTCTCCCCCGTTTTCACTGCCTCTGTCAATCGTCCTCCCTCTTATCTCTCCTCTGATCTTCTCACGAGAGTCACCACAACTCGAGCCCTGGGAAGTTTGAGGTCGGAAGAAGAGACCGACGAAGACATGATGGAAGTTGGAGTGACTTGAGTGAGAGGAAGCTTAAAAAGGAGCACAGCTCATTCACGCAAGACAGAGCCCTCCTTCTAATGCAACAGCCGAGACAAGAGTGCAGCCACTAGTAACAAGTTAAAAAGGCAGGTTATGTAACGTCCGACCCTTTTAATCGTTAAGATATAAGACCGTTCATGATGCTGCCAGTGGAGCAGAGCTGAGGGGATTTAGGGCACGTTTTAGCCTAGAGGCTCCAACTCTCCCCCTGCCCGCCCACTCTGACTGTCACAGACTCTTAATGCATGGACACAATTCAGCTCGTAGTAAGATGTGATGAGTGTGACATGGAAGACTTAGATGAGGATAATAAAAATGTAGCAGCCTAACCTTTGCTGGCTCCTCCCTGGGATCCTCGCTCCTGGACTCTGTGGCACTGGAAGGGGATGAGAGAGGAAATGAAATGTCAACATTTACTGTGATGAAAATTCAAATACAATGAGAGTTTGATTCAGTTTAATTTTATTCATAGTGTCAAACAGCACCATTTATGTAAACAACAAAGCAGTTGATTTAAGCAACCTGATTCAGTGTGGTGAGAGGCTTAAAAATCCAAATACCTGAAACCAACTACCCAAAAAATAAGTTACTCATGTTAGGGATGAGGTTCATAACATCAGAACAATAATAGATTAAAGAGAGTCTATTTTTTCAAAATCCTTTTATTATATAAAAAAACGTTTCAAGTCTAAAAACGTTATATTTGACGAAGAAAAGCAGCAAATCCTCATATTATAGAGGCTACGATCATTTATAGTTGTGTTAAGGATAAGTTTAATAAATGTGTAAAGAAAATATATACATCTATTACTATGATTATACATGTATTATAACCCTCTTATATGTTTGTGTGAAAAGCCTTCAAGCTGAAACTAGAAACTGGAAACGAGAACATCTTGTCTCTGATGGCAGAGGACTGCGCCGCCACATCAACAAAAGAACTCACAGTTTCTGAATGACAAAGATGACCACTGTTGTGACACATGTTTGTGTAACTCTGAACTGCAATTTTAATGGTTGATGCTTGCGTGATAAAGTGCACCTTGACTGTTTAAATATGAGAAGCTTCCATGTGGGCTGCCGAGTCAGGGGCAGTTTGGGAAATTTTCCTGACAAAATAAATCAGCATCATGCCTTAAGATATCACTTAAACAACGACTAGATCATTAACATGTCAGGAGAAACTTACAAACTTACAAGGCAAATATTTTACTTCTCTGAAAGCAGCAGTATGATGTTTATTTTTGGTGTCACTAGCCCAAAAAAATATGTTATTACTGGCCACAAGAGAGATCATCTATGCCTCCTTCTTGTTCTTTATTGAAGCTTAAGAAAATCTAGCAAGGAACACCACCTTTTCAGCCAATCAGGGCTCAGTTCAGGAACAGCGCTCTTAATGGACCCTCTACTAGGGTGTATGTGCTTATTATATCTAAATGAGCTCTGATTGTTCTTTAGATTGTGCAGGTAATGTTAATTTTATGACGTGGTTTGTGGCTCTTTTGTGGCTGTAAACACATTACACTGGCATACAGACACAGTGGATTGGTTGTGCATCAGGGAAGGAGCGTGGCTAGGAGCAAAACGATGGGGGGGCTCCCACTGCAGTCTGACCAAGAGCTGAAAAAATATTATTTAAAGTGTGTATAAATATTTGAGCCCATTTTCCAAATGAAACAGTGGGGGGCAGCAGCATCACAGTTTACAGGGACAGAGAGAAACAGCTATTCTAATGACATGAGGAAGAGTTCACTCACCGTTATATTATTATTATTATAGCTCTTATATTCTAATTTATTCACCTTTTCCATGAACCAAAAAAAAAACTTCACCACCAATCATATAGTAAATTTGTTTTTTTAAAGTCTTCCTTGTTTTCTTGAATCTTCTGATTTAGCAGGCTCACCGTAAAATACAAAAACAATCTAAACGGTTGAGTTTGAAACAGATTGTGAGATAACAGCAGTCAACAGGATATATATCAAATTCGCCACCAGTTAATGTCCTAGAAAGCTGCACGTTTCCAATTTTGGATCCTTTTTATGCAACTGAATTTTCTCTACTGTTCAGGAGGGTCTTTTGTTATCCTGGTTGAAAGGACTGATCCCTTTAAGGCTGATCCCTTTATCCTTTAATCAAGACTGATCCCTTTATTGGGTTATTGAGTCTGTTTATTTTTCTGTCTACTTATTCAGCAGTAAGAACATTTACATCTCACCCCACTGTTTAGCTCCATGCTCTTTACTCACACGTCTGTTTAAACTAAATGTACACTGTGCTACAGTCTAGCTGTTGTGTCAGAAATACATGAGAGGGATTTTTATATGTAAGATGATCTCTGAATTCATTGCCAGTTATATTTTTTACCATAGAGATCATGTTATTTGATGTGATTTTGCTCAAACACTGCCTAAAGTTGTGTTAGGTGGAATACAGGTTCACTCACACTCTTGATATATAAATGAAATGATTCTTTTGGTACTATCTTCTTTAAAAACCACTTCTTATTCTTCAAACTGCATGGTGAAAACTCATGCTCACATCTGTTTTGTTTTCCACTCAGCCATTCAGAGCTTTGACGATGATTATCCTCAAACAGCTTCTGTCATGGCTGTAAATGTGTTTCTACAGAATGGTGGGCAAACAAAAGGTATGAACCATTCCTTAAATGTGAATATTTTATCAGTCAAGGTTTTGTTGATGGTAACTGATGTAGGACAAGTGAGTTCCACATGCTGCACAGGATTTATGGACCAGCGTCTGTCAAAGGTTTACAGTGAAATGTTATCCAGCTGAGTGTGCTGCTTTTCTAGTGCTGTATCTAGGACTGTATCAATCAGTCAATAAAAATGCAAAAACTTTAATATTAGAAAGTGTGCTTGTTTGATTTCTAATCCCAAACTTCTTTTAATGCTTAACATAAGTCACATTTAGCTCAAAAACCCAAATAAATGCAATAGGTGATAAGAGGCAACAAATTAGACCTATAAAGTGTTTTCATGTTGGCACACAACGGTGAAATATTCTATTGGCAAAGCCTAACGCAGTTCTGGACCCCCTGGGGACATTTTTCTATGATATCAATAGTTATTCATCAGAGGTCAAGTTGTCCTACAATGACAGGCTAACCCTCAGCTGATGGGGAAGACATTTTGTGCCGTACTCACTGTCAGCTCAGTAAGTCAACCATCCAACTAAGAACACAAAGTTACAGTGAACTGGCATCTTCTTGTAACTTGTGAAGAATCCATGCAATGACAAAGGAGAAAAACTCAAGGTACACAAATTATTGGAACATAGTATTCTGTACCTTGTAATCCTGTCCAGGACACCTAATACTGAGATTTATCTGATGCTTAGTGACAAAAGACCAACATACTGCTGAGTGTAATGGTTTAAAAAGTAACTGTGCACACGACTGACTCTCAGTGTAATGTGTATGTTGTTTTTAATCAATCCTAGAGATGTTGAAAACTTTAAAAGTCTTTATCTTTATAATCTAGGGTCAAGAATAGTCAAACAGATAATTCACAAGGTGGACCCGACTGCAAGTGAGGAACAAAACGTGAGCCACTTTGCAGAACAAACGTTCCCAAAAATATCTAACAAGTGGAGAAAATATATCCCTTCTATCAGCAGATTCGTTCAGTGTTATTATTTGTTTTTCATTTAATAATGAAATGTGGTCCAGATCTAACAAACATGCTATTGAAGCTGTTAGCATCTATGCTAATCTCGGTACGTGCAGTCACTTCCTTCTGTTGTCACACCTGTAGCCTTCACCTCTTCCTGTTTTAATGGACGCTGATTTGGCAGTGCGTCTGCAGAAGGAGCTCAATCATTATGACTTGGAGATTTGCAAGATGGATCTGACTGATTACAGACAATGAATCAGGCGGATCCAGTAAGGTCCACTGCAAGGTTAAGATTTCTATAGCCAGTAGCAGAATACCAAAGGATATGTTAAATATGATCATACATTACAATTCTTCTGTCATGTGTGTTCACAGTGTCATCACCTGAAGTGAATCTCGGTCCCCGTGACCTCCTGCAGTCTCTGTTGCAGCACTAAGATCTCAGTGAGGTACCTTTCCTCGGTCTCAGCTGCCTGCTGCTGATAGTGAGCTCGGAGACGCTCCACCTCCTGTCTATGACTCTCCTCTAGCAGAAGCTGCTTCTGCTGCTCTGCGGCCTTCTGCTTCTGCACCTCCTCAGTAAGGCTGGTTGATGATGCACCTGAACTCTCATTCAGATCTAAACAGAGAGATAGAAACATTAAATTTGTGATTAAATCTGCTCAGCTGGAGAGAGTAAAGACTATAATCCACTAGATGAAACTCTGATGTTCAGCCTTGGTTAAAAAAAGATAGATATGTTAGTGGTAACAGAACTGAAAACAGGAAAAAACAGAGAACAAACTACAAAAAAAAAAAAAGATAAAAACGGATATTCATAAAACAAGATGTCAGCATCTTTGACACAATGCCAACAGGTAAGTTTCCAGCTTTCTAATTTAATTGTCTCTTTCACACTAAACTAGTTAAATCTTTCCCAAAGGCACATTAAAACTGAAAGTGGTGCTGGACAATTAGATAAGTTAAAAAAATTTAAACACAGTATTGCTTGTCCTCTATTGAAAAAATTCAAGATCAAAAGTATTACTGTGTCATATTTTATGTACTTGTATTTTTTTCAAATTTATTTTCATCCATTGCCTGTTCTTTTAATATAATGCCAGTCTCATTTACAGTTCTGTTTCAAGCTGGTATATTTAAAACCCAGTTATTTTTGCCTTTATAGTGAACATCACAGAGAAGGAATGGTGGGGTGAGTTAACCATTATTTGTTTCACCTTCAGAGTTAGTGTCTCACTCGTAACAGAGTCTTGAGGGGAGCACATGGAGCCACCAGAGGAGCACCGCGTGGGTGTGTCTGTCTGTGTTTGTGTTTGTATGAGGAATAATTGTGGTTTGCTGTCCTCTACGGCACTACCTCAAGTCCTTTCGTACTTTGAACTGAAATAAATATCACGTCTTCCTTAAATTATTGCGACTGTCTTGAGGCATAATGACCACTGAGCTTCTTTGTTGCTTTTTTGTGTAAATGCACTATTACTACTAATGAAAAGGCTATTGATGTCTTAACACAGTGGTTCCCAACCTTCTTTGGTTGGTGACCCCATTTTGGCATCACAAATTTCTGGGGACCCCAGAGACTTTTTTTTTCTAGAATTAGTTTTTCATCATGTTTGCTATACTGTACAAACCATGGAGGTTTGCTATGCTGTTTTTTCCCTTCTGACTGCAAGTTTCCGTGTTCAGTTGAAGCGAGGGAACTGAAGCACCAGTAACTGTAAAGTCACGTGATCGCAGCCTTCAATCAAGTTGTGCCAGCTCAGAAATTTTTAAATGCTTTTATTATTATTATTATTATTATCATTTTATTTGAACTACATTTATATTTGAGAAAGTGAAAGTATAGAATACAGTTGTTTTAAGATTGCGTGTGTTTTTTTCATTTTAAAAAGAATAATTAGTAAAAATAATATTTTTATCAGTAGCCTAATTTTTTTTTATCAATTACTAGACATTTCAGGTGACCCCATTTGAATTCCAGACAACCCCATGTGGGATCCCAACCCCAAGGTTGAAAAACACTGCCTTAACATGTTGTAACCAATCGTCAACTGAAACTGGTTCTAAACTCCCATCTCTGCTCTTGCTCAAGGCTTAATAATCTCAGCAATACTAATGTACCAAGAAAAATATCAGACTTAACAATGCCTCTCAAGCTTTTTTTTTTCTTGAACCTCTAAGTCATGACTCATTGGCCTCATACCAGTGACTGACCTGTTAAAAATTCATTTACCTTTGCTGGGGGAGCTGAGGCTGGACACTTGCACACGAAGGTCAGAGATCTCTCTCTCACTGCTGCTCCTCAGTTCATCGAACGCCGTCTGCAGCTTTATGACCTAGAAGGCAAACAGGTTTCTGAGTGTGTGTTTCTGATTGGTTTCTCTGACACTAAAAAATGTGAACTGACTTTAAATCATACATACAACATAAAGTGGTTACTTCACAGGGCTGTCAAAAGCTGCAGGAAATTCTACTGTACAAAACATGCCCTAATTTTTTTAGCATTCAATTCTACAGCCATGCTTACTTAACAACTGATACAAGGTGGAAAAACTCTTCACCTTCTAAAATGTGCTTACCAAAACCTTTATAAAACCAATAAGTCAACCTCCGCCACTCTTATGCTTTCCTTTCATTGCTCCATTGCTATGCATTGTGTAAAAAGATGCATCAAACAGGCAAAATGAAGATGACAAAGCTTCCAAACAGAGACTGATTTACTCTGCTTTGTTCTATTTTATTCTTAGGCTTGCAATACGGAGTTCTGGCCATAGAAAGACCAAAGAGAACAATCACTGACTATCATTTCTTGAGATTTGCACACTCTTTGGTTCCTGATAAATTCAGCAAATAACCAAAACTATGCATAAAGAAGCCATGAAAAAGTGGTGAAAATAAAAAAGAAATTTAAGAATTAAGAAACTACCACTTCATAATAGGCTGTAGACATGCTGACACTTTTGAATATATTAATTTATCAAACTTTCTATTAACAAAAGTCTCAAAACTTCTTTGGACTTAAAAAGAACTTCCAAACTGGAGCCAAATATTTGTAAAAGGTCCCATATTTTACTCCTGTTTAACAAGTTCACACTGTTTCCAGATGTCCCAGACATCTTTTATGAGGTTTCTTGACTGAAAAATCCTCTAACATTTAGGGTTTTGGCCCATAAACCCCTCTGTTTTAGTGCTGCTTGAACAGGTTGTGTTAGTGTAAATCATACAAGCTGTGTTGGAGCTGTGTCAGACCACACCAATCTGTAGGATTGTACCTTGTCTCCATCAGCCCTCAGCTGAGTCTGGAGCTGGGACAGTCGAAGATGTTCCTGCTCAATCCTCTCTCGTACCTGCTGAAGATTTCTGTAAAGTTCTAGAAAAAATAGAGTAGACAGCAATTTGCTTTTCAAATAAAAAATGGATTAAAACAATGTCACATTCAAGTACAAATCAAACAAGATGTGTTTTACATGTTTGAGTTCTACAAGTGACAAATTACCCCTGGCTTCCTGTAAAGCGGAAGTTGATTCACGAGTTTCTGGTCCTTCTACCAAGGAAGACGGGCTAGCTTCAATACTCTCCAGAGTCTCCACACCAAAAATCCTTTGAAAACTCTAAACATGGAAGAGACAGGGCAGGGGTTTAATGCAGTAGTTTCCTGGTAAAGCGCAGTTCTGACCAAAGATGTGAAAAACAAAGAAGATTGTTTTAGAAGACATAGAGCACATTCAGAGAGGAAATATGTGTAGTATGATGTCAGCATTAAATTGATGTGTTTACATCGGACAAACTTCTGCAACTGACATTTGTCTCTATCGCTCATTACATGCAGATGAGCTGATGTTTGTAAAAAAGGACATTAGCTGAAATTAATGTTATTCAGAACAACAGAATTGCTCTGAGAACAACTCACTTTGAAGGGTCAAGTTTGTTCTGCAGCTTGAGTCTTAAAGCTAAATACTTAGGAGTTAAAATAGAAATATAAAACCCCTATTTTCAGGAAAATTCAACCAAAGAAAAGATGACTATTGCTCAGAGGACATTGTCCACAAACAAAAAAGCTGTAAGCTCAAAGACTGCCTTCACTTGACTTGCCATGTAGTCAAAGGCCCATGGGTCTTAGTAATTGGTGACATTAATCGCTTTTGCACCAGGCAAATAGGTCAAGGTGAAAAAAGAATCAAATTTCAATAAATTTTCAAATCCAGTGATTCTAAAATTTAATCATTTTACCAATCACTTTTCTCTGTTTCCACTGATTCCCTCCTGCCCCATCTGACTTCAGTGCGTCACCAGCATCACGTAACTGAAATCAACCAACTGCAAGATTTTAACTTCAACAGTTTACCTGAATGATCACACTGCATTCCTCTGACACAACCTGTATCATGTTGTGGTATTTGATTTTTGGCTCATCTGAAAAAATAAGCAGATAAAAAATAAATAAGTGAGATGTTTCAAGTTTCAACAACAGCTGACAAACACAACCACAAAGTGACAGACCAGAGAATTTCTGAGAGGACAGCTGCTGCAGATTACAAATGTAGACACAGAACCCAAAATAAATCACCTTTGTCGCCGTTATCTTTCAGGTTCTGTATTTTCAGCTGCAGAGAGTTTGCTCGGGCGTCTGTCTCCTCCTGCAGCACCTCGAGCTGGGCGGCGTGGATCTGAGAGAGGCTGATGCGCTGGGCTTCCATCTGCAGCCTGCACTCACCCTAAACACAAGGGAAAAATGTCATCACATTAATGCAGCTGAAATAAACCACAAGGTCCAGGTTTTTTTTTTTGTTTTTTTTTTTACAATTATAGATTTTTGCACTTTGGATTTGTCTATTTCTAAAGTGTCACACCAGATAACACCAGACAACACAACAATCCTTTTGGAAAAGTTGTAATCAGCCTAATAGAGATATCCCTTTTAAGACCTCAAAAATGATATTATGCATTATGGTACGTCCATCTCCTAATCCAAAAATGATTAAATAACATAATTCCACCTATCCTGTTTTAATGACAGAGCACGAGCATGGGCCATCTGTTTTCAGAATGAGAGCTCTGCTATTATCACTTCTGTAACAGGGAACAAAAGGCCGACAGTGAGGACTCTCGCTTTAATGATGCATTATGCATTTGCACACATTCGTTAGTGTTACACAGCTCTGAAAATGCTGCTGTGTTACCTTTGATGCCCCATGTTTGTTAAGAGCACTCTCTTCACTTTAATTAGGCTGTATTTGAAAAGCTTTGTTATGATACAATCTCCTGAGCTGAACTACATCTGACAATGCGCTGAAAAGAGTCTTTTCAAACGATAAACCACTCTCATGTAGCTGCTTAAAATATGCACACAGTACTGAATAAACAGACGACAGCTGTTAAATGATGTGCCACTAACACATTCTAACAAGAGGGGCAATAATACTTCTAGAGCTGGAAATTATAGACTAAAATGACATCTGTGTAGTTATCAGCTGAGTGATGATACACAATATTTGTATAAATATCATTATTTGGTCTGTAAAGATTTCAGAAATTGTTGTCAAAAAAGCAGAATTGCACAGTAAACTTTCATAAGTTTTTAGTATATATATATAAGTATTTTACTGATATCTATTTTATATTTTGGCAATAAAAATAAGTCCTTGACACCCAATATTAGGGACATTTTTGCTTACAATTGCAAACTCCAACAGACTGTCAAATTTGTGAAAAACACTGGCAACATTCCTTATAAAGGGGTCTTATTTCTGAGCACATTCATCAATGAATTTCATTTATTTACTGCTTTTATCCCACTATTCATAACCAATGTAAGTAACAAAATGGCAACAAATAAATCATCTTTGGTTTTTTGGGGCATTCAAGAAGATGTTGGTTTAAAGTAATAAATTGGATTTCTTACAATCTTCCAAGAAAACTCTTGCTGACTGTTCACTGCAAGCACGACAGTTGCTTGTAAATTTTTATGGGATTATTACTTTCCTAAATGACCAGTTTGTTGTAACCCAGTGGTTGATTTTAACACCAGGGTCAACTCTAACAAGGCAAAAAGCCAATCCCAGAGCAGGATGTTGTAGGCGGCTGATAATAAATGAAGGGGGGGACCATGCCACCCCTGGCAAGTGCGGCTAAATGACATACTGTAGGTTTAATAAATACCATGATGTTTGGGATCCAAAATTACAAACAGTTAAAGAGCTTCTGTCCTGTTCTTAACATTGTCTAAACTGTAAAAATGAGTTGACAGCATTGGTGCTCTGCAGGACAGTATGGGTGGAACCGATGAGGAGCAAAGTCACTAGATTTCCCAAGTGTTGACAACATGTATGTGCAGTTTGTTTGTTTCTAAAAGACAATAATTTCCCAAAAACTAAGTGTGAATGACCTATTTTTCTGCTCACTAAGTGTAAACAATGTTTTTACTAATCATTAGACCTGACATTTACAGTATTTTTGCATCAGCTCACTCAACACTAATTTTTTTTAATCACAGAATAAACTATACTAACATAAACAACACAGCCACACCTAAAACCTTATTTAAAAATACATTAATATAGGCAAAAAGATTAAAAAAAAAAAAGCTCAGCCCTTCTTACTTCTATGATATAAAGAACACAACAGTGCTGATGACTGTTGCTCAAAATAAAAAGTGAAGTACCAAACAGACTCTTGGTTTGTTCACTGATTGGTCCACTGACAGACCCATCAGAGTCTTCTCAGTGCAGTGTGGTTAAACTATTGCCCTAAATTTGTCACTCCAGTACGTACACATATAAAATATGCATGCTTGAAGGTCAGGAAAACATTTGAAAACTGATGATATTCAGAGTTCCACTAATACTTAGTAGAAATGATAAATGCATTGTGTTGCTGTGGACAGCTAATGTCCACAGCAACTCAATGATAATGTACTTCACTAAGATTACACATCAGTAATATTTTTGATAATTTCAACATGTTTTTGAACACTTTGACTTCGGTACACTTCACTGTATATTCGTTCAGAATCTCTCTCTGCAGCAAAGTTAAAAAAGAGAATCAGATTACTCAAATATGAAAAGAGCCAGTGATATAGAAAGTTATTTTCAGTTGTATAAAATGGAAAAGAGGCCACAAACAACAGGATTTGTCAGACATTATGACAGTTACCGAGGTAGTCGGTAGGGTCATTGACTACAGAATTTTTTTTTTCTCCCTTTGCCCTATGTGTTCCTGTTTTTAATTGTTACTTCTATGTTTCCTTTTTAACTTCACTAAACTCCAAGATTTACGACAATTGAGGGCTGCTTTGTAAATAAAAGCATTATTTCTGTTATTAAATTCAGTCAAATCTCTTTTAAGCCAAACCAACTTGGCACCTGCAAGAAAAATTCTTCAGGTGATTTTGTTTTAAATGGCACAAACAAAAAGATTAAGAAGAATATCTGGAAAGTTCAGCCCTGTTTACAAAGCTATGATTTCTTAGGTATTTAAAACATGGCATATTGTAATGAATTAATAATGTGGGTTTGGTATTTTTCTCTTAGTCTATTTCCCTCTCTTGGTGGGAAACAATTTGTTGATATTGAGGTTAAAATAAAGCATAACCCTGAGATAAACCCAAACAGAGAATGTAAAAACGACAGACCTAACACAAAATGAAAACTCGGTTCGCAGTGGGCACATCATGGATAAAAAAACATGAACTGTCCCTGTTTTTGAAAACAGACCTGAAAGTTTTTGCTTCCTCATCTGAGTCTAAGCAATATGGTCATCTTAAACTAGTGTGTTGTATAATGCCTAAAGATTTTTTAAAATTAAAAAAAGGATCATTTGTCCACTATATGCACATGTAATGCTGTTGAATAAGGGCTATTTATTGTTTTTTTTTAGTAGGTCAGCTACTGCTTTCTTGGCAAGAATCACATCTGAGGTATTTTAATATCTAAATGGGAACATCCCCGGGTTGGACAAAAGTTAGAATAGCAAATGTCCTAAATTTTTGATGAGTGAATTTAAATATTTCAGGAGTATACTGTCCTATGGCAATTCTGCATTTCAGCGGGTATTTTCTCTATCTTGACAACTGCTTTGACTTAATGTCACATCATCAACAGCTCTGCTTTGGTATCGGCTGTTTAATTGCTTGTACATTTTTAATTGTTTTCAGTCCTCTGATATCTCCACTGACATCACTGTTATGTGTACTGTTTACTTCTGTCTGCTAATTATTCCTCACCGCAGTGCTTTCAGCTCAGCAGAGTCTGACAGTAAAATGTAACTCATACTGAGCGGATCAGGCTTCTTAACCCTTGAATCCTGTTGGCCCTCTTTGGAGAAGCATTTTGTTTCAGGGCTGATTTTAATCATGGAAAACCAATATGACGTATATAATATAATAATCTCACTTAACCCACTTAAGGTCAAAAAGGGTCACATATTAACTCATATGTACGATTTTTATACGTATGTATATGTACGTCAGTTGTCCATCAGCATCAACTAACACACTGACGCAGCAGTGGGATCAACTTGGGGTAAGTGTCTTGTCCAAGGACGCATTGCCATTTGACAGCCAGAGCTGGAACCTGCAACCTTCAGATCACTGACCAAGAGCACTATCAAACTGCGCCATCAGTAAAATATTTATCTTTTGACAGTTTTTATACCAAAAGTAATTGCATTTTTCATTAAAAATATCAGTAATGAAAAGTATGCACACAGAGCTATAAAGGGTTAAATTAATAAAAATAAATAATTACTTTTTTCATTCATTAACAGGAATAAAGTTCATGAAAATATCTGATGAAGTTAAAGTGGAAAATAAATTGAATATACAGGACAATAATTCTTTTTATTTATGCTTCAACTTTTAAAGTTAATGTGCTAAGTGTTACTTAATCTTTAAATACAACAAACATAACAGCAAAATATAAGATTTTTTCAATTATGATTGACATATCCTAAACTTCGTCAAATAAAAAAGACTTAACTTCTTGCTTTTCATGCATGTAAATATCTTTTCCTTGCATTATGTCCTCAAACATGCATAAGAAGTTTTAAACCTCTGAAAATATAGGCCTTTTTTTTCTTAGTCATAAACAAGACCAGTGATGGTGAATACACTTGAAGCAGTTAATGTTTGACTTACATTTATATGGTATTATTATTATTAATTTCTGGTTTACTGGATGCAATGTGCTGTGAGAAACTTTTTTTCAAAATGAGACAGAGTTAGAATGGCTCCTGTGTTGCTGACAATTCATAAACACACTGGATCACATCAGAAATATCTGTTTTCTAAGTTGTGTGACTGGACAATAAAACTTAAATCTAAGCAATTTTATTTGACTAACTTCAAGTCCAAGATATGAAATTTTAATTCTTTTTAGCCACAATCTTCTGACAAGCTCGGATAGTTATTTCAAGACATACAGTAACACAAAAAACAAGGCCTGCATTGCTTAGACTATGTAACAACTAAAATATTTGCCAACAAGGCAAGATAGTTGTGTCTTAAAATGAGAAGTACTTTCTTAATTAATTGGGTGCAGTAACAATTGAGAAGACGTAGGGGATGCTTAGAATACGAATGAAAAGTTATTCTTGAAGGATATCTTTATATTTCAGCAGTAAGTGCAGCTGTTTATTGACCTTTAAATCATACTGTATGAGTTATCAAAGCCTCTATTGACACTGAGAAAGCAAATGGCAGGATGTGAGCTTAAGTGACATTTACATGCTCGGTCGTCTCTCCCTCTTCTGCTGCACGCCGACGCCCAGTAGACTCAGTGCACTGGCCTGGTCCATGTCTGCTCACCTAAGGAGAAAACAGAAGAAGATAGATATTGAAACTTTATTTTTACAAGTGCTAGCCATAAAACGAATGCAGATGATTAAGATATCCGGTCAATTAAACTTTTGCTACTTTTTGGTGATCATGGCTGTATCACAGAATGCAATCATAAAGTTCATGTTGTTTATTCATAATAAAATGTCAAAGGTCAGAATATATATTATAAAAATATACATGAACATAAAATGTCATCCTGTCAATTTAATTCAAAATTATTTTTTACAGATTTGACCATATTTCAGGGTTTTGTTCAAGTACATTACAACCTTTTAATATGCAGTCTAAGGTGGAAAAAATGAGACGTAGATGTGAAATGACAGACAGTTACCACACACCTGCATTCTCAACCTCATTTCATTCACTCTTCATTGTTTGTCTTCCCCTGATTGATTCAGCAAAACAACTGCTTTTATGTGTTTTTTATTGACACTCAGGTATCTCATGTTTATCACAAGACAATGCTTTTATATTTGAAGGTAAAAAGCTTTATTCATTGATATCTTAAATTAAAAAAGGTGTGCCACAAGGTTCAATCTTGAGACCATTGCTATTTACTTTCTAAAAACCATATCTTAAACATTGTTCTCATGGCAAATTTGTATTTCTATGCATATGGTACTGTTGATTATTGTTTCACAACTAAAGATTAATATATGTATGCATCCTCTCAACGCCTTAAATGTTTGGAAACTGTATATCCTGGAACACTAAGGTTCATATCTCATCTTAATGCGCTTATAGATAGTTGCACAATTTATGTCAGGCTGGCTGGCCTGCTGTCTACTAGCATACTAAACTATTGATCCTTATTTCTTAGGCATAACTTGACTTGATCCCTCATGCTAGAATATTCAATTAATCAGAAAACTTCAGATAGCAACAGTCTTCACTCTAACAAGCTTTTGTGTCTGGGAAAGCTGGTGACTTAATATCAATGCTTGCGAGAATTGTATGCAGTGGAAGAAGATGCATCAGGTCGAGGATGCTGTAACTAATGACAACCTGGTTTGATTGATCCATGTTTGTAAGAGTGTTGTGTCATATGTCATTAACTTGTTTTACTGTGCTGCTGTATGTCTTCACCTTGATAATCTGGTAAACAAGGTTATTATTCTCAATGCAGCTTTTCCTGGTAACCTAAAGTGATTTATTGTTTCTCTGTTTGCTTGTTTTTATTTGTTTATTCCTCAGTTTCTTTTGCTTTTTTCATTTTTATTATTGCTTTTATTATGGATTCTGTACAATACTTTGCACATTAAAAAAAGAAAAAGCAGACAGACAGTGTACATCTTAAGTATGTTGGTGAAGAAGGTAAAATGGCCTCTCGCCTTGAACCCTTCTCTCCCTGTAGGACGGAAAGAAACTAGAGCGTACATGTTCATATAACATCGATTCAATGCTATAAATGTATGGCTGATTTGTTTTCTTGTTGTATTTGTTCCAAGTCCAGAGGGAATTTAGTTTGAAGACAAGCATCATATAAAAGTAGGTTATAAATATTGCATGATTTCTCTTCTATATAGGTAGGTATAAGTATTGACTCATAAACACCAGGCAGTGGTGTCAACAGGGCTGAACAACATGGACCAAAAATCATATCTTGATTATTTTTCAGCTGAATGGCTTTATCAGGTGATATACTTTAGCGCAAAAATACACTTGATACTTATTAGGACTTGTTTCATGACCCTATTTGTACATTTTAAGACAATATGTCATCTTCAATTTCTACTTTACGACAAAGTTTTACATGTTATTAGGAAGTTAGCACAAGTGACCAGTCTTAATGAGAAACAATTCCTTATCATTGTGGTGAAATTTAGATTTTTGAGTGGGAACAAAGCAAGAGAAAAAAAACAGTAATTGACATGATGCAAGGTTTATAAACATTTAAAAAATTAAGTTTAGAAACCAGCATTCAAGCAATAAACAAACCCTCAATCAATCAAAAAAAATATTTAAAAGTTTTGAACATTACTATTTGTGCTAAATGGTTATGTATTTGAATAATAGAGATAAAAGAAGTGATATTTCCAAAAGTAAGAGAGACTACAGAAATTAAAAACAAGCTATGAAATATAAAAGCTTAAAAATGTCCTCTTTTCTTTTTCAGTGAATTTTATAGGCTTTATATTTTGCTAAATTAATTTATGATTTTTATGTAATTTTTAAGACCCCCAGACACCCTGTATGTGTCTCCCATTTTTTGTAAAGAAATTTAAAAAAATGGAGGTCATAATCCCAGAGTTATTAACTTAGATATCGTTCTAATATAATCTAAAAATGTGGTTATAAAAAATTATGATGAAATGATTCATTTTCTATGAACAAAAGTGCAGAAACACTTCCCCACTTTGTCTGAATTATGCAAAACATTGCCAACATTTCAACAAAGTTTTCTACACTCTCAATACAACATATTACAAAATGATAATTGCCACTAATTCTATGATTTGCTGAGCAAAAGGTAAGAAAACTTAATATTCAGTCAATTCCCACCAAAACATAGATCACAGGCCAAACTGCACAATTACATCTGCAACATTTGGAAAAGTGGGTACAACAAGTGAAAGCCATGGTTTCTCTCACTCCCCGCCAGTTCCTGACCTGACATATCAGATGGACTGTTTCACATATCCATTGAATAAATGTCCATCTGAGCAACTTCTCATAGAAAGTAATCTAAAAGGCCAGGACTTTTCAATCAAAAAATGGGATGTGACAGAACAAATGCTATTTCTTCTACATTTTTCACATGCCAGTCAGAGGCTGACAGTCTTTCTATCAGCACAGCTAACCCATGATCTTAGCTACTGTCTTTCTGTCCCTAAAAATGCATTAATAAATTCTGCTTGTCAATCAAATTCTTAAACAATTCCTTCATCAATTCCTGTAGATTTCATGTGTGGAAAAGTGTTGGCCTACACAGGATCTCTGTTATAACAAGGTCTAAAACATAGCACTCCTGATACTTAAATCCGTGATGTTACCTCTGCCAAGAGGTTATGTTTTTGCTGGCGTTAGTTATTTAGTTTGTTTGTTTAAAGTAATGAACAGACCTGATGAAATGTTTAGGATAGGTCAGAAATGGGCCAATGACAAATTGATTTTGGTGGTGATCAATTCCGGATGGAGATCCCAGAGGTCTTTTTAAAGCACTGTTGACATTGTGACATTGGGGCAGTTTTTCAAATTTCTGCTAATAATTCAGTGTGATCTGAACAGATTCTGATAACATTTTCAGGGAATGTTGGTCATGGCACAAGGGAGAAATGATCAGATTTTGGTGGTGATCCTAATCCAGGTGTGGATCCAGCAATTTTTGAAGGATTTGTTAGGAGAGTGACATGAGGCAGTTTCACACATTTTTGACAAAAACTCACTGGACCATGTTGGAAATGTCTTGGCAGAGGTTTGTGTGCTCTGAGTACTTCTAGTATTAACAAATGTTTTCACCCTTTCTTTAAATTTCACAGCCACAAACACTGTACTTTACACTGTCTGAGTTATTTTGTGTAAAAAATAAGCAACAGTCAGGAAGGACAAATACATGATTAGCTCCTCCACTCATTAAGTTCGTTAGTGCTGGCTGCCTCTTGGTGTGACTGTTTTATAGGGCTGGAAGGACATGATAGGCATGTCCTTCCAGCCCTTCCATAGGCATGAAGGACTTTAACAGCGACATTATTGCTTTGCATGGCATGTGCGGAAAAGAGTAAAAGGAATTCAAAAGGGAATTCTTAATCATGAAAGCAAAAGATCAGGATGTCTAAAACTTGTTGGTCCTGGTTCTCAGCTAGGAATGGGAATTGATAAGATTTTATTGATACCAATACCATTAACAAATCTGCTTATCGATCCGATTTTTATCTATTCCTTTATCATTCTCTGTGGATTTTCTAAGTGGATAAAAGTCGACCTACACAGATTTTCGGTGGTAAAAATGTCAGCACATGGCACTTTTGATTTTTAATGCTGTGCTGTTTGGGTAAATACTCTTGCAAGCAGCTTGTTGTTTGACTATTTCTTGACATCACACAGTTACAGACACTGGACATTTAGCAGTTAGTGTTATTTGTGCAAAACTGAGCCACAGTTTTGATCACTTCTGTCTCCCGTCTATTATGATCAAAAGCATGACTGCTGAAGAAAGTGGAAGGAATAGACAAGGGACTTTTGAGAATAAAAACTAATGATATCAGTTCCTTGAGCTAGCTGTAATCAATTGTTAACTGGAATAGGTTTTCGATTCCCATCCCTATTCTTAATTTTAACCACTTCCTGGTTCCTATTCCTAGTGTAGGGGTTTGCCTGTAAGTAGCTATAATTATAATTAAATAGCTCATTTTTGATTTGTAAGACTTTCATTTTTGTTGCTTTGGTAGAAAAAATATCAACTTTTTTGATTTTTACAATCAATATAATTGCTATATGAATATGATTTCTATTTTTAAGATATAAAATAAATAAAAAAACGTATTTCCCAGTTTTAACTAAAAGACTCAGGTTATCTAGTCAGTCACCCTCATTGTTCTGGGATCTTACTGTAAACAGTCTTTCCATCCAGTATTAGCCCTGCAAACATTTTTGTGTGCTTCTGTAACACTGCATCAACTAATGGCAAAATAAAGTCAGAGAGATCAGCTCACCAGAAAGCTCCTGATTAAGATTTATTTAACAACAAATTATGTTTTGCACTTAACTGCTCCTCCTCAGACCTCAGCAGTTTGCTTAATGAACAACTTCTTCCATGTGTAGCTCTGTTTTTTATGATCCAGTACCCATGGACAGATGTCAATGTCCTCTTTTGATTTTTTTTGGTATAGCAATATTGTAAAACAAAATAAACTACATTGATATAAAGATAAGCTTACCCTATATCACATTTGTATTTGTATATTCATGTGTCACAAACACTCGATGTATTTTTCTAGCCCTAGAAATGTGTGTATTTTCTTTGCTCAAACTTGAAAAAACATTGCAGCTCGTCTTCATTGCAACAGCCTGCCTGTGCAGCTCAATGCTAGCTCTGAGAGTAAGCCTCCAGACACTGAGGCAATTTGCAATCATGAGCGTTCATCAATGGAGAGGAAAACATGTCAGTGAGAGATGCCTCAGTTGTATTTTTTACAGTTGTGCTGTAAGTGCAATACATGAATTTTTGGTAGAGCTAAAATAAAATATCAAACATGACAACAACTGTGGATTTTATCCCCACAGGCACACTTTTAAAGCCCTTCAATCACTCAGTCAAACAGGTAATTTAGTCAGACCGTGCAGTGCAGATGATGTACAGGAGCACCTACCTGTTTGCTGATGTAGTCTCTGCCTGCGTCTCCCTGGTTCCCGTCTGCTGAGTCCTCCTTACCGGCCCTCTCCGGTGAGCATGACATAACCTGGCTCTGCATCTGAGGCTGCATCTCCAGCTCTGCAGCACTTGTAGCTCTCTCTTCCTCCTCCTCCGCCACCTCCTCCCTTTGTGCTTCTTCTCTGCAGTCAGAGGGAGCACTGCCTGCTTTGCGCTCCTGCTTCGACCTCTGCCGCCTCCTGCGCCTGTTTGACCCTGAGGCAGCCGACTTCTGCGAGGAGGATCGTCCTTCAACAGGTCCCTCCCCTGTGGACTGAGCCGTAGCTTCTGCTGCTGGGGACGGAGTCTGTGAAAGTCTCTGAAGCTCCAGGCTCATTCGAATGCTGTCTCTCTCTGCTTCAGCCGTCTGTAAGAGCGACTGAAGGGTCTTTATCTCCTCTTGGAAAGATTGAATCTGAAGGCAATGATCCCCAGAAGAGTAAACTGGCTCAACAGCTTGCTCTCCTTGCTGGAACTTTCTCTGGGCATCCTTCCCCCTCGTCTGCTCTTTTTTAATCTTTTGCTCCTTTTCAAGCTTATCCCTCAGGCTTTCATTTTGAGCAATGACCTTTGCTTTTTCCTCACTAATTTTCATCCGCTCTTCCTCAAGCTGCTCCACTTTTTTCTCTGTAAACATCAGTTTTTCTGTAACTTCAGAAAGCTTCCCTTCCAGGCTCTCCTTTTCACTCAGAGTAACATTAAGCTTCTCCATTAGCTCAGTGGTATCTTTTTCGACCACAGAATGCTCAAAACTGTCTAAGTTTGAGTCACCTGTTCTGACTTCTGTACTGCTTGCCTCTAGCTGCTGGATCTGCGAATGAAAGCTAGCAATTTTCACCTCATATTCCAGCGTCTGCTTCAGCATCCTCTCCTCAAGCTGAGTCTTTACTTCGATAAGACACTTATACTCCTCTTTTAGTTCCTGATAATTCACCTCGAAATTCTTTTCTGCAAACGAGAACGTAGTCCTTTGCTTTTCTATTTCCTCACTTAGCTTGGCCACTTGTTGCTGCATTTGATTCGTCTCAGACATAAGAGTGTCAATTTGTGCATTTTTTAGGTCTAACTCTCCCGTCAAAGTTTTATTAGACTCCAACAACATCTGCTTCTCTGATTCCCAGCTTCTCTCTTTCTCTTTTGTACTGTTTTCAAGATTTTTTGTCTTTTTCAGTAACACCTGGATTTCTTTTTCCATTCGTGCTCGGTCTTCCGCTCCCTTCCTCAATTCCTCCAGCTCCACCTGAAGCTCCTGCAGCTGCTGGATGAGACTGTCAGCTTTAGAGCTGTGCAATGCGAGCTTTAGATCTTCTTTCAGTCCATTTATTTGGTGTAAAAGCTCATCTCGCTCCATGGCAAAACTCACCTTTTCTTTTTGTAACAACTGCAGCTTTTCACTAAAACTGACACGCAGCTCTTCCATCGCTTTCTCATGTTTGATAGCAGATTCATTGACAAGGTTTTCCACATTCTGGAAATTCTCCCTTTGCAATTCCTCCCTCAGACTGGTGAGTTCTTCCTCATGGCTGAACAGAAGCTGCGTCCTCAGCCGTTCCAGCTCAGCCTCCTGCGACTCCGCCATGCGGTCCAGCACAGCATCTTTCTCCTTCTCCAGCATCTCAAGTTTTATCTTGTAGTTGGTGGTTTCTGACTCATGTTTTAATTCTGCCTCCTGCTCCGACTTCTGAGCCTCCCAGAGCTCTTGTTTCAGATTGTCAATAGTCTCCTGGAGGTGCTTTACCTTGTCTTCTTGGCTTTCCTGAGTAATCAGACTGTGGGAGACCTGCTCCACTTTGTCATTAGCAAAACGGAGATCCTGGATAAGTTCTTCAACCTTAGCCTGCAGGTTGAGCTTCTCTTGCGCAAGTTGGCTGAGCTCTTGTCTTGCTTTGTCGTACACTGTTTTGGATTGCTCTAATGTCTCTTGGAGCTCTTTAATCTTTGCATAAAGAGTTTCTGTCTCAGAGGAGCTTTGAGACAGTGACTGTGCTCTTAGATGCTCGACCTCAGTATTATGTTGGTCAGTCATTTGCTCCTTTTCTGCTGCATGCCGCATATTAAGCTCCTGTTTCATTTGGACTATTTGCTGGCCGTACATCTCATCCAGCTCTGCCCTGAGAAGGTTCAGCTTCCTTTCAGTCTCTTCTTGCATTTTTTGGATGGAGTCACTCTCAGAAAGGCTTCCCTGGTGATAGCGCTTCTGCAGATCTTCTACTGTGCCCATAAGCTGCATAATTTCGTTTGAGGACATTCGCTCTTTCTGTCTGGAAGCTGCAAGTTCACCTTTACAGCTTTCAAACTCTGTCCGTTCTTTCTCTAATTCTAATTTAACACTCTCTATTTCACTTCTACAGCTTATTAAGTCAGACTTTGCATCCTTTAATTCAACTGTGCATTTCTCAAGCTCTAATTCTTTCACAGACATTTGCTGTTGAAGGTTAAGCAGGTGTTTAGCAGAAGAATCCAGCTCATCCTTGAGCCGACTAAGAGAGCAGTCCCGTTCTGAAATAACTTTATCTTTCTCTGCTATAATCAGATCTTTCTCGTTAGACTGGTTTCTAATATTTTCATCCACAGTCCGTCCCACACGTGCGAGCTCCTCTTTGAGCAGGGTCAATGACAGCTCATGGTCTTTGATTATTGCAGTTTGCTGTGAAATGAGCTGACTCTTCTCCTCCAGTGTTTGTGCAAGAGACTCCTCTGTGGCACCAAAGTCTGTCAGCGACTGCTCCAGACTCAAAATAACTTGTTTCTGTTCGGAGATCAGCAGGTCCTTTTCATTTATCCTTTGTGTGAGAGATTCTTCTGATCTTCTCCCAGACTGCAAAAAAAAAACAACTATGAGAAATACAGGAATGACACTAGTGGTTGATACTCATAGGCTATACCTGAGCAGGCCACTGAGGTATATTTTTTGTATCCTTCTTTTTTTCCACGCATAAAGTTGCCATCTTGATTAATGAGCCAATAAAATCTTTCTAAACTCTTATTTCCTGCAAAGTTACAAGTCAAAAGTGCAGTTCAAAGTGCCATTTACCTCAACGAACGAGTTTGCCCCAACATTATACTGTCTCCAGAGGTAGTCTCAGGGGTATAATAAAGAGAAAAGGGGAGCACACAGAGCTAGTGGGGGAGCATGGTGCGGCGTGTGTGTATTCCTGTGTGTATGAGAAACCTGCACTGCATGTCTTTCTCTCATTCCCCCCAAAAGCTGTATCGCTCCATGAATCGACACCACAATTAGGGGTGGGCAGAAATATCGATTCATCAGTGCATTGCAATATTTCTCCTCCCAATTCAGCAAATCTTCTGAATTGATTCACCTCCTGGCCAGTGGGGGGCCCTGTGCACTTTTTCAGTCTTTATCCAGCTGTCACCGGTCACAGAAGAAGACATGCTTGCAGAGTGATAGGATAGAGAGCCGAGCACGAGAGTGATTTAACGACGGTTTATCACTAATTTCTGTGTAAATAATGTAAAATATTAAACAAATCAGCATCAGTATCATTCTGGAGTGTTTTCTTTTCGTTCTTTTGCCGTATTTCCGACGTATTTCCCTGTGTTTTACTGTCTTTTTTTTTGTCATTGATCGTCTTTTTCATCATAGTTCTTTTTTTATGGATTCTATAAATAGTAATTTTAGAAATATTGGAGGAATAAATGTCAAGATCTCTGTCTCAGCTTGTCAGGAACTGCTTCAGGGACTACCATCAGTAAAAAAACGCCTGGACATGGTCTGATATATCAGGCTGTAACATGGACACTAAATGCTGTAGGCAAACAAAAATGTTTGAGTTCATGTAAAATAGGTGAAGTTTATTTTTGGTCATCTCAGAAAATTTCTACATGTTCATTTACAATTGTTTATGAAGAGGATGATGTTAAAAATTCAAATCTATTTTTATTCTTTTCTTGTAATTACACACTGTTTTAAACATTTATAACATAATAACGACAAATTCTTGCAAGAATTGTTTACTTTTATTTCTCGTGAAAAAATGGTGAAAAATGTATTCAAAGGACAATCCCTGACACATTTATAGACCAGGTGGACCATGTTTATACTTTTGTACTCCATATGCACAAATTAGTTATTACTATGCAAATTTTTATTTTCAGATGTTTGCTCAAAAATATGAGGTGACATACCACATATGTTCACATTGGAATCAAAATAAAAATTCAAAAATTGTCAACAGGTACTCTATTTGTGTATGTCTACTTCTTACTGAATCAATACCGAATTGAATCACCACCTTAAGAATCTAAATCGAATCGAATCGTGAGGTTCTGAACAATGCCCAGCCCTAACCACAATCATGTCCTTATGAAATCAAAATGAATGTCTCAAGAGGCACTGATAGCAGAGCTTTGTTGGGGTGTTTTTGCACAGGTAAACAGTTCAAAGTATTTTCTGTTGTGCAGATGCCCAGAGGGGAGAGTAATGCACTGCTACAACCCTCCTTAAATGTGAACCTTTTCTGCCTTTATTTCAAACATTTCATGCAGCTGGTTTAACCAAAGAATTTCTGCACTCCCTGAGTTTTGTCATTTCATCTGAAGTAATAATGGGATGAAGGGCGAAACTTTTTAATAGGCAGACTTTCAATGAGGCTTTCAAAGGTGGAAAAAAACAGGGATACAAGAATGTCAGCGTGGTTATAACCTTGGTTATTTTTCTTTCGGAAACATGAGCTAATAGTATAATCAGTAATGTTTTATTTGTATCTAGGGAAGCACAATATTGTCAGCATGATAATGTTAATATCTGCAGAATATAACCAAAAAATGGATAATGAATTTCAGCAGATATGAACATTTCTGCTGATATTTACAGCTGATATATCGGCTATACATATAAGTCATATATATCCATTATATTGGCTGGGACATAGGCAGAATACTCGAAAGTAACACACTGCTTCAACTGGTCATCACAGTATGTCTACATTTATAATTCAACAGTATCATTTTTTTAAGAGAATGAAATGTTGTTGTGCTACTTTTACATCTGCTTCTTAACAGACTGCCACAACTGAAGTAGTGATGCAGAAAAACAAGTTTAAAAGGAAATTGTCTTGTGTGATGATTTTAATTCTTCTCTGCTTTTCATGCATCTGCAGCGTAAAAAAAATGTGCAGCAGGCAGTGCTTATGCCTCATAGTAAGAAGGTTGCTAGTTTGACTTCATCAGTCAATACGGACCTATCTGGGTGGAGTCTGCATGTTCTCCAAGTGCATGTGTGGGTTTTCTCTGAGGACTCCTGTTTACTCCCACAGACTAAAAACATGCTGGCTAGGTTAATTGTTGGCTCAAAGTTGTCCTATGTGTAAATGGTTGTCTGTCTCTCTGCGTCAGCCCTGTGATTGGCTGGAGACCAGTCCAAGGTGTACCCATAGACTGTAAAAGAATAGGACGATGGCACGTCATAGGAGCCTTTAGAGTGCTGTTGATGCCCTCTAATGAACGCTGCCATACTGCATGTTATCTCAGCCCAACTTTAGCTCCATCTGCACACACACATAAAGGACATTTGAGGCAGGGCTTAAGGCCGTCCGACCAATAGTAACGGTGCATTTCTTAAAGCCGTACTGTGTAGTTTGTTCTCCCATCTAGTGGTGAAACTGTATTTTACTAAACAAACGAATTTGCTCTCTAGGGCCTTGCTTTTTCAAATGTGTGTTGCAACCGCTGAATGATACGGTAGCCAGTATGTGTCTAGAAGCTATGTCAACATGTCACCCAACACTTCATTTAGTTTTCTTTCTGGTGAAGAGGTACGTTATTTCAAACAAACTGCAAACTGCATTGAATCATTCGTGTTAGGCTTTCAAATTTGCCTGGGCAGTGATGAGTGCGTCTCGCTGAGCCCCTTCTACGTTTCAGTCACGCTGGCTCTGAGCGAAAATGCATTTAGCTTTAGCCAGTAGTACTACGCAGTGCTTTGTGTCCCTCTTGGCTGTTCATAGTTTTTATAGACCAGAAGGACCTCAACAGGACTTACTCGTTCTATGTAAATACAGATTAGAAATTCTTCATTCAGGAGGGCAGGTCAGGCAATTTGACGCAAATGAGGACATATTTATGAATGTAGACATTGTTTTTAGCTCGTAAATTACTTAAAATGCTACACATTGTCCCTTTAAACTGGAAATTCTTCATAAATCCTCCACAAAGGAAAAATGTGCATGATATAAACCCCATCCCCCCACCCCTCATAGTGAGAGCACATAGATATGTTATAGTTTTATACTGAAGCTGTTTTTTGAACCAGGCTGTAAAGTGTGTATGAAGGCTGTGCAAACTGCCTTCGCCCACATACAATTATTAAGGTTCATTTTTTGCAGCAAAGTGGACACTCAGGGTACCACATGTTTGGGTACTTCTGCATAGGTGTCCAATTACACCCCCAGCTAGTGTCTGGGTGTACCCTGCCTCTTGCCCAATGTCAGCTGGGGTAGGCTCCAGTCAACCTTGACCTTGAAAGGGATCAGTGATAAGGTTAACAGACAGATGGATGAGTCTCCATGAGTGTGTCATTTCCACCTCAGCATTACTAGTTTCTAATTGCTCTGTGGGAAACTCCAAATACCAAAAACATACTTTACAACCACTGTGATTCAAAAAGATACAGTATCTCTTAAAGTTGCAAGTAAGAAAATACCAGGCTAGTACTTACCATCTCTGTCTCTCTGAGCTCATGCTCAAGTTGACTGATCTGCTCCTGCTGCTCACTGCTCCTGTCCTGCTGCTTTCTGACCTCAGCATTTATCTCCTCGAGCTGCTGTTGGTACTGAACGAGCTGCTGCCGGGCTTGCAGGAGATCAGCTGCCGTGCTGCTGTGGCTCGTATTCCTCAGCGTCTCCCCTGCCTGCAGCTGTGATATGAAATTAATATCTAATTGACTTCATGAATACCAAGGAGTAAAACCAATTAGTAAGATTGTTAGAGCCTCAAGTTTCAGCAATGATAGCCAACATGAAATCAGAAAACTTATTATGACTTGGCTTCCCACCTGCTGAAACTGAATTTGTAGTTTTTGGCTTTGCTCAGTCAGTTCCAGGAATTCTTTCATGATCTCGTCTTTCTCCTCTCGAGCCTGCTGTAGGTTTGATGTGAGCTGGGTGATGATCCCATCTCGCTGCTTCAGAGCAGCCTCAAAGTCCTGCAGCTATGAGAAGAAATGCAGTAAAGTAAAACTATTTGACGGACAGCTTTAAGAGTGAGACAAGACAGGAGGAAAATGCAGTTCTCTGAACCTTGGCTTAAAAATAGCATTTCTGGGATCAAAGCTGTGATGCTGATCATAGGTGTTACAAAGCTCACAAAAGCTACCTGAGCAGATTGATAATTGGCATTGCATGGAAAATCTGTATTTGTTGGATGATATATGGTTACATATGATGGGTGACAAGAAACTTTGAGTACAGATGGTTTTATACTTCTTTGTGAATTTTCTTGAGTCCAGAGCAGACAGGAAATAAATCTGCAATTATTAATCACTGTTGTCCCCTTGATATTTGTTAATATTTGTAAATAAACAAATATTATATCCAGTGCAATATGTGGTTTACTGTCACACAGTGCTGTCATGTTTATATTCATATTGTCAATATTGTTAGTGTGAACAGTGTAAATTCATTGGGCTTGTTCATAGTCTCACTTTACTTATTTTATTTATTTCCTTCATAAGGACGTTGATGCATAGCTTCAAGATTCTGCATGTTGCAACCAGCTTTCTTAATTTTAGTTAATTTTTTTGCTCTTATCTACATAAATGTCTCTTATCTATTTTATACATGTTAATGTCTTTTGATATTCCTATGCTATACTATGTATAAGAGCAACTGAAACATCAGAATTTCCCCTTGGGGATTAATAAAGTATTTCTGAATAAAGTATTTCTGATTCTGAATTAATGAAAGAAAATCCAGCAAATGGCCTTTTCCTTATTCATGATAATGGCAGATAAAAAGGAGCAAGAAAAAGTAGTTGGTAACAAAGAAGTTAATTATTTTCTCTAATATATCTTGACTAGTAGAAAAGAGAAGAGAAGCGGAGGGGGAAAAAGGAAAAAATTAATTATTGTATTCAACACTGGAGTTCAAGACATCTTCACTTCAAGGCCAAAAAGATGTATACTACTGTATCTAGGGACTATGAGGCTTCCAGTATGTCACGATTCTGGCTGTCACAATTTCATTCAAATCAGGTTCTCATCAGTTCAAACAGATTCAACCTCACAAACCATTATCTGTTATTTTAGGGTCTTTCTCTGCCTGTTGTGCACGGGCAGGCTGTATAAGTGATTTGAACCTTGACTTCAGGTAGATCCATCTGGCAAAGCATCAAGTTGGAATGATTGTGATAAGCCAGCAGAGGCACTGACCAATCAGTGGCCTTAAGGGGGAGAGAGAGAGGTGGGAGCCACTAGTGTGTTGACAGTGAGAAGTGACTGCATGCCAGTAAGCAATGGCTGCTCGCTCAGAGATTAGAATGGGTGCCGTCTTCTGTAGCGGCAGTTTTATCAGAACTTGGCAGCATTTCTTGAATAAATGAAGACCAAAGAACAGGACTGAAATATTTCTCAATGGGAAGAATATTTTAGTCCTTCTTCCAACAGGTTTAGCATGAGTTTGATTTATGAACTGGCTCACACCATGTACTTAACTCCTAAGCAGCAGCCCCCGCCGCACCTACTAAATCATCAGATAGGCCCATAATAAATGTGGTTAACAGAACATTGACCAGTCATCAAATATCTATTTTAGAAAGGTTCTGCGTTTTTCAAACACTTTCTACGAGCTGCTGCCCAGATTAACCATTAAAATATATCCAGCAGATATATCAGTGGATGTAGTAAATCTAAGAATTAAGTTCAAGCCTAAGTTAAGATGAAAACCACAAACAGCAGCCTTTCGTGGCCTTTGGGTCAAAACCTCTCCCATTTCTGTCATTTTCATTAAACAATGTTGTTGGTAATCTTTCATATTGATGAGTGGGTTTTGTATTTTTTAAGCCATTAAAAGTGAAAAAAAAAAAACATGTAATCAGGACATTGCAGTGTTTATTCATTCAGTAACAGCTTTTTTCATTTCATAAAAAGTAGCAATTTTGGAGATAAGAGGTTTGTGCCTGACAGCATCTCTGTGCTTACAGACCAGCGGATAATCTGTCTGAATATTTAGTCAAAGAAGGGTAAATAGTTTTATTACTTTGATTTTTCTATATATATTATTATTATTTATAATGAACGATTAATCTGGTAGGTTACTGCTGTGCTGGCGAAAATCGACTTTTTCTGAGAGCACAACCCTCTGCCAAGGCATTTCTGACATCATTAGCTGTGTTATAAGCGAAAATGTGGAAAACTGCCCTTTCTTGCAATCTCTATGAATGCTTTATAAATTCCTGGATCCACATCTGCACTGGAATCTCCACCAAAATCTAATCTCTTCTTCCTTTTCCATGACCAACATTCCCTGAAAATATTATCAAAATCCATTAGGAACTGTTTTTTTGGGTTGTTTTGCTCACAGAATGAGTGAACTCTGATTCAGCAACTGTATCATATTATACTGTATCTTAATGTTCAGTATCAAATCACGTTACATCATAAAATGTCTTCTTTACTGTAAATCATAAGATTTATTTTGGGTTAGTGTTTACTTGCGAGGGAGAGAGTCAGCTCTTTTGACCTTCACCTGTTTTCAACTGAGTGGCTCACAGCAGTGGTGAGTGAAGCCATGGGCAAGCAGAACACCAAAAGACACAAGACCCTTAAAAATAATGAAGGACTAGCTAAAATAAGAACTTTTAGACTCATCGCTGTGTAATGGCACTAGAGGGCTCCTTCTTGAGGCAGATTTATGTACTCCTCACGCACCTGCTCAAAAACAGATAAGTGTGTTTTTTATGTGACAACTGTCATAATGAATTGTGTAATATCAAACGGGTTGTACCAAATTGTATTGAAAAGTATTTAATTGTTTTGTATCATATCATATTGTGTGATATCATACTATATTGCATCTTTCATGGTGTCACAGTTCAGTTTGTGCTGTGTTGTATGTATCACACTATATTTTATGGTTATGCATCACGCCAAAAAGGTTTGTTTTGCAAAGTAATGCAATGTTGTGCTTTCTACCTTTCCTTATTTCATAATAAAAAAGAGGAAAAAAGATCAGCTCAAAGTCACACAGACTGACTACAATAAAGTAACGTCACATTTACCTGTTGTACTCCCTCTGTGCCAAAAGCAGCCCTGATTTCCTCCAGCTCTCGACTCAGCTCTTCCACTGCCAGGGTCTTGGCAGCGAGCGCGTCCTCCATGTCCTGCTTCCTGCCTCCTTTAGTCACCTGGTGCAAGGCCTCAACCTCCTCCTGAGCAGGACAATGAAAGTATTAGCGGGGCTTCGTCAGGTCATTGAGATGAGGTTTTAAGAATGAGATCAGACAGAGATTGACAGCAGTTAGTAACAGGAGCCAAGAGCTGCATGAAGAAATGTGCAACAAGCTCTATTTTAACACAAACACTCTCAAGAAGTACATTTGGTGTGTGATAAAAAAAAAAATCACACTCCTCAAAATTCAAACCTAAGCCAGAAACCCAAAGCAATTTTATCAAAGCACACTTGTTAGTGTAAGTGGTTGTTAATATGTCAAGGTTATAGACTTTGGTTACCTGAATGCTGTTTAAGAAAAAAAAAAGGTTCTTGTAGAAAGGTCAGTTCTCTTTGATTTTGAAAGTTTATGTTGGTTAGATCCGGTTTTGTTACTTTTAATGTATTTTAAAGGTGAATCAGAAAATAGTTCAATCAAGTAAACACTGGCTTACACTATGGCTGGGAAATGTAGTGATACTTTAAGATATATAAAATCTTTTACTTGGATATAGTTTACTTAAAGCTTAAAAATTAATTTCAAGTCTAGGTTAGGCAGAAAATTCACAAACAGCAGCCTGTTGTTGCCATTGGGCCAAAATCTCTCATCTCCATTTTTTTGTGATTTTCATATTTTTGCATTTAACTCTGTTGGTCACCTTTCATGTTGGTCATTGTTTTTTTTTTTTTTTTTTTTTTTTTTAACATTTTTTAAGCCATTAAAAGTACCAAAAATGTAATGCAATATTTATTCATTCAGTGGTAGAGCATTTTTTCATTTCCATAAAAGTAGCAATATTGGAGATAAGAGGTTTGTGCCTGACAGCATCTTCATGCTTAATCTATCTGAATATTTAATCAAAGAAAAATCATTCAATTTATCTGTTTATTTTAATTTAGATTATATCTTGTTAAAAAGTCACAAATTTGACTCCACTTCAACAAGTTAACACTGCTCACAGACGTCCTCAGAACATATTTTCTTGCCCAAATGTCCGTTCAAAGTTTGATTTTGGCATGCCTATAAACCCCTTTGTTTCAGCCTTGCTCACAACAGACTGCTTCCTTATGAATCCTCTTGGGCTGTTTTTGACCATGACCTTCTCAAGAAAAGGATGTAGCTCTGGCTTTTCATTGCTGTGCTCCAATGTTTACTTCAACCAAACAGCCATCTTGGTTTGTTCCATTCACCGGAGCAGGCTGTGGGATGAATGTATCTCGGACAGGGGGTGTATCCCATCAGGTGGGGGTTTTGAATCCGCAAACAATATCATAAAGGGAAATTTTTCAAGCAAACTGCTTTTGTACACATTTTTTTGAAGGTGGATCAAGCAACAGATGAAGGAGTTTTTCTCATTTTAATGGGGTTTCTGGACAGGCCATGGACACATACAGTGGCTACGTTTACATGCAGTCATTAACCCTTTCATAACCAGAATATTAGCAATAACCCGGTTGCGCACAGCCATGTAAACACCAAAAACCCTTTTGAAAAACCGGAAAATGCTCATATTCCGGTTGTTAAAAACCCAAAAATCACCCCTGGGTTACTCCTTTTCTGACCTGAATATTTGGTCATGTATACGCCTATCGGGATATCCCCCATCGAAAGGAACGTTAATTTGTTTTCTGCACATGTTCTTTTCACAAGGAATTTTGGTCTTTGAGTAGAGGAAGTACTTGTTGTAAAATGGCACAGCTCCAGCTCGATTTCCTAATTCTTCACGTTCTCTTCTTCCATTAATGAAGAAACTGACAAAAAATAGTGTCAAGTACTGGTGGTGGGTCAGTACCAGCATCACAGTGCAAACGAAGCACGTAAACTGGGTTATTCTGAATGTTTCAGCAACCGGAATATTATAATGTTATACGTTATATAACGTAGCCAGTATATTTGTAAAAAAAAAAAAAACAACTGAAAGTGTATTTTGCATTAAATATGACCTTTAATTCCAGCTTTTATTCATGTTATTGTCATTTTAACATGCAAAAAAACTACCACATAAAATACCTGTGTGATATTTGACAGCTAGCTCAATCAGAATAAATTTAGAACTAACACTTCACAGAAAAAATAGAGTTAAAGTAGACGTAGTGTCATTCAGCTAAAAAATATGGATATAATTTACTGCCCCGCCCTATGTCCTATCATTAATTTTGAAATTCTCTTTTTATTGTGCTGTCGGGCACAAACCTCTTATCCCCAAAAAAACACTCTGCTACTAAATTGATAACTATTTGTATTTTCCTGATTACAATTTGTTTTTTTGGACTTTTATATGGCTAAAAATGTTAAAAAAAAAAAAAAAAAAAAAAAAATGGAGGATGGCCAATAGCACTGTTTTATGAAACAAAATGGGAATTAGAAAAATGGAGATAAGAGGTTTTGGCCTGACAGTGACTAAATAAATGTTAAAACACATGATCGGAAGCTATATTACCATAACCAAATTTTCTGACATTCTGACTTTCTGAGTTTGAAATGTCTAATCTAAAACACCTGTTAGGGCAGGACCATTTTCTAAAAGTCCTTCCGGGCATGTTACAGTGATTCTTTACTTTTAATTGTTATGTCACTTAAACCCTTTTCCCTTCCCCCATAACCACCGAAAGTATTGAGCATGTCTGCAGTTTCTGTCTGCAAAGAGCAGATCTTTGTATAACACCGCATCCTCTCCTCCACCCTCTCCTCTGTCCTCTCACTTCTCTTCAGTGCCTCCCTCCCCCTCACAGTATTCTCCATCACCTTTCAGAGACAATTACCACCTGAAAAATGTCAAAAAGCTCTGATCAAACTAAACTCCTCAGGCTCTTGTGCCTTTTGACTTTGTCACATACTGAATGACCTTACAGTTTGTCTGTTTCGCAGAAGAGGTTCCCAATTCAACATGTGTGTATAGTAAGCACAGCATTACACAGGCTTGGTTAGTGGGTTACAGGAAATCTCGAACAAGACTTAAGTATTAGCAAAGAGAGAGTTAGATCCAGCAGCCAGCAGTGCTTTACCAGCAGAGCCAAAAGCAGAGCCAAAAGAGCCGCTTGATCGGATTACTGTACCCAGATAAAATCCTTAGAAGACATCAATAGGCTCTCTGTCATCATCTCATCATGGCACCCATTTACCTGTTAATTAACAAGGCCGTCAGTGAAATGGTACAAGCTGAGAATCATGGTGGAAAAGCCTGCAACTGCTGTCCTTGGTAAATGTTCTTAAGGCAAAAATCAGAGGAACAGTTTGCAAAAGTTTAGAATTAAATTAGACAAGAGAGTCTTTCATTTGATTACAGTTAAAAAAGGTTCATGAAGCTATTTTCCAGGAAATCATGTTTTTCAGCTGATTTTGTGTCACGAAATCATTATCATTAAAACACAGACAGACAGATAAATAAGAAGATAGACAGAAAGACTGAGGTTTGGTGGCACACAAATCCTTACCAAAATGTTTCTAAATCAGAAAAAAAGTTGGCCAACACAGGTTTTCAGTGACAACAATGTCAAACACATGGTACTCCTTTTATCTAATGATGAGCTGCCAAACAAATGATATTGACTCTTTCAGTTGTTTTCAGTTCAAAGCTGGAACTAGTTTTTGATACTCGATTTTATCCAATAAGTTTCAGGTGTGTTCATTAACCTCTTTCGGATTATTTTTCTCTACCAGGCTTACATGATAGGATAAATATAGGCAACATGTAACATATAAATAACATAGTTCAAAGCTGTAAAAACAAAATGGATTGCAATAATTAAAAAAAATAATATAGAGTGCATTTAAGCTATGAAAGAGTCCCAAGCTCTGCTATTCTTCCTGTTTTATATGACACTTGCACTGCATGTTTTTTTCCGAAGCTAAAAGAAATCCAAGAATCTTTTTCTCCACTGAACTGGCATAAATAAATGTAAATGTAGTGTATAGCTAGCTTTGGCTTCACCAGACTGCATCAAAGATCAAAAGCCAGGTTGATATACCAGGACATTTTGCTGGACGACATTAAAAAAAAGTTGTTTGTAATTTATTGTGATAAATTCAGACTGTCACAGTGTGTTCATTGCAAAGGCTCATAACTGGATAACCATAAAATCAAGATTAATTGTGCTGCCCTATTCACTACCACACCATCAGCATCCAAAATGAAAACCTTAAACATGTTATTTTCACTTGGGTGGACATGACATTATGAAACAAAGCTATAGCGTAATACCGAATCAAAGAGAAAGTTCAGGATATCTTACCTCTGAGGAATAATCCTCTGCAGTTGTGGACACCTCACTCTCCGGCTGAAATAGATAAGAAAAACAAATCATTTATGGAGAAAAAAATAACAAATTAGTTTAGCAGGGACCCCACAAACAAAGGCTGTTTCCCCAAAAATGAATGGCCAGTGTTTAAGTCTGACCAGCGGCTCCTACATGTCATTCCCCACTCTCTTTTCTTTAACTTCATTCTCCATTATGCTAACAGCTAAACTTTAAAACTAGGAATTTATCTGGCTCCGAAAACTTGAACAAAATATTCAAAATTATCTAAGTGCTCAACTAAAAATATTCAGGACATAGACTTAGTCATTTTTGTAATAATTTAAAAAATGCAAATTCCTACTTTCTGATAATTCTGTAACATCTTTGAGTCCTGTTTAAAATGCACACTTGGAAAAAGGTCCAATCATGACTGTTCAGAAAATATATCAGCCTGAAGTTTTTCATTTCCCATTCCGCATTTTAAAATGGGTCTAACCTACTTCTGCCACAAAGCCTCATCATTACTCCCACAGAAGTAATGACAGCCATTATCCATCAGCCAGTGAGTTTAAAGTGTACAGAGGCCACGACTGGGGAGAAATTACAGGATTTGCTTTAAATGACTGCAGGACATCACTTCAAATTGTTCATAACACCGTCCATTTACTTTATTAATAACAGAGATTAATGTAAAGTCGAACACTGTTGGCGTCTGATTCATCCACGAGTCAACACACTTGTATTCATAGATAATCTCTTTTACTTCCCGGTGTCAGCCTGAGAATAAAAAACTTTGATGCTGTTTTGTTTCCACAGCAACACCTTCTTCCTCTTCGTGGAGAGCGACGTCATAACATCTCTGAGGAGAAACCAGCCCCAGGAACCGACAGTCTCCAGAAATCACAGTGTAATCATACGAGAGAATAAACAAATGGATTGTTCATTTATCTACATGGGTGAACCACATTTGCTGTGCTGTCTGTAAACAGTCACGACTTTGGTTTTGTTGGTGATACACGGCAGCTCAGAGCCCTGCAGCAGGAGAAAAAAAAGAGTCCCACTGCCTTCACTGACACTGAAATGTGCCTCGCAATCAAAGGTGAAAAAATAAAACGTCACAGTGTAACATTCAGAGAGCCAATCAACCTTAAAACCAGCTGAACAGTGGTGCAAGGCTACAGGAATTAGTCGAGCAGAGGGACGCACCTTGACCTGTTTGAAAGGCATTTGTCTGTTGCCATGACAACCAGGAGTTTTGTGAGCATGTGCTGCATCAAATGAAGTGTGGGTTCGGGATAGAAAGTGGCTGCGTAGTCAAAATAAAACAGAGTGAGAGGGCTTGAGCAGTGAGGACAAACTGAAAGGACCCTCAGGTGTCTATTCAAGTCTGTAAACAGTTCAAGGTGCTTTTTAAAGAATAATGCAGGCAGAGAAATGACTGCTTAAACCAATGAATGATCTTAACTAGACTTTTTCTTTTTACTCATAATATAGAAATTCATTGCGGGTTTGGGTGTCGTGTTTGTGCACTAACACCAATTCTAATGAAGTCTGGACGATGTGTAAAACATAAATAAAAAATATCTTTTCAATCTATACAAAAAGACATTAGAAAAATATCTAATGTTCAAAGTGGGGACAGGGGCATTTTTACCACTGGCTACATCACATTTCCTTTTAACGATACTCAGTAAGAATCTGGGAACTGAGGGAACCAGTTGTTGAAGCTTTGTAGGTGGAATTCTTTTCCAATCTTGCTTGATCTACAACTTCCACAGCTCAAAAGTCTGTTGCCTTATTTTGCATTTCTTGATGCGCCGTACATTTTCAATGGCAGGCCAATCCAGCACCCACGCTCTTTTACTACAAAGCCACGCTGTTGTAACACGTGCAGGATGTGGCTTGGCATTGTCTTGCTGAAATAAACAGTGACATCCCTGAAAAAGACGTTTCTTGGATGGCGGCATAAATTGCTCATAAAACTGTCCTTTTCAGTATTACTGGGCTATCAGGGCAGCAGCTGGATGCTACTCGAATGCTACTTTGAATGTGTTTCACTTACAAAAACTATGATGGCACAGAAGACAAATGTCAAGTAATATGAAAGTAGTTTCTTTCCATGTTTAGGCTTATGTCATTACCTATCATACGTTTTTTATTTTCCTTCAAAGTAAAAGATGCCTTTTACCCAAACAAAGAGCATAGTACATATAACTTGATAATATATCTAAAATAATTAAGTGGAAGTCAATTTCTTTGCATTATATTGATTGCAAACTCAAGTCTTGCAAGAATTGCTTCAAATTATCAGTACGGACAGAAATGTTGTTTTCCAATGCATCATAATAAATTCTAAAGTATGCTATTTATATTGGAATTAATAACGATCAAAATGTAACTATCAATTGCAACCAAAAATTGATTTTTGGTTGCAAAGTCGTTCCAAAGTCGAGGCTCAAAACTATAGGTGATAGAGCTTTCTCCATCAGAGCTCCTCGACTTTGTAACGACCTGCCAGAGGAGGTAAGGCGTGCAGAGTCTGTTCTTTTAAGTCACTTTTAAAACTCACTTTTACAGAACTGCTTATATGTGATGTCATCTTTTAAAGTCTTTTATAGGCTTTTATCTTCTTTCTTTCTCTGTGTTTTAGTCTTTTTTTAGCCTTTTATTTGTTAGTATTGCTTATATCATTTTAACTCATTTGTCTTTTGACTTCTTCAATGCTATGTTAACAGATAGGTGTCTTTATTCACTTTTAATTCAGATTTGTTTTATTTTTGCTTCACCTTACGTTACACTCTTAATCTTTATATAGGAAACTTTTAAGCATATTGTTTTATTGTTTTATCTCTTTTTTATTATCTCTATTCTATTATTTTATTATTGTCTTTTTATATTTGTTTTGCTTTTAGCTTTTATTTTGGTCCTTGTGGTCTCATTTTATGTAGCAGGGTTCTTGTATTGTCCGGGTTCTTATGACATATGGAAAGGGCCTTTGAGTCATGGGGCTGGAGTCACTGGACATGACCCTCATGCATGTAGTTTGCACCTTCAGATTGCAGTCGCACTTAGAGCCATTCTGCCTCTTGTGTGTTGCTGTGTCCTGGTGTGGTGCATCTCTGGGCCCATGGGTTCAGGGCCTCCTCTGTGTCCGTGTCCAGTGACTGGGCCTGGATTGTTGTGCCTACTTTTTGGGGTTTAAGTTTTCCTTCATGTTTTGTGGAACTCTCTCAATTTCATTTTGCCTTTTGTGTATGTCTTAAATGTTGACCTTTTTCAGTTGTTTTTTCCTTTGTGTCTAAGCTTTTGTGCTTTGCTGTCTTTATATTCCAGCCTGTTGTCAAAGCACTTTGTAAACCGCTGTTTTTAAAAGTGCTATATAAATAAAGTTTATTATTATTATTATTATTATTATTATTATTATTATTATTATTATTATTATTATTCATTAAAATTGTCTTTCTATTTCCAAACTGAAATATTATATCATCAGCTGCAGTGATCCAGTTTGAGAATGTATTCAACAGTTTATTATATTTAACAAGACTGTGTTGGTTTTAGTTACTTTTATATGGCATTTATTATGGAGTGATCTTTTATTGATTAACTTTTTGAAGTAAGCACTGAGCAGTTCAAAACCTTAAGATATGTTTGATCTATATTTCAAAAAAGGATTCATGAAAAAATGAAAGACCCTGACAGCAATAACCTATAAGACCAAGCCTCTCAGCTGCTCTCCTGTACAGTGGAAACAGATTTTATCTCAGCATCAAAAATAGCTTCATTAAAGATGAATGGTTGTGTTCTTTTAATCTGTTACCAGTGTTCCCTGTGCTCTTTCCTTGCATAAAGTAGAAAGCAAAATGTCTCAACAAACATCACTACATGTGCACCATGGTGAATGAAAAATCAAATACAAAAAACTCTCGGGTCCAAAACTCTCAGAAAGGGAATGAAGTGCAAAGTCAACTCCAGGTGATCAAAATACCTTTATATAATTATCATAAATATGAATTATGTCCAAAAGGGGTCCTGATAAGAGCTTTAAAATTTAGACCCCACTTCAGGGCCAATGGGCTTTTCTTTGGAGGGGGTGGGGAGGTTGCATTCACATCAGAGTAATTATTTTACTTTAATTGTATTTTTTGGATACAGATGTTAACTTAGTTATTAAAAAATCTACTAGTTATTCAGTTTTTTTCTGGATCTGAATAACTACATCACTTACTTCTTGGCTATACAATGAGACTTAACTATTGAGGATAAACATGGCTGCCATTCTTGACCTCTGATTAAACTCTTCGTTTACGTAACACTGGTGTATTCAAAACGTAAGATAACAAAACAATCATTTCTATCTTTCAAGCATCTCCAATTACAAATTACAGCACTGGAGACCTTATAAGGAAGCCATTTTCTGAGGAACTGACGTTTACAAATCTGTCTAGTTACAAAACACTGACTCTTCTTTTACTGACAGTTTCATAAATCAGTGTTATAAAATAAGTTCAACTGAGGCAACCTTAGAAATGTAGAAAGCCTTCCCATAGTACATATATATTTAAACAGTTATTTTCTTACAAACATTATAAGCTATTCTAGAAGTATGAGCTGCCATTAAAAATTACTCCATAAGTAACAAAATTAGTGAAGTTCTGACACCATAACATCATTATGAAGTAATTTATTACCCAGCAATGATGTAATATTGTCGAACTGTTACAAGAATGTCAAATTAAAAATAGCATTTATGTTTTCTCTTTGGCTTAATAAACACATAAACAGAACTTTGCATACAACTAAAATTTAACGTAAAACATTGTAATTCAAGACTAAATTTATATGTAATAAATATGACATCAGCCCATAGCATTTGGTAAAAGTATGGCAGGTAATAAATAAATCCCATGTCAAAATTATACAGTTTTGTTGAACTGTTTTGCATCTGAAACTTTGAGGCCACATGACCTGAACTCCTCATCAAAAACATACTCTGATATAAAGTTCACTGATTGAATATTTATGTAAATATATTTTAGTACTACCATCTCAAAAAGTCACTGATTTAGTCTCACTAGTTGGTATAAAAAAGGTTTTCTTTTTTGTTACTGATGGTCTATGAAAAATCTCTGGGTTTAGAAATATGGAGCTTATCAAACAAAACATTCAAAAACATACTTTGAGGGAATATTTGAGAACTAATTTAAATATGATTTTACTTGATTACTGCAGCAGATACCTGACTTGTCCAATCTGTGCAAAGCAGTAACGTGTTTTGGTTTATGATTTCAGAGGTATTTAGGTGTATATCCAAGACCTCTGTTTATTATAAAAAAAAAAGTTTCAAGTAAGTGTGAGTTTCTACCTCTATGGTGTAGGTCTGATCGTGCTTGACAGTCTCCCCGCTCCGTAGTGTCCGGGCGAAAGTAAACTCCGTGGTGGGCGGGTCTTCCACTTCTTGTGTCCCATGATGTCTTCCACCTGAGACCTCCTCCCTGACCTCAGACTGATCCGGCTCGACCTCCACCCCCCCTTGTGAATCTCCCTCCGAGTCCTCCACTGGCTTCCTTTTCTTCTTCTTCTTCTGTTTCTTCTGGGAGTCGGCGTGAGCTTTTCTCTGGCGGTACTCAGCCAGCTGAAGAGGGCAGAGGGCAAACAAAGCAGTGTTACAGGTAAAATATACACATTCTTCTTCACTTAGCAAACAACTCAGCAGACATATTTCAGTGTTGTACTAGTCTGTGTTTCCAGCTGTCGCCTACATTCAGATCTTTGTTTACGTGACCCTTGCTCTTAGTCCGACTTCATCCCATTTCACATCCCCGATACATTAACTGACACAGACTCTACGTATCCTTCCAAATAAAAAATAAGTATGAACCTACATTGAGCTGACACAGATTGGCCAATCTCAACCGAAACATGGCGTGCCCCAAAAACTTCCTCACTGCTCCGTTTCAGTCCTCCCTCCCTGTAACCCAGCAAATGCTTCTTGCTGTGCAAAGTGCTAATCCCCAAGTAAAGGGATTACATTGTCAAACTATGTCAATGATCTGTCAAACAGCCAACAACTGCTCTGGTCACTTTTCTCTGCTTTATTCAGCACAACCAAAATATTTTTCTCTCTTGATGTTTACTTTATATTTGTTAATATTATTTTTTCATGGTAGGAACTTTTATTTCGGCACCACAACCAATCATGCCTCACTGTCCTCTTAATAAATATGAGTGCTTGTGCTTTCTAATAGCTCATGTTTTGGACGGAGTCTTTTCAGATCATCAAAACATCCCTGTCATACACCTGGTTCAAGCAGACATGGATTTCCGAGTACCAATTCTCAGTAACTCGCTAACTTTAATCCTCTCTCTGCATCTCTCACGCATCCAGACTAAATTTAAACTTTATACAAACACACCACATGTGTTTTACATTGAATAATGACATATCTGCACAGTCCTGCCAGTGAGTACTACTGGCACTACTGGTGTTACAAAAAATTTATGTGCAATGGCTGTCAGCAAAAAACAAACAAACAAACAATAAAAAAAAACAGTCAAGTCAGCTGACACAGGTTCAGACAGGCAGCAGTGACTACAGGTGTCTCAGTACAGGTGTTGCATGGATTGCTGTTGATACAGACGGACTGTGACCAAGGTTACCAAGCTAATACCTGCACGTCTGTCCTGGAAAAGCCTGTCTAACCCAGTGACACAAATCATAACCCCTGATGCATGTACAAACTGTACTCTGAAAGGATAGTGATTTAGGTTAGAAAATGTTTCTGGGTATGCTTTGAAAGTAAATAAATGTTTTCTAACACATCAGAAGCACATCATACGTTCCTCAAAGAGTGGGGCATTTTAATTAAATCCTCAACATATTTCCATTTGATCTGGGAGTCGAATGAAAAAAACATCTAACAATACAAAATAAAAATGCAATATTAATAAAGCCAACACCAAATAAATAATAACTACAAATATTAGTAAGCAATTACTTTGTTTTTAAAAAATGGTGAAGTCAAATGTTCTCTTGGGTTTGTTGTCCTCAGCTCTATGTTCGCATCAACAGGACAGTGTTCATTTAGGCTTGTATTTTGTCAGTGATTTTCTGTAAAAGCACTGTCATTTTGCCTTAAAACTTCTTCACTGATTCCCCCAACAGCGCTATAATAGTGTCACAGTCAGTTCATTGGGTGTAGCAGCTTTGCAGTAAAGTGAGAAAACCCGGCAAGGTGGGAACTCAACATACAAAGTCTGACATGCACACACAAACACCAATCCAGTTCTTTCCTCTTTAATTCATAGGTTACCATCATCAAGGGGATCCAAGCAAAAACTTGGGCTTTACATCATCCTATAGTGCGTACCTTGCTTAGACAAACCAATGGGTACAATCTATCTGCTGAGATATCAGAGGTGGATTTCCTCATCCAGATTTCTCAGTAGCCAAACAAGGGGTAATAATCCCATTCCTTCATCTCAACTGATTCAGTAGATGTAAATTCTGTCTCTTCTGACGTTTTCTCTCTTTAGACTTTTCCCCAATAACTGTAGCTTAATCAACTGATACTCATTATGCAACAGCTTTATACTTCAACATAACATGCTCTTTTTCAGATATAGTCCTGTGAACAGTAAGTCAAAATATCACCATTAAAACAGCACTCCGAAAAGGCCATTGTTTGGCCAAAAACATTTAGAAATTAGCAGAAAATCTACGAGACATCCACTAAATGTTGCATATAATACATTCAAACTAAGATATCTATCATCTGATTTTACTAGAAACAATATATAAGGCAATCTGAGGTAAAAGTTAAATAAAAATGTATTGCAAAGTATAAATTGACAAGCTGTACTTTTTTTTTTAATTGTAATAAAAACCTGCGAAAGAAAGCAACATTACTGTTTATGCCCAAAGGGGCTTCCCTACAATAAATAATTAGGATTACAATTACTGCTGAAGCAAAAAAAAGTTTAGAAACCTCAATATCAATCATTATATTGGAATGATCAATTTTGTCATTTAGTGATTTAACACCAGAAACATTAACTCTATGAAGTTTATCAATCCATCCATTCATCCATTCCCTCTGATGCAACTAGGGCAAATCATGGTGGCTACTAACAACTGAACCCCAAACATCCCTCTACCCGATAAGATCCCCCCAGTAAGGGCTTACAATGCTAAAATCTAAGGAGATGCCAGCAGTGATTCCCTGGGCAACATCTGGGTCCCCCCTCAAGGTTTCCTCCGGTTGGACATGACCAAACAAGAGCACTCTACCCAGACATAGTGAGGGGCTAAGGCCTTTTAATCAGATGCTAAAACCAAATCAACGGGTCATCTGACGGTAAGAAGCTGCAGCCCTACCCCAAGCTCCCTCCAGATGTCTGAGCTCCTTATCTTTGCTGGACGGCTGAGCCAAGCCACCTTATTTTTGAATCTTTCATTCATTCATTTCCTCTTAATGAAGACCAAGAGCTAGGTCACAAGAGAGAGCAGTTATTCAAGCAAACATAATCCCATCATACATGTTAGATGATGACTTAGTTATTTATTAATGCTTCACAAGTTCTAACAAATGCACCAATATGGAATTTATAGTTGTAGTTATAAATATAATTAAATAACTAAAAATTATTTTTAATGTCATTTGAGTATTAAATAATGCTTCAAGATCATATAATATACTATGTTTGGCAAGTTAACACTGGTTTAATGTGTCCCCAAAATACATATTAGAAGTTTCTTGCCTTAAAATTTCTCTCAGATATTAAACATTTGTATGCCCATAAACCCCTCTGTTTTAGCCCTGCACAGAACAGACTGTTTTAGACCATGACCTGTGTCTTACCATTTTCATGCCATTCATCTTAAAAGTATTAAGACATGAATTTTTGTCTGTATCGCCCAGCCCTACTGCAACTTTGCCTAGTCATGATCCTTCCACTGCAGCTGCCTGGGCTGAATAAACATCCGGTCCAGGGAGTGTCTCCCATCTGGAGGAGGTGGCTTATCCCTTAATGACATCATTAGGGGGGAACATTTGGAAAAGAGTGACCGAGCACATGTTTCCTGAAAGGTGGAGCAAGCAGTGCAGGGAGAGGGGGGATTTTAATCAACATGAAGGTGTTTGAAGACAGGCCATGGACACATATTTGTGTATGAAAGCCATTAAAAAGTGCACAGTATGTTATGTAATGTGACTCAATGCTTTATATTTGCAGCCAATATAAAGTGTTCCTAAAAGGAAAATCAAAACCTGCATTCAGCAAATCTTTGGTATCTTTGCTAAAAAAAACATGACCCAGCATGCAACAGCAAAGTCAGCATAACAGTGCGTCCTGTTCGACAGGTCTGCTTTAATGATGCAGTACGATAGGTTGGAGGCGACACGGCAAGGCTGAGCGTGGGTGTCTTGGTCATGTCCCCCACCTACAACACTCATCTGAGCTGCTCAAAGGACTGCTGATCTGTGCCTCCACACCTCCTCAAATGCCCGACCCCTCATCCAAATATACCCATCTATCTGTGTTTCCATGAGAGCTCTATCCACCACAGCACAAAGTGGATATGAGTAAACAGGATGGGGAACTTGCTGACTGTTACAGCAGCAACAACAACAATGCCACCATTTAATCCTGACTTAATAACAAAAACAGCCAGCAGTGGTGCCGTGCCACACGCAGGAGACTCATTAACTGAAATCTCTGTGAGTTTTGGAAAACCTTGGGAACCCCGGCCTTGGTTGAGCTGCTTATCATAGCAGACTGCCCTATTTTGGCTTGGCAGCGCAGATCATTGGCAGAGCATATGGAGTTCTGGAGTCGGCGTAGCAGCATCACCATCTGGGGAAGCAGAGGCTACGTAGGTGTATCACCATCTGCTGTCTGAAAACATTTACACAGGCAAATTTTAACACGTTTTCTTTTTTTTTTTATCCATGTCAAATAGTAACTGTCAAACACTGTCAACAACTGCGACATCCAGTAAAAATGCTGTGAAATCCAACTACTACTGGCTAGCTACAATGGGAGGCTTTGGATATCCATACCTGAAGACACCATACCAGAGTTTTAGCTCTGATATGATACAAATCACACATGTGGTTTGATGCCACAGTAAAATAATAAAATACTTGACACTCCTTCTTTGGTAAAGTCTTGTTTTTTACACAGACATGCTCATGCTAACCGTCTGCATGGCACAAAAATACCAACATTTTTTTTCTTTATCTGCTGTTTTTTTGGTGGATTAATTTCACTCCTTTATGTACCTTTCTCATAAAACAGGAGCAGTTATATTTTCAATGTACTGATACTTCTTCTAAATTGTCAACCATAAAATAACCAAATTCTTATTAATTATTTGATCAAAGTATGACAATATTTTGAACAGCTTTAGTCTAATCTTTTTTCGTGGACAAATTGTGTCTTTTAGCAGGATATTTCTAAGCCCTTGAAAGTCTATATTTACCATTGTAGGCAAGTCTTGAATTAAGAAGCAGTACTAATGAATGAAAATATTGCTTTTGTCAAATTGTGTCTTGAAAAATATCTCGGTAGGTTATGTCAACATCTGAATACAATGATTAAGCAAGACACAAACATAACTCTGGTTATGTCTGTATTTATGTCTGGATAAACTTAAAGTTTGAGATCAACTTGTACATTTTTTACAGATATTGTTCTGCTATTTTACCGTTATTATCATTAATGCTTCTCTGTTCCTCCTCTTGTGTCGCCATTTTCAATTCAGACCTGTTGACTCTCCACCTACAGAAGTTTTTCCTGATTGTACTCCAGTTCACACAAGTACTCCACAGTGTCCAAAGTAAACAGTGGTCATACTCTCATCAAAACCGTGTAGGTGTAGTGGAAAATTAAGTGCATATAAACAAACTGTTTGTAGCGTGTGATGACTCTTTGCTGTTTTTGGGGCTTGTTTTTCCTGTAATTCTTTTACTTAAGCGGAAAATCTGGAACCATGTACAGTAATGTATAGCATTAGCAACTGTCCCGAGTTTTTTTGAAAAGAGAGAGAACTGAGCCGTGACACTGTGGCACACATTCAGGCTCATGCCATGTACCTCACACAAACCCACTTCAAAAAACCCTAACTATCCCTTAAAACTGACCCATAAATTCTGTTCCCTTTGTTACTGAGCACTGGGGCTTTGAAGACAAGTTGACTAGAATTTCACATAACCTGGGACAGCACCTCTGGCATATGATAAGGCCTAAAATGTTTTTTTTAATCAAGATCACAATTAAAATCAATATTGTTTTGGTAATTTTGAGAAAATTTGTTTTTAACTTGGACATACTGAAAGTTTAAATCATATTTTCTTCTAAGTTCCTCAAGGGTAATAACCATTTTTGTTTGAACTGTAATTATTTTAAGTACATGTCTTTACAGGCTTTAAATTTGCAGCTTTACTTTTTTATTCCAGCAGATGGTCCCATTTTCTCATTTTAGAACCCTGTGGCAAAAAATAAATTCTTGTTTAGACAGATAAAGACTTTGTATAAGGGAATTTCTCTTTAAGCTAGCATAGCATGATGAATGAATAATGTCTAAAAATCTATTTTTTTTGATAGTCACTGGCACACCCTGGGCTGTGTTAATCCAAACAGAAGATTTCCATTCAGGCATTTTGTAAACTGAAAATAATCTTTATGTCAGCTTTCAGTGGCATAATGTTTTAAACTAGTGCATGAAATTTTGTTGTTAGTAAATATATTTAAAGCAATGAAAGTTATCATTACTATATGATCATTTTCTTTTTATTAGTTTACCAGCAATGTAACTGAGGGAAACCTCATTTTTAGTTTAACAAAGCACAAAAAAAGAAAAGGACCAAAATAAATTTCCCCTCTTACATTTTGGATGAGGAGGATACCTCATTTTCTGTGTTTAGTGTTAAAATATAAGCTCTTCATTGGTTCAAACTGGTTAATTAAGAGTTAAACTTTGAATTAGTTTATTCTCATTTTTGACTCAAGTTGATGTTAATATCCGAAGCAGTAAAAAATAAGATACTATCAAAATAAAAATTAATGGCACTTACCTGATTAATCCACTGTTTGTGCCGAGTATAACTTTTTAGTAGTGCTTGGGTGTTAAATGAGATATAAGCTGTAAGAGTTGTAAATAAATCTTGAAGTATAGCGTTCACTGTCTGTTTAGTCCACTCTTAGAGCACAACACCACCTACTGGATACCTGCCATCATGGTCTCAGGGTTTGTAACAGAGATCAGCTCTAACCCCAAGAAGTAGTGCAAAAATAACACAAAGGGGAAATGTTTCCAAAGATTACTAGAAGGGAAATCATTCTGACCCCAAAGAAGCATAAAAATGAGACATTTCAAACATCTAACGAGTGAGGAACAAGAAATGCAAATATCTTATTTTTCTGCTCTAAGGAAGAGCAAGGTTAGAGCTGAAACATAGCTAAATGTATGTTGACTTATGCTAAAAGTATATTCTGAAATATCTCACAGTGATTTTGTGTGCTCAGCTTGATGTCCGTGAGACACAGCTAAAAATACAAGAGCAGCAGTGAAACACAGCACTGCAGAGAGGAAGCTCACAGCCTCCAATGTCATGTGTCAATGAGGCTGCCAGCTAACACTGAGTTAGTCAACAGCACATTTAACGGCAGTAGAAACCTTGTGCTTTATGGACGCATTCCAGTGTGTGAGCAACAATAGAGAGCAACCCTGGAAACAAACAACAGCAACTGGAGAAACATCAGCAGACCAACCAGGACCACAGGAAAGTAGAGTTACATTTGATAAAGATCAAGAGACTTAAAAAGAGCTTGGGAATAAACGAGTGACTACTCCAAAAACATGTTGTCTCTTCTGTTAAAGGCTAAAGGATACTGGAAATAAGTAGCATGCACCTTTCCATAGGTCCAATTTTTTGTCAATCATCTCATCAAATCCTGTGCATTTCTGTGTAGACAAAAGTCATTTGAGTAGCATCCTTCGCAAGAAAGGCTACTGAACAAAGTAAAAGGAACTGAGAAGGATAAGACAAATAAATCAATCACTTGAAGTAGTTGTAATCAATTCCCAGCTGGAATTGGTTTTTGATTCCCATTCCTTTTACTGGGCGTAATGTCCAGTCAATGGAGCAAATTTACACTGAACAAAAGAACCTGCATTTGGCTGGTGGCAGGTGTGAAATTCCAACGAGCTGGTTAGGCCTTTATCATTAAACAATATTATATGCTGGACTATTTTCCAGTTTTGTGATAATGACATGGAGCATGTTAAACAGTTCTGCATAATCCAAAATAAGTAAAACTTTCTCTATCAGTAACATTTGCATGGTAAGTCTAGGAGTTGCTAATAGTTCGCTTGAGCTTTATCTGACTGAATGTTTTGATTGTGTGTCAAATTTAAAAACACTGAGTGAAAAACACCGCTTGTTTACACAAAATGATTTTCCCATTGAATGTCAGAAATTCTGATTTCTCTGATGTATTGATTCAGAAAACTCACATACATATAATAATAACACTGCAAATTCTTCATACACCCCATGGTCTTCTTTGCATACATTTGTGTCTGAATTAAATAACCTTTGGCTGTTTCACTGTTCACTACGATTCTCCCCCTCCCCCTAAAATATCTTACTGATGTTTCTTTACTTGTGAAAAATAACAACTGACTCAGAAAACAAAATTATTATTGTCAGATAACTCTAGTCTGCAAGAAGATTCTGATATCACTATTTGTTAAATCATTTCTTGAGCTGCCTTGTTAGACTGTTAGACATCACTCTATTTTCTCCTCAGGTTACAAATTTAACAACTTAAGACCAGATTTTGGGCTCAGTTTGCACAACCCAACCCTTGTGGGGTTGGCACGGCCAAGTTTGAGGCTTGACGCAACAGATTATTTGCCCACATAATCCTTAAGAGCGTGGTGTCAGTAAGATTATTTACAGAAAAAGGAAAATACCTTATGTGGTATTTGGGAAGGAAGTCTAGATATGTTATCGCAATTCCAGTAAATTTTTAAATATGACCCTCTGTATTTTTCAAATTACTATAATATTTCTTTAAGGTCAAATAAGTTAAAAAAAATATATATATGCAGCAGAGGTGTTTTGGACTGCACTGATTTAAAAAAAGCAATATATATTTTTTATTTAAAAACAGAATGATAAGCTAAAAATTGCGGTTTCTCTTTGTTGCCATTGATCTTATTGAAATTTACTGTAGTGCAAAATAGCTGCAATTCAATCTATTTCCCAAATCATTCAGCTCTAATGGGATGTTAGGGTAAATTTGGAATAAAACAAAAGTTTTTATTTAATTCAAATACATCCCTATAAATAGTTTAACCTAAAACTTGTATCTTGCAGTGTTTTAAATAGTTGTATTGTAAGTAAACGGGCAAATGGCACGCTAACACAAAACATACAAAGACACTACAACAAAGGACATGAAATTTCTCCAGCCCCATCGTCTCAATTCTTCCTAAGAATTAAATCCTGGTTTCAAACAAACCACTACTAACACTAGAGCCTGGATTAATGCTCTATTCTGGTACTACAATTACAAGTTCCTGCCAAGAACTCCTTTCCCCAATGCTGACAGAAAAACTGGAACTCCCTCTGAATTGTTCTTAATGGACATCTGTTGTGATTTGTAATTTTAGATCTACAAAATTAATCCTTAGCAATTATTCTAGAACTTAATGCAAGAGGCTGACTGTTAGTTAATTTCTTTCTATCTTTTTTTTGGATGGGGGGTGGGGAGGAGTATGTTATTTGTAAGGAAACTTCCAAGAAGTGTCACCGGGTGTTGGGTTCAGCCAAAAGCCAGTACGGTACAGGTCATATCTAATTAAGACGGGGCAGCTTCACATTCAGTTAATCACCTGTCAATCCCTTCTTCTGCAGAACAGCACTGGATTAAAAAACAAGTGTCCAGAGGTATAAATGTATTTACACATATGAAGATTATTAAGAGTAAGGGGGGTGAAGAGTTTAGCCAAACATTAAAGCTTTATGTCTCCATAAATTTAGCCAATTAAGTGGACGAACAAGCCGCTGTGGCCAACGTCTCTTCTTCACAGAGGTGTACAGGACACACACTGATGATTAGTCTGATAAAGGATTAAGCATCCAAAGTCTAAGCTTAAGTGGATCAACTCGGACCTTCACTGTCCCCAAACATACAGTGCTGCCTGACCCTGACCTTAAGATGAGAAAACTCAAAAACTGACCAACAGTGCCTCAAATCTGGGGAGTAAATATTCTGCTATAATAAACAGGGATATAGAAGCATCGGTTTAACATCGATATCAGAAATATTGACCCTTTCAACATATATCTGCCATCTGCAAATAATGTGGGATTGACAGATGCCAGTTGCAGGGGTTCATCTGTGTGCCACATCAAATGAATTCTTCAATCAAGCACAACTGCTGATCCAGAACATATGATTTTTTTATTGGGCGGATAAAGGGACTTGTTAGACAAACTCTTGCCATCATTCAGCATGAGTTAAAATGTTGGCATTGTAGAAGAATTGCACAAAAAAGTCATGAAAAATGGCAGTATTGATATCAACTATTGGCCAAAGTGTTCCTTTAAACATCAGCATCTGTGACCCTTATTTTCACTCAGTACTAGAGGTGGAGGAAAAACTTAATACATCATACCATCACAATATTTAGTGTGGCAATAGTTTATGAATTCATGGCCCCAATGTTTTTAATGTATCAATATCCAACATTTAAAAAAGTAAAATCAATCACTCATTAAGTCCACGCAATGGTCTTCCATTGCGATGATGTTGATTGTGCAGGAGAGAGAAAGTAAATAAAATGGACTAGACAAGAGAGAGGAAAAGGAAGCCTCGTCGGCATTCAAATCAGTTGTGTGGACTTATTTTGGATTTTTAAAGGGACATAAGAGATGGACGTGACACATGAGGTTTCTAAGGAGTGACACATGAGAACAAAACACTGTGAAAATACAGCTCACTGGACTTAAAACCACTGAGGGAAAGCAAAGGCGGACAACAGCAAAGCTAAACCTAAACTATCCCCTCTAAAAAAACAGCCAACATCTGACATGCTTAGCTTGTCAAAGCTGCCTTCAGAGCAAGCTAGGAAAATATTATATACTTTATGCACAAAGACTCAAGGCCTCATCATGTTGTGAAAAGCAAGAGCTTTGTTACATGCTGGTTGAAGCCCAGGTATGTGCCTCCTTCTCTGCATTATTTCACCGACACAGCAGCACTGATGCTCTACAGAGCAGTGAAGCTAAAAGTTAAAGAGAGGCTGAGCACCGCAGAGCCGGTTGCATTGACTTGTAACATGTGCACATCAGTCTGCGAGTTTTAATCCTGTTTTTAAAAAAAACTGCAGTGAATATACTGAAATATGTTAACATAATTTAACAGAATTCTGTCTCTTTTCTTTTTGGACATAAATGTAGTCAAGAAAAGGTTTGAAATCTCATTACATCACAGTATTAAGAATTACAATACTCAGCATATTATAATATGTTAAGTTTTGCAATAAAATCAACTTGATACACAAGAATTGTGATAATATCGTGTTGTGGAGCCACTGATGATTTCCACCCTTAAAATTTTTTCTTTTTATTTCCTTACTGTGCAGTTCCTTTTAATATTGAATCTTACTTCATTTTATTAAACTGTATCAACACCTTGGCCGCAAAAATGTTAAGCTGCAAGCATTTTACTTTTAATGAGTGACCTAAAAGCAAAGGAAAGAAGAGAAGCAGATAACCTTGCCATCCTCTATTAAACAAGTGTGTATCCTCAGGGAGAAATTAAAAAGCACTGCAGTTCACTCCCTCTTTGCTGGAGCATCAAATGGACGGCAGCATAACAATTTTTAAAGTTTCATTAAAAAATCAATACCGTTCCAAGATTCTGTGTGATGATGGCATAATGGACGGAGGGAGCAGCACTAATCTACAGACAGAGAGATTAAACTGAAACAAGGGAGCCGTCTGCATGGAGAATGGAGTTTGGGAAACGCCCATCTACAATGGAAAAAAGGTTTGAAGGAAGCAAACATGTCAGCCTTTATTTGCTCTGTCTTTACTGTTTGGAGTGATGAACTATAACTGCTCTTATAAACAACACAACAAGGTGATTGTACAGAGGCATCATTGAATCATCTGCCAAGTGTGGGATTAGATAACCTGATAAAGGTAAGATACAGGAAGACAAAGGCTCCTCCTGTTGGATCACCTGAATCCGTGGGTGCCTCTGATCTCACACAAAAAAAGTCACCGCCACAGTGTTGGGGTGCCAGTGTAAAAAAAACAAAGCCTCTTCCTCCAAGTTGTGAGAAAACAGACCCAAAGTGTTACATGAGTTACTTCAGAAGTCTGGTATTGTATATGACAACATAGTTCATTTTTTTCTGAAGAGGAAAGTGGAGGCAATAATACATCCACAGCATGTAGTTTGGAGCAAAAGCATTACAGCATCAGCCAACAATAATGCAGTATTCATCGACATCAAGGACTCTTGGAGGACAATGCACGTGCACTTAGCAGGATGACATCATTTTAAACAGGCTGAGCAGTAGATTTTAGATGCACTAGGTCTGCATGACCAATGAGGAAACAAAACACTAATTTGATTAATTAATGCATACAATCTCATTACTAAATGACAGAAATTTCCAGATGCATTAGAAACAAGCTGATTTCAAAACAGTCCTTGTTGCAATACCCACATAGTATAAACCACAACATTAATCAGGCCATCAACTAGAGCAGCCTTTCTTAGAACTGATCATGAAAAGCCTACCAAAACCCCCATGCAACCATAACTTGAAACTGAAAGTGTTGACCTCCTTATTTAATTTCATAAACAGAGAATCCCATTGTGAACACTCTGTTTTGACTGTGTAATTTAAATAAATACTACAGTGCAAACGACAGCATGGTGTAACGGGGTGCACAAGTTTGGCCTTAAAAACTCAAAAGATTTGACTTGTATAAGATAAGAAAAATTCAACCAAATAACAACATGAAGAATAAAAACAATTATTTCAGATATAATTTCAACACTTTGTCAGCGCTACTATGCACTAAGAGTTTTATCAATGTATTATTCCACACATTGCTGTGTTGTGTTTATGACCTTTAAGAGTATAAAAAGTGCTTACTCACAAGTCCTGAAGTTAACAATGATACAAAAACGACTCTGCTGTTCGTAGGACCACACAGGACCACCATAACAACATGTGCTCTCCAACTACCATTATGGAAAAACATACACATACACAAAAACCCAAAACTGAACAGTAAAAGCAAATAGATTAAAATCCTTTTGTTTCTTGAGGTGAAATCCAGCATCTTGAGCTCACTGCTTAATACATCACTGTGCAGTTTACACAACATTGATAATGGCAGATACAACCACTGCCAGGTAATCAATTATTGGGACTTTCTCTATGCCATCCATCAATCAGGACACCATGGAGTGGAGCATGCACAGATCCCAACAAGGAAACTGCCACATTAACTGGGGGGTTTTCTTTATAAAGCACTGAATGATCATTTCAGACATTAATTAAAGAAATTATGCTTATAATGCTTATTTACCGAAACTGTCCTGTGGCAGCCCACCTGCAGTAGCTCTGGGGCCTGTTAGAGGGCCACGGCCCACATTTAGGGAAGCCCTGGACTAGACTATGATTACTCCATTCAACTCTGTCACCTCATATTTGTCATCCTCATTTTCAGTCCTCTGTTGCTGGTCACTGATACTACACTGACCACAGATAGATTCAACAGTGGCATGTGATGATGAATAGAAAGACAGTTTACGTTGTGGAGCGTAAACCATAGTTTCCACAAGACAGAGAAAAAAGAGACTCTGAGGAAAGAGTACACTGACAATAGTGAGAGCGATGCAATATTGTTACTGGAAAAGCAGCACATTTCTCCATCATAAATCTGATAACAATGTACAAGGAGTTGTAATATGCAAATAATACTTTTGCATTGTTACAGCACTACAAGGCAACAAGACAAACTTCTATAACCACCTCAAACATCACCAGAGACTCCTGTATTAATTCCCCAATTAAGGATGAAAAAATAATTAAAAAAATGCAGGAATTATACAGGACAAAGTCATGAAAGAAGACATGACAGAAAAAGGAGAGGATGTGTGAACATGAGACTTTTAAAGTCAAGTCCAGCACTTTGATATTTCATGTGTTTTTTTTATTTGAATGCAGTAAACCATTTTGTTGGAAAAAAGATGAATTGTGGGTGAGTCATGACCTCAGTTCTCAGGTAGAAAAATTGTCATTTACAACAGGCAAGGACAGTGCAGCCGTTCTCAACATGCAGCTTTAGTAATTCTTAAAATCTTTTAAAGCATTAAGATATGTCATGAACTAAGCAAGCCTATATCTTCATGATTGGCCCTGACATAAATCAGCTTTGAATCAATTTAAGCTAACAAGATCCATCTGAGTCTGTGAGGCTTCAAGAACAAATAATTGAGTCCTGCTAACCATCATCAATGTGTCATTCAGTGAAATAACACGTCAGGTTTCTCCCCAGCGTGTGAGGACACAGTGACATTGTGCAGTGTAAAAAACAGCAGTCATATCCTTCTGCAGCACAGAGGGGTCTTTTATATACCAGAATACCAGAGCTATAACCACAGAGACAGCGTTCTAATGGCTTTTACCACCAGCCAGAGGTGCAGGGTCAATAAAAAACCTGGAGTGATCCAAAGATTATCTGCAGTGTGGACATGGAGGAAAGTGTAGCACCTTCATAAGTCCAATTTAAAGTCTCTGCAATATATTTTATTTAAGAAAGTCAGAACTGGAAAAACTTTCGGGGAAGTTATGAGGAGATATATTTGAGTAATTGGGATGTGGGTCACAGTGAATATTAATTTGTGCTACGTATTTGCAGATAAAAGTCTCTGTAGATACCTCACATACTGATGTCTTGATATGCTCTGGCTAAATGGCAGAATGCAATGCATATCCTGATTTTTGTCTGTACATGTGTTTTTAAAGAATACGCCCAAAGTAAAATAAAGTGAGTGAAATGCTTCCCTGTTTAGATGAAAACTTTTGAATAGATTGTCTTGTGATCAATAAGCACATTACTGTTTGGCATTAACATAAATCATTTCATTATAAAACAGCTTGTCCTATAGCTTGTTTCAAGATATACTGATATATTCTAAAAACTTGAGATATTTCCCAGCCCTGGGTGAAAGGGGAGACAATTCTTCAAACTTTGAAAAAAAAGTCTGCAGATAAATGACCTTCAAATACATCACACACTGGATTATTTGTCAGATTATTTTACTTTTTTTCAATATTTCCCACACATATGCTAGTTTAAGTTTCTCAGTTCCTTGATAACTTGTTTTTAAAACCCTGGATTACACTGTATCAGCATGGTGTGGAAATAGACACAAATAATCTAACCAACTTCACCTGATTATTTATTCTTTTGTTAGGATCATTTTGCAGCTTCATAACAGTAAAATAAAAGCCATACAATGTGACCAAGTTTACATTAAATGGATTTTTGTTGCTTTTTGTAACAAAATCAACACTTGCACCTTTGAGGAAACAGTAAATATGTTATAGTCAGAAGAAGTGCTGGAAAATAAATTGAGTTTCAGTTTCAATCACTATTTTGGCTTCCCCAAATTATTAAAGCAAGATAAAGGAGATTAAACAATTAGTGTGCCACATGCTTTTGTTGGGCACATTTTGCTGGCAGGTTTATCAAGTGTGCTTTAATTGAGTGTTTAAATTATGGCTGCAAGTGTACACTGCCAATTCATAAAACCACTGTCCATACAGTTGCCTTCGTTTACTATAATTGTTTTTATATTAATATTTCCCATTTATCTACTTAAACTCTAGCATGTTATTCAGTGTATTAAGGCATGCCAAAGCTTGGTAAATGCATATGATACAGATGTGGAAGAATGAGTTGGTAATAACACATCATCTTAATTGAATCAATCAATATAATCATCATAACCATTTTTTGTGATTTTTTTTTTTTTAACCTAGAAGCATTATTTCAAATGTAAGGAAAAAGGGAGTCCATCTTTACCCTCCTGTGATGTCCCACTGTATAACATGACTTTCTGCATAGATAAGGTTGTCCTCAGCTGATGGATAAAGCTATGCTGCTGATTGATAAAGCCTATATAGCACAACTTTGGCATGTGTGTGCAGCTATTGTTGGGGACATGTCCTGTAAATCCTGTTACACCAGCCTGTCAGCCTCACTTCATATGGTCTTTATAAACCTGTGATAAGGATGTGACAGCTTGACTTGAAGGTGATTAAAGTGGCAACACATGCACACTCCAGGAAACAATGAAAAACAGGAAAATTCTTGGTGGAGTGAGCTTTTAGACCTGCAGCATGACAAAGACGTCTGCTGCTAGCGGAGGCTATGCTAACACCCCGGCTGTCAGAGGGGGGGCGCATGTTTGGTGGGACTGACAGCTGAGAGGGGGTTAAGGAAGGGGAGGAGGGCCAAAATAACAGCTGACGGAGCCAGCTGAGGGAGAAGAAGTTCTCGAGAACCTAAGGAAACAACTTTAAAGCAATAAAACTCAGTGTTAGTGACTTGTGCTAACACCCCAAATCAGAGAATCCTACCTTTGCTTTGCCGGCCTCCAGCTTCTTTTGCCTCTCCTCGTCTTCCATCTCCGCGGTCCCTGTGGCTGAAACAAGAAAGAAACTGCTTCATGCGAAAAAACAGAGAAATAACTCCTCAGAACAAGCGCTTAAAGGTCTCTTGGCTTCCAGTCGCGTTTACTAGGTACTGTCTCCTTGTTGGTAGTCCGCCGCCATGTTTCCACGTAAACATGAGACTCGTTTATGATGACGTCGTGTAGGTGCCTTCACAGCCACGCCCCCTGGCATTCCACTAGTGCTGCCTTCATGTGCCGGCAGAAATGTCATAATTATAAATATTTCCCATTTAAAAAAGGAAAAAATGTTTCTTAATAGAGGGGGTCTTTTGGTATTTTGTCACAGCGAAGATAGCCACAAAGGGCAGAAAGTCTTAACATTTAAACTAAAAGCATTATTTAACTGTTTTACCGATACAAAACTACAAATGTCTCGGTAGCCTACTGCACTTGAAGTCTCAAAAGTAAAAATCTCTATCCATGGCAACTTTGAGTGATGCAGGAATGAGTCCAAATTGACCCGATTAAACAATAAAATAATGAAGGATGACTGAAACGAGTTATTTTAATGACTTGTAAAGAAAGTCAGTATCCAAACAAATAAACAGTGTGCACCTTCAGTTAACAAATATCTAAAATACTTGAAATGGCCAATTTACCCAAAGGCCAAAAAAATGCAGTTCAGAATCAACGTACATAATTACCCTGTGGCAGAAACTCCCCGGAACAGATTTGGATTTAAGGTAGAGAAGTGTATTTTTTGTTGAAAAAAAAAACAAAAACAGATCTATTGAACATTTCCTTGACTTTGTTCAGGATGAGGGTCTAATAAATTTTAATCTCACTGCTGGAGTGCAGAATTGTAACAAAATGTCGGATGTGGGAAAAATAAAACACAATTAGTCTCCCTTATTTTTGAGCCAAACACTGAGTCAAAGCCAATTGAAGTTACTTTCAATTCAGCGAAAACAATATTTACAGTCATTTAACTGGCTAATATAGTTAAGTTCTTTTTCCAAATATAAACATATAGTAATGCCTCACATGAGACTTTTACCAAAACAGTTATTGTCTTTAATTTACAGCAAAACTTAAACAAAACGAGCAATCAAAGATTAGCCTATTGCAAATATTTTTGAACCTTTTATGTTGTCATGGGAGAATTTGTCATGTGTCTGCATTTTCACAATCTGTGGTTACTGGAAACCAAATAGTGGGCTGCCTTATGTGAGGAGGGGGCCACCACCTGATGCCCACTCCTAGTCTATAATTTCAACATGGTTGCATTCAGAGAGCTGTATTTGTCAGACAGACTGTCTTATGAACCAGAATTATTGTTGCACTGGCTTGTTTTAATTTCAAAAAGGTGAAAGTAGAAAAAATACTCTTGTTATCAAGACTAAAAATTCACAAGTTTTATATTTTGGGTACGATTTTTTTGTCAACCACCATCGGTCACAGTTAAAAAAAAAAAGAAAACCTTTACATGTCCCTTAACAGTAGATTAGAAAAGTGTCAAGAAAAAAAAGCAGATACACCTAAAATTGCAAGTCACTCAGACATTTGGCTCCATATCCTGATTTGCTCCATACTTTTTGTACTTATTTCATTTCACATATTCCGATATGATTTGAATTTAAATCTTAATTTGTCGTGTTAGTTCAGACGTATCTGTCTCACTGGATGCCTCAGTGGGGATCAATTTTGAGAGCAATCATTGATAATCAAATCACCAATCAAATTTCCATGTCTGATGTTTTCATAATGTCATAAATTTCTCTGGTTTAGGCACAGTCTCAGTCCTGCACAAAAATGTCTGCTCTGTTTCTATGGTAACAGGAGGAAAGGTTTCAAGAGCTGTCCCAGTTGAGAGGTTTCTTTTTAACACAAAATATTTTCATTTCAGGGCTACCTTTTTTTCTCAATAATGGCTTTGGATATCACCTCATATTTTCAGCACAGCATTCGGCCTCACCATTCTGAGCAGACTGCAAACAACAACATTATAAAATCCTCTGAAAAGGAAACATCTGAGCCTCTATTGTCTGAATGGGGGTGCAGGTAACGTAAGACACTGGCATCAGTTTCTGGGACAGATGGAGGCTGTAAAGGACAGAATAGTTATTATTAAACTTCCAGGTCTACAGATAGCTTTTATTATAGCAGGTCACTGTTGCTACCTTCTTCAAGACATTTTCTGGGCTTTACATTTGTGCCACAGTAAAAATGACAGTCATAATAAAGTCCTCTTTATCAGGTTCATTATGCCTTTTCTGACTATGAGATACAAGAGCATATAAAAAAATGTGTTACACCCCACAGACAGTGTTTTGTCTGCATCTTTGGGGGTGGTGGTGGGTATTTGTTATTTAAACTGTGCATTTATATATTATGTCACTTCAAATAGTCATGTATAATACTCTGGAAATACTTTTACTTAAGAAATGTTGCCCTTCAATTAAACTCCTCAAACATATATATTAAGTGGAATCAGGGGCTGATCAAAGTGGCTGCCCGGGGAGGCCATTGCCCCCTAAAATCTGCCAGCCCCTGTAGCCCCACCAAAATCTTTGACTCAAGGACTGGTTAAAAACTGTTAGGACTGAGTTGAAACATGCTACAGGTAGCATTCTTTGAACATCGATGTGGCATGTTTTTATCAGTTGGTGTCTCAGAGTTTTGAATGCAGATTTTCTTTTTGAGTATAAGTTAGAAGGACTCAAATACTGTAAGTTTGCAGTGATATTTTAAAAGGGAAAAAAAACTGCAACAAAAGCCAATTCTGAATGAGGAAAACTTAAGAGTCCCAAAGAATAAGCATGGTTTATTTATTTAATTTTATTAAATAAATAGCATATTTGATCAGTATAATTTCAGTTCAAGAGGTATTTGTAAGAGGTGACACGATAGGTTTTTCCAGTGATGGATTACAAAAAATAATATGTTATATAACTTGCATGGGTGCTGCCAGAAATTTTGGGCCCCATGAAAAGATTTTCACATTTTTGAGCCCTATCTCAAGCCAGCTATGCACAGTTTCTCACACCAAGCATCTAACAAACATTTACAAAGATAAAAACAATGAAAAAAGAAACCTTTCAGAAACCTTTTGGACCGCTTTAACCATTCAGCATGTTTTAATGTTTCATTTTCTCTCAAGATTACAGAAGCTTAAATGAATCTGATCTTGTAATCCTGTCAAAAATATTTTAATATTATACATTTGTCTTACAATCACTCGTTACTCTAAATACCCAAATATTTCAAAATACCATTCAGACATTTGGATATTAAGCAAAATGTAACAACAAAACTAACAACCAAGTGTAATTGTCCTAAGAGCCACCTTTATGTATATCAATGTTACTTTATGGCAGTTTAGCAACGCAAAAGATGTCAAAGTACTATAGAAAACATGTTTGTTGTATGTAAGTGAAAATTAAGAAATCTTAAAACACAGCAAAATGTTGCTGATTCCATCATATCTTAGGGACCCTTATAAGTCTTTCCAACAATTGGTTTATCCAAGTCTTCTGTCACATTACTTTATATCTCATTACACCCAACACTGGTTAAAAGTTAAAATAAATTAAGAGAAAGGGTGAATAAATATTTATTTGTGTCTATGATGATATACATTTCTTGCCACCTCTGCATAAGTTCGTGCGAAAGTTTGTCTAGTCCAGTTAAAAGATCTTCTTGCAGAAGATCTTCAAATACATAAAAGGCCACAACATAAAGTTAAACTCCTGGAGGACTTATTTCATCTAAAATATCAATAAAAAAATTACCTTAACTTAAAGTGATCACTGTTACCTACCACCTTGGTATGGTTTACAAAATATCTGATTAACTCATCCAAAAAAGATCTAGGTCCATCCAACTCACCAAATTTCAACATTTTCTCTACATGTTACAAACACTCAGTTTCATACCAGTGGCAGCAGCAGCAGGAGAGGTTGCTCTGTGTCTTCTGCTGACGGGGGCTGAACAGCTGATGGTCTGGCAGATTTTGAATTCCACCCATCTTCTTTTGGGCATTCTCTCCAACTTGATACCACCTGTAAACACTGGCCTGTGTGCACCGACGTCTACAGGAAACACAGGAACCAGTGAGCATTTGAAAGTTTCGTCAGTTTCTAAATTATTGATTCTCTGGAGGAGTAGAGTGTCAGCAGTTATTCAAGTAACTTAACACCAAACAGACCCCAACAAACGAAGACTGCAAAAGATCCATTCATTCTTAAGAAAAAAAAATGTCACACATGTTAAAGATTGAGGTAAAATTACTGGACATTTCTGAGGAGATGTGAAAAAAATTATTAAGTGTCCTAGAATTGTAGCGGAATCAGAACAGCAAAAGAGGGATTAATAAGAGAAACCTGCTGGTTTGAAACTAATGCATCATAACAAGAAAAACAGACAATAGGTTAATATTATAAATCCTACATTAAGTTAGGGAAAAGCAGAAGATACTTTTCAAATTTATGCAGTTAATTATGTTTCCCTCTATGGTTTATGTCAAGAGAAGAAACATTTTCCTCAAACTTTGCATGAATGTCCACCATGACACGGGGTGAACAGTATTCTTGGCCATCCGTTGCTTGTTAACAAAAAATCTCTTGAACACTTTAAAGGACTTTCATCAAACTCTGAATAGATGACCACTTTCTCCATTGAATCAAATGATTTGATTATGGAAGTCATGGGTCGAAGGTCATCAGGTGCCTCTCTCTGGTTGCAAGTACAATATCTCAGAAAAACTTTGAAGGATTATTTTTAAAAAATTTTCTCAAATGTCTACTAGAGCAACTGAGAGCAGCTGATGGCACAGCAGGTAGTGAACATGCCTCACATCGAGAAGGTTGCTGGTTTGATCCCTGTGCTGGTCAGGGCCTTTCCGTGTGGAATTTGCATGTTCTCCCTGTGTATGCATGGGTTCTTTCCAGGCACTCTAGCTTCCTCCCACAGACCAAAAACATACTTGTTAAGTTAATTGGTGACTCCAAATAGCCCTTTGGGGTCATCAATTGGGTGAGTGCATGGATGGTCGTCTATCTCTCTATGTGGCCATGTGATTTGGAGGCAACTGGTACAGCGTGTACTCTGCCCCTCACCCAAAGTCAGCTGGGATAGCCTCCAGCCCCTGCAACTGCAAAAGGGATGAACAGTATGGATAATGGCTGGATGGATGTCTACTTTGACTCAAGGACAAACGGGTACGATTTTTGAGGGACAAAGACTAAAAATGATGGCTGTTGCGATCACCCCTTGCTTATGAATTTGATATATCAACATCTGCTTTGAGCGATCTTTTTAAAACCACTCTCTGACTTGGTGATGACATTTGGGAGGTACGTGAGATCTAATGTTTGTACCATCCTTATTAGAGTTTTAATCAATGTATCACAAGAGCCTTTCTCTTGACCTATCACTGGACTTTCACTGTCTGGCAGTTGTAAACCTTGTGGAGGCATATGACTGCTAGGCGGTAGATCAAGTTTCATGATGTTTACCTCCAAAGCTCAGAGAACTAAGTTAAAAATCTTGTTGTTTGTTTCATGGTTTTTGTCTGTTACTTAAAAATGCATGACCAAGATGTCTCCAATGATCTGCATTGCAATGTGTTTGATTATACTATAAAGAACACTATAGTGAACAGATGCTTGTGAGAGGTCATGGAAAACACAATCTGCCAGTTTTGAGACACTGAAATGTGTCATCTTGTGTGGGAGAAAATTTAACCACGGCCACCCCTCTTATGTCTTCCACTTTCCTCCTCTTATCATTCATGCTTCACTAAAAATTATTCAGGCTGTCAGACACACAGGCCAGAAGTGCTGCTCCCCATCACATCATTATGCAAATTCAGACTAAAGTGCTCTGGACAAGAGTAGGGAAAGTGGGACTGATTTAAAAATCCCTTTCTGACGGCTGAGACAAAACAAAATTGTGACTCTACCATGGTGAAAGCTGTTTAGACAAATGTACACCCCACACTTAGTTTTTGAGCAGTGGGGTAAGAGTTAACATACATATTGAGGATATCACTGTGCTGCTTTAAAATATTCATGAGAGCAAGGGGCTCATCTGTAAAGAGTTGCAATGGGTCAGTAGGTTTTTCAGAGCCAAGCTGTGAGCCAAATCACATGGCAAGTGGGGCCTGGAATCTCATGAGAATACAGGACTACCAGCTGTGTGTCTGAAATGAATTAAGTATTAATGGTACTCACAGTTCAATACATACACTTACTTCTGTCTGTGAGAACATGACGCTTGCCAGATAGATAGATAGATAGATAGATAGATAGATAGATAGATATAGATAGATATTGTCTGAATTTGAACCGAAGGAACAATTTAACTTTAAATAAACAAACTAGGCATTAGGTTGAAATAAAAAATAACATTCAAAGATAAATGAGTTATGTCACTGATAAACCATTTTACCAAACTTACTAAATAGAGAGGGTCTTTTACCATTTGTACCATAAAATTTGAGCCTATAAGTTCATTTAAAACCTATCTAATTTAACAAAAACACAAAGGGTCCAAATCAGTTTTTAATCATGGCCTGTACTGTATTTGGTAAGTCTTATCTGTGCTGTTTAACACAGAAGTAAGCATAAAAAATTGTCTAAAATCTTCTTTGTAGAGCCATTGTTAAAAATGGGTTGAACCTGGGTACATTTTGGACAACAGGTAGATTGTGACAATTTAAAAGAACAGAAGAGAATTTCTGTCATGGAAAGCACACCTACTAGCAACGGGTGCTGAGACCTAGAGGCATACAACTAAAGTTTTACAAGAATTTTTTTGTGTCACCACCTGAGAGGGCGTTGCCAGCAACAAACCAAAAGGTAAGCCCAAAAAGTTGGAGTTAAGAGAAATTACATGCCATAGTCTGATTTCAATACAAAGGTATACATTTTGAATGCATTAGATATTTTATGTTATCTGTAACAAAATACTGAACCAAACTATCAAAAAAATCATTCACACTTAATAATTTTCACAAAATGAAAATATGACGGCTACAGGAATGTATATTTTATGGGGGAAATTTTCGTACAAGTTATTACAATTACGTGATCATAATGCAAAATAACAAAAGCTGACCCAAAATACCTGGTTCACCTTTTATTGGCCAAGTAATTGATAAAGTATTAATCTTACCGGTCAAGCCCATACTTTCCATTGAAAAGTCCTGTGTCACCATCTAGTGGTTGAATAACATAAAAACCCATAAAAACTCCGAAACACTAGATGGCCCTAGCCAACATCAACCGTCTTGTCCAGCTATCAGGGGATTTCCTCGAAAAGCAACTCTCGCGAGATTTGGTAGAGTTTCGTTTCTTTGGAAAACATGCTTTCCTTTCTATTCCGGCGTCAGTAAGGTTTTCAAGAAATCAACTAATGTTTAAGGTATCGTTAAAGGTTTCATTAAATTATTACTTCTTTGCGACTTAAAATTAAATTCCTTATGATAATTGTATATGTTAGTTCTGTGTTTTTGATGCCGGTCAGCCAAGACTTCTCTTTCAGATTCTGAGGGCATTTCCTCATGTAATGAAACGAGCAGGGTAACTACATTTTTTGTTTTAAAGGGCTCGGAAATAAGGAGCAAATATCATACATGATGTTATCCAAAAATGACTTTATACACTATACTCATGGCTGTTTTTCTCTGAAAAGTTTCAATAAATGGTTGTTATATTTCCAGAATGTAAAACTTTGACAGAGTAAAAATCATGCAGACTTTCCTCATTCAGACTTAACATTAAATTGATTAAAGTGTGGTCTTAGAGCTTACAATTGCATGAGCTGTACTATAAACCAAAAGCCATAACGACTTTTATTATTTGATCAGAATCAAATGAAACTTAATGCAAACAATGCAGTCTCAACCTTGACCTTATTTGTAGAGTAAAACATTTTAAAAAATCTAATTTGTTGTGAGTGACATGGTGACACAACAGTAAGTACATGTGCCTCACAGCAAGAAGGTTGCTTGTTTGTCTGTCTGTCTGTGTGGAGTTTGCACATTCTCCCTGTGCATGCGTGTGTTCTCTCCAGGCACTTCACCTTCCTCTTCACAGACCAAAAACATGCTCATTTGGTTAACTGAGGTCTCTAAATTGTCCTTAGTATGATTGTAAGCATGAAATGTTGTCCGACCCTCTATGTGGCCCTGGGATAGGCTGGCGACTGGTCCAGAGTGTATCCTGCCTCTCAATTCAGATGGGATAGTCTCCAGCCCCCCTGTGACCCTGAAAGGGGTAGGTGGTATAGATAATGTATGGATGGATAATTTCGTTGTCCAGCCTAAAAATTTTGCAACACAGTCTATTTAAGTTTCCCCATTTTTTCAGCTGTAGTCAGGAGTTACAGAGCAAGGAATGAGGTCTCATAAAATAAGACTCCCTGTCACAGTAAGCATGTTTATAATTTAGCCAGTGTCACAAATAATATGTGACATGGTAAAATTGTGACCCTTACACACCCTTGGATTGCTTCACGTATCCATGGGACATATTTCACATCCACATGGAAAACATCCCTTAGAAAGTGACCGGGGAAGGTGAGACTTTTAAAAAAAAACAAACAAAACAAATCTGGAGGGCGATTACATGAATGTTTTGTCTGTCACATTGATTTTGAATGAGGAAGAGGTTGAGGTTGCTTCTCACTCTTAGCACAACTAAATCAGGTTTGTACTTCTGCCTCTTAAACCTCAAATGCTGGAAAGCAGAACTGTTTAAGCTTGAAGCTTTGCAAGATGGACTTGCCAGATGACAGACATGGTATCTGGCTAATCCAGCTTCTTTACAAAGTTAGCTAAACAGTGAATTTAATGTAATGTAACATACAATTTACAATCAACATTTTCCTCTCCTATTAATCAAATTCTACTCTTTCTAGAATGGTTTTGCTTGAGGTTAAATAATTGGTCCAAATCTTTGTACTTGCTTTACTACTCCACACCAGTTCAAAACTCATTAAACAATATAAGTAACAGGCAGGTATCACCTACCTACAATATCTATGAGGACACTTGGTTCACTTATTTGACAAGATATTCAAGGAACTTGCCATTTGTATTCAAATAAAAAAAAAAAAAGACTTAGTCAATTTATTGAAATTTATGATTGGTTTATTTTTATTTTTTCTAATAATAAAGACAAAATGAGTTTTCAATCATTTAAATCCTGCCTGTTTTTATAGATTTTTATTTGTCATGTGATGAATAGGAATGTTGTGCCTATATTTTATAAATAACACGCTTTATTAAAAAATGGACTAACAATGATCAATAAATAATTTGGGTTATTATTTATATTTTTTCCCTTAATTCACAATTAGACAAAAAATCTAATGTGCATTTTCTTCTTTTAGGTCTACTGCCACTGAAGTTAAATTGTGGCTCAACTTTTGAAAAATGGCAGGACTACCCTGCATGAGGGCTCTTCTGACTCTTCACAGGTCACTGACCTTGCAGCGCTGCTTTGCACTGATTCCAGCTCAGTCAACGTCCACCTGCCCTCCTAGGAGGCTTTGCAGTTATGCAACAGAAAGCAGTCGTACAAAGCCAGTGGTCCCGGAGAATGACTCCCTGCTGGAGAACCTGAATCTCATGGGAGTGGATGTGATGACAGCACGTCAGCGCCATCCCGCAGTGTTTCGTAAAGCATCCACCCATGAGCAAGCGCTTTCAGAGTTCCTTCAGAACAAAGGGGCCAGTCGAAAAGTAATAGCTGGAATCATATCACGTTACCCACGTGCCATCACACGCCCAGTTAACCTCATTGAACAGCGCTGGGAGCTGTGGAGACATTTCTGTAAAACTGATAAAGAAATAATATACATCCTGAATCGCTCGCCTGAGCCTTTCTTCCGCTCTAGCGACAATGAGGCTTTAGAGGGGAATATAGCTTTCCTGACCTCCCTGGGATTTAACTCAGAAGACCTCCATCTGTTAATTGCAACAGCACCACGGGCGCTCTCCAACAGTCTAGAGCTCAACAAGCAGACAGTGAAGTTTCTGGAAGAAATATGTGCTGAACTGGGAGGAGAAAATCCACCACAGATTGCTAAAAACATCATATTTAGAAACCTTTTCATTCTCATACGAAGCACCAAAAGGCTCAAAACAAACGTAGACACCCTCAAAGCTTCTCTTCAGTTTAGTAATGCAGAGCTGCTTGATTTTTTTCAAGGACATGGAGCTGATATTCTGTCTCTTTCCAGTGAATATTTGAAGAAGACCATAGCTACTTTACATGAGAAGCTGGTTGCAGCTGGCTGTCGGAAGGCTGACATTAAAGAACTGATCATCAGTTCTCCATTTGTTTTGCACATGGGACCGAACACTCTAGGCTCAAAACTCGACTGCCTTCTAAATGGTGGAATAGCAATGAAGCAGATACTAAGGAAGCCAAAGGTGTTGGCCTACAGCATGCAGAACATTGCTGGACGAATAAAGGAACTTAAAAAAGTGGAGTACGACTACAATAAGAATGGCATCGGAATCCTTGATTCTAGCAAAAAACGGTTTGATGCAAAAATAAAAAGACTTGAAGGGTTGCTGGATTTATGACTTCGATGTGAGATGGCACTTTAGCTTTGCTTAAAAATTTGAAAGATTTTTGTATTTTGCTTCAAGGTTTTGCTTCCTCATGAATTCTCTGTTTTGGATACAGGTTAGGACAGGGGATAAAATTGGAAATAGAGGAGAGAAGGTGGGCTGGGGACACATTCTGACTGCTAATCCATCAATGCCCCAGAGTATTGCTAAAATTAATACTTTTGCAGAACTTAGCACACCCCTTCCATTTCAATGTTTTAATAATTCCAATAATCCATAAACCAACACATTCAGTTATTTTCACATGTTTTACAACCAGCAAATCCCAACTGATTAGAAACTGACCTAAAAACCTCTTATAACAGTAAAGGTTACAAAAAATGCTCCTCACCTGAATACATGTGGATGTTGTTTTGACAGAGACACAATTTTTTGGGATACATGTGATTTCTTTCTTGCAATAAAAATGACTTACAAGCAACAGACTATGATTTCAGTCATTTTTCATATTTGATCTTTGTACCAATGAGAAATCTATGTTTTGCATGCTAACCTCTGTTAAAGTTCTAACTCTAATATCCTGAGCTTTGGAATCATACAAACTGCCCTGACTTTCAGCCAATTCTGAATGAGGAAAACTTAAAGAGTCTCAAAGAATAAGCATTGTTTATTTATTTAATTTTATTTGATAAATAGCATATTTGATCAGTATCATTTGAGTTAAAGAGGTATTTGTAAGAGATGACACACTTATTAGGCAAAAAGTTTCCAGATAACATAGTCACTTGTTAAACTGAGAAACACATACCCAATACCTGCTGCACGTTGAATTTTGTAGCATACTGTAGCCAACACATTTTTATATAATATAAAAAATGCACTTGATGAATGGTTGTTTGTATATTTCTCTGTGGCTTTGTGATTTGCTGGCACCCAGTCCAGGTAGTACCCTGCCTCTAGCCCAACGTCACCCCAAAAGGGATAAGTGGAGTAGGTGATGAATAGATGGACAAGATTGACTTTGTATCTATTTTAAACTATTCTTTTTTTTTTTTCCAAAATTGATGTCAGTAATTAAATAAGTAAATGAAGTGTATTAATACTGAACCTTAAGGGAGCAAAACTGCGCAGTGACAAATATTTTAATATATATTAAATTCAAAGTAAAGAGATAGAACAAAAAAAAAAATATAGCAGATATAGATACGTTAAACAAACGGAACACTCCAGCAAATATGCAGAAAAGCATTGGTTGTATGTGATAATGGCGCAAAAACGATAACAATACCAGTAATAAAAATAAAAGCAATAGTGATGATGGTATCTGCAAAACAGATGAAAAAGTCTTAGATGTAGTGAGCTACTTTTGTCATGCTGCTGTAACTCAGCTTGCTACTGTTCACCAGGGAGTAGCTTTAGTGTAGTGAAACTATTTTTTTCATGACAAACTGGTAACCTTGCTTACTCCTACAGGTAACTTTCCCATTTCTGCGTAATAGTCGCAGGCACGTATTGGTTCCGGAACTATTGTTGGTCGAGTTGTACTCCCCGGACCTCCCCAGACTGGTGCACATAAGCTCTCTCACGCTAGTGGTCTGTTGCTTTACATGCAGGACATACAAGTAAGGAGAATTAAATTAGTACAGCCTTAATGTTTACGAGAAATTAGTTTGCTTTAAAGGTTAGCTGCTAAAGTGTTTGCTAGCCTATGGATATGTGCGTCAACAGCCATTACGTTAGCTGTTAGCTCGTTAGCAGTGATCTGAGTGAGAGCATGCTGCAGGAGCTGTTTACTGTCACAGCCCCAAATACACAGAGAACAGACTGAAATTACAGAAAAGATCAGCCAGAGGGGTAAGTTTGATCAACCATGATGTTCAGTTTGGAAAAAGCAATATTCATCTCTTTTTTATGTCACCAATGATTATAGTAGTGGGACTTGACGTTATCAGCTGATTTCTCGATGCGTTTCAGAACAAACGACTGGAAAAAGTCTGCGACAGTGGGATGGAAAACAAAGCTGAGGAAAACGCAGAAAGGAAGACCGGTGTAAAGGGCGAGGCTGTGATCAAACCAGAGTGAGTTAGAGCAAATGCGACCACATGCAAGTATTAAATCAAAGCAAATTATTTGTTAAATGTTTATGTGTTTAAAGACGGATGTACACTGAATCACTAAATGTGACAGTAATCACACTGTCTTGTCTGAGGAAAAACTCCAGCAACACTTCTAGTATGAAAGGTTAGGCTCAACAATTTTTATAATTATATTCAGATATCGTTTACATTAGTATACTTAATTATCTTAACTGATATTTTGGGCGATAATGGAGAAGAGCAAGAATGATAATAAACAAACCCTAACAGCCACCCATGTTGCACCACTCAACTCAGACAACACTACTTATTGTTTGTAAATATTATTTTTTGTTAATTTTATTATCCTTTTTCTATTTACAGATTCCTAACAACCAAAGAAAAGTTTCATGGGTTTGTGGACTCTGAATGGCAGGCCAGAAATGGAGCAAAGGCTAGTGACAATGATAATGCTGAAGAGGAAAAGGAGACGCCTGTTGAGGAACCTGAAGCAAAAAAGCTCAAACTGGAGCCTGAGGAAATGAATAAATGGGGAAAACAGGACCGCAAACGACACCGTGGGCAGAACAAATCAAGGCCTCACACCAAATCTTCTGCTTATGATGAGAAACGTCTGTGTCTCTCAGTCATGCAGGTATGTGACATTAACCTACTGTTTAAAAGTTTTCTCCTACATTACTTTTATTTAATTATGGTCGTGACTTTTCACCAACATGCAGGCCAATAGGGAATGTCCCTTTGGAACAAAGTGCCACTTTCTTCATGAAGTCGCAGAGTACATGGCCACCAAACCAGCTGACATTGGAGAAATCTGCTACCTCTACGACACTTTTGGAAAGTGTGCTTTTGGTGTCTCCTGCCGCTTCGCCAAGGCTCACACTACACCTGACTTTAAAACCATGGAGGATGCAGACCTAATAAAGGCAAATGAGGGCAGGACTCCAGTGAAGAATAGCCTGAGTAAAGACCTCCAGAATCGTCTGAGGAAGCGCTCAGTGGCCTTCAAGAAGTCAGAGGAGTACCTAAAAATGCTTTCAAATAAAAAAGAAAAACAAGTCCAACAAGAGAACGGTAAGAGGACTAAAGAGGTATAAGGTGGATTTACTTTTATCAATCATTTATGAACATGATCTGATAGAAGTGTTTTGTCCGTTGGAAATCATATTAGTATTCTGCCAAACTTTTTGCTTTTAGTATGCATGAAAATGTGACCAAAGAAAAATCAGAATCCTAAAATATGGTTGTCCTTATATCTTTTCTCCCCGATACCATATGCTTCAAGACTGAACATTTTCTAGTTGTTTGATTAATTCCGAAAAAGAAAATAAGTGCAAGTTTATAAAAAACTCACAAAAAAACATCTCAGTTAATATGTAGATGTGATCCCATTTCTAAATGGCACTGATTTACCAGGTAGTAGATCCTCAGCAGAAAAATCACAATTTCATGTATTTCAGCAACAATAAATAAATCAGTACAGCAATATTAGTTGCTACATCAGTCACACCAACACATTGTAAACAAAACACGCATTCAGCTCATTATTCAGACCAGTAACTAGCCTATGATTCTGCCATAAGACTCATTCAGCTGTCCCACCGCTCTTCATTCACAATAATAGCTTGCTATTGTATTACTATTATAACCACACATAGGGTCAGCCTTTGAGGGACCCACAAAATTGGAATTTTTGTAGATATCTGATGTACATATAACAATATATGGAAATAACGGAAAGTGATTTTGATTACTCCTACATTATCAGCAAACTTTATGTTTTAACATACAATTGATAAGCAGAACTCAACAAACTTAATTCTAATAATATGTAAGGGTAAACATTAGCTTGCACTTTAATACCTGCAAATACCGATATTTAGCATTGAAACAGTTATCTGCTAATGCCAATATAATACCAATATAATTGTGCGTTTGTATGTTAAAGGAGTTGTAATTTGTGAGAACTGCTTTGGCATTGGTGTAGCGCCACTGTTTTTAGTGGGAAATCATTGTAAGTCACATTTTAGCAAGAGTAGTGCACCCCTACTTGAAAAGCAAATGCTGCTTCATTCATTGTTTTTAACTGAAGTTCTGCCACTGTCTGAATCGCACAAACATCTTTGTAATATTTCAGTACTGAATATTGTGGTTGCGTTTGTGCAGTTTTGATAGTGTGCGGAACTTTGCCTACATATTTTGGTAATTGAAAACCAGGAATTACCCAATATTGCTTATGCTTGGGACTTGTGTTGCAGCCATTGTTGTGTTGAAAAGATATGAGTTTCATTAAATATTTTTTTATAATTGTATCAAAGTTTAAAATTTTGGTATCATGATGAATGCTTTAAGTGGCTGGAAATAATATCCAGGAAGACCATAGTGGACTGAAAAGGAGGCAGCGCTAAAGTAAAACCTCATGGCACTAAGGCAGTCTTAAAGGAACACTCCAACATTTTTGTTGTTTTCGAGTTTTACCTCACTCGTGAGTCCATGACAAGCAGGTAGACACCATTCTTTGATTGTGCGTCCAGTAACGTGAAAGAGACGGCCAAAGCTCGCCAACCACTAGTTAGCTTAGCTCAAACACTGGGAGTATACGGGTAGTGCTTTAGCCTGCCTCTGCCAAAGGTCATCAGATAACTCTAGATGGGTCCTGTGTGCCTGTCGTTACTCATTTTTTACCCCTTTATGTCACGTTATCTTCTACTATCCTCATATTATCTTCTTCTACTCCTAAACAGAGGGTTTGTTTTGTTGACCTACTTGCACAGTAGTTTTCTTGAGAGGTGTGACGTTCTTGAACGAGTCGAGTCTTTTGAACAGCTCTTTTAAGTGAAAGATGAGTTCTGAGTTAGCTGTTTTGTTTCTTATATTTGCAGGCAATTGGCATTTAATAATGGCTTATAAACGAACGGCTCACTCAGAACTACAAATCGGTTCTCATCATTCACTTTCAAAAGACTCGACTCGTTCCAGAACGTCACATCTCTCTGAAAACCACCACAGAAGTAGGTCAACAAAATAAACCCTCTGTTTAGGAGTAGAAGAAGATAATATGAGTAAAAAACGAGTAACAACAGGCACACAGGACCCGTCTAGAGTTATCTGATGACCTTTGGCAGAGGCAGGCTAAAGCACTACCCGTATACTCCCAGTGTTTGAGCTAAGCTAACTAGTGGTTGGCGAGCTTTGGCCGTCCCTTTCTCGTTACTGGACGCACAATCAAAAGAATGGTATCTACCTGCCTGTCATGGACTCAGGAGTGAGGAAAGACACGAAAACAAAAATGTTGGAATGTAACTTTAATTCATCAGCTTATGGCATCTGATCTAGTATGTAGAAAAGATAATAATACATAGGATGTGATGCCTCTGATTTTAAGAGGAAATGAAATTACTTGAGGCAGCAGCACTTGCACATGAAAAGAATACATCATCAATAAAGTTTGAGTACCACGTTGTTCACAGGGGGTGCCAAAATGGACAAAAACTGTAAGCTCAGCAGCTTTATTTAAAAGTGTCTGTCTTAACAATACTAAGGTTTAACAAAGTAAAAATATTAAGGTTTAGTCTTGACACCATTAGGTAATGCTCCTGTTGAGGAAGTCTCTGCAGGTCCAACAGACGGGGAGCAGAATCGGACCACTGAAATAGAAACTAAGGTATAAAGTTCTCCTTAGATAAATACCTTTTTCTACATTTACCATACTTTATATACATCACATAGATTGTTTTCTTCTTCAGTGATTATTTTCTGTTTTTTTTATACAGCTGCAGGCCAGCCCTGAAGTACAACCTCCAGTAAAGACTGTTGGTCCACTCACTGATGTGGATGTCATCAAGTTACGCCCCTGTGAAAAGAAAGAGGTATCTTTAAAGCCAAACATTGTCCTCCATAGTTTACTTCCTTACTCTACTTTAAAGCATAATATATAAGTACTTAATGTTATCATAATCAATGTACAAAATCAAGGCATACCAATGAATACTGAGGAGGATATTTGCACATAAAACCTCTGATGAAGGCACATATTTTTTCCTTTTGTATTAGTTTTATGCTTTTGTCATTAGCAAAGCAGGGCTGAATTAGCCACAGTTTATTTTAGCATGAGTGCCTGATCAGGTAAGTGGATCAGTTATAAACTCACAAAAGAAATAAATTATTCATCTTGATTACTCAAGTAATGGAAAATTAACAATGCAACAACAAGAAAATGAGCTTGACTTACATATGCATGAGTGCTTTTCCTTAGTAATGTAGTTTTAAAATGCAGGTTTGATCTTCAAAACCGATAGAAAGCCACCAGTTTTTAAAAACTTTTGTAAATATCTAAGAAACGTCTGTGTCTTCTGGTTTTTTAGGTGGATTTTCACGACAAGCTTTACCTTGCTCCTCTAACAACTGTGAGTAATGCCAGATTTAATGTTCAATGTATCTTATATGTCCTTCCAATTTCAAGAAATATACCATGTTATGCTTTTTGTTAGTTTATCAGAAATGTTTTGACCTGACATCAGCATTTTATCCATCTCTCAGTGTGGAAATCTACCTTTCCGTCGTGTGTGTAAGCGCTTTGGAGCGGACATCACATGTGGGGAGATGGCCATGTGCACAAACCTGCTGCAGGGCCAGCAGTCAGAGTGGGCCCTCCTGAAACGGCATGAGAGTGAAGATATTTTTGGTGTCCAGGTGGTGATTGTTCAGAGTCTTTAGGAGGCCTCATAGTGATTGAATTCTTTTTTCTCTAATTTTATGTGTGGTTTGTATGACACTAAAGATGGCCTCTGTTCTGATGTCTGTATTCTTTCTGCAGATCGAGGGCTGCTTCCCTGACACGATGACGAGGTGTGCAGAGCTCATCAACAACAACACTGAGGTTGACTTTGTGGACATAAACTCAGGATGCCCCATTGACCTCGTCTATAAGAAGGTGAAATCAATTTTCATTTCCAGTAAAAAGCTCGATTGTTTTCTGTTCAACTTCCTGGCAGTAAGTCTTGAAGCATTTCCTACATTTTGAGGACAGCTTCCTTTGTACTTTCTGCGCCTGAATAGGACTCTGCTTCAATAAGCCTCCAAGGCTGAGCAATATGACCAGAAACTACATTCTTTTGTCTTTCAGCTGAAAGGCCATACAAAATATGTACATATTTTCTCTCTGTGAATAAATAAAAAATGGTTGTCATATTATCAGAATTATAGCCTTTGATATGATTCTCCTAAAAGTTAAACCATTTTTATGCATTTTGCAAAGCCAAAGATCAGACACTTAATATTGGGCAACTTCTTGGTGTCTGTAGTTAAATAAGAGCAAAATCCCACACACTGTAGTAAACAGGGAACATTTCACTTTACTGAGTTTGTAAAAAATGTTTCCTTTTTGTGCCATTTTTTCTGAATGTTGAAATTATCCTGTATCTTAACATAATGATCTTCAATAATAACTTTAACCTAAAGGTTTGTACATCATAAACAGTGTGAATTAATTTGCCTACCATTTTTAATTAAGTTCTATTAACATAAATACACCTCCATTTAGGTTAAATAAATAAACAAAAAAGAAATAAAAAATGAAACTAATATTAAATAAAACAACCAAAATAAACAGCCACAAAATCAAACAAAAATAAACACAAAAAGGTTAGTTCCCTATTTTGACTTAAAACTTAACATATTGTCAAAAATGATTTTCCTGTCAGTAGTTTTTACTGTAAATATTTCTTACAGAGCATTAGATGTGATTCGCATTTTTTTTTAGATCAGTTCTTTAAACATGGCACCTGCCAATGGCTGAGTAAAGTCAGAGGACATATAATTCATTTCCACGCAAAATGAACTACATCAATACAAATAACATTGTCTTACTCTGTATAGTGTTTGAAAATATATCAATTTGTCATGATACATTTTACATTCTTGAGGCCCATTTTCTTAGAAAAAGCTATAAAATATTCCCCAAGAGCACACTGGACATACAGACAATAAAAAAATTTCCACTGTGATTTGGACAGAATAAATAATCAAATGAAAAAAGGGAAGGAAAAATAACTTAAAGAGGCCTTTAAGGGTAAAATTTGATGTTAAGCAGACTTATATGTTTTATGACTGTGCTTAGAACAGTGAGCTGTGTCAAACATTTATTTTTTAACTGGTGGTGTTTATGTACTTTCCCTCATCAGGGTGGAGGCTGCGGCTTGATGACACGCACTAGAAAGTTTGAACAGATCATCAGAGGAATGAACTATGTAAGTGCAGAGCGTCTTACTGAAATTCCTGTCTTAAGTCAAAGAGTAGTTAGGAATATTTCCTTTCAAAGGTCCTGGACGTCCCTTTGACTGTCAAGATCCGCACTGGTGTCCAGGAGAAATGCAACATAGCACACAAGCTGATCCCTGAGATGAAGAATTGGGGAGTCTCCATGATCACAGTAAGTCTTGAGAAGTCATTAAAGAATCATATTATTTTACATGAGACAAAGAGGAAGTTTTGTTTGTTACGCAAGAAAGGTATCCAACAATAAGTTGTGATTTTAGCATATTTGTGTTGACGCTTTCTTTTTTCATCTAGTTACATGGCAGATCCAGAGAGCAGCGCTACACCAAGTTAGCAGACTGGGATTATATCACCACCTGCTCTAAGCTGGCCAGTCCAATTCCTCTTTTTGGTGTGTGAATTTTACTAGACTGCAGCTTCATAGGCTTTAATACAGATCCTCTTCTTGTGCCGGAAAACTATCATAGGATCTCAAGATTGTAAAAAGACAGACTTACAGGTTGTAAAAGAGTTTATTGTTGGTGATAAAACACATTTATCATCCCAGGTAATGGAGATATTCTGTCCTATGAAGATGCCATGAAAGCCAGAGAGACTGGAGTGTCTGGCATTATGATTGCAAGGTCTGTGTCACATCCAGTATACACAAAATACTGGAAACACATAAATTTTTCCATTTACTCATTGTATCAGCTAAAGCACCCACAATTACAAGCTAAATAATGTTTATACGGAACTCATCTTGGACATCAATATAAAATACCAGAAAATTTTAGTATGTCTGACAGTAATCGAGGTTCGCTCTCTTTAGAGGTGCTCTCATCAAGCCATGGATCTTCACTGAAATAAAGGAGAGCAGGAACTGGGACATCTCGTCCAGTGAGAGACTGGACATCCTCAGGGATTTCACAAACTTCGGTCTGGAGCACTGGGGCTCTGATACTCGAGGTGTGGAGAAGACTCGCAACTTTATGCTGGAGTGGCTCTCCTTCATGTGCAGGTATGCACCCACAAACATTGAATATGCTGTGATCATATATCAAAGCTGGTATTATTGTTTGTATTGTTAGTACATCAAACCTTTATTAGGAGCAAAACAAATGATCTATAAAGAAAAAATAGACACTTGGCTTTTACAGCATTTATACCAGGACATAATTAGATTAGAGAGGATGGGGTGCTCATCGTCTGCACACCCTGTGAATGGAGTTTCTCATCTCAGTCCCATTTATAAAAGATCCCGATGTTTCTCTCATAGCTCTGCACTGACAAAGGATTTTAGTTTTGGTTTCTCTTTTTTGTCTCCTCACTTTCAGGTACATTCCTGTGGGCTTATTGGAGCGAGTGCCTCAGAAGATCAATGAACGACCTCCATACTACATGGGCAGAAACTACCTGGAGTCACTGATGGCCAGTCAACATGTTGGAGACTGGGTCAGAATAAGGTGAGCATAAAACTGTTTAGAAATGTAATTCATAATCAAGCAATAAAATTAACCTCCATTCATTGTTTAGCTCACTGTTTTCATACTATGTACTCTTTACAGTGAAATGCTGCTTGGACCTGTGCCGAAGAACTTCAACTTTTTACCCAAACACAAAGCCAACGCCTACAAATAAATTCATCTTTGTTTTAATTTTAAATGTATAACTTTTTGGTTTTTCTCTTATTTACTAGGAAATTGAATTCAGGAGAGAATATCTTTTGTTTTATTGAAAGAAGACTAATATAGTCTGTTTGTGTGATCTGTGTGAGAAGTTGGTATGACCTGTGGGGCCGAAGTAAAACATACACAACACATTGATGTACTTGAATCATGCAATAAAATCTTTTGCCACATTTAAGAAATGTTTATGTTTTTATTACTCACTGTAGAGTTGCATTAGTAGTGAAAACACATTGCTGCTATGATAAAATGTTGATGAAATGAATTTGCTTTTTCTTTTAGAAATCATCAGAATGATGGCTGTGGTTGAATTTTTATAATCTAAAAAGTCAGTCAATGAAAGAGGAAGCATAATTTCATTGTCAATTTCAAATCATACACATGGCTAGTTTAGAATGAACTTTTTGCAATATTCTTTTTCTAATGGACATCATTATAATGTACAAATGTAGAAAACAAAAGATGTGCCATAAAATGTTTTTGTAGGAGGAATGCTGAATAAATGAGGGGACTTAATCCTTAGGGATGATTGTGTGTATTTTACATACTTTTCATTCTGTACTTTTTGATACTGTCTGAGTTTATGCATATGTCACGATTTTGGCAAGAGTGTATTTTTATCTGATCTTGTCATTTCAAGCTCATCTTCTGCAGTAAGTCTAGTACACAGTGAACTAACAAGTGTTTCACTCATGCTGTTAAGTGTAAAATGTGCCAGTACAGATCATAATGCTCGTAAGTCAGTGTTACTGGCATTCATTGACCTATACCAGGCTGTAATAATCCAAAACAATAATATACCTTGGATGTAGTCGATTTAAAATAATTTGCTTTCTATTTTAAAAAAAAAGTGTTAATTGAAATTAAAATATCATCAATGTATATTTGTTATAGCTTGCCTTTAAAACTAGTTTTGTGCTTAGTGGCACAAGTGTGACCAGTTTTAGACCCGACCCTAGGTGTTGTATGTTTATTTTTAACGTTTACAGTTAACCTAAGAACGTCAAAATGTTAGAAATACATTATAGTTTAGTCAGCCTACCACTCCCTTGACAAGCACAAGGACAAATATTTAGAGCCCTAAAAGTAGCAACTACATTTTACCTTATTGTTGACATTTGAGGCCAAGAACCTCATGTGACAACCTCAGAAGACAAATGGCCGTTTCAGTCTACTCTAACCATCTCTGAACATGAAAAAGCCAATCGGCGATTGTCAATCATGCACGTGACGTTAATTGATTCACGACCGCCAGGTGCAACCAATCAACCTCAGCACTACATGCAGCGCGGCAGAGGCCTCGTCCTTATCCGGTGTTCAGCAGCTGCAGGAGGGCTTCACTTGGATCCATGGCTCGGTTCGGGGTTGAGCTGCTGGTGGTGCTGGCTGGGACTCTGCTGCTGGGTTCAGTTCAGGGATGGGAGCGGATCACTGAAGCCGAATTAATAAACATGTACCAGACAGGAGAGCTGCTGAGGCAACCACAGAGCACCCCAGCGCCAGGTAAGAGGTTCACTGATGAAGGACTGCAGGGGTCACAATTAATGTATTTTTCAAAGGTCGGTTTAGTTCGAGACATTAGCCGTGGGGGGCGTACTTAAGAAAAAAGTAAGTTAATAAAAATTATAATTATTTTGAACCAGTAAACAGTATTGAAAGGAAGGAGAGGTAAGCCCCTGCCACCAACAACGCCGCCAGCCACATGGGGCAGCTGAGGTATTTTGGGCTGCTTCTCTCTGAGGCTGTCATGCTTTTCATCAATGATCTTGATCCTATAATACACTCTATTTTTAAATTCATGGTTAAACATTGCCGTCTAATGACTGCTCATTCAACATTCATTAAATTTGTTAGTCGATTATCACTGCAATGCAGAGACCATCAGTGCAGGTGCATGTCTTTTTTTTTCAATTTTAGTATTTTCCTTGGCTTTTTTTTAATGGTAGAGAATTTTTTTTTAATCTTACTAATATAAATTAACCTTGCAAAGTAACTGAATTCCCCTGATTCCATGTCTGTCACTAGGCAGATTTATCTTGTAACACCTGAAGCTAAAATGACTGTTTCTAATCAGAAAATTACAGAGCATTTTCAGCATCTTTAAGGAAAAAGAGGCAGTAGCCACCAGTGTGGGTTAGTTCAATTGTGCTGAAGGTTAGGACTGACTGTGAGCCTCAGACTGGCCTGTAGTGAAGTAACAGGACATTGAACTAATCACCTGACAGTTTTGAGATGTCACCCAAATGGACATAAAATGATAAATAATGAAATAAAAAGTACATCTGGTTCATAAGTTTACCTATGGTTAAGACGGTCTCAAACTTGTTAAAAATAAATCCACTGCATGATATAAAAGGGAAAGTCTTGTGCAATAAACAAGCACATCAAAACTCAAACTGTGCTCAAAATAAAATGTGTAGTCAAAGGTTTTCAAATCGTGTCTTTGCTTTTAATCATGTTAGATATTTCTTTTTAAATTCCAGCCTCAGTTTTTCATAAATCTTGCCAACCTTGGTGCTAGGGTTGGACGATGTGGCCCAAAAGTTAAATCTCAGATGTCTCCATGCAGTTTAAATAACTTTTAATCTAAGAAAAAGCTAGAAATGACAAATTGCACTCTTGAAATTTTCAGTGCAGATTTTAATGCTCTAAAAGGCTCTGTTTGTTGGACAAAGAGGTTTGTCTATATTTGACAGTTTAAAAAAATCTTTAATTGATGATTCAATCTTTAAAATTTATTCAAGCCCAGACATGGACCTGTACAAAAAAGGAACAGGCCCTTTTGTCATACAGGGAGAATTTTTAGTGTTTCTATCTTGAAACAATGTCACAACAAGATGTCTATCTGCAGGAAACATGAGGGAGGGTGTTAACCACAGAAGCTCGGGAAGGAAAAGGGCTGTGGGAGTAAATCAAGGACGGAAAACTTTTTAAATCATCTGCAAATAAAAGGAATTGATGAAATCCATTTATATTCCATAATTGGTGTTATATTACTCTTACCTGTTTTACCTTTCCTTGAAAAGTTGCTGGTATAAATAAATATATAAAAACAAGCTTAAGTGTCTAATCCTTCAGAGGGATACCTATAGTGAATATAAACTGGTCAGCCAAGTTTTTAAGAATTTTCATTTCTGTCAAACTGCTTCCTCCAATAGGTGAAAGTGAATCTGATGATGATGACGTTCTGGAGGATGCTTTGTCTGAAGCTGGAGGTACCACCACTACCAGTCAGGTCTTCAACCCTTTTGCTGGCCGTGGATTCCATGTGGACATTGAAGACTCTGGTCCAAGCAGCTCCAGTGGAAACGATGGAGGATACCATGTGGAGTTTGTCGATGCCTCTGAAACAAACTGGGCCACAGATGATGGTGCCGAGATGGAATTTGTGAAAGCCCCTCCGAGGAGCTGGATCAGCAGTAGCACTCCTGGTCCTGGTGGGCTGGATGTGGGTTGCAGTGAAGAGGGCTTTCAGATAACTCTGCTGAGTGGTCCATTAAGTGAGGTGAAAGTGTTGGGTATGTACTTTTAACTCTTGGCCTTTTTGGGGTTATCTTTGTGAGGCTTTCTGTAACATGTCATTATGTTCCCTTGCAGGCTCAAATGATCTGCTGTCTGTCACAGAGGCTCCTGCATCTTGTGGTTATAAAGTCAATCTTTTCACAAACACCCTGAGTGTACCCTTCACTGGGTGCAATGTGAAACATGTGGGTTCTCGCATCATAATGGTATAAATCCAGAGTGGAATAGCTTCAGATACTGACTCACCTATTGCATTACAGGGTGACCATTACAGTCTACAGCTGCTGTTCGTTGATGAGTTTGGTCAGCCAAAATTTACAATTGCATCTTGTGAGGAAGTCCATCAGCCTGATCTGGCCTTATTTCCCCGTGTCGGTGGTCAATCCACCCCTACTAAGAAGTGCACTAACCCACCCACCACACCATCAAAGGCTAAAAGTGAGTGTAGAAGTGCTAAACAAGCCAACTTTTTTTTTTTTTTTTTTTTTTTTTCCTTCCCCCTCCAAGTGTTTGGAGAGAATCATAAAGCTTTCATTGTTTTAGATTGTGCTGTTGCCACTGGGGAGCGGGTGACCTGTGGTCAGTCTGGAATATCCTCTGCAGACTGTGAGAAGATGGGATGCTGTTTTGACTCTTCCACGTCTGCCTGCTACTACCCGTTAGATGGTGAGGCTTCTCTTGACTGTGGTAAAGTGAGCTTTATGTGCTACTTTTAAAAATGGACTTTTTCCTCCAGAGTGCACCGGGGATGAACACTTTGTTTTTGCCATCCGATCTGACTCTGCATCTGCCCCTGTGGACCCCACCAAGCTTGTGATTCCTGCAAGTCCAAACTGTAAACCAGTCATTGTCAATGACAAGGTCGCCATCTTCAAGTTTAAAGTCACAGAATGTGGAACTAAGTCTTATGTAAGTACTTGACTACATAAAAACAATTTAAATTACAATGGTACTTTTGTGATGTCCCGTTTGGAGTGACTAGTTTCGTATAAAACTTGGGCTTAGCAAGACTTCAGACCTTAATGTCTTTTGTAGCAAACAGTTTTTGTTCTTCTGAAACTGAAATTCACTACACTCATTCTAATATACTGATGCATTTTTAAAAATTGGGAGCATGTCGTGCATTTGTGCACCATTTTTGAAAAACTTGTCAGAGCAGGTTCTGATTTTTTTCACTTTCTAAGTCCTATTCAGTGTCATTTCAAAGAAGGAAAGTGGCACAGCATGAGCCCCACATGCATTCATGGACCACTTTTTGCATCCCCTCATGCTGCCACACTGTCTTCATTTCACCTTTTGCAACATTACAGCGGAGGCAAAACCTTGCAGGAGCATATTGTATCTCAAACTGCAAATGATTGTTTGAAAAAAAATCTGTGCTGTGGTGGAAGTTTTCTCTTTTGATGCCTAAACTATTCTCAAAGAAAAGGTTAACATTTGTACTTGTCAAGCATGTAAAGCAAGAGACTGAGCTGAGAAGATGCCATAGTTCTTGTTGCAGTACCAAAAGAGCTTTTTTTTTTTTTTTTTTTTTTATTTTATTGAAAGGTTCTACTTGTTTCAGTATGTGAGCACGTCAGTCTTAAACTTGCTGGTCTCAAAGGCCATATTTTGCAAAGCAACTTTTGTGACCTAGAGGGGCTTTAAATCCATACCCATTTATCTTGCAGATGGTTGGCGAGACAAAGATCTACCTGGCTGAGGTGCAGACGGCTGTCCAAGCTCTGAACCTCAAGTATGGCATTGTGACAAGAAGTGATCCCCTGAGGTAAATGGACAAATGCATACTGTAAATCCAGACTGCCACACATATGACTGATCTGCCAAAAGTTTAAAACCCGAAGTACAGTGACTGCACTCAAAGCTTGTGGAGTTGTGCAGCTCACTTATTGTAGGAGACTTTCCCTAAAATGACTCCCTACAAGGTAAACTTAATGGTGTACCACTGACTCTTAAATCTGAGTGCTGACTGTGGCAATACGTCATGAACAGTTTCATGCAATAAGTGGTGGTCACTGCCTGACAGAATTGTTTTCTTAGAGTCACAAGACATGGTTTTGTTTAACCCATGCTGACTTGTCTCTGTAGGTTTATGGTTGAATGCAGATATGGGAAGTCAGGCAGTCCTTCACAGTCACTGGCTAGTATTGGCTATATGGTCAAGACCCCCAGTTCCAGTTTACCCTCAGAGGTCATCTCAAGTGGATTATATGGTGTTCAGCTGAGAATTGCGACAGGTTGGTATCCAAACGAGTGGAGTTTCTCCCAGGTGGGGGTGTGGGGGTGTTTAATTTTAGCTTTAACCAAGTTTTCAATTTGTCTAACCCAATAGATTCAACTTATTCAAGCTTCTTGCCCACCTACCACCAGCCCCTGAAACTACTCCTGGGCAAACCGGTTTATCTTGAACTGAGGCTCAAGTCTCCAAAACCAGATGCAGTAATTCTGGTTAACTATTGTATAGCTTATCCACGCTCTGCAAAGAATGCCCTGGTGCTGGTTTATGAGGGGTAAGACTTATCAGACCCACTGTCATAATTAAAATGTCTGTGCTCTGCATCCACTGACCCCTTTGTCTCATCTCTTTGCAGATGTGCCAATCCATATGATCCAAGTGTGTCCATCCTCAAAGTGAGCGACCTTCCAAAAAACCGTCACCAGAGGCGCTTTATAGTCAAAGCATTCCAGTTCATGGATCAAAAGACAAACAAGTACCTTGATGAAGAGGTAAAACGGAGAGGAAATGTAACTTTCAGGCAATTTGTTGCCAAAGAATGAATAAACTTTATCACTGGATATTTTTCCTTTGCAGATCTATTTCATGTGCTCAGCAGAGGTTTGTAGGACTAAAGAGAAGACTTGCGAGGAGCGCTGCTTCGATGGAAAGGTGAGCGTTCCTTAAAAAAATGCTTTCAGGTAATATTGCAAAGATGTAATCTCTCTCCATTTTACTTCCAGAAATCATAACCATTTGCTGCAACAGAACTTTGGAGAAGTGATGAGATGAATAAATGTTTTAAAATCCAGTTGAGGTGGTGTTTTTGTTCAACAAGATGTAACTGGTGTTCTGTTATGAACATCTAAGGTTAATGTTGTCTTGCTGTTTTTGCAGAAATGGGGTTTTAAATCCTGTGGGAACAAGACATAGCAATTTACTACAGCCTGGAAAGTTGTAAAAAGCTCAAAGCCTAGAGGAGAGCATTTGACTAGTTCTAAAATCTGTACTGACTGAAGGTGGACCAGGTCAGTTGATCCAAAATTACTTAAAAAATTAAAAAAAAAAAAAAAAAATCCCTTATCCAAAAAGTGAACTTGAAATACTGCCTCCATTAGATGTAGAATTTTCCTTTACTGAAAAGTCTTTTTTTTTTTTTTTTTTTTTTCCCTGCACCATTTGCTTGCTGAGGAATTAAGATTTTGCTCACCTTAAGTGGCAGCGCTCATTTGTCTAAATGAGCTGTAGACTGTCTCCCCTCTGGACTCTTGTAAAACAAGGCACTAATCCTGAACAGGGAATGACTGAGAGCCCCCTTGAAATTTGACTGTCACCTCAAAATCCTTACTCAGATGTACTAAATGAGTCATATCAAACTAACAACTCAGTCATCCTGTATTTAACTGATTAGTTTGGAAATCCCTGCACTATCAAACCATAAATTGAAATTCATTGCTGTTGGGATGCCTTTTTTGGCTGAAACATAAAATTAATTTGCAGTACAGAATTGAAGAAATTATGGGGTGTTCTCCTCATGGCCTCTGCCTTTTGTAAAGTGCAGTGGCTTCCAGCTCGTACAATGGTGTCTCTGTACAGAGGAGTCAAGTGATACTACAGCCCAGAGACTGGGCAAACTAGTTATCAGAAAACTAGTGCAGGAAGTGAGTGTTTAGATGCAAATCCAATTTTGTCAACCTTAAAGCAGATGGACCCTCAAGCCCTGAGTTGGGCAGAAAGGTTCTTGTGTATTTCAGGCTACTTTAAGGTTACCTTCTGTAGAGAATTCAAGGTGAAGTGCACTTGAATATCCTTACTATAGAGTGCATGAATTGGTGGCCCATGATGCCTAAACATGGCATCGTTTAGTGCCACGTAGACTGACATAACTGGAAAAGGGCCTGAAACTGCATCTACAAATTGAGGCTTCAGTACAGCCTGATGGCCATCCTCGCACATCTCTTCCTAAAGTTTATGGTATTAAATAATTTTGTGTGTCTCCCAAAATACAAATGTTTTATTGTGATAGCATACTGATAAGGCAGCAACACAAATTTTCTGTTAAACACAAAATACATTGAGGTTGTCCTTTCTGATGCCTATAAGATTACGAGCAAATAAGAAAATGAACTTCAACATGGCAAAACAAATTAAAATACTAAAACGCTAAGTGATTTAAGCCCATGGTTGCAAACTGAAAAAGGGAAACTTAAATCTGATATTTCTGTTACATAATTCTGAATATATCCCCCCATCTATTGCCACTGTTATACTGCATTTTATATCTTTACATGGGGTCCTGTTATAACTTTAGGGCCTGTTCTGTAATGTAGATGGGAATGTTTTTTTGTATATCTTATATGCGTTTATATTTTAGTGGGATATTGTGTAATGTTATATCAAGCCTAATGAAGGAAAATAAAATAAGTCTGCATCTTTTGTCACGGACTTTGGTTTCTAATTATAGCTTTTGCAATGGAATTTTCTCAGGAATTAATGATCAATTAATTTACAAATACAGATTATGAATAAGATTTAAATTTTCTAAAGACCTAATTTTAGGGTAGTTTATATTTCACTTCATGTATCATAATACCCAAGTGTTTGAGTTGTTCCACATTTCAAAGCATTTAATTTGATCTTTTTTTCAAGCCTTTTAAATAGTTTGAGAAATATGTGCCTCAAGACACTGAATTACTTGGGGTTTTATGTTTTAATTTACGTTTTATTACTACGTATGTACTCAATCTCACATTTGTATCATTTTCTGGTTGCTTTGGTAAGATGGTATGATTGCAGGCCTACATGTTATCTAAATATGCTGCTGGTAGTGATTTGCCAAATAGGTTACATTTAAATGCTAAGTGAACAACATGGAAAATCCAAGACCCCAGAAATTTGATATATGGTATTGATTACTCCTATAGATCACTACCAAATGAGTACTCTATCAAAATACTAAGTTCTTTACCTAGACCAGTCAAACCTATCAAATGGTATGGTGCCCTGCAATCTTACACACAGAAAGCACAATTTTATGCCTTATTAATGTCCAAAAATAGTTTAAAGAATTGTTAAAGAATGTAGAATTTATTGTATTTAAAAAAAGATTTATAAATCAGTGCAACATTGTCCTACATTAGTACAGTTGTTTCATTTTTAATTGTTTTTATGAAATAATTGTAAAGTCATCCAAAAACATGACATTCAGTCTTAAATGGAGTAATATCTGTTAGATGCATTTTCTTTGGACAACTTAGAATTGATATCACTCTTCCATCTGATGGTCCAAAGCAAGGATTGGCAACTGTGATAACTAGTACAGTACTGATTTTTGGATGTCTGGTGTTGTCCTCCTCTGTAGTGGACTGCTTCTGGACCTGAGGCATCAACATGACCAAGCATCTGCCGCTCACCCACAATCCTTTGCGACACGACACATTCAGACTGCTTTGTGCTGCGGCGACAGCGGCCGGCCGGAAGTTTGTGAACTGAAGTTTGTCTTGTTGCTGCAGAAAAACACACATATCAGAGGGGTGTAAACGTGTGAGCGTCAGAGGGAACCAGAGGAAGTGTTGGTCAGCAGGGGAGTCACATGTGGACATCAGCTGGACGGAGATTAACACGCAGTGAGTATTTTATATGGGACTGTTAGCTCGGCTCGGCTCGGCTCGGCTCGGCTCTTGTTTACGTGCCAAACGACATGATTGTCTGATAATGTTGGCTTTAATTCGCTTTATTATCAGTCTGCACAGCTAATCCCTCTTTATGTGCTATTGAGGTCAGTTAGCCGACTAGCTTTACGTGTCACCTGTCCAGACTGTCTGGTATCAGATGAACTCTTGCTCTGTAAATGTTATTGACTTTAGCCCTGCATTCATTATGGAGTACATTAAACCTCCAGGGCCAACTCATCTGCAGAGTTTTGGTTAATGTCAGATAAATTACTCTATTAAACTAATGAGATAACTGAGCAGCCCATCCCAAATGTACATACACCGCGACTTATTTCGAAAGTGAAAATTCTATACAAACAGCAATGAGACTCAAGTTGTTTACCACTTCCTGCGTTTTGTATACAGATTTCAGTATGAATGCTGCTATATTTCCTCATCATACTCTCTTCTTCAACTTACTTTAAGTCCTTACAAGCTCTCCTCTACTACCTATCACGCCTTGAAAAGCATGGATGAATGATCTAAACCATGAGCCAAACACTGCAGAGAGATATTTAATGAAATGTTCTCAGTTATTTAACCTCTGTTTAACTCTGGCCATGAGTCTATTTGTCGGATAAAATATATAGTACAAAACTAACATGCAAGTTTAACCACCTGCCTGTTTTTTTGTCTACTTTAGGACATGAAGAAGTGTAATTTAGCATTTTATGATTATTAAAAAGCATCTTCAATCATGCTTGGGATTTTTATTAAGCGCAATTGACCTCATGGGTCTCCTGCCTTTGTTCAGGCTGCAGGTTTCTAACATAATAAAATCATACAATCTAGGAGCAAAATGCTGAATTTAAAATACCACAAAATAGGGAGTAGGAATTTAGACAACAATTGTAATGTTTAAACTCGTGGATCATGGTGGAGCAGTTTTCTCAGCAAGAAGATTTATGGCTCAACGTCCCATCAGACAGGGCCTCTGTGGAGTTCATATGTTCTCCCCGAACACACAAGGGTTTCCAGCTTCCTCCCACATGCACATTAGAAATGTTCACACAGACAGTTACTCGGTCATTCTTTTAAATCCTTGAAACAAACACATTAAAGGTGATAAATCACAGGGGTTTAAACATTATGGCTGAAAATGGGCCTGCGTATGAGGAATCACATTGAAGGTGACAGGTCACAATGGTGTAAATGTCACACCTTGAAACTGCAATACAAATGAGTCTGAACTGTCTTCCCTGTGACCAGCCGACCATTGGTCCAGGGTCGATGGACTTGAGCTTGTGTCATGTTTTTCTTTCCACACCTCCATTTCATTATCTTGTTGATTTTAATGGTAAAAAAAAAAGTTATAAAAAGTACAGTCCTTTAAAAAAAATACATAATTTTAGAGGATGACTTAAAATCATTCTATCATTAAATGATGTGAAATTAAATAAATGAATGTACCGGTATGTCCTTTTATTGTTTCCATGCTTAATAATGCCCTAAATATTTGATCATGCATTGGAAACATTTTCAGAGTAGTTAGGGGAACTGCTCCGTTCAAAATCTCTGTCTAAAGCTATTACATGTTGTCTCGCTAATGTTTAGTATTTTATGCTGGTATTTATTTCAGATTAAGTTTAATTAAACCTCTTCAAAGACATCCTATGACTTACTTAAGTTAGTCCGACAGAGTGAAGAGATTTTAACTTTGCTCTCCCATTTTACTGCCTGAAATGTCATGACTCAGTTTTTAGATCATGTCACAGGTCTTCATGTATCATCTTAGGGGAAGTGGCCTTTTTTTGCAGCCATGCTGTGATACACTTTAGATATTCTGTTTTTTCTTTAGTAAGAAACAAACAATATAATCTACAAAATATTTCATGTATTAAGTCAGCAGGAGTACAGTGTGCATAATTATCTAATTTTCCTGATATGAAACTTGCTCTTCTGGCTCCATGAACAGCTCTGTGTGTATGACAGAGGAGCTGTAAAGACTGCCACGGTCAGCAGGTTTTGCCGTGGGTGTGGTCTCTGTGCTTCAGTAAGACAGCAAAGGGTGCAAGATACACTCTCACTTCATTCTGCCTGTTCAACCCTCAGCACCTGTCACCAGCAAAGATGGCTTATCTCCAGACACTGTTCAGCTATGTGGACGAACACCAGGATCTGTATGTAAAGGTAAACTACTTTTTAAGGCATTTAGATGTTGGTGTCCAAAGTACGTCGTTTCACTTAGTGACCTGTGGGTGTTGTGGTCAGCTACTTGTTGTGATAGTTTGCAGACAAATGTTTGCTTTTGCCAGTGATTGTGTTTTGATTGTTGAATTCCAATCAACCCTGTAAATCATTCGTCTTTGTTAGTGTGCTGGAAATTGTTGAAACCTTAGCCGCCGAAGCAGTGAAATAAGCTGAATCTGGTTGTATGCACGCTGTACAATCACATATTTTTCTGCAGTTTATTTTACCTGCTTCACCCACTGTAACGTGTACATTTCACTGGTTCCCTCATGATTTGTCCTTATTGTTGCTGTTATCTCTGTAAAGCTACTCAATCCTGGACATTTGAAGAATCAAGTTAAATTCTTGAGATATTAACACAGTGATGGGAAGGCAAAGTAAAATAAAATGTATGCATGCATATCCTCAGAGGGTGTGCACAGGGGCTTGCTAACTTGAGTTGTCCTCATTAATTTGAAATGAAAATATCAGCTTTTCTGTACACAATATTCCCCTATTATTCATGATGATTCATAATCTTTAATATTCATTCATTTTATTTAGATTCTTTTAAGCTGTTACTTTCTTTTACTTCCTGTCTCCACAATCATCAACAATATTTGTAAAAGCAAAAATGAACAGTATATTGTTTAAGATTTTCACTGTTATTTGTTACCAACAATATGTCTGTCTTCCATTATGAATAGTCTTCATAGTTTCTATAATTTTTACGTAATGTAAAGGAGATATCCTAAAATACTTTCATGTACAGACCTTGATAGAACCCCTCTCTTCCCTTAAAGCTCATAACCCCCTGGATTGTAGGGACTCTTTGAAAATCACTGGACTGTCACAAAAGTCAACCAGATCACTGGGGAGAAAGTCCTGAAAGGATTTCTAAACTATGCCATCTTAAATGTTGCTTTCTGAGTAATTGATTGATTGATATATCAATATTGTTAGAAACAGAGAAATAAGGGCAAGATTCAAAAGCGCACACATTTGACATGACATTTCAAACACTGGTCACAGGTTTTAAGTGTCCTTTATTGATCCTGTGCTCAGGTATATGGCTCCATAATTATTTTTATGATTTACTGGTGTAGAAGAGAGTACTCTATTCAAGTATTGATCCCTGTTTCTCATCATTTTTCTATCTTCCCAGCGCCTGGCAGACTGGGTGGCAGTCCAGAGTGTGTCTGCTTGGCCAGAGAAGCGCGGGGAGATAAAGAAGATGATGGAGATGGCAGCCAAGGACATCGAGAAGCTGGGGGGAACAGTGGAGATGGTGGACGTTGGCAAACAGAAGGTCAGAGTGTGAAAGAGTCATTGGTTGCTTAAGTTGACTGTTTAACTTCCTGAGAAATACAGTTCAGATGCTTATGGTCAAATATTGCTCCAATAAAAGTTAAAGTCTGTTCACTCAGCTTGATGAGATGATCAGATGATTACTTGAGTTTACTCGAGAACTGTGTTTGAAAGTACACACGTTTCCAAAGTACTCAGAAAGTGTTTTATTTTTGCTATGAATTACTTTGTTGTACATAGGTTTATATTCTGCAGTGGTCATGTTTATTTAGACAGTATTATTTACATTTTTTTAACTCAACTACAACAGATTTCCAGGTTTTCAGCTCCAAAATGGTACTAACAACAGATAAAAAGGAAAACTGTTGACTAGGTTTTACATACTGAGAAATATTCTAGTTTTTTTAAACAGCTGACAAAAAGTACAATGCCTCATAAACTCTTGAGATATTTGGTATATGTTTCTTTTCTTGTGCAGCTTTGAGCTTGTATCACTTTTCTTGTGTCTCTGACTACTCAAAGCGCTTTACGCTGCAGGTCACACCCATTCACTCACAGATGGTTCAGAGTTTCGATCTAAATTGTCCATCAGTGTAAGCTAACACATCCATGCCCTGTCACACCCACACGTCCAATGCTGCATCACACCACTGAAGTAGCATTGGGAGCAACTTGGGCTTAAGTGTCTTGACCAAGGACTTATCAACATTTGGCAGCGGGAGCTGAGCTCGAACCTGCAACCTCCTGATTACTGATAGAACAAATCAAAACTGAGGCCACTGGCGCTAAAGCTCCTTTTGGCATATTTTTTCACTTCTCTTCTGTGGTACAAGTAACTGGCACAAATGCTGTGTCTTTGGATAGTACTGAAGAAAGTAACAGAAAAGTCATGAGTCAACAAGATCATTCATAGAAAAGTGCTGGAAGGGGATGCTGTTGGCCGAGTCAGTTACAGCCGTGAACTTTCCATGTCATGCAAATCTCGCTGCGTGTAGATGGCCTGGGTTCGACTAGCACACGTGCCCCATTACCTGCGTGCCTTTCCCTACTCTCTCAACCCTTTTCGGCTCTATCCACTGCATCACCACAATACCCAAGTACATTTAAAACATCACTGTCTAGAACTTGCAGCATTGTAGCTTTCACACTAGATTCGTTGAGTGTGTTATTCTCAGTATGAGTTTAGTTCTTTGTTATCTTCATTTTCTTATTTTCTCTAAATGGTTCTTGAAAGGATTCTGGTTTAATACTTCACACTTTACTAAAATGCTCACTGTTACATTTGCCTCTGCCTGTCTTTAGCTCCCGTCTGGAGAGGAGATCCCCCTCCCTCCCATTATCCTTGGTAGTCTGGGCTCTGACCCAGGTAAGAAGACTGTGTGCATCTACGGCCACCTTGATGTCCAGCCGGCTGCCATCGATGATGGTTGGGATACTGAGCCGTTCACTCTGGTGGAGAAAGATGGTGAGAGCAGAACTGTTTTGGTTTCTCTCTTAAGTTTGAATTTCATCCCAAAAGTATGCCATTAAAAACCAAACAAAGCTTCTGTTCAGATTGAAGTAGACTGGAATGTTGTTTTGGCGTGCAAGATGAGACATGATGTGATTTATTATAGGTTTCATTTTCCAGTCTTGCCTGAAACAATGATACGCCTTTTTTTTTTTTAGCAAACTTAAAGGAGCTGCAGATAAGGCAAGACAGAATATGTAGCTCAACAGGTCACACAATCCAACGTTATCGAGCATTGTAACACTTTATTTACAGGTCTTCACATCATCGTCAATTATACCTTGGTTTTACAACTTTGCAACTTTGAATGCCCTCTTTCAAGAGCTCTGAAGTCATTTTCATCACCATGCCTTCTCAATAACATCCTGTTTATATGCTCTTTGAGCTTTGATCAGCCTTGCTCTTGTGGTCCTATCACAGCTTGCTACAAAGTCCAGCTCAGTTACCTCATGTTTTTAGGGCTAAGATGTTTTTAATCACATCTTATCAACACCACCTCACAGGCCAAGTTAGACAAATAGCATTGTATTTTAGTTAAACAGTAGAACAGTCAACTCAGTAGCCGGCTGATTGGCTTAGGTAAAAACTTGTAGTGCATGAATGTAAGATTCAAATGTTGCACAGCATTTTGGTCAGCTTTAAGGTGCATTTTCTCACTTCTGTTATAAGATCCTGATACGATGTGTAATTTATCAGCCATAACTGACCTGCTCAGCTGTTATATATCTTGCTGTACTTCACTGATGATGCATGACAGATAAGTTTTGTAGCAATAAAACTGCATATGTTGGCAGTTATGTTTGGATGACATCAGAAATACACCGTCAGGTTGTGCTTTTGCATTGATGAACCAAATCTTTAGCTGTCTTGAACAAATTCTGTAGACAGTCAGCTGACAGAGAGAACCACATTCACTTCCTTCTGTCTCATTCTTCTCTGCTCAGCTGTTTTATTTTGTTAAGCACTTTGGGTTGCATTTTCTGATGTATGAAAAGTGCTATATAAATAAAGCTTCTTCTTCTTCTTCTTCTTAATCTTGCTTGCATCAGACTTTTTTGTCGAATTGTAAGACACATTTTCTTGACAGAAATAGATCTATTTTGCCCCTTTTACCAATGCGCTGTTTTTTTTTCTTTACTTCAGCGATTTAGCGATTTCAGGCAAAAGTTGATTTTATTTTTTGAATCACATGTTCATCTGCGCTCAGGCTGCAGGAGTTTATAACCTAATAAAATCATACGATCTAGGAGCAAAGTGCGGACTTTACAATTCAAAAAAAGAGTCTGAATATAGAGGACAACTGTAATGATTAAATAGGTAGATCATGGCGGTGCTGTTTTCTCACAGCAAGAAGGTTTGTGGCACAACTTCCCATCAGACAGGGCCTCTCCTTCCTCCTACATGCGCGTTAAGAAAATTCTCATAGACAGTGCAGCGTTCTCTACAAATGCTGAACTCAGGGGAGAATAACTTTGTCCTTCTTTTATAAACCTTTGAAACAAACATACTTCCTGAGGTGTAAATATTATGGCTTAAAACAGGACTGTGAATGAGGAATCAAATTAAAGGAGAGGAGTCACCACGGTAAAAGTCACACTTTGAAACTGCACTGTAAATGAGTCTGATCTGTCAGCTCTGTAACTAACTGACTATCAGTCCAGGGTAAATGGCTTTGAGTAAAACTGCCTGTAAAACTTAAAAGATGCTTTAATGGAGTTTGTGTTTTTGCTTGCATTTATTTGTTTGTTTGTTAGGTAGTTAGTTTGTTTGTGAACTAGATAACTCGAAAACTTCTAAACAGATTTTGATGACATGAAGGGCATGTTAGTCATGGCACAAGGAAGAGGGGATTAGATTTTGGTGGTGATCCGTTTGTGGATGCAGATTCAGGACTTTTTCTAGGATTTATTGTCAGTGTGATATAGGGCTGTTTTCCACATTTTAGGCTGTAACTTGCCTGACAATGTTAGAAATGCCTTGGTAGGGGTTTGTGCTCTCAGAGCACTTCTAGTTATATTTATTTCCAGGTCTTTAAACTAAATCCGTATTTTTCACTGCAGGTAAACTCTTTGGAAGAGGCTCTACTGATGACAAAGGTCCAGTGCTGGCCTGGTTCAACTGCATCGAGGCATACCAGAAGATTGGGCAGGTAAAGCTCACTCTACGGTTTGGTCCCTCATCACAGTTATTTCTTTAATGTTCAATAGGCACTGTGTTGAGAGACACAATTTGTGTCACAAAGTCCAATCTGAAGTGTAGCCACAAATCCTGCTTTGTCATGAATGTGTTATGCCACCCACACATATACAAACCAAGCTTGAGGTGTTTGACCCACACTGTTTGTTTTCCTTCTGAAGTATCAGTACTTTTGGTTTCAGTTTGACCAAGTTCTGTCCTGAGAAACTGGTTCAGCTGCTTATAGTTAAAACAGATGTTGGTGTGGTAAGCAGCATGGGAACATCAACACAGTTCCGGAGTGTTGATTGATTGTCCTTTTAGATAAAGTAGTGACGTGTGGTGGTTTATTTCGGGACAGGAGTATGAGTGGAATGATAATTGTCAGATGCACACATCTCTTTTATTATTGAAAAAGAAAGCTTCTTCTATTTTACATTAATTTCATACTGTGGTTGCTGTTTATCCTGATACAACTGGAATTTATGTCTAGAGATTAGAATAAAAAATATTTAATAATAATAATCCATATCATTTACTTGTATGCTTAACAATTCCCTCATCATTGCCTTACATTTAGTTCCCTATGCCTTGCGAAACAACGATGCCAAACTCACAGGAGTTAGTCAACACAAATGACAACGAAAGAGTGGAGGAAATTATCATGGCAGACAGGAGGCAGAAGCAGATTTATTTTACACAATTTGTAACCAACAGCTTAAAATGAAGTGTCTGTGGTAGTGTGATTTCAAGAAAGGGTGGAAACACCAGCAACAACTGAAGCATTTGTCAAAGCACAGCGTCAACTATCAGGAGTGCCATGTGTTTGGCATTGTTTACACAGAGAATATGTGTAGGGCCTGCTATGTCGTATGCAGAAAATCCACAATAATCTGTCTGGGAAAAGATAAAGACTTAGATTGATAAGCAGGATTGATCATGGTGTTGGTACCAATAAAATCTTATCAATTCCCTTCTCAAGTGATGTATCCCTTTAGAGATCTGCCTGCCGAGGGCGACTTAAGCTTCTTTGTATTTTCCGAGTTGTTTTTTAGGAAAATCTGCATTTTTTAGTGAATTGGGTCTCTGTAAACAGTAGATGAAACCCAGTAACCAAATATATATGATCCTCTGTATTGAGATCTTTAACCCTTTTTTTGGAATGAGAAAGACTCCCTCTGATTATACTTCTCTCCTTCTTGAAACAAAAATTGAGGTACTATTTTACTGTTTAAATATGGTGTTTTTACTTTACTTTTACTTTAAACTCTTGAAAATATCTTACTCTTTGGAAGTGCTTCACTTCTTAAAAGATTTTTCATCCCAACTTATTGATACTTTTCCTGCAAATTTTCCACAAAAAGTTGGGGTGAGGAAAGGAAAAAATAATTACAAAAATACTGATGAAGCTTGCATTATACAAAAAATATCTCTCTGTATACTTCAGAAATAACAGAAGATGGTGTTTATATACACATATATGTATACATATATATATATATATATATATATATACATATATATATATATATATATATATATATATATATATATATATATATATATATATATATATATGTGTGTATATATATATATATATGTGTATATATATCAACTCTTCAACTGAAAAACTGGAATCAAAAGTATAATGTAAATAAATGAAAAATAGGGCTCTGAAATCCTTGAAAATGTAGACTTATGTGACTGTGGCCAGAACTGTTTGTCAGCAGCCTCTGAATTTCAGAACAATAAAACATCTCTGAGTTTAAGTACATATCACATAGAAATTATTTGTTGATGGCTTTAGAGTCGTCAGCAGGATGAGTGTTCAAAGGTCTCTGGATGAATCAGGTGAATGTGTCGCATGTCTTATCTCCTTCACTAAATATTATACAGAGTCACTTCGCCTGTGTCTTCTTTTTTAATCTTGTCTGCTATCTGTGAAATAGTAATGGACCAAAGGGTTGCATAATACATGGCCATTTCAGTTTCAAGGCAGTGTGAGCCTTCACAATGTCACAAAAATCTGATTATTTTACATCAAATAGTAAAAATCACTCTCCTTTACACACTCTAACACCATTTTCATGCAGTCAGATACTATCAGGTGCCCTCAGAGTAATGCTTCCAAATATAATGAAAGAAAAATACTTTATTTATTTTGGATTTAAGAGAAATCTATACAAATGCTTGTAGATAAAGTTGTATGGATTATTAACACTCGGGTATGTCCTGGCAAGAATCTGGCAATGCCATATGTATCGTAATGCCTCCCACATGGATGATGATACGACATATCATGACATCAGAATACTTTAAAAAGTGCAATACATTATGATTTTTCACAAAAAAGTTTCTTGAAAGACCCAAGGTAAAGTCTCTGCTTCAATCACACCACCAGTGCACAATAAAAACATTTGCAATTAAATAACTTAAAACACAAAAGTATATGCTTGAAGCCATTTTTCAGTTTAAAGACAAAAACAGATGAAAAAGTGACAAAGAACCAAGAACCTCTGTTGCTGTTTAAAAATATTGATAATGAATTACATCATGTATAATTAGGTACTTTCTGACTGCAAGACTATTTAAAGGATCTAAATGTTTTAAAGAGGCTTTTATCCCCGAAACAGATTTTAAATTATACGGTAATGAATATATTTACTGTAGTTACAGTGTTACAGTTTCATTTAGCAGATGCTTCTGTCCAAAGCGACGTACATCTGAGGTGTATGTCGCATCTATTTAACTGTTTCTCTTTACACAGTCAATAAATGATACGGCTTCATAAATGTTAGGTTTCCAATTTTGCAAATAAAACCAAAAATATTCCTTCGATTAGCATGGGGTAAGGTAAGCTTTCTTTTAAGGGGAAAATTGCTAACTTCATATAAAAATGTAATTATGTTTTGATTTTTTTGGGCCACCATCAGTCATGGGCCCTCAGAATTTCCCCAACCAACCCCCATGGCACCCCTGCTTGAGTAACATATTCAAGACAATGACTGGTTTTATCTGTTTGTGTTTTTTGTTTACCTTATTTCAGAGGAAAATGTGAGAAAAGACATTAAAGATGATTTGTACCCAACTTGTCCTAGTTAATGTTAAGTCTTTGTTATTGATCTTTTTCTCTCTGTCTTATACTGAAGGAGCTTCCCATCAACATCAAATTCTGCTTCGAGGGGATGGAGGAGTCTGGATCTGAGGGTCTTGATGACTTGGTGTTTTCCCGTAAAGACACTTTCTTTAAGGATGTGGACTATGTCTGCATCTCTGACAACTACTGGCTGGGAAAGACCAAACCATGCATCACCTACGGCCTGAGAGGAATCTGCTACTTCTTCACTGAGGTGGGGTCTGATTGTACAGGCCGTCTATGTCCGTGTAGATTCTCATTCATCCAGGTCATGGTTATCTTGACAATTCAAAAAAAAACAAGGCAACACAGTCCAGTTGCCTTATTTTTTGAATCTTCAAGATACAGTCCCTCTAGCTATTAACTCAATACAATGTTTCAGTAAAACTTCAATGCACCCCTCTCTGATTTGTCATTGCATAAGTTTGTATATTTCAGTTTAATACTGATATTAAAATGATGAATTTTCTGCTAATTTGAAGGTGGAGTGTGGTGACAGAGACTTGCACTCAGGGGTGTTTGGTGGCTCTGTTCATGAAGCCATGACTGACCTGATTGCACTTATGGGTAAGTTAAATTGAGACTTAATTTCTAAACCCCTCACACATATTTAACAGTTTTTATCAGATTTATCAGTCCGGCTTTAGTCAAACGACTTTGCTTTGTTTAGCAATGATGTTGTTTTATGGAGTGTTTGAGTTTCATTCGTTTTTCCCTTACAGGCTCTCTGGTTGACAAGAAAGGGAATATTCTTATCCCTGGTATGAACGATGATGTTGCCCCTCTGACAGAAGAGGAGAAAAAGCTGTATGAGAACATTGACTTTGACTTGGATGAGTACTGCAAAGATGTTGGAGTTGGAAAGCTGCTCCATGACAGCAAGGCAAGGCGTCAATAACAAAAGCATGCAGCCATGTTCTGATCACTGCACTTATTTCATCAGAGTTAAACTTGTGCTGTTGTTGACTCCTCTGCAGGAGAAAATCCTGATGCACCGATGGAGATATCCATCTCTGTCTCTTCATGGTATTGAGGGAGCTTTCTCTGAAGCCGGGGCTAAAACTGTCATTCCTCGCAAAGTCACCGGCAAGTTCTCCATCCGCCTCGTCCCCGACATGGACCCCCAAGTTGTGGAGAAGCAGGTATTATGTTAATACTGATTTTGTCTCGTGCTTTACTCTGCAAATGGAACAAGCAAACCGAATCTCTGCAAGAGAATTAAGATTTTTTTTACTTTACTCATAATCAAACAATAGTTAAATTCTTTACAAGAACACTAATAAGCAGAATGTTTTCCGACTCTTGGAGTTTCCGGATCACCCAAGATTTCATGTAAATGGCATAACAATGTGTCAGAGGATCATTATCAGATTATGAAAAATAAATATATCCATTTTTTATTCAGTTCATACATACAGTTAAATCTGGTTTCTTTTGTTTCATTACATTTGTGTCTGAGTGTGTTCATGAGCACAGGAAGAAACAGCAGAATGACTGGAAGAGCAAGAGCAGTAGGATGCAGGGTTTTGTAGTGAAGCTGAAAAATATTAAATGCTCAAGAAAATGAAGGATATGAATATTCTTCATCTCCTGGATGGAGGGAAAATCGGGTTGTCAATGAAAATGGGAGAGCTGGGGTTTACAAATAGTGTACAACTGACTTTCTGCCACTCAAGCTTCTTTTAGACCAGCTTTTTTACAAGACTAAGAGACAAAACGGCACCACCGGTTCTGAGCCAGACACATTCCCTTGTTTTAATGCTCCTGAAAACAACATTGAGTTTAAGTTTTACATCATGTACATATGGAAAGGAATAAAATGAATGAGAGAATCATGAAAACAGTTTTTTCAATTGTGCATTTCTGAATTGAGTACAGACTTATTAAATCATTTTTTATCATGGCTTTGTTATAGCATCTTATCAGATTGATATTACTATGGACGCATACTGTTTTGTTAGTATACAGGGTTCCTGTGGACTCTTAAAAAGTGTTAAAAGTTGAGAAATTGAATTGAGTGATAAGTATTTCATGCAACTATGAAATATTAAATTAGTATTTATATTAATTAACAGAGTATTGGCCACATTCATTTTTTGCTCTACACTGGGAAACATCATTTATTTCTGCCTTTTAAAAAAAAAAATGAAATGTTGATTTTTTTAAATGCATCTTTATTTTATTTATTTACAGATTTTACTTATTTATTTAATTATTTTACTTGTTGGTTTGATGCTGGTTGCTAAATGTCTTATTGTCTTGATAAACTTTGTGCTGGGTTTATCAGTCATGTCATGACCTCTTGCCGTGTTTCTCCTGAAAAACAAATGACATTTGAGTTTAGTATTTATCACAATCTAAGACTTTTTGCTGTTCTTACAACAGAACATACAGAACAAGCTGATTAATGTCATAATGGGCTTATATTATTTGGAGAGAGTCTTGAAAATTGTCTTAAATGCATTAAATTTAGCCTAAAATATTTTGTTTATAACCAATTCGAGCTTCTAGTGGTGTTTGTATTTTGGCCAATTAACACTTTAACACCGGGCAACATTATCACTAAAGCCAAAAAATCCTGTTCCTCATCATGCCACAGATGTCTGCCTGAAGGTTGCTTGTGTGATTTATTGGCAGCAGAGATTAAAAGTGTCAAGGTTCACCCAAATTACAACTATTACAGTAGGTGAGAAATGTTTAAGATATGAAGACATGCAACAGTAATTTATTTGGTCTTAATTACAAAGAAATACAGTTTGTCCTTGGTCCATGTCAGTTTTCATGAGCAACACCAGTGATCATTACCTCTTAAAGAAGTGTGTCATATTTAATGTCAAAAAGATCTCACAGTCTGTATAAACTTCCCAAAAGTATTTTTGGTGCTTTGATTTTTAACATGTTTTTTTGTCATTATTAAGGTTGTCAGTCACCTAGAAAAGAAGTTTTCTGAACTTGGAAGTCCCAACAAACTGAATGTGTACATGGGCCACGGAGCCAAGGCCTGGGTGTCTGACTTCAACCACCCACATTACATGGCTGGTCGAAAGGCCATGAAGACAGGTACAGAAGCTGAGTAGAAGACTAAGAGAGACTTGTGTGATTACAGGACAGGTCTGCTCAAAAGATGTGCTTCTTTAAATGTGATTATTATATTTATTTAGATAACCCTATAGAGATGCAATGGCTAAATATGATTGTTTTTTTGTTTCTCTCAATCCCAAATTATTTTGATTTTTTTAGGGTTGTACTCAAATTCATATTTTTCTTTGCCCCTCTCCCTAAATCCAAACAGTCTTTGGCGTGGAGCCTGACCTGACTCGTGAGGGTGGAAGCATCCCCGTCACTCTGACCTTCCAGGAGGCTACAGGACGCAACGTTATGCTGCTCCCAGTGGGATCCTCTGATGATGGAGCTCACTCTCAGAATGAAAAGCTCAATAGGTACAAAGCACAAGAAAAAGATTAAGAGTTGACAGATTTAGATTATGGTATTGAAAAACAGAGTTTAATATACAGTATATAGCAGTAGATTATTTGATGGCTCTCTTCTCAAGTTATTCATAAAAAAATCAAATTAAAATGAGATGCACAACTCTTCAATCTCTGTTTGTGCTGTTTTTGATAAATAGCACTCCTCTTCAGTGGCATAAGTTCACAGTTGTTTCCTCTTTCTGTTTCCAGAACCAACTACATCCAAGGGATCAAGATGCTGGGTGCATACTTCCATGAGGTTTCCCAGCTGGAATGAAATGATGCTAAAGGATGAAAAATGTAAAATATGTCCTTCCTCACTATCAGAGCCATAGCCTGAGAATATAATTCGCCTTCCATGGTTATTAGTTTTATACTCACTGCCTCCTGACAATAAAATGTTTTTCTTTGCTACAGTGTGTTTTACTCTCTTATTATTCCTGCCTTACTACAGTGTGTTACTGCAGTTCTACTAAAATGAACCATAATAACACTTATTGTAGAAATAATTGTATCAGAAGACAAATTTGCAGGACAACACTGTGGAAATGTCTCAGTGATATATTAATATCAAGAGATTTGATATTATGACTTTGTTGCTTCATATTACCAGGTATGGGTATCAATGCCACATCAAGCTAGAGAGAAAAGTATAATCCTGTGAAAAAATTTTCCAAAAATCCAAATGATTAGCCTGCTGAACTGATATGCTGCTGACTTTAGAGAATATGATTATCACAAGAGCCCAGAAGACATATGTCATATACTTATGAGGAATAACCATTAAAAGATGCCTGCTTTGCTTTTTCTACATACCGTTTATCTTTTGACACTTCAAGGGGCCCACACTTAATACTCAAATAAAACAAAATAAGGAAAAGTACACAGCTTATATCTGGAATGTATGTAGAACAAAAAAGAAAGCCAACATACTGTGAAATTACTCTTATGCAATTAAATGCACCTATGTATCTATGTTTTCTTCTTTCAGGCATTTATAGACCAAAAATCACCTCTCACTGTATTTTTGCTGAATGATGATACACAAATTGTTTTCTCCAGCAGTGGTTTTCAAACATTTATTAATTCCTGTCTTGTAAATTTACTTTACATGACAGGAATGTGTAAAAAGAATAAATGTATAAGAACTGATTCACAGATTATTTGACTCAATTTTGAATCTTTCTATAAATATAATTTTATTGGAATGTGGATTTATGGTTTTGGACACCTCTGGTATCTTCATATTTTTTCTGTAAATACATGGCAAGAATAAGATATTTTCTTAGTTACATCCATTAGGACCACATGTCACAAAAGCCAATAAGCATGAATATGAAGAGTGCAAAAACTAACAATTTGTGTTAAAAAAGTAAGGTTGAATAAACTGCCCTGTGAATTAAATATAATAATCATTCCTCATATAGACAAGAATTCAGCCTGGTATCTGTCTTTCTTTTCAAGTCACAACGACATGCCTTGCCCCATTGTCCTCTCCTGTGAAACATATAAATATACACCTAGAACTCGCTTTATTGTCCAGCCCTCGCCCAGTGTGAGCTTGTTTGGTTTAATAAATATTTTCATTATCTTAAAACTTCTGATCATTGTTACTTCAGACGTCGGAACAGGTGTGACTGTCCCTTTAAGAAGGAGGCGGGCTCAAAGGTGCATTGAAATGCGTTGCCAGGCTGGCTAAACCCAGGGATAATGCAAACAAAACTAAACATGAAAAAACACCTCAGTGTATCAAAAAAATCTGCCCGAAACTCGTGTTCACATTACACCTCCCTTGTTGTGGGATTTCTGTATCGATAAAGTTTATATCTCACCGATAAAACAGTTAATTAAGAGAACAGGAAGTTACTTGTAGAATGGGGGATACGCACGGAAACCTGGCAACACAAGCTGTCTCTGTCGCGGGAAACTCGTAAACACACGGGTCGGCAAGAAAGCCTTAACAGCGTTTCTGTGTTTTTGTAGTTTTGGAAAGACATGTTAATTTACTTAATATCTGTGACCGCTGTAATCTTTATCGGTGAATAACGAGAAGAAAGGGAATACCTAACATTTCGTCGCTTAAACCCTGAAAATGCTGGTTTATCGCCATGTTTGTGCCGCTCGCTAGCCAATGTTTCCATGTAAAGTCGGCAGTTATAAGGTTTATAATCAGTAAAAGCAAATAAAGTTCAGATATTTTCGATAAGAACTGTATTATGGATCGATACAACGAGGTTAAACTTCTGCTGAAAAGCTGGGAGCAGCAGTTTGTCTCGCAGCATCAGAGGAAACCGAACAAGGTAACTAAAATCCCCCAACTTAGCAGTCCGGAGGTAGCAATAATAGGTAAATGGCAACAGTATGCATTGTATTGATGTAATATTTGTATCTTTGTATGGCTTTCTACATCAGAAAATATGACACTGAGGCAGACTTAACCTGGGGAATTAATGCATCCTTCTTTAATTTGATTTACAGGATGATATAGATCAAGCTCCAGAGGAGACAAGGAGTGAGTACAATCCACAACACGCAGCACAGATTCACAGATGGGGTCTTAAAGCTCTTACATCGAGACAGACACTGAAACAAACAAGCAAAAAAATCAAAATACATTTAGATCTTTTAATTTTTTAGGGTACATTTTATTTCCAGATGAATAAAAGAAAATGGAAAACAAGGCATGGCAGTATAAGCATAAATGTGTTTCCATATGATATGTTACAAAAACAAACTGTACGTAAACATTTCATAATTTATCTGAGACATAATCTACCTACCACTGTGACATGGTGGTTTCAGTAATCTTCTTGACCAGTGATCATCAACTGGAGGCCCCAGGGCCACATCAGGCCCCCCAAAGCTTTCCAATATTGACAAATTCAGAAAATGTGAGAACAAAGTATATTTCAGTTTTTGTAGTATCTTTCTTGTTGTGTAATCCCTACTGCTATTAAAGCAACACTAAAAACATTTTTTAGGCATGACGTATGTTTGATCCGTTTTGCAGAAATCCATCTGTCAGCCACACAAGAGTACAAGCATGTAATTGTCAACACCAGTGAAAATGACATAACGGACAAAAGGAGCCAAAATAGCCCAGTTTCCCTCATATGGTGGGCAGCTGTATGGGTGATAGGGACTGATCTCTCTTTTAAAGGCTTAGACCTTTTGGGATAAAGAAAAGCATTAATATAATAATTAGACTAAAATAACCATATTTTGAATTTGACACTTATTTTTCTACCAGCCACTTAATTTTAAGTGTCTGAGTCATGTTATGCTGCTACTGCTGATAATGCTCATTTTGCTGATATGGCCTTAACAAAATAAAGGCATGTAATATATGCTGGGTGCTTTGATTATGAAGAACGTGAAGGAAATATATGGATAGATTTTATGATCAAAATGACTTCAGTAGAGCTGAGCTTCCATTATACTGAAGTGACATCCAAGTGCTCCAGCACTTATGCCTATTTTTGTAAAACACTCAAATACTGAGAGGGCAGAGCTCTGAGCACTGCGAGCCAGTCACTTAAATCAGAGCAGACTGAGCAAAGAGATTGGACTTCATTTGTTTTTTTTCAGACACATATTCTGCTTTTATTGTGTAGAAACACCACCACTGAAGAAAGGTTGAGCAAATAAATTGAACGAAAACACCCACATCTGGCCGGTGGAAGGTGCATACTTTCAGTGTAGGTTTAAACAGCTCGTGCTCATCTTTAAAAAACACTGTACATTGTAAACAAAAAGGATGATAAATGAAGAAATGGAAAAATAAGAAAACAGACAGAAGTAGGTTGGTTGTATTGTGAGTCTAGAGTTGTTTTAATCAACCCTCTTCTATTTCCTGTTTGTTCATTTTTTTAATCTAACATCAGTGCTTTTTTTCTATTGACTCTAATACATTGCTGAGATTTGCATTTCTCTGTCATTCTCCATACTATATACATTGTATTTATCTTTATACATTTTTGTCTTTCCAGATTTGTACAAAGAGTACCGCGATTTAAAACAAGCTAAAGAAAACGGCAGCAGTGATGCTTCTAGTCGACATGCTGAGCAGTCAAGATCTACAGCTGATGTCAACTCAAGCCAGAAGGTTGAAAAGTTTGTGATTGTGGATCTTTTTTGTGCAAAGAACAAAGACGGTTATCTTAATGTTCATGACTTTCTTCCTCTCATTGATCTGTGTAGGAATCAGACTGTTGGGGTGCCCATCTGAACCGCAGTAAACTTCCTGCGTCTTCACCCAGACTCACACAGCAGGACAGAGACAGCCTGAAAGCTTCAGCCCAGTACTATGGTCTGAAGCTTAAAAGTAACCTGGCTTCACTCAGCAAGGTGACAAACTTATTCAACCCTATGCTGTGCTGGAAAAAGAAGAGAGCATACTGAATTTATCATATCTCTTTTTAGTGCTGTAAGGTATCACTATTGTGTTTTGTTATTTCAGGAGAGACCAGTCTCACTGAGGAAATCTTCAACTCCTGGTCGGGTACCTTTTAAGTCTTTGAAAGATGAAGGACCTGGACAGACAAACAGCCCTGTTGCTGCTGCGAAGACATCTCTCTCTGCCACAGAATCTAGCCCTTTCTCACCAAGGTACCAAATATCAAGGATTTTCAGTTTTGCTGTGTATTGAATTTGTAGTATTTAGTGACACCGATGCCTGTTATGCTGCTTTATTTCTTTTAGCATTTTAGTGACGTTACATTACTGTGACATAGGCACATGATTATTTGCCCTTTTAAACTTAACACAAACTTAGATTTTATTTTTAACAGTTTGTGTCTTGTCACACGTTCATCAGGATCCCCATTCAGTCCCGTAAAGTGCTGCTCTGATACTGTACAACTCATCAAAACCCCACAAAATGATGAATTATAGATGGAGTGCATTTCCCTTAAAACAACATGAGCAAGCATAGCGAGTATTTCCCTCTAATTAAGTTTCAGATTTGTTTTTACATGTCCTCCTGTCCACGTCAGACTATGTTTAAAGCTCACACATTCACTTCTTCATCAGACTCATTTAGGCAATGATACTGAGCAAAACAATCTGAAATAAAACAAGAAGCTTCCCAAGTATGGAAAAGCCATTTGCATTGCTTCATGCAGGCATCTACACAATCACCTGCTCATTCCAAATATTTATTGTTTTGAACCTTTTGACACCGCAAACACATTCATTGCGACAGTGATGTCTTTGCAGGCAATAATAAATTCTTGAAATACAGAAAATAGCAAGAAATCACATTTGGTTTTATTTGGAAGATAAAGAGAAGTCCTCAAAAGTGGCCGTTTTGACTACACCTTTATTCAAAATAAGTTAAACTATCACACCTGTGTGCTGGTCTAAATAAAGGCTGGGTGGGGCTCTCTTTGTGTGTTGCCACAAATAGCTAACATTAGCTGGACATAGCTTTGATAATGTAATAATATTCTCTCAGTGTTTTCAGGAGGAAAATGAGTTGAAGTGTTGTAGTGAGTTGGCTGGGGTTGTTGAGTATCAGTATCTCTCTCATGAATCCTCACTTCTCTCGGTGTAATCTTTTGCCTTGTTTTGATTTAGAGCCCAATGGCAGCAGAAGTTACATATTGTGCATTTAAGAAGAATTATAATTAAGTTATTTTTTGTCTTCACAGAGGACAAAAGCCTTTCCTTGGGTCCCTGGATTCAACGCCTCTACATCGAGAGGAACCTGGAGATCAGTTTGAACCATTTGTGCCCTTCAGAGAGCTGTGTGATGAGCCCACAAATGCTACTAGTTGTCATAGTAACATCACAGATAGCAAGTGTACAACTTCTAAAATCATCGGCCCCCAAAATCAAGCCGTCTCAAGTGTAACCCCCTCTTCAGCTAGATTTTCTTCTTTGTTGACATCACGATCTCCTCCTCAAAGTTTAGGAACTCAAAGAGGAGAACTAGGAGCTGCTGGAAAGTTAAATGAAAGTCTGGGAATTGCAGAAGACAAAAATGAAAACTTTGAAGCTGTTCAAACTCCACAGAAGGGTGTTGGTTCTTTAAACGTGTTGAGAGGAAGTCCACAGATTCATGGACGTTTCAGAGGAGGTCTGGGAGGAAGGCCCTCTCCTGCCAGCAGACTGAGTGTTGTTGATAGAAAGTGGTTGGAGAGGTGTCAGGTATTTGAAGAGATGAAGGCTGAGGAGAGGCCCGGAGCAGGAAACCAGGAGATAAAGCTGGAGGAAATAGGAAAGAAAGAAATGGGAAATGAAAGAGAAGACACGATAGAGGGAGATAAAGTCAGTGGCAAAGTAGACATAGATGTAGTGACGATGAGGAAAGAGGCAGCTGACTTACAAAGGGATGAGGGGATTAAAGTGGGCACTTATGACAACACAGATTGTGATAGTACATTAAAAAAGGCCAAACAATCCAATGGGAAAAGCCAAGAAGGAAAGAGAGAAAGACTGGGAAAGATTGAGGGCGAGCAGATTGAGGGAGACCTGACGCCCCCATTAACACCAGAAGATGACAATAAGGCTGGTAAGAAGCCAAAGGTTTCAAAGAAAAGAGGAACAAAAAGGCAGAGAGAGGGTGATAACATGGAGGGAGATGTGACAGAGGAGGGAGGAGTGAAGAAGAAGCACAGGAATGGCAAAAAGAGAGAGGAAGGCTCTGATGTACAACCCAGTCCAGGACCAGAAGGAGGAAAGAAAAAGAGGGCAAAGAAGAAGGAAAATAAAGAAGAGGAAAAGGAAACTAAGGCACCGAAAAAGGTAACTTTATTTTAATACACTTAAGCTTATGATGTGACTTAAATCATGTGTAGATGAGTTTAATAATTTGTTTCTCCATTGAGGTACCTCAGGAGAACCTGTTAGGAGAAATAGAGGAGGAATATGAGACCAAGAGGATGTATCACAGTCAGCCTGTCAGACCAAGGTAAGACAAACATGTCATTGGACTGTGCAATCTTAAAATGTGGTTGAAATATTTGTAATCTGTGTGTAAACAAGCCTTTTATTTGTACAGGAACAATAAAGGCCCAGAAGGAAACTTTGTGAAAATAAATCTGAAGAAGAAATCTCATGTCAAAGGATACGCTCTGAGAGGTGTTGGTCTACGTAAACAGGTACAGTTTGTGTTAAGAGAGCTTTATGTACTGAAGTATTTATAGACACTTTTATGAGCGGAAGAAAACTTCACTGGTTATCTTGTTTTTGGTCATTTCTTACCAAAATTTGTTTAAATTGTCTTCAGTTGTCATGTAAAGAATGTAGGCATTTGTCCGTCTTTGTTGATCTTCGTGTTACTAATAAATATTCAAAAATGTATACATAGGGCACCGATAGCTGAGCATTTAGCTAGTGCTCCCTATGTACAGAACTCTGGTTAGCATGGGTTCAAATCTGAACTTGGCCCCCTTGCTGCATTTCCTCCCACATACTCTCACCCCCTTTCTGATGCTGATTCACTGCATCTCTACTTTATGTAACAGGCAGGAAAGCCTCCCCTAAAATAACAAAACAGCAATAACAACAACAAAAATATTCTCAAAGATAAAGGAGGGACAATATTATTGGCACAATATCAGTATCAGTATAAGTAGATAATAGCTTAAAGAGCCAATATTTTACCTTAACTGTGGTGCATATATTCATTTTTGATAACTTCTCACAGCCATGTTGTCAACAACTCTGCATTCATTCTACAGTCTCTGAGAGGGAGAAGTCATGATGCGGCTGACTTCGTCCTGTGCATAGAAGAACTTGATTTAGCAAAGGAAATGTGTGTACCACACTAAAGGGCAGATAAACCTTGAAAAAGCATAATAAGGAGTCTTTAAAAAGGGGACAACCGGTGTTGGCTGATATTCAGATTTTTTTTTTTTTATATTTTATTTTCAAAGTTTTCAAGAAAAAGCAAAGTACAAAAAGATATAACAAAAGAAAGAGATAGGAAAATAAAAAGAGCTGCCACATAAAGTTACCAGCACAACTTAAATGAATGCAATATCATTAATGAATACATGATCAGATTTGTAGAAGTGAATCCTCTCCGTTTGGATAATTATTATTATTTCGTTGAGCCTTCTCTGAAAGCAGAGGGGAGTGGGAGCTTTCTGCTGATATTCAGATTTAGCAGATATTTACAACAGATATATTTGTTAACCATATACATCTCATTTGTCAGCCATGATATCTGCAGAACATACAAATGTACCATAATGTGTCACCTTACATCACTGAATATCTTCATATTAAAATCAATAGTGTAATTTGTTCACTATTTTTCCTGTATCACATATGATTAAAGCACAACAATACTGTAACAATGAGAGAAACCAGTTTACTTGGTACAGAGTGGACTGTTATTTAGGAAAAAAAACGCCTGTATACTGGTAAATATACTAAAATTAGTTTGGAAGTGTTTGCATATCAAATATCAAAAATAAATCCAGTATTACGTCTTTATTAAAAATACACTTACTGTATTCAGTCCCGTTATTATCAATGACCCTTGTGTCTTTCAGTTGTATATGCAGAAGTTCCAGCTGAAAGGCGAGCGTTTTGGTGGAGGAGGGGGATTTTTTGGAAGAGGAAGGAGAGGGGGATTCAGGGGTGGGTTCAATCGCCAAGGTGACACCTGCTACAAGTGTGGAGGGACCGGACACTGGGCCATCGACTGCAAAGGACGAGGTGATACAAAGTGATGTTCAGTCACAGAAAATGCATCAAAGTATTTGCTGTCTATGAGAATTCAATATTTGTTAGCAACGTCTATTTTCGTTAAATTTTCCCAGCTTCTAGTTGGATGGTGTTCATTATGTCTTCAGTTTCTTATAAATAGTTTTCTTTTTTCTTTTATCTCAAACATGTATTTTTTCACGTACCTTGACATGTTTGGGCGGAAACTTCCGCCTCCCTCAGAAGTGTCACTTGGTGGTAGGTGTGACGCGTCATATCAGCTGGTGTTACAGAGGTGTGACCCTCCCATCAATTAGCGGAAGTTTCCGCCCAAACATGTCAAGGTAAGTAAAAAAATACATGTTTGAGATAAAAAGAAAAAAGAAAACCACTTTCCCAACTTCTCTTTCCTAAATATTTTATCTTTAGCCCATCTCCCAGTCAAAGCTGCTCTAATATTTTTGAGCAAAATATAGGAGGACATTTAGCCTGTTTGTCCAAAACTGTGAAAGCCACACTTGTAAAGACGGTTACAACCTTTTTGGTGAATTTATCCAATAGCACAAGACTTGTAGTTACACTTTTCACTTTATGTTGAACTGAACCATGAACCCTTGTTGACTCTGGTTTGTAGCTCCTCCTCCTCCTGCTTCTGAGGACACCCCCGCTGAAGAGGAGCCGTTTGAACTGCCAACGCTGGAGGAGGTTGCCAGGGCAACAGGGACACTGCAACCTCAGTCACTGGGTATAAAAACATCAGATAAATCGGTCAAAATTTGCATGTAAACAGTTTTTTTTTTGTGATCAAATTTTATATTTTATTTTACAAAAGAAAAATAAAAACAGGCATATATACATTACAAAAATAAAATGCAGTATATAAATTTTCCATACCCGTGTATAAAAATACACAATTAAAATGATAAATGTCACAAACTTAAAAAAAAAACATTCCCTGGACCCAGAACTACAGACCCATGCTCGGAAGGAGAGTGAGTGAGGAAGTTTGCAGCTGTAAGTCCTGCTAACAATGCTCTTCTCTTGTCCAGGGTCAAACCCAGTTTTGGCATATCATTCAAAATGAGTATAGCAGGCGAACAAGGCAATTTGATCTTAAACAGCTTAGAAAGGTTAAAGGCAACCATCTTCCAAAACTTGGACACTGGGGCACACTCCCAGAACATGTGGAAAAAACTACCAATGGCATTGGAAGAACAGAAAGTACATTTAGGATTATTAATGACCTTCATCATCATGGAGCTTGTAAATGTAAACAGATTTTTGAGTACCTTTGGATGGTATTATACTTATAAAAATGTGTGGACATGTGAACCAACTTTTTAAAGACGGCAAATAAGTCAGGAGTACCATTTTTCAGATTAGACATGCATGTCTTGGTAGCAGCAAGTGCCACAACATTTGGAGTATCATGGGTATTTCATCATTGCTTTGAGCGCTTAAATCCATAAATGTTTTTGTGTCCCAGTAGCTTCAAGTGCCAAAGAGGAGCATTTAAACCCAGACAAAGAGGAAGACGGTAATCAGAGAGATGAGGTCTTGCTGAATGTGATACGTCCTGACTACGAGCGCCCAGCTCCTCCTCCACCAGTGGAACCGCTTTACCCCGTCACAGAAGATGCAGAAGTCCAGGGTAAGTACGTTTTCCTTTTATTACGTTATACATCATTAGTTACAGGACTAAAGTTTCTCAGACTTTTAAATTTTGGTTTAAATGAATGAATGTTTAGAAACCCCTGCTGAAGTTTATGCAGCTCTGAGGGACCTCGGCTATCAGTCATTCAGAGCCGGACAAGAGGAGGCCATCATGAGGATCCTGTCTGGTATGTGCATCACATGAAAAAAAAAAAACATGCTACACATACCCACAAATTACACAATCTTACTTTTATATTCTTCCTCTTCCCTCCAGGTCTGTCTACACTCGTCGTGTTGTCCACAGGGATGGGTAAATCGTTGTGCTATCAGCTCCCAGCTTACATGTACGCCCAGCGATCAAAGAGCATCACTTTGGTTATTTCACCTCTGGTCTCACTCATGGATGATCAGGTAACTACACCGTTTTTATCTCTTACTCGTAAAAAGGAAATCTAATACACAAAAACAAATCGGCATTATTTGGTAACTTTGTTGTGATGTCTGCTCTGTGTGTTTGCAGCTTTCAGGCCTGCCAAGCAAGCTGAAGGCAGCCTGTATCCACTCCAACATGACTATGAAACAGAGGGAGGCTGCAATAGAAAAGGTTAAAGGAGGAGACATCATACTTTCATTTAACAGTCTTGGAGCTATACTCACATTATTTATATGTAGATGCAATGCAGCGACTTACTTGTTTGTGCCTACACCTTCTAATGACAGTTTATTTCCCTCCATGGATTGATAGGTAGGATCTTTATTTTAAATAGAAACTCAAGCAAAACTCCACAAATCCTGTCCCGCCTCTATTCCTGCAGGTGAAGTCAGGCCAGGTGTGTCTTTTGCTTCTCTCTCCTGAAGCTCTGGTTGGTGGTGGTGGTTCAGGTTCGGGGTGTCTTCCTTCAGCTCAGGAGCTCCCCCCTGTGGCCTTCGCCTGTATAGACGAGGCTCATTGTGTGTCAGAGTGGTCACACAACTTCAGACCCTGCTACCTACGACTTTGTAAGGTAAGTGAATGATGATGGGGATTGTGCTTTCGATGTCTGAATTGCATTTTTTAGGTTGTTGTGGCTAATGCATCAGGACACTCTTGAAAATGAGATTCTTAGTTTCAATGAGGTTCTCGTGGTTACGGTAAATACAGTTTAAGCAAACATTTAAAAAGGATCATTATGGTAACATTACTCTGCAATAGGAAGGATTTTACCTGAAGGGATTGTTAACTTTATGGTCATACAATAGACAGACAGATAGATATTTGTGAAATTGTGGTGTTGCTGCAGCAGGTTATCAAGCAAGTAAAGCACCAGAAGAAAAAAAAACACAGTAAATAAGTTTTAATAAAGTGAGTGGAAAAAAATGATACATACCTGTAAACCAACCTTAATATGACATACTTATTCTCAAATGAAGAAAATAAAAATTAAAGCAATAAAACTTAAGTGTATTAAATGTGAATTATGCAGCTTTTGTGTGAGCTTACTCTGTGCCAGGTAGAGATGTAGATGATCAAAACAGTGGTTAAATTTGAAAGTGCTCACTGAAAATTATGTGAATTTTCATTTCAAAAACATTGGTGTCGGATGTTGAAGTTCACTTAGATCACTTTGAGATTTGATCAGAATATACCATAAAATATCAGCAAATGCTAACCTAGAAGAAAACCTTATGTGTTTAAAGGTTAAGCAGCTGATAGACAAGCCAACAGTATTTAACAAAAACATGTTTTACTACGAAATGAGATTAAATTATTGTGAATGGTTTTCAAGGATTAAAACAAATTCTCTCGAAATCAGTTTTGAGAGTATTTAACCAAAATGGAACGAGGGAACAAATATGTTATATATTTGCATTTTCAGCATTGACTGGCAATAATTGGCAACTCCTGCTTTATTTTTTTATCACTTTTATCATGTCTTCAGTAAGCCCAAATCAAATTTAAAACATGGATGGTGAGGATGTAAGCAGAAAATCATGTTAATCAGTGCACTTTACTGCATATGCACAACATATTTGAGTGTAAATACTGCATTTAGTTTAAGATTCACTGCATCGTTCAGACCATCTTCAGCCCTGCCCCTCGGTGCCTTCCTACATGTCAGTACTGCACCCTCAGGTCTAATCTGTCCACCTCACTTTACTACCTGCTTGTCCACCATGGGATTGAGAGCCTTCAACGGCCTCTTGACTTCCCTCCCATCAGACATCTGCAACTTTGACTCGCTCTCCACTTTCAAGTCCTGTCTAAAAAACCCTTCCCTTTACCTGGCTTTTTCAGTCTGGCTGTTTTAAAATTCACCAGATCACATAACCTATTGATATATAGAATATCAATAGCTTACGCAGAATCTATTGATATTATACTTTGTGTTTAACTTTTTTTTAAGGTGACCTTGAGGGCAGTGAAATGGCAGATAAATTAACTATTATCACTGGTATATTATTTTGTGTTCTTTTAGGTTCTGAGGGAGCGTTTGGGAGTTACATGTTTGCTGGGACTCACAGCCACAGCCACCCTGTCCACCGCTCTGGACATCGCACGTCATCTGAACATCACTGATAGAGACGGCATCGCAGTCAGATCTGCAGCAGTGCCTCCGAACCTCTATCTATCTGTATCCACTGACAGAGAAAAAGATCAAGTGAGGATGTAAAAAAATATCAAAAGAAAGCAGAAATAATGCTTAATCTTAATGTTTTTTTCCACAAAAATGGATTTGAGATGAACAAAAATTGATGCAAGGTTTTTGACTTACACGTATACCTGCGTCTCCAGACTTTGTCTCATGAAATGTACAACTCTTTTGCTTTTACCCACTCAGGCTTTAGTGTCGTTGTTAAAAGGTGATCGATTTGGTTGTCTCGACTCCATCATCGTCTACTGCACCAGACGCGAGGAGACCACACGTGTGGCAGCGCTGCTCAGAACCTGCTTACAGGGGGTGTTGTTAAAAGAAAACAAATTCATTAGCAGTCAGACACAAAACAACCCAGCGTCACAGAAGAAAAAAGAACTAGGTATGATAATGATTAAAGGAAAGATTGTGGCAGGAGGTGCAATAGTCTTAAAGGGATAGTTCAGTTTATTTGAAGTGGGGTTGTATGAGCTCCATATGAGCTCCATATGGCCAGGGTATTTTCTCCACCTACAAGAACTCCCATCAAAAAATAATCCCACAGTTTAAGAGTACGCTACTTAGATACTTTTTTGAGTGCATTAACTTTTTGGAAAAATAAAGTTTATCTGGAACTAACGGACTCACGTCACATATTCCTCCACGCAGTGCTGCTGTAGTTCCAGATAAACTTTATTTTTCTGAAAAGTTAATGCACTCCAAAAAATTTCTAGGTAGTGTACTCTTAAACTGTGGTATTATTTTTTGATGGGAGTTCTTGTAGGCAGAGAAAATACCCTTTGTATTTGGTACATTACTTCTCTGTTTGCGGCTGGTTCTGCGTCACAAACTTTTACAAATTGTGGCTTACTGAGGGAGAGGAGAGAACTTTCTACTGCATCTAATGTACTTAGTGGCCATATGGAGCTCATACAACCCTACTTCAGAAACCTGAACTATCCCTTTAAACTTGTTAGATTTAAAACTAACACCCTGTATAGTATGTATATTCTTTTAATCAAAAAGCATTTACTCCTTTTGGTTTATTTAATTTCCACTTTGATTAAGTGTCTTCCTCTGTGATATATAAACAACCTTTTTTTTGCTATTCAGCAAGAAAGAAGATTCGTAAACCTCTGAAATGGCAGGCAGAGTCGTACCACGCTGGCCTGTCTGCCTCTGAGCGCCGTCGTGTTCAGAATAACTTCATGTGCGGGGAACTCAGAATCGTGGTGGCCACTGTGGCGTTTGGAATGGGCCTGGATAAATCAGACGTCCGCGGCATTGTCCATTACAACATGCCAAAGGTCGGTGATAATCCAGTTTAAAGGAAAACGGTCTTTATACAGATTTATTTTTCATTTTGACTTAATTTTACGACAGAGTAACTTAAGCAGTGATATAATAGATGTGAAAAATGTGATTTTATTGCAAAATGTCAACAAAAAGGGACAGATGATGTGTTATTGATCTCATTTTTAAAACATAGTTGTGAGTGGGACATATAGTGTTTTAAAAGGTCTCTGTTCATCTGAGAGCCTGTTTAAAAACATTGCACTTTCCCCTTGTGACTTAATTAAATGTGTTAAGTAATTTATTTAGCTGCTGCCATGGCCAGGTATCTCTTGCAAGAGAAAATTTCCAATCTCTCAGTGGGACTTCCTGATAAATAGACAAGCAAACTGTTTCTGCAGAGTTTCGAGAGCTACGTTCAGGAGATTGGAAGAGCAGGAAGAGACGGAGAACCAGCTCATTGTCACCTTTTTCTGGACCCTGAGGTAAGACCAAACTCATGTCTACTTCTCAGGACAAACATCTTTCATGGTCTTTGTGGTTTCATCATATATAGGATAGATAGTTCAGTGTCTCTAAGGTGAGTTTGTATGAGGTTTATGTCAGTAGCAAATACATTAGTCACAGTAATTCTGCCCCTGTAAGGAGAGAACTGGTGTGCATACTGGGCTGTTCATTACTGCAGATGAGGAAAGAGCTCTGCGTTATTAATACAGTTTAGGAGCTTTAAAAAGAACAGATCCGGGGTGATTTGTAAACGGCTCTGAACACATTTGCACTGCTCTACTTCTCCACTGTTAAGACCTTTTGCTTTGGTACTACTTCTCCAGGTGGAAGGATATGTAGGCTATGCAGTGTGCCAAAATAAAGGGGGCTAAACACTGTAAAGGTCATCTAAATGCTTTTTATTGAATTTTTAGGGGATCTTGGCTCCATCTGCAGCAGTTCTTTCCCATTGAGGGGCAGAGTGGACCAGGGCAACTGTGGCGAACTATTTGCATGAACTTCATACAACCTATCCTCAAAAAATACTGCACTTTATCGTACAGATAGATTGTTAGACTTGGGGTGAATAAAGAAAACAAGAAAATCATTTTGTAAGAGAGGGTTCATTTGTTTTCTCACTTACTCCTGTAACTGTAAATGAATTTGTGTGTGTGTCTGTTTGCAGGGTGGAGACCTCCATGAGCTCCGTCGTCATATCTATGCTGACACAGTGGACTACTACACAGTAAAGAAACTGGTCCAAAAGGTTTTCCCTCCATGCAAGTGTAAACAGATACACCAGAGACAACAGGAGCTAGTGAGGGTAACTGTGCCTGTTTGCATGCCATTTTAACACATCATATTTATGCCACAGCACGAGGAGTTTAAACTTAATCTTTCTACTGACTAAAACCTTTGCACAGGATATTGAAGATTCAGAGCTGCTGGAGATGATGGATGTGGTTGATCAGGAGAGCAGCCTGCATCCTTTCAATCAGCAAACAGAGACCCCAACACCTTCTGCTGAACAAGTATGTTTTCACATCTAATTTATTTCACTGTTACCCAAAATAAAAAACACAGAAGATTATTGCATAAATGGAAATTTAAAATGGAAATGTTTTATTCTCATGTGGTGACAAGTTTAAAGGGATAGTTCAGTTTTTGAAGTAGGGTTGAATTAGGAACGTGGCACAAGCCTGGCAATGGAGAAAGTCCGGCGCTGTTCCTGAAGCCTTGGTTTCTAAAATAAATTAAGGCAGCAGACTCTCCTGTAATTGTAATAAACATCCCAGTCCTCTAAAACTCACAACTACTAGTAACATTACTGTGAGCCCATTAACGTTATAGAAACATGCGCTGCAGCTCTGCTCGCTTGCAGTCCCTCGGGACGTGCCGATAATCACTCGAAACAAGGCTGCTGATAATGTCAATACGGAAATAGTCCGTCATAGCAGAAGTCTTTGTGTGTGAGTCTAAAAACATAACCCCCAAATTCCACATAGAGCTAATGCGCCGCATGCCAAAGTGCCGTGGTTTTGCTCTGACCGACAGGCTGGTGACTTCGCCCACTGGAAGCACCGCGGTGCCGGTGTGTCTAATAACACTAACATTGTCATACTTTAACCATTTTTTGAAATATTTCTAAAACATTAATGCTTTCTCGTTATTGCAGCTCTGTCTGCACAGGAGTAGACCTGATCTTTGTCACTGTAGCTAATGTGCAGGCTAAGGCTGTGGACCTTGTACAACCCCACTTGAAATTGCACAACTTTACTTTAAATTTTAAGCAAAGCAGATTAAGAATACATCTGATGTCTCCCTGTTTTTCCTGCAAGGAGACGCCACCTCCAGAGACAACAGATACTCCCTTCTGTGAAGACGGATTTGAGGGAAAGGAGGAGGAGGAGAAGGTTAAACAAGAAGAGGCCGACAGTGCCATAAAGAACACAGATGTAGAGGTTAGAGAGGATAGTGATTGGCTGAGGGAGCAGGAAGAGGAGGGTAGTGATTGGCCCACAGAGCGAGTGTGCCACACCCATGAGAGGGCAGTCCCTATTCAAGAGACTGTGGAGGCTTTGGACATCACAGAAGAAGGTACGTGAAAACACCCACAAATGTATGAATTTAGATGTAAAAACATCAAAATTAGAAAATCTTCTTAACAATCCCCTAAGTTGTATGCACTTTCCTGTAAAAATGTTGTAAAGAAGCAAAAATGTTACAAAAATAGCCCAGGGTATTTGTAAAAGTAAAAATTAATATTTGTAAAAATGGGTATTTGTAAAAATGTAAATCCTTGTCCTCTGCTAAGTTTTATTTTTTTTCGCTCTTTCAGGTGTAGAAACTTTGCTCTGCTATCTTGAGCTACATCCTCAGCGCTTTGTTGAACTCCTCCACCCGACACTATCTGTGTGTAAAGTCAGCTGCTATGAGGGACCGAGACAGCTGCAGAAACTCACTAAAATGTAAGAAATGCACAGAACTTTTTGGTGTTTTCTTAATGCGGGGCAATGACACTACATAAAGGCTGTCGGGCTGCATATTTAGTGCCTGGAGGTTGGTTTGTGATATTTATTTTAATACATTTTTATATGCGTTTTGTTCCCTCAGTGCCCCTCCAGTTGCTGTAGTGCTGGCCAGAAAGCGGATGGCAGGCGAGCGGGTGGAGTTGTGCGATGAGCTGGAGTTTGATGTGGTCGAGGTTGCCGACACTATGGGATGGCAGCTTCCTCTGGTGAAGAGAGGGCTCAGACAGCTGCAGTGGAGCACCGGCAGAGGTTAATCATCTGCACTGTTGACATGAAATAGCTTTACTTACCAGTGTTAATTCTGACAGCAGTTTTTAATGTATAGTTTTAGTCTTTTGCCTAAAATATCTTTTAGTTTTAGTCATAATTTTGTAATTTAATTTTAGTCTAGTTTCAGTTGATGAGATTTCACAACATTTTAGTCGACAAAATCTACTGTAAATTTAGTCGACTAAAATATTAAAGGCAGGGTTGGTAATCAGATTTAGCGACACTTTTTGTTATACTGGTTAAAATGATCGTTATGTCCCGATGGCAATCAATGCATGATGTGTTCTTAAAAGAGAGTGAAAATAGTCGCTGTCTACAGCAGGAGTAAAACAGGAAAAACACCAACCAATCACCGCAATTCGGACAGAATTTATTAAACCAATCAAATCCCGTACTGCCGTTCTGCCCTCCTTCTGCGCGTACATTATGCCGGCGTGCACTGACCCTGATTCTGAGCTGAGAGGGATCCAAGTACGCTGGAGAATGACAGAGAAACTGCCTATACCCTGATTACTCCTCCTGCTAGAAACGAGAGTCAACATCAGGTTGTGAGTACTAACTAACTTGCCATGTTTGTTCGTTTGTTTTTTTAACTTTACTGTGATAATGTTTTGGTGTTTTCTTACCGCTGAGTGAGACTTGACTTGGCGTAGTGCAAAACAAAAACGATGTGCTGAAGACCGGTTTTGAGTCGGTGGTTTTAAATCAGTCATATGGTCGCAAATCAGCGACGCTCGTGCATGTGAGCTGGGGCGTGGTTTTGGAGGAGCTCCTGGGAGGGTGGGGGGGAGGGGCTAGAGTCCTAATGAGATGCTACATTCAAATTCATGCTAGTTTTCCGTGATTACCAACCCCACCTTTAAGTATAAAGTGTAAGGCTTTTTTTATTTTTCCTTGAATTTCTGAAGTCATGTTTTACACTTGGATAAAATGAAACATCTAATAACCCTTTAGTGAATGCTAGTAAAGTTTGAATGTATAAATTAACAGAAACAAATATAACTTCTGTGTGAAATGCAGTCACCTTTATTTAGGCTACCTGACAGAGCATCTCAGTTACAATACCAGAATTGACAACAAACAGTGAACCTGCTCTACATGAATATATCAGCCCATAACAAGAGTAGCTCTGATTGGATCGCTCTCCAGCTTATCCCGCCATCATGGAGCTAAGGCAGTTGTGATTGAATGTCTCTCTTAACTCATCCAACCTTTCCACACAACCAAAGTAGCTGTGATTGGATATATTCCTAACTTGTCCCTACTTTCTACATAACAAAATGAGGTCTGATTGGAGTAAGTCTCTGTCACACATTTTAGTCTAGTTTTCATCTGTTGACGAAAATGTCAGTTAATTTAGTTTTAGTTTTTGTCCGTGTGCACTTGTTTTTATGAGTTACTGTCTAGTTTTCATCATGGGTAAAAAGGTTGTTGACGAAAGCAATGACGAAAATAATTAGTTAACAGAATTAACACTGTTACTTCCATCTATTGAGCAGTCTGTTTAGATTCTCAGGTTTGAACACTGATTTCTTGTACTTTTTAAAGCTGTTTTCTTGCCTTGAGTGACTTGTTGATTCATCAGGCTGTTGGATTAGGAAATTAATTCTACGAAGCTTCGGTGATGGAGAATGCATCACCATATCACCCACTAACTTTGTGAATCACAAACAAGCTAATATTCAATAAAGGTGTGAAAATACTTAGAGGAAGACAAGAAAGTACGAATGAATGATTCAGACACTTATTTGACCTTTTCACAGTGCCCTTGTGCAAAGGTGCTGCAACAAAGCTCTGCCATCATTACCCCTCAAGACATTCACATTAATTCTGCAAGGATGTAACATCTGTGTCAGCTGGTGGTGGGCTACGGCCTGGATGCACCAAAGCTGAGACACTCGATCACACTCACCTGTCTCCTGCTGTGCCTGCTGCTCACCTCTCTCCACTAGTACGCCTCTGATACTACCTTTCGAGATGGAGCGAACAGGGACCAACTCATTTCCCTGTTCCATCTCCAGGCCTAAATATCACGTCCTGAAACGGCTGTGTGAATGGGGCTAGTGAGCCTTATCTGTGTGTGTGTTGTGTTTCAGCTGGTGGCCGTAGCGGTGTCACAGTCGAGTTCTCCTCCATGTCTTTCTACTTCCGATCTTATGGCGACCTCAGTGATGAGGAAATGGACAGAGTCTGTCAGTTTCTTCATAGTCGAGTTCAAAACCAAGAGAGGACACAACTCTACCAGCTGTCTGCATGTTTTCAAGCATTCAAAAGGTACACACACACACCCCCAAAAATACATTTTCTCAATGTATTAAATTCTGCAATGATAGTTGTTCACTTTATACTCTGGGCTGCTTTTTAAAGCTAAAAGTTTCACATATTTCCTACCACACCAATACTTTTGAATGGCTGAAATTATTTTCTCACCATAAGTATTTAATAGTATTATTTACTGTTTTTGTTTAGAGATGGCTCATACTTTTTGGTCATCAACTAGAGCCACAAACTTAAGATATTATCTGTATAAACTCAGCATTGTAAACACATCCAGTCCTGCCCTGATTCTTCATGATTAGATAACAAGGATTATTTCCATTTTCTATTTTCTTTTAATCCCATGTTATATATCATTCTTTTGTCTTTGGCTTTATATTGACTCTGCCTTTTTAAAACTAGAATTGCTGAAGTCCTCACTTGGTTGTTAAAAGATTTTCTGAATATGTAGTAATTATTAATAAAGATTTCCAGGTTTTTTTAATCACTCCACTTTTTATTCCAATGAAAACCTTTCCATATTTGATCCATATAATAAAAAGTCTTCTTGAAGAGAATCCTCAGTTGTTCATCTTAATAATAAAAAAATCACTCAGGATATACTTACCTATCTTGTTAATTTTGTGTGTTTTGCATTGCAGTGTTGCGTACAGTACTGTAACATCCTGTGTGGATGATTTGGATGGCAGTCGGAGTCTCCAGCTGAAAAGTCTCCTCTCAGAGTATTTTGAAAAGAGGCGAGACCGAAGCCAGACACTCGCACCGCTGGACACAGAGGAGCTCGACAAATATAAAGTAAAACACACAGGGGGGGTTATTAGGAGTCACAAGTGCAGTGACGCTATTATCGTCTTTTTATTGTTTTTTTTTCGTTCGCATGTTTTCCAATTTCAGTTGTTGGACTGGGAGAATCAGATTAGAGCCGACATCAGAAGTTTTCTTTCCCACCGCAGTGATGAGAAATTCTCTGGCAGAGCTGTCGCCAGAATCCTGCATGGAATAGGTGAGCGAGCACAGCGATGTTTCTTTAAGGTATACGTGTCTGAGGAGTGAATTTATGCTTCCGTCAAATTATTGATGCATCACATGCAACCACAAATTACAGACACTCCAGTACAAGTTAGGTGTTGAAAGTTCTTATTGTTATATTGAAGATCTTTCGAACTGTTATATTATATATGTTGTATAGATTATAGTTATATAACAGACTGAAATGAACCCTGATGCCTTTATATGACCCTCTTTGAGCAGATTTCTAATTCTGATATTGATATCTACACTGCCTGGCCAAAAAAAAGTCACCACCTGGATTTAACTGAGCAAATAAGTACGAGCCTCCTATTGGATAATTACTGCATGGGTGATAATCTTTCAACTGGCAACAAGTTATTTAACCCCAGCTGATGCAATGAGTAGCTTCTCATTTCTTAAACAACCATGCAGAAAGACACATCCTGTGGTCGTGGAAAAGATGTTAGTCTGTTTAAGAAGGGTCAAATCATTGGCATGCATCAAGCAGAGAAAACATCGAAGGAGATTGCAGAAAATACTAAAATTGGGTTAAGAAATGTCCAACGCATTATTAAAAACTGGAAGGATAGTGGGGAACCATCTTCTTTGAGGAAGAAATGTGGTCAGAAAAAAATCCTGAATGATAATGATCCGCGATCACCTACATGCTGGGCCAAATTAAATTGAAGAAAAACAACAGTGGAACTCAGGGGTTTGTTTAATAGTGAAAGTAAGAGCATCTCCACACGCACAAAGGGAAGGGAACTCAAGAAATTGGGACTAAACAGCTGTGTAGCCTTAAGAAAACCACTAATCAGTAAGGCTAACCGGAAAAAAGGCTTCGGTTTGCTAGGGAGCATAAAGATTGGACTCTGGAGGACTGGAAGAAGGTCATGTGGTCTAATGAGTCCAGATTTACCCTGTTCCAGAGTGATGGACGCATCAGGGTAAGAAGAGAGGCAGGTGAAGTGATGCACCCATCATGCCTAGTGCCTACTGTACAAGCCTGTGGGGGCAGTGCTATGATCTGGGGCTGCTGCAGTTGGTCAGGTCTACGTTCAGCAACATTATGGCCCAAAGAATGAGGTCAGCTGACTACCTGAATGTACTGAATGATCAGATTATTCCATCAATAGATTTTTTTCTTCCCTAATGGCACGGGCATATTCCAAGATGACAATGCCAGGATTCATTGGGCTCAATTTGTGAAGAATGGTTCAGAGAGCATGAGACTTCATTTTCACACATGGATTGGCCACCGCAGAGTCCAGACCTTAACCCCATTGAGAATCTTTGGGATGTGCTGGAGAAGGCTTTCTGCAGTGGTCAGACTCTCCCATCATCAATACAAGATCTTGGTGAAATATTAATGCAACACTGGATGGAAATAAATCTTGTGACATTGCAGAAGCAATGCTAGCAAAGAGTGTGTGACCTTTTTTTTTTTGGCCAGGCAGTGTATTATTTCAATAACAGCTGCATGGTAGAGTTCAGAATCTAAAGCACAGTACAGAAACATCTACAGCTAAGATTCACACTTCTCTGTTATATCACTACAGGCTGAGATTTTTTCATCATGATTACTAATTGCTCACAAAAAAAGTGAAGATTTGCACCCAGATCAGACTTACTTATTTTACAGGTTTCACAAAAATTACTGCAAACACAGTTTCTCTTAAGAACTTCAGGTTAAATTAAATTGACCTGAAAAATAAATCTAAATATCAAAGGCAAATATACTCAAATGTGAATATATCTCCTGTGAGAGTTTAATCTCATATGTTAAATGATAAGAATAATACTGTTATTTCTGCATCACCTTAGTTTGTTGGTCAACACGCAAACTAAGGATCAGTTTCAGCGTAAGTAGATCTGCTGCTGATTTTCTTAATCAGGTCATTGTTTTGTGAATCTTCAACATAAAATAGTTAAAAACTGTCAACATTCAGATAGCTAAACAAAGGGCAATAAATGATGATGCTACAGATGAAATAGAGTTTTAGATACTTCAGGTGAATGGATTTTAGTAAGATTAAACGTGTAAACTCTGCCTCCACATTTAATGTGCTTTTTCATGCAAATATCTTGATTACTGAAGAAACCAAAGTAGTCATGTTTCAAAAGTAAAGTATGTTTAAAAAACTGAAAGAATTGTGATGACAAAAATAAAACACGTGCAAATTCTTGAAGGATTAACATGACCTCTAGAGGGCACTAAAGTGTCACTGAGTGAACGGGGTTTTTCTCATTAAGTCTGTGCTCATGGAAACTCCTAATCTGTCAAGACAACTTGAAGATTTGTTGAACTGGCAAACAAAAAAAATCCAGTCGCAGTTATTTTCTTTTCTGAATAAGCTCATTAATAATTAATTTGAAAGTACACATTTATTTAGGACTCCTTTGTATTTTTTAATCTATTTTTATCTTTTCAAATATAATTACTTTGACTTATTGCATTTATGTTTTGTGTGTCATTTACTGCCAGACTTTTTATTATGCAGTTTGTCATAGTTTCCAGTGTCTACTGCATTTTGGAAAAACAAAAACTAAATACACTTTGACAAATTCAACAGTAAAATGTTGTTGGTCCCCCCTCCCCCTTTAATAAAAATAAATGTATATATTTGGGTTCTGCTGTAAACCATGTACAATAGAAGCCCCAGAACTGTCAGTCATTTGTTAAATAGTTCTGTTTTCTGTTGTAGATCACTCTATATTCTCACTTATATATATCACACATATTGAAAACTATTCTCTCTCTGTTTTAGGAAGCCCTTGTTTTCCTGCTCAAACATACGGCAGAGACAGACGATACTGGAGGAAGTACATCCAGTTTGATTTCAACCAGCTCATCAAACTGGCTACTCAGGAAATCCTCCGCTTTAAGTGACCCTCCCAGTGTGCATGTAAAAACACTAACAACACAAACAGACATGAACAGGTCAGCACACAGGTGGACTACACAAACTTACTCACAGGTGGTGTGCCATTTGACCTGTCTTTGTTAAACCACTGAATCATGTCAGAGTATTGAGTTTGTGATGTTCCCATGGTAAAGGTTTTTAAATGTATGAAAGCTTTAAATATAGATTTGTTTAATAAATATTTCTATTTTTTTATACTTTGTCTCTGTGTTACATTGACTGATGTTTAGAACATCTCAGCTCATAAAGACTGATTTTTATGTGGTGCAAGCAGAGCGTGTTTTAGATAAAGTTTAAGTTTTATTAGGTGAACTATGACACCTAACACCTTGAGGATAGAGTCTTGACCCAGAAATGAACTGACACGGAGAAGTAAATATAAAGAAGTAAATCATTAACTTGTATTGATGGGAATAACCAGGGCATTGTGTGGTTACGACGTGGTGCATACCTGAAGTCCAATGGGGGAATTTCCTTAATTCGACCCCCTGTTAAACCTTTGCACACTTTTCAAGACACTTAATGGTTTTAAAGCTTCTTTAAAACATGCAGAAAAATGTTATAGTGTGTCTTTTTATGTGAAAGACGTGAGACAAAAAAGTTAATAAATTATGATATTTGACCTGAATAGGCGTTTTAAAACAGGTGCTGTAGGTTTCCTCTTTAGATTTTTAAAAGTGAGAGGCATTTATGGTTTAGGCCTTGATCGAAAGCCCTGAAACTCTGTGCTAAACGCTCACTGCCCACTTTTATTTGGTGCACCTTGTTGGCTACTGGCTGGACCCTGTTTGCCTGCAGAACTGCTTTAATTCTAATCCTCAGAGATGTTGGTCCATGTTGGCATGATAACATCACACAGTTGTTGCAGATTTGTTGGCTGGACATCCATGATGTGAAGCTCTCATTCCACTGCATCCCAAGGGAATTCTACTGGATTGAGATCTGGTGATTGTGGGGGTCACTGAAGTGCAGTGAACTTATTGTCATGTTCAAGACAAACAGTTTGAGATTATTTGATCTTTGTGTCATGCTGAGTTATCCTGCTGGGAGCAAACATCAAAGGATGGGTACACAGTGGTCGGAAAGGGATGTTTATCGTCAGCAACATGACGCAGGTAGCCTTTGGTGTTGAAACAATGCTTGTACTGCCAGCCAGTCTGGCACCAACAAACATGCCATGTTCAAACTCACTTAAATCCCATATCCCTACTAATTGTTTCTGTTTTGGAGTTTGCTCCCCAGCAACAGCTTCCGTTTACTACAGTACCTGATTAATCCACACTGAATGTGAGACAGAATGTTTGTCCAATGACCCTCCAAGTTAATTTGTTTTTAAAGGTTCTGGTCTCTCATGGTGTATATTATAAAATGCTCCTCAGTTTGACCGATGAAATGTAACCCATGGATATGTGAAATAATCAAACATGTCAGGTAAACAGTCAGTTGCTTGCTGGTGTTTGTCAAGAGGTGAACAACTGCAGCAGAATTTAGGCTAAACAAACTGCATATGGTTTAGTATTTACAAGAACATACAACATTTACAAAAGCACAAACAATAATTATGTTTTAAGAGAAAATAAGTCTGCAGGCTACAGCCCCTGACCCTAATAAAGGAACATTAGAAATAATACAAATATTTAGGATGACCGTCACATCATCTATCAAGGATTTGATTTCACCTCTATCTCGTAAGAATATAAGGTAACAATGTTAAGATACATATTTTTATGCACAAAATGCTGTGGGTTCTTAAAACAGTTATTTAAAAGAAATAGAAAAACTGACTATTCAGTAAAAAATAAATTGCAGATCTCATTGTACTGCGGTGCATCATACTATTGTAGTGCCTCACATGTATTGCCAGATTGTTGCCAATGTACACGCCTATCTCTCAGGCAAACACAGAGTGATGTCTGCTGCCCACTTAGTCTTTAAATGTAAAGACAAATGTTGAGCAGCTCCATAACAGCCTTCTGATAGAGTTGTTTTGTTTGGGGCTATCAGAGCAACATTGAGGGTTTTGCTGCCCCACCTTTACAGAGCCATCTCACATGAACACCACTGTGGTTCAAAGTGCAATGAGAGAAAAGCTTTTTGAAATGGGGGTCATTTTGTTTGGAAAACTTCATGAAACATACTTTTTTTGTCCCCTCTTCTAATAAAAATGAAGACTTTAGGGGCACTAGCAGCTTTGTGATTTTGTTTGTGAGCCCCATGTACAATCACTGTCATCCTAGGTGTAGGCAGCCTGGATTCAAGTCTGACCTGTGGCTCTTTTCCAGATGTCATAGCCACTCTCTCTCCTCTGATTATCTTTTCTCTACAGTAATGTCCTCTCCATATATAAAGGCATAAAAAAGTCTTATGGGTGGGAAATTAGATTGTGAAATAGAGAATTGTATTTTTTTCCATAAAATAAAACATAAGGTGTCGTATTTTGTGTTCTCTCTTGACCTTTAGCACATGATAGCTCAGTGGAGGCAATCAGGAAAAAGTGGAAAAAAAAATTAGGCCATGAAGTCAGCCAGTTCTCAGAGGTTAAACTTAGCAGCAGTGACTAATACAGAAACAGCCACACCTTTTCTCTGTTTATTATGGAGCCAGGCTGTCACCTTGGCAGGTACAGAGTGGAGTCAACAGAAGAATGTTGAAAGAGTTCAGTGAAGCAAGATAACACCAGCTCTTTCCAAAACACTGAACAATAGACATTGTCCCTGGCTGTCACTTTGACCTGTCATAGAGGAACTCTGTGGGTAAATACTTTGACAATAGTGCATTATTTGTGCAATTTGTGCTTTGTGTGACTTTCACACCTAGTGGTTATTCAGTGATTGTTAGAATAGTGATGTGGAGTAATCATGCAGGTGTTTTTACAAAATTGTGTGACGACGACAAAAAAAAATGCATTTTTTTTTTGTTGTTGTTGGTCCGCCTGTAAAATAGCAGTCCGCTGGTTCCAGTTACGAAAGGTGCTCGAGCTTTTTTTCCATGAGTATCTGGGTTACAACTGAAAATAAGATGAAAAAGTTTTTCTCTTATAATTTTATTACATTGAGATAATGTCCACCTATTAACACTGCTTTCTTAATTTTGTAGCAAAACGCATCAGTAATGATAAAAAGCTGATGTGAGGCCATAAATGAGCTTCACCAGTTTTGGCTGACCTCACGTGACTATCATAAAGTTTATGTGTTTGAAATGACCATGAGTAATCCTGGTTAGTAACCTGTCATTGACTGCCTTTTGAAAAACATAAAGATTAATAATTAACAGCCAGAGCACTTGATGATGTGTTTTACGCCTTACAAAAAAATCTTTAAAATCTCTAAAGCTTGTGTTTACCACTGACTTAATTTCAGCTTCACCTTACTAAGAGCTAATGCAAGAATCTAAAGGACTGTTTGGCAATGCAGATACAACTGAAAGTGCTGAAATGATAATTTCTGAATTTAAGGACCTCTACTCTGTGTAGCAAGGCTTTGAGGTAAATACTACAATATTGTATCTTAGTTTAACGTCAGCAACTTAACATAAGCAGTAAATTCAGGGCTTGAACAACATCTAAGGGTAAAGGGGTCTTTAGTTTATAAATCAGATATACACCTAACACTCACTCTGTTAGGACACCTGGCCAGTGCCATGTTGGACCCCCTTTTGCCTCCAGGATTGCCTTAATTCTTTGTGGCACCCACAAAGACGTGAGCCTGTGCAAATGATGGCACCCAGTGTGGTGTTCTGCTGCTGTAGCTCATCTACTTCATAATTGGATGTGTTGGGCATTCAGAAATGGTCCTCAGCATAACCTAGTTGTAAAGAGTGGTAAATGAGTTTCTTCTGCCTTTCTATTATCTCGAAACACTCTGGCCATTCTCCTCTGACCTCTGGCATTGACAAAGCATTCAGAGAAGTGCTACTCACTGGATATTTTCCCAGTACATCAGCAGTTTCTGAAATACCAGCTGGGCTGACCCCAACAACTACCAGTTTCTAAGTTACGTAAATTACCCTTCCCCCCCAGTCGGATCCTTGATTAGGTATTTGTGTTAATAAGCACTTAAACAAATGCACCTAATAAAGTGGCAGATAAGAGGATGATTCCCATAGAAAGGCCAACATATAAAAATCTATTTCCACAGCTGCCTGTCTGATAAAGATCATAAACCTCACCCTTCCATGTTAACAGATGGGCCAAAGGTCAAACTGTTCAGCTAAAATACACCTCAAATACATTTTTGTCAAACCCAACATGTGCTGCAAAGATTGTTTTAATTGCAAATCAGGTCCAAGAGTTCATTTTTCTTAGTTGCTTCATTTCAACAGCTTTTTGATCCCAGAAAGAGTAAATGTAACACGGCTCCTTCATGCCTCAAGACACTCACATTGATTCTCTAAATTCACAGTGTGATTGAGTCTGGTGGAGCGTGAGACAGCTACACAGCACCAGTTTTACATGCACACAAAGGCGAACAAACACATACACACAGTGCTGTGCTGCCCCACTGGCTCCAGGTGCTCCGCTCTTAACTGCAATTTCCACATTGTCTGTCAGAGTGGTGTCCCGTCCATGCTGTGGCTATGCTTTGACTGACACCACGTCTTCATAGCCCTTCATCAAACATACTGTATCTGATGAAGGGCTAGGACCAGAGATGTCACATCTGTGGAGATAATCTTCATTAAACTGACCTTAGAGCAGCTTTTGCTCAACCTCACTGTGGATGTATGGCCTGTGACATGAAACTGGCTTCCACAGCCTCACCTTGGTAGCAGAGTTTGGTTGTTTCTCAACCAACATAAAGCTCCCTTCACAGCTGCCTGTGTGTCAGGTAATGACACCAATATGTGACAATGATGATCATTACACCAGCACCTAACTGGTAGAATTAGTTATTCATACACCTGACTATAAACCTGCAAAATCCCTGACTCTGTGCAGGGGTACCAATAAGAATTAATGCTGGATTGAAATCACGCCAAATATTGATTTGATTCAGATTTCTTTTCAGTTCTCTCCCTCTGCACTTTGTATATTGGTGAAAAGAATTGATTGAAATGTATTATTTAGAAACTTTACAGCCCCTTTTCAAACCTTCCTTTAACTTTTGTGCAGTAGTGTAAAAGTGCTCACAGAGTTGCAGAGATAGTGTTTAGTTTGTACATTACAGTGTTTAAACATTAAGTAACTCATGACACTGAAACTGATTGCAAATACGTGAACACCATTATTTAGCTTTAGACATTTGAAGGATGTCATAAGAAGAAAAATGTCATGTTTTAGTCTTGTTTTTCTTCAGACCTGCTGACCTCAGACATTCATTGTGCTGTTTTAATAATACTGTGCTGTTTTAATAACACACAGTCAGTGTAATACTCTGCATAATGACACAGCTGCTGTCCTGACTATACCTCTGAAATGTTCAGTCTGTGCCCTTTTAATGATCCTATATAGTCCAGACATTGTAGTTTCTACTTTCAGTCCAGAGCTGCTTCTTTCATTTTACCATCCCTTTGTCACATAACCGCCTGATAAACTTATCTACAAAGCAGTAAAACCTCCCACCCAGCGATCCAGAGTTCAAAATCTCTTTTCTTTGTCTGCCTTTTACTGTCTACAAAATCAGCTGCTGTCAACTGAAACCACTACCAAAAATACAACACAGTGTAAATTATGAAAAGCTCAGAAAGTCAATTTTAAAGCTTACATCACATTTACAGAAAGTGAGGTGCCACACTTCGGCTTGTAAAACCATTGAGGACAAGTTTCAGAAGTACAAAATTCTGACCTTAAATTGTAATGCTGACTTGAGGTGACTTTTCCTCTGTAAGCAGCTTTTTGTTACTAATGTGCGATTCATCCTTACGGCACATGCTTAAAAGATTAGTCCAGGCCTTGACGTCTTTCCTTTAAAGGGTCATTTTAGAAGTTAGACACTGATCACACTGACTATACGTACTTTAAGCTGTAAAAATGTACAGTAAGTCTTCCTCTTGGTGTGGTGAGTTATCGGCGGACTCTGTCACTAATGAAAATGTTCACGTAACCTGTAAGATGAGAGGTTAGACTGGACAGATAAGGAGAGAGTGTCTACGCTGCAGCTCCAGCTTTGTTCTTCTGAGACTCAAAATTAAACCGGTTTTATCCATGTTAACATTCATAATAAGGGCACAATCCGTGTAAACAATACAGAGAACCCCAAAGATTTAAAGCCTCTTCTTTAATTCTTTTAAGTTTACTTAGCCTTCATTCAACTTCTATAAACATATGAATTCAAAAGAGAAAAAGCCAGAATAATTATGAATACTATTTTATTCTTTAAAATAAGCAGAATACAAAATACACTGTCTGTTACATACATTTAAACCAAACATCACACATTTAAATAGTTAAAATGGGAGTCATGGGAATTTAATCAAACAAACACTGAAACACTTTTTAGCTTTCCGTGACAGGAATGCGATATGTCTCAATTACACTTTTAATACAAAGCACAAAAAATCAGTAAAAAGCTGTACAATTTCATTAAACAATCTTGGCCTTTTTTACTGAGGGAGCAACAGGCTGCAGAGCAAATAGCATTTATGTGCACTGGTGCTACCTGCACATAAATGTAGCTTTATGAGCCATAATGCATCCATTTGAGGAGAGACTATGCATGTGGGCTTCAGCACTGATTACCACACAAATCTGGGAAGGAAACTTTGTTCACTAAGAGTTGATGGTAACTGTGCTGCATTACTTAAAGAAATGTTATGAAAACAATTCTGCCTCTGAATTATGGCAACAATTTCAGAAAAAGCTGATGTTGCTTTATGTTCTGCAATTTAAAAAAAACTGTAAAATATAAATGCAGTTTTATTTTTATGCACATTAAATACATTTTCAATTATACACTTATATTTTTATTTTCAGGGACACTCTTAATTTGGTGCTTCAGATAGCCTATGTTGTATTTCATACCATATGTACTGGTGGTGAAAGTTCTGTTTATTCTACATCTCAGTACCTAAAAATGAAAGAAAAGCTGAAAAATAATAACAGCAGCAAGACTGTTCCAACAACAATCTGTATATTCATGAAGAATTATGACAACAGGGTGCTGCTGATGGCTGGAATTCACTCATGTAGGCTTGCCTTACATAACTGAGTGTCTGCGTTATATTATCGATGTTTGTGACTGTAGCATTGTGACCTGGTGCCTGAACATGCATGCGCTGTTGTCTGTTCACTGACTGAAGCTGATATCAGACAGACTTAAATCATTATTAGTCATTACAATGAGAAAATTCAGTTTTGGTTTCCATCAAACCACAGAGGCGTCAGTGGTTTGGTCACGTAGCTACCATTGTATTTCCTGTCATGTGACATGCGGATCTGCACATTCAACGATGGAGGAAGAAACAGTATAACGTTCAGTCCTGCTCTTTATGGCAGACTAAATATTAATTCATGTTTATGAACTCAGTATATATCACTCTTACATTTAATTAGGGTTATCCAACACTACTGCCTAATTGACACTTTAAAACTGGGCAAGTGCTTAAACAGTTATTGAATCAATTTCAAAGAGAAAAAAGTGGTCATAATGTTTCTTTTTTTCTGCAGCTAATGTGAAAATGCCTATGCTACCTGTAAAGTTTCTTTAGATGGAGGGCAATACAGAACAGCTTGCTGAGCAAGGAAGGTAGAGAGGGCTCAGCATCTTTAGCTCTGACATTTAGTAAATGGCACCTAAAAGAAGCACCACATTCTGTGATGTGATTCTGACAGCAGTTATCATACATGTTGGTACTGGCGCCACATCAGTACCAGATTTCAGTACCTATCCCTAAATATAGGGACAGGTCCAGAGCTGTGAGTGGCTCAACACTTCATCTATCTGTGAACTCTGAGGCTGCAGCAATGACAACACGTACGTGTTGTTTGTTCAAGTTGGCCTCTCTTGTTCCATTCATCAGGGAAGCTTCGTTGTTTTGTTTTATAATATGAAATTCAAATCACACTGTTCAAACTTGGCCCCACAATAAATTTGAAAAAGAGTCCCCTCCTCTGTCAGCTCACTGTATTTATGAACACAAACTGAACTGCATGAACACAAGAGCGCAGCTCTCTAAAACATTCAGACATGAAAGAAGAACCGACTGCACAGAGCAGGACAACGTTTTCCTTTTTGGTGCCAGAATATCTTAATGTTTTGTAAATAGGACCTTGAGGCAGAGCAGATAGTGCATGCAATGGATGCACATTTTGGAGCAATTAGGGCCACAATCCTACAGTCTGATAATGAATCAGGCACACCAATCCTCTAGTAGCACTTCTATTTTCATTGAGGGTCTCTTCAGAATTTCCCACCCCATACCTAACAGGATATTACTAGCTGTCTTTGTGCAAAAATTGCATAGGACTAAAATATAAACAAAGATTCTCAAAAGCTGATCAGGGTTTTTGGCACCAAATATGAGTAATCATCTAAACAGTAAAATAAAAATGTATAGTTGGGTTTGGAGGCTAAAGCATTTGGTTATAAGGCAAGACACTTTACTCTATCCCGAGGGATTTGTGATTTTAATTGTCCTGCCTTGGCTTTAAAAGCTGATTTTCTCCTCATAAAGAGACAGCAGCAGCAGAGCAGTCCAACCAGTCAGCAGGCCGAGGTTCTGCAGCAGAAACATCAGCCATGGTCTCTTGCTGTTGATGTGGACCAGGGTGGGAAGCTGGAAGGAGTAAAGAATGAATAAATGTTAAAGATTAAAACTTCACTTCATCTGCTGACTGGCTTCAGATTGTCTGCTTAATACTCACCATATCTGCGAGCCCCACGTACAGAAAGAGGCCTGCTGTGATGGCAGCTATCCAGTGTTGGGCGGCGGCGTCAGTGGCTACAGACAGAGCGATGTACATGCCGACGAATGACGTCATTGCACTGGCTACGTTTAAGAGTAGCGCCTTACGGACCGACAGGCCACTGTAGAGCAAAATAGCAAAATCCCCTGAAAACCAAAAAAGAGAAAGATTGGAAGTTAGAAACATGAAAACTGATCATAACACTCTCAGTCTTTTATTTGTGTTTTCTTTACCCAGCTCGTGTGGTAGCTCATGGCAGAAAACAGCCAGTGATGTAGCCAGACCAGACCTCCATGACAGAGAGAAAGCTGCACCTATGGCTAAACCGTCTGCAAAGTTGTGTATGCCGTCGCCGATGGTTATCATGTACGGCAGCAGACGTTGCTCTGCAGAGGCACACAGACGTGTAGTTAGTGGTGGAGTGTGATCATAACAGCGTTCTGACTTCACTGTTTTTGAGATGGAAATGACTTCACTTACCTCTGTTGCGCACTTTTTTCTCCATTTGTTGTTTCTCATCGTCCTCAGTGTCAAACTAGGACAAAAATGTTTCATTAAAAACAAGGCTTTACAAAACCTTTTCAATGTTGCTGTGACCGTTTCTCATCATTTTACCTTTTTTCATAAAACAGTGCTATCGGTCACGGCCCAGTTTTTTTTTTTAGCTCTTTTTCAAAATAAAATTTAGACCAACTAAAAACATCGAAACAAATGTACAATGGTGACAATACAGAATTTGTTCATTTAAAACTTACAGGTTTTTTGATATTACCTGAGAAGTGGTTATTTGGGAGATATGAGGTTTCAGCCCAACAGTGGATTAATCATGTGACAAGCTTCACATCATCAAGTTATAAAAAATATAAGCTTGTGTAGACGGAGTTTGTCAAACAAATAAGCTTAAACTGTTAGTGTTGTTACAACCTTAGTGAAGTCTGAAGTGTTACTGTTAAGATCCTAAACTTATTCTGTTTGCAACGGTAAAACTTCTTCTCAGTTAATATTTAACTTCCAAGTCCTACATTAGGTTTATTTCTCACCAGGTCTGCCTGTGATACTGTCTTGTCTTTCTTATTCTTATCCTGTTGGTACATCTCCAGAACTCTCCCATGGTCACAGTGATGAGGGTCTGATTCATCCTTAAAAAAGAAAAGAGACTCATTTTGAGAAAAACAAAGGCTCATAAGACAAAGATCATACAGAATAATAATTAAAGGAAAGTATGCTGGTCAAACACAAGATTTTAAAATGGTTGCACCTGCATTTAGACCTTTTATTACCTTTGTGTGATTTACCTTTAAGACCCTCTATGTCTTTTGGAGAACGTCGATGATTCTTGTTTGACTCATTCGTGATTTAAGATTTGCAAATACATTGATTTGTATTTAAAGCCAATGAGTTATGGTGTGTAATATTTTATTATATGTCTCTTTCTAAAACAGAGGCAGAGAAATAAAGATTTATGCAAATGAGTTTAAAATCAAACCTCCAGAGATGTTCCAATTTGGAAAACACAACTGAGATTCTCAAAACAAAACATTGTTGTCAAAAGGGTTTTTTCTTTTTTAAACAAAATTTTAAATCATCTGAAGGGACCTTTCAGTCTAAGTTTATGTTGGTGTACCACACAAGACGGTGGCATTTGTTTGTCACAAATGAGTTATGTAAAATCTCACCAAGCTTCATCTTAATATTCTTTGCTTTTACTTATTTATTACTGACCCTACTGCAGAGTTTTCAAGCAGTAAACATAGCTATGTAAGATTATCCAGTCTTAAAGGTGATGATGTTTTTGCTTTTTTTAGGTCATACAAAGGTATCATAAATAATGTTAGCTGGTTTCATAACCAGTTAAAAAGTCCTCACAGGAGCTTTAAGTAAACTATGTGAATCCAATGTCCAAAACAAAACAGTCGAAACTAAAATCTTTACTGAAACAAGACCCACGTAGAAACCTTGGGTACTTCTGCATATAAATTCATTTTGTTTTCAACCATATTACTTAAAAAAAACATTCTCTTACCCCTTGATTATGTTGATGATTTTTGTTTTTATGTGCGATCAGGGAGAAAATTGTTTCCATCAGATAGAAAAGGTAGATCCCGGCTATCAGCACCAACATCTTATAAATGTACTCCGGAGTTTCTTCATGTTCGTGTGAATGATTGTGCCCGGCTCCATGGACATGTAAACCTAGAAACTAAAAACACAGACAGTGTTTAATGTCAGTGCCGTAGAGAATCATCAGCAGTTAAATACCAGATCTCAGAATTAGGAATTTGTTATAAATCCTGGGTGGGAAATCAAGTCATTACTTTTAAATCTGGTCAACTTAGATATTTGAACCACAATTATATAACATCTGTAACATGAACATTGACATGATATGAAAATACTAAAGCTGTCAGATTTTTTAAAAGTTAGAAACATTTGTTGTCAACGTGTGTTTTAAGACCATACAATCTCTGTTACATTGGGATCACTGGTATCTGACAAAGCTTTAAAAGTCTACATCAGCACACACCTCTGTGCAAAAAAGAGAATGCTCTCTAAATTACAAAATTCAATTGTTTAAATTGTTTATTATATTTATTTAACAAAATACGAAATTTAATTTTAACAAAATAAGAATTGAAGAAAATTGGTATGAACACCCTTTGCCTTCAGACAAGCATCAGTTCTTATGGTTACATAAGCACAAAATCTTGGATTTTGAAGGATCATAGTCAGGTGCATGATTAACCTATTATACTAAACAGGTGCTACTGATCATAGTTCTCATAACACTGAAACACAGTTGTTAACTGGACAGAAACAGCTGCGTTGGAGGCTTAAAACAGGATAAGGAACAGCCAAACTCTGCTACCAAGGTGAGGTTGTGGAAGACAGTTTCATGTCATGGTCATACACCATGGCAAGATTAGGATCATAGGCACAGTGCAGCAGATGTAAAATACATCATGTTTACGTCCCTTTGCAATCAGAAGATGTCCAGCAGTGCCATCAGCTCAAAACTGGCGTAAACCAGTGGCCCCACGGTTCACCCATCCACTATTCAGAGAAGTCTGGCCAGAAGTAGTCTTCATGGTAGACCAAAAGGCCATACCTCAAACTTAAAAAACAGTCCAGCGACTGAAATATTTGGCTGTGGCAGAAGACAGTTTGTTTGCTGAGGGGAAGGAGAGCGATGCAGTCATGAGTGCCTGCAGGCTACAGTGAGGCGTGGTGAAGGTTCGTTGCAAGTTTGGGGCAGCATTTCTACAAATAGAGATTTGGTCAGGATTACCTGTGATTTACTGTCTCCTCAACGAGAAAAACAAGCAGATACTCATCCATCATGTAATACCATCAGGGAGGTGTTTGATTTGTTAAGAATTAATTCTGCAGCAGGACAACAACCCAAATCATACACCCACGCCATTAAGAACTATCCAGTCCAGGGAAGGAGTAGTCGTGGAAGTGATGGTATAGCCCCAACTGAGCCCTGACATCAACATCATCGAGAGGGATTGGGATTTCATGAAGTGACAGAAGGATTTGAGCTGAAAGATCTGTGGTTGGTTCTTGAAGATGTTAGGAACTACCTACCTGCAGACATCCTTTAAAAACTTTGTGCAAGTGAACAATTAAAACTGATATGGATGCAAAGGGTGATCACACCTTACATTGTTTTGATTAAATTTCTCTCCTGTTCATTCAGTTTGTATTTAATAATTATAAAAATTTAACTGTTTACATGTTTGTGAGAGCATCATACTTTACAGCATTTATTTATACATGCCTGAAATGTTTGCCCAGTTCTGTTTATCATAGGACAAGGGCATGGGAGAATAGATTTTAAGAAAAGGCAGCCTCAAAAGAAAGAGAGAGCACTGTCTAAATTGCACAAACATGTTTACAATATTTTAAAACCTTGTTAAATTCATTTTTAAAAAGTGTTGTGCCAACCCAAAAGAAAAACAGTTTCCCTTAATTAAGGTCTGAGAGGGAAAGTAAAAAAAATAATTTACCACAGGTAGCAGGTGTAGTAAGGCATCCCCAGTAAGTGAACCTACAGCCAGGCTGATGCAGAACTGGATAGACATCTGGAATACAGTGGAGCAGGATGTACACAGCAGGACCAAAATACCAAACATGGCCGCCAGTGTTATCACCACATTGGCAATGGTAGCATAGATGTATCCTTACAAGAGCAAAATAGAGTAGAAAAAGAAGGTTAAGGTCAGTTATCAACATGATGAACACAGGAACTCAGAAATCATCATGAAGATCTCTATCTTCATGTGCAGTTTGTCATTCTTGTGACACCACAATAGTTGAGATTTCTGTTTGTACGTCAGGGTCTTAGACACTCACTGTCTGCCTTGGTGAGGCTGTCTGGTGTTGCTGGTTCTGTGGTTGCCACGCAGGCTCCACTCAGGATCTGCTGGATGAGTGCGGGGCTGAGCCGAGCCAAGCCAGGCTGACCCAGATTAGAGGAGGAACTGTTGTCTCTGAGTCCGTAGATAGAAATAAGCTCTTGGGCTGAGAAGCATAGCTGAAAGTGAAAGAAAACAACACAATTGTTTAATCATCAGGTACTTGCTGATTTGTATTAATTGAACAATATTTAAAACTATATAAGTTACGGTAACTACAATTTTCACTTTGTGAGACAAAATGCATTCAGGGCAGTTTAGTTTGACTAATGTGCTTCCCTTTACTTCAACAACTCTGGCAAATCTTGAACACATCTATGGACTTGGGTCATATTACATGACAATTATGATGTCAAGTTTTGTACAATAGCGTGAAAACATGTAGCTCCAGAAAGAGCCCATGTGTTTATATATACCTGATCCCATTCTGTGCTTCCTTCATGATCCCCTTCATGTTCATGTTCATGATCATGATCAGGGCTGCTCCTCCACCTTCGTCTCAGATCATGAACGTGGTCATGGTCGTGGTCGTGGTCGTGGTCGTGGTCATGGTCGTGGTCGTGGTCATTGTCGTGGTCGTGGTCATGATCATGATCGTGCTCATTCTCAAGTCCAATGCTCAGACTCCTCATAAGAGTTTCCAGATCTACATAACACAAACCAAACATCACCTTGATAAAATGACTTCCACATATAACCAGAAGAAAACATCACTCGTAGAAATATGCACAAATCCCTATAAATGTCTTTCTGACAGACACTTACCCACAACTGTAAAATTCTCTGACCCCAGTCGGCCCAGGATGTAGTCAAGGAAGAAGCTCTCCTCAGGCAGAGAGCGGCTAATAAAGCATCGACCCAGCAAGCTATGGTACAAGACACGGCCCAGAACTGCACCCACCTCCAGTCTCTGGTCTGGTGCAGTTGAATTGACTTCCATCATAATGTCACTGGCTGTCACACAGAACTGGTAACCATGAAGAGAGAGGAAAGAAAAAGACGAAAGGTCTGGGTTTATAAAACAAGAGCTTATAATTTCAGAGCTTAAGCATTAATTCTGGGTGAGTTTGCCTGTTTCTTCATAAAAAACTATATCACAATCAGCCTTTTTGAGGCTCCTGTGAGAAGTTTTTAACACTTATGAAACAAACTAAATTAATACTGATGCCTCTTCATTGTAGCCTTGTGTTGAATAAGGATCAGCTTAGTTTAATGTCTGTAATCAGGCAGATCCATCTTGCCAAGCTCCAATCTAAAAGCGAATGTGAGCAGCCCAAAGCCGGACATCCTAATCAGAGACGTTTGGAGCAGGAAGAGGTGGAAGCTACTACGAGTGAGACGACAGCAGGGAGTGACTGCTTGTACAGAGATTAGCATAGATGCTAACAGGTTCAGTAGCAGTTTTATCAGATCCGGACAACATTTTTTTATTCAGTGAAAAATATTAACACTAAAAACCTCCGACTAGAAAAGACATTTTCACTTTACTTCCGACATGTTCTGGCAAGAGTTTGTTTTATGAATTAGTTCACGTCCTTCACGCTGCAGAAGTAGAGCCCACCTATGAAATTATCTGATTGGCCCATAATTATTGTGATTGACTGAAAGATCGTCCACTCACGTTAAAAGGTTCTGCCCATTCCCAGACTCTTTCAATGTGCTCTCTCTCAGATGGACTAGGGAAATACATTGAACGATCCATCTGGTGCATCAGGTTATCTTCATAACAAATAATATCAAATGTGACACTCAGAGACAGTCGTTACAGTGTCAACAAAGTTATTTTCTATTATTTAAAAAGCCTACAGCAGGGTATGTGTCAAAGTTTTATACAATCAAACATTTATTTTTAACAATTTTAAAGGCAGATAAAGCTTTGACTGTTAAAAGAAAGCAGAAAGAGTTTTTTTTGTTTGTCCACAGGGGGCACAAAATGGATATAAAGCTAGAGTTTCTTACTTAAGTTTTAAAAATAGAGTGAGGGCACTTTTCATCACAGTGACGGATGCCATGGTGATGTGTTTAAGTACAGGGCAAAAGTACGTCCTCTGCTGGCGTCACCCGTTTACAACAAGATAAGCTGCGCAATAAACCCTGCTGTGTCACTTTAAAACACACCCTGGCAGAAAAACATCCCCCAAAGTCATTTTTTTGCTCAATTTCTGTCATATTTATGTAGTTCCAAATGAGTTAGAGTGACAAAAACTCTACTCTTAATGATTTAAATATTGATAATTTCCCTTGATTCTACACATTTTTCTATGGTCTAAGTCACCTGTTTTAACCCTACTGATAGTGATTTCAATATCTCAAAACAACTTCATCAAAAAGTAATGTTATCTTCTCAAAAAGTTTACTTTGAGTGACTCATGCAAGACAAACCTCCAGTTTTTGTCAAAAAAGTGCAAAGAGTGACGAAGATGTCTTTTTTAGGACAGTATAGCAGGAATGCATTTTTAATCCTCACTGTCTTGTTCATATGTACCTTCTCATATTTCTAGTTTGAATAAAATCAAAATCGTTTATTTGTACCTCATCCACTACAGGCTCATAGTGTGCGTGAAAGTCTTCAAGCAGCAGCTGCAGTCCATGATAGTCTATGAAGTCATGCGAATGCTCATGCTCTTCATTGTCAGTCCCGTTCTCGGCATGAGCATGTCCGTGGTGATCACCATGTGTGATTTCATGCAGCAAATGCTCGGTCTCCTCTGCCCATTTCCCCTGGTTTACTGCAGCACACGCCCGGCTGGGGGAGACCAGGTACAGGATGCTCCCTGAGGCAAAAGCGGGGAACTCAGAGACACCGACGGTAACATCATGTCCTGTTTCAGCCTCATGGTGATGGGAGTCATTGCTGAGCAGCTGGTAAACCGAATGTACCAAATCACACTGGACACAGAGAAAAAACATTTACAGCATGAGGTATAAACACATGGAAGTTATTATTAGCACAGAAAGCCTCCCCGGTCTTCTAAAAGAACAGAATCAAGACTAATTCACTTCCTTAAAACAACATGGCTGACTTGAAAGTGTTAAAAAAAGAAAAATCAAACTGTGTCTGTGTTGTTAAAATATGTTACTTCTACATGACTCAATCATTAAACTTTGTCGTGAACTGATTAAAAGTTTATCAAAGCTGATTTAATAAACTGACATTATTGCAGAGCATGTAACTTATATTTTTAATCTAAGTCTTTTATTTAATTCAATCCCTAAAATTTGGAAAAGTACATGTTCCCCCCTTATTTAAAAATGGAAAACCCCTTAGAGCTAAAAAATTATCTCCCTATTTCCAAACTCTCAGTTCTATCAAAGATCTTAGAAAGTCCAGTGAATACGCAGTGAAAGCAGTGATTACAAAATAAAAACATCATCAATGATTTTCAGTCTAGTTTTGGATCTGGTTACAGTAGCGTTACTGCAGCTGTGGATGTAATAAATTACCTTATTAATGCTTTGGACAAAGAACAACACTGTGTTGCATTATTTATAGGCCTCTCAAAGGCATTTGACTCCGTGAACCATGAATTACTGCAAATAAAACTCAGAAATGCTGACCTCAGTCTTAAAATGATTTAAAATGATCTTACAGATCAAACTCAGTGTGTTCATGCAGAAGGTCACTCATCAGATTTTCTCAACATCACCATAGGGGTTCCCCAAGGTTCTATACTGGTACCTCTTTTGTTCTCTATTTTTATAAACGACCTGTGAAACACATTGAGCAAAAACACATTTTTGTGCTGATGACACAGACATCTACAATCACAGGCACCCACCATTAAAGCTTTACAAGAGCCCCAGGTGGCTTTTATTTCTTTACAAACTGCTCTTCTGAATTTAAAATAAGTTTTAAATGTTCAAAAAACAAAGTTCATTATTTTCTTTAAATCACATTTACAACAGCAAAGTAATTTATTTATCTTTTTTTAACCTCTGAGGGCAAACCTATTGAAATGCTGACCCTCTTCAAGTATTTGGGCATTTGGATTGACGACAGGTTGTCATTTAATGTACATGTTAGCAAACTTGTTAGTAAGCTCAAGGTGAGCTTTTATTTCAGAAATAAGTCCTGCTTTAACTCTATTGCCAAAAAAACTTGTTAAAGCTACATTCTCACCAGTTCCACAAACTCTTGATTCAGTCTATCATGCGTCCATTTGCTTTATTACTGATGCAAAATCCCTCACTCATCACTGCAGTCTTTGTGATCTGGTAGGCTGGACATCCTCAGTCCTCAGATTCACACACTCTGCACATCTCTCCAAATGTCGCCAACATATTTGTACTGTCATTCTGCTGGGAAAAATCCTTTTAGGTAAGACTTAAGATAATGTATGTAAAAAGTGTATTTACTTTTTGATTTCAACCAGCATTTAGAACGGCATTTTAACTAGACTTAATGTGTGCCTTAAAATTGAATGGGGTTCAAATTTGTCCCTCCATTCATATGAATTTCCCCTCATCTCCTGATATCGTAATATCAAAACTTCCTTCATTTTGAAGAACGTTTTCATCACGAGAAGTGTTTGAGATATGTTAATTTCCTCGGAATCTTAAGTCATAATTTAAACCTCTTGAATATATCACTTTAAGTAATTGATTTTGTTTTTCATTTTAAAACACTTTGAATTTAAGAGAATTGAGTACTCTCATTTTTTTAGAATTAAAATAATCTAAGGTTTTGGATTTTTGGCAGTGCTTTTTGTTTTTGTAGTATCAAAGTATTCAGCAAAAAATATTATAATAAGATATGATTTATAGTCCATTTCACCCTGCACTAACACACACTGCCTTGTCTTGTATATTTCAGTCTACACACTTTTATATGATACTGCTGCATTTAGGTAAATACCCCCTTCATCTGTTAAATTTAATCAACATTCAGGTATTATTAACAATTTTCCGTAGCACTTCCCTTTTGATAAGTCATTATTGTACCTCTGGTACTCATTTAATTAAATGTGTATTGGAGTTGTAAATGTAGGGTAAATTACAAGAGAATTATACAGCGATACACAGAGGAAAAATAGCCCAAAGTGCAGGCTTAATGTCATTTTCAATGCAGTTTGGAGTCACTCTCATCTCTCATCCCCTCCAGTCTCTTAAATTCTTTTTATTGCAATTCTATATGGTCTATTGCTTGTTCAAACAAACTTTATTTTCGACAAGCTAGAGGGTCAGTGGGGCACAAAATACATTGAATAAACACCATAAAATGATAATGCAGTGTGTACTGCAGGAAAATTGAAATTCAACATGATGATAGTTGCGGGGTTATAGGAGGGAACTCTTTGAGACATCAGATTTTATGTTTTTTTTCATTATAGGTGCAGCTGCTGTGTATATACTTCTAAAATATGTGGCGGGCTATAACTGGGTAAAGTTGGTTGTAATTAGAGTATTTTAAATAAGCTGTTTCCCCAACAACTTAAGTAGAGGGGGTCTTATTAGGTATCTTATTTGAATAGCTGGCAGAAATCCGAGTTTCTCCAGCAGATATTTTTCAGTCAAAATCTTTCCTTATCAGAAAGATAACCGCTGACATGTCAAAGTGATTAGTTCAGGGCCTTCACCATAATTCACTGATATGAAATATGATAAGAAATATGACACGATTGCCACAATTAAAAAGAATATTTAACGGAAGTCGACAGTAAATCAGTGACTGATTTAAAAAACACAAGAAAAAAATCAAATCAAGAGTCTGATCATTATAAGGACATAATTATTAAACCAGTGTTAATTTTGACCGCACTTTTTAATTTAGTTTTAGTTTGAGTCTTTTGCCTAAAATATCTTTAGTTTTAGTCATAACTTAGTCATCTAAAGTCGACAAAATCTACTGTAAATTTAGTCAACTAAAATATGAATTGTAAAATGTAAAGTATTTGTTTCCTTGAATTTCTGAAGTCATGTTTTACACCTAGATCCCGCCACCATGAAGCTAAGGCAGTTGTGATTGGATGTCCCTCTTAACTCATCCAACCTTTACACACAACCAAAGGAGCTGTGATTCCTAACTTGTCTCTACGTTCTACAAATTAGGTCTGATTGGATTTAGTCTGAAAATTTCTGCTGATATCTAGTTAGCCTTATACATTTGTGTTATTTCTTAAATTTTAAATGGTTTTGATTTTAATGTACAAGCTAAAAAAATCTGAACTATCTTTCTGTCAGCAGTCAAATTAATTAGTGTCCGTCATTCATGTACGGGCAGATGAAGCTTGACTTTACTGTCACAAATCACTTATTTTGTTTTTTATTTTATTTTATTTATAATATCTTTTACTTCATTAGGAGGTTGATATAGCTTAAAAATTGTGCATGTTGCAACCTGCCTTCTTATATTTTTTTACTTTATTTTTATGCTGTTATCTATTATAATGTCCGTATTGATATTCCTACTGCTATACTAAGTATAAGAGCAACTGATGCCACTGAATTTCCCCACATATACACACACACAAACACACACATATATAGATATAGATATAGATATATATAATTGCAGTCCTTGTAAAGCACTTTGAAACTAACTAATAGGTGCTAACCAACATACGCTATTACTGTGGTTGTTACTGGTAAAAGTCCTGTAATGGTTTAGAAGAATCAACCTTTCAAAAACATGTTCAAAACTAAATTGTTCTTGTTATTAGACATACATTTTTAACATGAATGAGGAATTTTAAACTGAATTCACCTTTTCATTTCAAATTTTGAGCCTCACTGCGCTTCTCTGAGACGTCAGCAATTAATCCAATAAAAATAAATAAATGGCCTATCAATCTGAGATTACATTTTATTTAATACATTTGGTTTATACTGCTTCACAATTTATGTTTGAACATAATAAAAGAATCATCTTTTTTTATCTGTGCTGAAATAAAATAGAATAAGACAAATCAGCCAATAGAAATAGGATAAGAATTCAGCCAAAAGCCTAATATGAAGTCTTTTTCCATCATGTATGTTTACTGCGACCTTACTAGTTTCAACAATGGTTTGTAGTCCTGAAAAAAAGCTGATTGACCAATAATTGGATTTAGTCTTTGTAAAACATTTTTGTCTTGCTTTTATTTGTTGATGAAAATGTCAGTTAATTTAGTTTTAGTTTTTGTCAATGTACACTTGTTTCTTTTTTTAGTTATAGTCTAGGTATTGTCAGGGGAAAAAAGGTTGTTTACAAAAACTATGATGAAAATAATTAGTCGACAAAATTAACACTGTATTAAACATTGTTGAAACAGAAAGATTTTGACTGAAAAAGTTACTTGAACATTGAAAACTTAATGTTGTGCATGTTGTTTGAGCCTTGAAAATGATTTCAAATAAGTAAAGCGCCTGATTTAGGGCCACTTCATTAGGTACATGTGGTTAACCGCTAAGGTCAGTCAATGGCACTAATTCAACGCATTCAGGCGTTCAGACATGGCCGAGTTGACCTGAAAAAGCTCACACTAAACATCAGGACGGGAGAGAAAGGTCATTTAAGAGAGTTTGAATGTGGCATGGTTATTGGTGCCAGATGGGCTGGTCAGAGTATTTCAGGAACTGCTGACCTGAGACTTTAACGAACAACCATCGCAAGGCTTTACAGAGAATGGTCAGACAAATAGAAAATATCCAGTGAATGGCTGCTCTCTGGGCAAAATGCCTTGATAAACCAGAGGTCAGAGGAGAATGGCCAAATTGGTACCAGATGATAACCACTTGTTTCAACCAAGGTATGCAGGAGACCGTTTCTGTGCGTATAACACACTGAATTTTGAGGCAGATGGGCTACAGCAGCAGAGGACCTCACTGGGTGCTTCTGTCAGCTAGGAACAAAAAACTGACACTGCAGCTCTCAAGGGCTCACCAGATCTGGACAACAGAAGATTGGAGTAATGCTGACTGGTCTGATGAATCTCAATTTCTGCTGCCACATTCAGATGACTGGGTCAGAGTTTGTCATTAACAACATGAAAGCATTGATCTATTTTGACTTGTATTAATGGTTCAAGCTGCTGGTGGTGTAATGGTGGAGGGGACATTTTCTTTGCTCACTTTGGGCCGCTAAATACAGATGGAATATCATTTAAACACCACAGCCTGCCTGAGTATTGTTGCTGACCATGTTCATCCCTTTATGACCACAGTGTATCCATCTTCTCAAGGCTACTTCCAGGAGGATAGTGTGTTATGTCATAAAGCTTAAATCATCAAAAACTCATTTTATGAACATGATAACAGGTTGGCTGTATTCTGGTAGCCTTAACTGGTACTAGATCTCAACGCAAGCACCTTTGTGATGGCATGGGACAAGAGTTTGTATCATGGATGTGAAGCCAACAAATCTGCAGCAGCTGTGACGCTGGCATGTCAGTCTGGGCCAAAATCTCAGGAATGTTTCCAGGAACTTGATGAATCTACGGCAGAGAGTTAAGGCAACTGTGAAGGCAAACCCGTACTAGCACGTTGTACCTAATAATGTGGCTGGTGAGTGTCTAAGCTGTACTACAATGAAATTCTTGTTTTGGACGAGGTCCACAGAACTTTGATAAAAATAAATTAAGAAGTTAGAGGGGTAAATGACCAAAAGTTTTACATGCAAGAATAAGGAAATCATTGTTATTTTCATTATATTTTAAGAAAAAAAAAACATCACTGTGAATTAAATCACAACTTAAATACCATGTTCTACATTGCTAATATTGTATTAAATTAACAGGTATAAAAATGAATTATTGATATGATATTGTTATCAGTAGACATATATGGCTATATCAAAGGTAAATATTTGTATAAGCAGATCTGAAAATTTCTGCTGATATCTAGTTAGCCTTACACATTTGTGTTATTTCTTACATTTTAAATGGTTTTGATTTTAATGTATAAGCTAAAAAAATCTGAACTATTTTTCTGTCAGCAGTCAAATTAATTAGTGTCCGTCATTCATGTACGGGCAGATGAAGCTTGACTTTACTGTCACAAATACGTTTTGTATGTATTTTTTCCCCTTCATCTCACTTATTTTATTTTTTATTTTATATATAATATCTTTTACTTCATTAGGAGGTTGATATGGATTAAAGATTGTGCATGTTGCAACCTGCCTTCTTATTTTTTTTACTTTATTTTTATGCTGTTATCTATTGTGATGTCCGTATTGATATTCCTACTGCTTTACTAAGTAACAACTTTACTAATATATATATATAATATATATATAATTGCAGTCCTTGTAAAGCACTTTGAAACTAACTAATAGGTGCTAACCAACATACGCTATTACTGTGGTTGTTACTGGTAAAAGTCCTGTAATGGTTTAGAAGAATCAATCTTTCAAAAACATGTTCAAAACTAAAAATGTTCTTGTTATTAGACATACATTTTTAACAGGAATGAGAAATTTTAAACTGAATTCTCCTTTTCATTTCAAATTTTGAGCCTCACTGCGCTTCTCTGAAAAGTCAGCAATTAATCCGATAAAAATAAATAAATGGCCTATCAATCTGAGATTACATTTTATTTAATACATTTGGTTTATACTGCTTCACAAATGATGTTTGAACGTAATAAAAGAATGAACTTTTTTATCTGTGCTGAAATAAAATAGAATAAGACAAATCAGCCAAAAGTAATAGGATAAGAAATCAGCCAAAAGCCTAATATGAAGTCTTTTTCCATCATGTATGTTTACTGCGACCTTACTAGTTCCAAAAATGGTTTGCAGTCCTGAAAAAAAGCTGATTGACCAATAAACAGCTGAAAGTAAGTCCAGGTTTTGAAAGTAAGATTAGTCATGTCATGTTTATTTCAAGTCCTTTGTTGACGAAAAAATAATGACATGTTAAATAATCACAATGACCGTGAAGCGTCTTGATCACTTTGGACATCGACCTGTTAGTTGCGTTCACCCACCCGGCTATAATAAAACCACCTTACCTTTTCACACGGCCCTCCGCCGCACTGCACACGGTTCTCAAGCATATTAAAGAGGTTGTGGAACGGCCCATGCGTCAGAAGCTCCTCTCCCGGAGCCACGACACTCAGCACGGCACGGAACGCTTCCTCCACGGCGGGAGAACCACAGGCAGGACCGAGCAAACCCACACCGGCGAGAATCAGAAGCGAGGAGAGAAACATCTTCAAACTTCTCAAAAGTTACTTCTAAACTTTTGCTGTGGATTTATTATGCAAAAGAAATAAAAGATGTAGTGAGAAGAGGAAGCAGCCTTAGTCTATTTCTACAGCTACTGGGCTCTACTCTCTGCTGCTCTCTGTTTAAAATCTCAGCACTTTCAATGGACCTGGACTCTGGACTCTGATTGGCTGAACTTGACTCGCGCTCTCCTTTACCTGTCTGTTAGTCACCTTTACAGGGAAGAGGAGGTTTGCGCAATTATCCCGAGGTCCAGCATAAAACTGATGATAAAGATGATTCATTTGCAGCCTTTTTTTTTTTTTAATCTAATATCTTTCAGACCAGAGCAATGAAAACTTTGTTTTTCCCCAGCCATTTAATATGGACGCTGTTTTGCAAGGGTGTTAGCTAAAACCCATACAAGTGCTTTACGTTTTTATTTAAATTGAATTTTACAAAATTATAATCATTATATGGTTATTTTCTATTTTTAAGAAACCAAAAGTATGTTAATCAAGGGCTTTTCAAAATCTAAAACTAACACATTTTGTAACCCTCCAGGTAACGTAATTTCCTGGAAAAACTTGTCCACATTAGCGAGGAAGTGGATACAACACTGCTTGTCATCATTTATTTCAGTCTAGAGAATATTGGCCTTATCAACAAATAGCTGTAAATGTTTAAAGATGTGCCAACATTTATTGCGCTGTATCATAAGCAAGCTCAAGGCTGTTTAAATGACCTGAAATAACTCGGCTGAAGAGCTAGCTTGTTTTTAAAATGTTAATCTTACTAATCTTGAAGACAGTGGTTTTGAAACCTTTTATTTGCCTCAGCCATACCACACATCAAGCCAAAATCTCATGACACTCCAAATAGTGCTTCAAATTATCCTCAAGAGCTGAAGTACTGTTTATTCTATACCTGTTCATTTTATCTAATGATCTTTACAAAATGACAAAGATTTCATGCATGAGATATTGAGCTGACCATTTTTAATAGTAACGATATGTCAACCTTTTAAGTTGTAAAACTAACTTTAAGAAACAAAAACAAACCGAACTTAGAGTTTTCAGAGATTTATTTGAAGCCAACAGATGAAAGGGTAAGCATGGGAAAACAATCCGCCCCAGTGTGTGCCCATAAAGACATTAAACAACGCCAAATCATGATGGAGGTTCTCAAGGCCAAAGTTTTACTGGATTTTACAATAGCCTCTCACATAAATGCCTGAAATAAGGTCTGTGATGAGCATGTGCAAAATAGATCTGAACTTTTGATTTAACATCATAAAATGAAATTGATATTGCCCTGCTTTTATATTTCAAAACATTATGATTTTTTAAAAGGATGGCTGCTCGTAAAGCGCTAACAAGGACAACAAAAATGACCAGGGACCCTAAATGCCACCATTATTGATCATTTTTAATAAACAATAATACACCATAGCCACAGCCTGGCATCGTCGAGTTTTGGGTCAAATTTGATCTTTTTTTTTTAAATAAATAAATAAATAAATAAAAAAACAGTAAACAAACAAACAAACAAACAAACAAACAAAAACAGGACTCAGAGATTTATTTGAATCCAACAGTCAAAAGGGTAGGTATGTTGGTTTATTTGATGCTCAGTGTTGATGCACTTGGAGCTTAATTATTATAAAAAACATTCAAACATTTTTTATTTAAGGTTCGGAAAAATGCAAAAGATAATCTCTTTGTATCTCCTACTTGTTATGTTGCATGCAAATCTCTTCAGTGTTTAATTGAACAGAAATTAAAGCTTATAAAGTCAATTAAAAAAATTCTTCAGCTGCTGTATAGAAATGACACATAATGGTACAAGTTCCCAAGACACACCAGTGTGCCCTATCAAATCATTTGAGAACAGTGGCTCCAATATGATGTTGACTTAAGCCAGTGGTTCTCAATTACGATTTGTCCTGCCCCCCTTTTGGGACTAACATTCCTTTGTGTCACCCCCCACCCAACACCAAAGTCACAATGAGGGGAAAGTTCAGATTTTTAAATACATCCAAGTATTTGAATATTGATGTCTCCATTCAAAACCACTGTATTTATAACTTAAATTCTAAATGATGATGAAAAGATGAAGACAGAACATTGGCAGGTTCAACATTAGTTTCTTTGATGAGTTTTTGGAAATATTTAGATCCATTCACAATTTTAAGTTCTAACAAAAACTATGTCCCACAACAAACAACCTTAAAGCTGCAGTGTGTAGAAACTGGCATTTTAGCGACATCTAGCGTTCAGATTTTGGAATGAGCCCGTCCGTTACTAAAACATTACATCACTAATACCCCTTTCGGACTGCCAAAAAACCTGTTTAAACCCGGTAACAATCGGCTCGTGTTGGCAGTTTGAAAGGCTCTAATCGGCATTTTGAGTCAGGTTGACTGACCCTGCGAGCAACACAAGTTTTTATCGGCTCGCCTCTGATCGTCTCCAGTGGGAACATTACACCTGGGTCAACCAGCTAATTTAAGAATGATGCTCATGGCATAACATCGCACCTGTCCCCTCCGTCTGTAACCACTGCGACTCTTTTCCATCTCAGCAACAAATTCCTTCCACCTTCGTATCATCAGCGCTCCAATGTCGTTCAGTCTGCGCAGTTTGTGCATTTTTAAAGAGAGACAAAAGCACAAAGTACAGAAAACAGTTGACCGCCGTGTCCATGGCTTACATGCTTCTATCTGTTGTTTACATGGTCGTGTTTCGTTGTGCTGATGATGTCATCAATGTGATGACATCAGCTTCATGCACCAGAGGGAAAAAAAACAGCCACGCAGTCTGCTGCCGATTAGACCTGGGTCTGCTGGCAGTGGGAAAGGAGTCACTTGCCGACAGTTAGCGGGTTAACCCACGCTGAAAAAACCTGCGTTGGCCCGCTAATTTTTGTGTGAAAGCGGTATAAGCGACGAGAGCCGGTGAAGACCAAAAAGAATAGTGAAAAGGGCATCATCAACAGTTACAAACACTGCTTTGTGTTCTTCTCTTGTATAACCCACTCTCCCTCTTCTTCTCCTTTGCATATCCAGGTAGATTTCAGGACCGGCAGCCAGACTTGTATTCAAAAATCACGTTTTGCTCTTTTTGTCCCCAAAACCCACCAGTAGACAACATGGCAGATCGTTATGTCAGCCTCCACAAAGGGGAGACCCGCGATACATAAATATAGAAAGCTTTTTCTAACTTAGTAAAAGAAAATGAAAGTTTTATGGGGATGATTTGACACCTATTTCAATGGATTTTACTTACAAATAGAAACATTATATCCTATATTCACTGTTTCTGTTCTACAAAATGCTGCCAACTTCTACACACTACACCTTTAACCAAAAAACCCACAGGAGTTTTTGTTACGCAACCCATATTGATTTCTTAACTTAAAATCCCACCTCTGACATTGCAAATAGTGTATCACAGTGCAGAAATCTGAATTGTCAACAGGGGTGGCCAATGAAAACTTCAGGGGTGCCCACGCCCAATTTGACAATGCCCCTGTCCAGACCAAGCTGCGCCCACCTTGTGGCCATGCTCACCTTGGGAATTGCGCCCCACCATTTAAGAAACACTGATGTAAACTTTGTCCTTGGCTCAGCAGTTTTCACCTGGTTTAGTCTGAACCCAACACCACATCTGTGAGAAATCATTGCAACCCAACATTTTGAAGTTTGTGTGTAAAATATTCCCCTTTCTAAGATAGAAAAAACGTGTGATTAATCAATGGGATGAAAAAAAATGGTTGTCTTTCAGAGATTACAAGCAGCTTATCGTGAGAATGCTAACTTTTTTTCTTGTAGATAACAAGGAAAATTAGTGAAGATTGCAGAACTACCAAAATTAAATTGTTATCACTAGAAAGGTAAGTAAATTCTAACTTAGCCTATCTAAATGTTCATCAGGGCTTTCATAAATCGGAGACTTTTCCACACTTTTTAATATCCCGACCTCATTCACATCCCACAGCAAACAGCTCTGCAACCCACTTCTGGGTCCCAACCCACCAGCTGAGAAATGCTGCTCTAGATGTCCACATAAGTACAACACAGTAGCCATTTTTTAATTTTTATTTTTTTTATTTATATTTCTGTTTATATCTATCTTTTTTATTTTTATATATCTTCTTATCTGCTATAAATCATGCTACTGAAATCTCAATTTCCCTGAGGGAGTCTCCCAAAGGGCTAAATAAAGTTCCATCTAATCTAATCGCTAATCTAATCTATAAGGGCTAAAGTACCCACACTACCATGAGATCTTGTCTAATATCTAACATGTTCTCTTAAACATCAGCAGAAAGCTTTGGACAAAGTCTGAGTGACTTCATTATTTTTGACGTGGGAGCTGTCTCTTGAAGCTGCAGCCTCTGCAATGATAAAAGCCAGACAGGTGGTGCCAAGGTGGCTCTTGAGCCTCCTGACAAACAGCTAAACACAAAAAAATTAGAGTCAAATCAGCCATATTCTGAATTATGTAATACTTGCACCTATCATAAAACTAAATCAGGAAACAATCTGCCCCAGTGTACCCCCATAAAGTCATTAAACAACTGGAAATCATGATAGAGGTTCTCAAGGCCAAAAGTTTATTGGATTTTACAATAGCCCTTCACATAAATACCTGAAATAAAGTCTGTGATGAACACGTGCAAAAGAGATCTGATCATTTGATTTTGCATCATAAAATACATTTGATGTTGCCCTGCTTTTATATTTCAAAACATTATGAATTTTTAAAAGGATGGCTGCTAGTGAAGCGCTAACAAGGACAACAGAAATGACCAGGGACCCTAATGCCACCATTTTAGCCACAGCCATGGGCACCAACTTGATCAGGTCATTGTATTAAAGGGAAATTCCTGAACAAGGGGTTACAGCATCGCCTTATACATTGGGACTGCGGTAGCTGCTTCTTAGTTAACTTGTAAGATCTTCCATAGTAGCTTAGTAATAGCTTTTTACTGTTGCTGATTATAGTTAGGTTAAAATAATTTTGAAAGTTATTAGGAAAGAAAAATATTCAGTCAAACTTGAGAGACAAAGGACAAAGAAAAATATACAAAAAATTACAGATAAAAGAGAAGCCTGGCTGACAAACATAAAAAATCAAGGGCTGGTAGGTCTTAACTATGCTAATGATTTCCTCCTCACCAAGTGTTTGGCTGCAGAGAGTCAGCTTGCATAGGAACTATGCCTAGCCAAAGTAACCATGTTAAGGTGAGTACGGAAATATTTCTCTGTGTTTCTTTACAATCATTTGTTTGACAAAAATGATCTGCAATAAACACTGTCTGTACATGAATATTCACTATAAAATTACAGGCTCATGTGTTTTGTTTCTTTATATGCATGTTCCTGTTTTGACCAGGAGGTGGTGGTGCTGTTCTTAGAATCTTAGAAATGTCTCCGCCTGACAGCAGCACTTCAGTGATAAGAACTTTTATGTGATCTAATGGATTGATTCATAAGCGAGGTTCATTAGAGTGCTTACCTCTTTGCTCTTGTTTATTAGTTTAAATCACAAAAGTGCACTGAAAAACTTGTAAATTACACAGAATATACTGCCTCATCCTGCCCTTCTGTTTTTTTTTTTTTTTTGGTTTTTATTTTAGATTTTAAAGGTTAATAGAAATTAGATTTGACTCAAAAAGAAAAAGAAAAATCTTACAAGTGACTGTGGATCAATGATAAAGTTTATTGTTTCACAACCGATGATGGAGGATTTGATCCCTTGCTCAAGCAGGCAGAAGATGCTGGGTCTTTTGCTTACAAACGTGCATGAATGTTGTTAGCTGCTTTGACACCCAACACAGAAGTCTTAACCAACAGTGTGTGAATGTTGTGTGAATGGCCAAGTGTGATATGCAGTGTAAAACAGGCTTTAACTAGAAATGCTCCAAGAGCACAAACCTCCACCAAGGCATTTCCAACAGTCGGTCGAGTTATTGTCAGAAATTTATAAACTGCCCTATCTCCCCCTGTTAACAAATCCTTGACAAAATTCCTGAATTCACATCCAGATTCAGATCACCATAAAAATGTGATCATTTCTTCCTTGTGCCATGATTAATGTTCCTGGAGAATGTCATAATAATCTGTTGACAACTTATTGAGCCTTTAGAGAAAATGTGTAAAACTGCTGTATCAGACATTGTTAACAAATCCTTAAAAAAATACTTGCTAAGCATCCAGATCACCAACAAAATCTAGTCACTTCATCCTTGTGCCAGGACTAAAATTTCCCTAAAAGTTCATCAAAATGTGTTGATAGGTTTTTGAGATATCCTCTTCACAAACAAACAAACAAACAAACAAACACTGGCGAAATGTAACTTAGTGAAGGTAATAATCAGATGACCAGAAAAGCTCAAAAAGTGTTACTGTCCTTAAATGTCAAAAGCCATTTATTATGTATATAGCGAACAGGTAAAGGTAAAAGCAAAATGCTTATATAAGCCTTTTCTTTCTTCTCATTAAATAAATCCACCAAGTCAAGCAAATTATCACGTATGCTTCAAAAATACACCAACTAACCATTTTCTTTAAAACCAAGTGTACTATTGGACAGTGCTGTAAATTATGTATGGGTGTTTTTCAAATCATTGTTATTTCTTATTTGTTGATTTCTTAAAGTTCCTTTATTGATATTTCCCAATCATTTGTTTATACTCATTATCTCATGCCTGGGCATGGGCAGCCTGGGCAGGGATAAAAGGTAAAGCTTTCTGGGGCCCAGAGTGTTGGAGGGGGACCACAAATAGTGATGAGAAAAATGGGCCATTCTTGATTCAACAAAAGAAATACTGGACATAAAATTTATAGATTTTATTGTTGCCTGTTTGAAAATGTGACCTTCCTCTATTTAAAATAGTATGAGCCTTTGTTTTGGTAATGTTAGCGTTGTTGGGGGCCTGAGGAATCAGTATAAGACAATTTACTAATCAGACAATAGCTAGGACAAAGATGCTTACTGGTACTGACCCCGATGATAAAGAAAACTCAAAAAACTTAACGTATATAACTAACTAACATATATAACTCAGCAGGGTGGAACTTAACTTTCGTTAGTAATAGTCATGTGTACAGCTGTGCAAGTAACAGTACGGGGCCCATTTAATGGGTTTTTCAGGGGCCCAGCTTTGTCTGTGGGTGCCCCTGATTGTTAGTGATTGTCATTGTCAAAGTTTTGTCTTCAAACAGCAACATGTGAGTGACACTGCAGGGTCATCTCCTGTCTCAGCAAATCCATTAATCTTTGACAGAGGGCAAAGTGTATCTGGTTATTTGGTGTAATGGTCACTTGTTCTGCTGTTGCTTTAAGTCCAATACATGAACCAAAGTCGTGTCAACAGCCAGTCAGTCGCTGTCAGCCTCAGAAATCACTGACGGGAAAGATATTGAGTTGATTGGCTGCACATCACTCCACACGCACATGAACAGACAGCCACACACACGCACACACACAAGCACGCTTATGGCATGGGACTGTGGACATCTGCCCCTGCGTACACATGCACATGCAATCATGCGCACACACTCATGAGGACACGTTGACTCCCACACTGCTAATCTTTAAGACAAAACACTGACCTGTGTTAACACCCCCCACCGACCTGTCACTCTCAGTTATGTTGTCTGTCATGCAAACCTGTAGATGTTCTCAACACACACATTCATCAAGTAAGTCCAACCTTTTACCACCCTGCTACACACATCGCCATCATTTCAGTGGGATACCCTCAGTTAAGAAATGAAGTCCTGTTTGTCAGCTTTTTCAAAACATACTGCTGTTTGAAAAAACTTAGACTGCTCTTTCTCACTGAGTTAATCCAGATTTTTACACCTTTCAGCTGAGGCTGGTGGCATTAAGGGTTCAGGTTTTCAGTCCATGTTCTTGCGGTCCCTTAAGAAGACTTTGAGGGATTTTCCTCAAACTTTGTACAAATGTACATGAGGAGGTCCATTTACCAAATAACATCCCACTCTAATAGTAACAACAGCAGATAGGATGTAAAGAATGTCTGGAGACTAATGAACAGTGGCCAATGTGGAAAAACGGCTTACAACAGGTTAATGCAGTGCAAATGATGTAGGCTGTTTGCCCTGCAAAAACCAACAAACTAATGATGACTTATTAAAGAATATAAGAAAAGAAACAACTGAAAGGGCTTAAAATTTAAAATCATGAATCAACAGACAAGAGTTTTTAAAAAGCTAAAAATTCACAAAACCATGTTAAAAGACAAAAAATGATACATGTAAAAAGATAAAAACTTTAATATCATGATTAGAAATACCAAAAATCCTAAAAATGTAATTAAACATCCAACAAACAAAAAAAAAAGTAAAATAAATTTGCACAGTCTCATAGAGCCTCATGGCCCTCCCTTGATTGTAAATATAATACTTGAAGAGTACACTGGGGAATACTTTTTTAAACTTTGCACACATTTCCTGTTTGAGAATAAAATGACTGTGTTTGAAGGTCATATATCACAGGTCAAGGTCAAAGAGTCTCACATCCCTTGCTTGTAGACACAATAACTGAAGAAAGTTACCATGGATTTTCTTTCAACTTAGCAAAAAAAAAAACTTTGCCTGGCTCAATGACAGAATGTTAGCTTTAGGAGGTCATAGGTCACAGGTAAAGGTCAAAGAGCCCCATGTTCTTCCCTTGTTTCTGAGTGATATCTCAAGAAAGCTTTGGAGAACGCTCTTTAAAATTGGCATAAAATGTCCACTCAGGTTCAAGGATGAACTGAGCAGCTTTCAGAGAAAAAAGGTTCATAGCTGAATATTGATCACTAATGAGGGGAAACTTACAGATTGGGACAACCATGTTTTGACAGTGGGTGGCAGGGTGGGCTTAAGTTTATTGGACAGCTATAGTTAAGTGTCTTCTTAATATCATTATAAATCGATGCGAACAGATCAATAGATCATACGGCTGTAAATTTAATAGATGATAAGCAGAAGGAGCCCAAGGACTGTACCCTGAGGAATACCAGTAGTGACTGGATTAGGCTGGGATTTGAAAGATTTGAGTAGGCTGATCTTATTATTGATATTATTGATATTATCAGGACACAAGTAACCAGTTTTGTTATAAAAGGTATTTGCTTTAATTGGTCGTGAAAATTCATCAATATTGATTTCTATCTGTTCTACAAAGGGATAAAAATCTCTCTACAGAAGCTTTTACAAGTTTTAGGACTGTATTATGACTTGGCTTGAAGGGATAATTTAGTATTTTTGAAGTCGGGTTGTATGAGGTACTTGATAGTAGTCAGTGGTTAAAAGGGCTCCCAGCGGTGCTGTACCTTTCAGGAGAATGAGCTGAGACTCACGGGAAGGTGTGCTGCCATTGAAGGGTACACTTATTTTGTGTAATTGTGCTAGTTTTATCTAAAAACGACCCACCTTGGTCTGAATGTATGCTTGGGCAAAGAATTTAGAACACAGCCTTTTGCTGCATGGTGAAATAGTGCCAAACAAAGAGACTTCCTGGAGGAAAAATAAAGCGCACAATTAAACATTTAACCAAACATAGTTTGATGTCTCTTTTTTTGTGTAAAACTCACACAATTATGCAAAATAAATGTACCAGTCAACAGCAGTATATATTATCAACAGCCTCAGCTCATTCTCCTTAAAGGTACAGTGCTGCTGGGAGCCTTTTCAGCCACTTCACTGTCTATTGTCAAGTGCCTGATACATCCCACCTTCAAAAATACTGAACTATCCCTTTAAGATGTGAGTAATTCTTTTAATATTGTTCCATTAGAAAGATCATAAGGCAAATGAAGCCTCAAAAGACTCCTGTAAAGGACAACACACTCCTTTTGTCTTTCTCTTTTACTCTCCTCTTTCACAGCTTTGTCACACTATTTCTCCCCCCTACCCTTCTTTGTCTCTCCCCTCTCCCCCCTTCCCCCCTATGGTCTCGTACACGCTCACTGCCTGGCCTCAGCCCTACTTTCTTTCTGAGGCTGATGTTTCCATTACAGAAATAAAAGCATGACGGCTAATCCAGTTATATGTTCCCTGGACGGCACACACACCCACACACAAACACACTCATTTCAGCATTATGAATACACACACACAAAAGCACTTGAATAAATGCTTAAATCTGCTGAGATACATTAAAAAATAATACAAAGACACACATGCTGCAGGTAGACAAAAACACACAATAACACAAACTTAAGTGCACACACACAAACAGGGGGTTTGTGATTGAAGCAGGACCCCCCGTTGAGAGAAAGTCAAACAGAGCATTCTGGAGGGCCAGAAATAAATACCAAACATCCGTAATCCACACAAACACTCGGACCCATAGCACACATGCACAAACACATATGTGCTCCGATAAGCTCCCATGGCGATCTCCCACTGAGCAGGACATCCATGAAGGCAAAGGCTGGAGAGGGGTAAAGAAGAGTGTAGGACTTCCTTGTCTGCCTCATATTTTTCTTCTTTTCAGTTCATAAATAAATGAACATTCTTTGGTCGTGAGAAAACCCTGCCATGAAAACATTCATGTTCTACACTCAACAGCAGAGTAGCTTTCACTGGGGATGATTGTGCTCACACTTTTCATTCTTCATTTTTTGATAAAAAATGTTAAACAGATGTAAATATTTATCATGAAAAAAAGTTTTGAAAAGTAAGAGTAGCAAGTGTTACAATCGTACAATCCTAATTACTCGCTCGGACACATTTCATTATTTTGGTATAACCTGCAAGTCCTCACATGTAAAGTGTCTGTGAGGAAATTTGAGTTTATCTCAACTGACCCTTTGTTCGCTCTTTTATTAGTTGACTGACCAATCAGAATATGAGAACTTCTCCTCAAAAGAGTCGTTTGGTTATTCCAGTCAGACAACTTTTGTGTTGAAAGAGTCTGTTTTACTGCATTGTGGTGAGACTGTTCCCTTAATTTGTTACTTCAGTATCAGAAATCACAAAGAAAACTTACACTCACAGGGAAGAGAAAACATTTAAATACTGACACTATTTGGTGTTTTAAGATGTTTGTAAAGTAAAAGCATTTTGATGATGTGAACAGCTGTTGTTATATAACATCATCACTAAGGTCACTCTCTTCAAACTTTGTTATTGATTTAGATCAATTCCATAACCACTTAAAAACTCCTTAGAGGAGGCTTAACCTTCAAGGAGATTTAAGAGCTTAAGAATTTTAGAGTGAATCTGAAGCAGGCTATGCATCAGAGTCCAGGCTTGTTTTTAAGTCACATGACAAAAGTCTTCATGTAGGGACAGGTTAAGGTGAACTTGTGTCCAAAGAGAAGAAAAGATGAGCTGAAGTGGGGCAGAGGAGGTGTGGGAGAGTCAAAGGAAAGAGAGAAAGAGAGTAAGGAGAGACTCAAAGGGAGAGAGGGAGAATTAGAGAGCCGTTCTGTCCTACATGCATGGACACTCAGGTCATTGCAGATAATTAGACCACCTATGGCGTTTCCTCCATACATTCATTAAAAATTGTGTTAACTCTTTCATTCTTCTCTCTCTCTCTTTCACATACACAAACACTTAAAACTACATTCTTTTACATGGTGTTTAATTTATAGGCCCTCTTCTTTGTTTGAGGTAACCTTAAATGAGGGCCCTTTATTCCAATATTGAACCCTCTAAAAATCCCTTTCCCATCTTTACACCTTTAGTTATGTTCTCCTGGATCTAATCTGAGTTTTAAAAAGTAAACTGTAATAAACTCTGCCCATCCCACAGTAAAAACTGCCTTCTGTTTTTTTTTGTTTCCATGGTGATATAACCATCCATCTATTCATCATTATCTATACATATCCCAGTTGACATATGAGGCGGGGTATACCCTGAACCGGTCACCAGCCAATCGCAGGGCCATATAGAGTGACAGACAACCATTTGTGCTCACACTCATACCAAACAATTTAGAGTCACCAGTTAACCTAATGTGGATGTTTTTGGTCAGTGGGAGGAAGCGGGAGAGCCTGGAGTGAGCCCACACATGCATGGGGAGTCCATGTAAACACCACACAGAAAGGCCCTGACCAGCACTGGGATCAAACCAGCAACCTTCTTGCTGTGAGGCACGTTCACTACCTGCTGAGCCATTGGGTCACCCGTGATATAGACCAAATTCACTAAATTCAAATGTTGTTCAATGATGGTCAAAAATGCTCAAATTAACTGATGGAGGTAAAATTAGACAGAGTTATTGACAATGGCAACATGAGCAGGCTACGGTGCCCCTAAAGGGACATCGGCAGAAAAAAAAAATTATGAGTTTCTCGATAACGATCTATAACTCATCGATGAAACAACGCAGCTACTAAACCGACCCCTCTTTTTAATCACTGTCTTAAAGACTGTGAGCTACAACCTCGTTTTTCCTCAAAACAAGCCTTCCTCTGTGCCAGACAACTTAAATCTGTCTCAATACGCTGCGGCTTAGGGACCATCACAAAGTTACCATTGCTGTGACAGAAAAGTCAACTTTACCATGAAGAGATGTAACCTCTTTAGAAACACAGTACATGTAAATTACCTTATGCTATTCATACTACATAAAACATATCTTACAGAATTTTATATTGAAAATGAAGCCAATGCCATCAAATCTATGAGGTCTACTGGCAAAATGATCATAAAATATAAATGTTGATCTCAGTTATTACAGATATTATGGTCATTACCTATTTATTAACATAATAAAAGAAAAATGAAACTAAAACCTGTTTACCTATTTATATCATCCTCTTTGTGTGAGTGTGTATAGGGGTGTTTCTTAATTCTGTGTAAGATTTGTGGACTTTTTTTTCTGTGACTGCTCCAGTAGATACACACGCCTGCACACACTGGTCAAATGTTAATGGTTTATTAATTCATGCCTTAAATCTTGCAGATGGACTGAATGCTGACTGACAGACAGAGAATAAAAAGAGGTGGAGGAAGGAAAGATGAGGATAAATGGTAATAAAGGAAAGAGAGAGATGGAGGGGGTGGAATTAAAATCAGTACTTAAAAATAATAACCGCGTCATGGCCTGATTGGTTTGGTTTGCCCATATTTAACTCAGTGGACTGGGAAATGAGAGAAAGACGGAGAGGAATAGTGGCAGATTGATGGAAAAATCAAACAAAGCCTTTGAATGAATGGGGTGAAAAGCAAAGAGGATGAGAAAAAGACAGAGAAAGAAACCAGAGGAAGAAAATGCTGAAAGGGTTAATACTACACTAAATATTATATTACATCCTTTTAATCCGACAAACAAATCAAACAAGGTAACATATGTTGTGTTTAGCTGTGGAGATAACACAATATTATTAAAGGAAACAAAAATACATTTGCACTTGGGGTGCGATTTGTTGAAAAACAAAAGGTAATTTTTTTTTTCTTTAGCAATGAAATCATTCAGACATATTCAGTATGAATCCAGGAATGACACATTTTATAAAGCTGATATAAAGGACCTTTATGTTAATGCCACACACATTTTTTAATATATAAGATAAATTAGAAAAATAAAAAGTGTTGACATAGATTAAAGTTCAGGGGACAATGGACAGAAACAATGGTAAACAAATGAAAAATATCCGTCTACAAGACAAGTGACTATCTATTAAACAAATCAACAAATGAAATAAAACTGAACAAATCATCAGATCAATCACTCAGGCAGTTTGCTCTGGGGATGTGTCCTCACAAGTGCTTAGAGAATACGTAGTGAGCAGCTTGCTGTGAGGAGCAAGGAGGTTTACCACAGCTCTTCTTTCTCAATATGTGATCGTCATTAAAAACACAACAACAGTGGTATGCTGAGAAATGAATATATACATACTGAAATGCAGCTTTCAGTTGAAAAGATCTCGCAATTTCAATAAGCACTGAGTGACAGCAGGGGGCAGCAAAAGGGAGAAATTAAGGAAGATTCTAAGGACCCATGAATGACAGGCGCCCCTAAAAAGGATTATATTATCAGTATTTTATACATATACACTTATTAACTTTGTACTATATGCAAATCGTACCAATTTTTCTTGTTTTTAATTGCAACAAGAGTAAAATTCCGTCATCTTTTCATCAGTTTACTCCCATAAAATAACATTTCTATTAAAAAATATGCCCTATTGAACATTAGTCAGAGGGTAATACTTTTGTTTATGCTTTTGCTGTCCCAAATAACATGTTAAAATATATAGGTCCTTGGAAAAAAACACCGGCTGTAGAGCAAGACAAACGCTAATTCTGCACAAATTGTAAAATGTTACAAGCTTAGATAACCAGAAATCCATAGCTACTTATTTTATGATAAACAAAATCATTTAAATACTTATATGGTCTAATCTTATCAGGCGACTAGATGATGGTTCCATCAGTCATTTAGGCTAACCAAATAATGCAATATGCGGGCACAACTGCTGAAGTGTTAAATACAAAATGTAAGCCACTTTGTAGAACAATCTCTCACCAAAATGTTTCTGAAGTGGAGTGAAAATATCCTTTCTAAGTGTTGTTGTTTGTTTATCATTTTATAAGGAAATGTGGTCTGTCAAAACTGCTACTGAAGCTCTTAGCATCTATGCTAATCTCTGTACAAGCCGTCACTTGCTGTTGTCTCGCTCATAGCTCCAACCTCTTCCTGCCCAAAGGACTCTGATTGGGTTGTGCTACTTTAGGCCACTCACAATCGTTGGAGATTGGAGCTTGTCAAGATGGATCTGCCTGTTAGCAGATATTGATTCAGGTGGCTCCAGCTGCACTGCAAGGTTATAAATGGTCCAAATGTCAGAGGGTCTGTAAAGTACATAGTTTAGTTCACCATTTATTATATAATTTCAGTTTTAAAGTGTTTTCTCCTCTGTTTGGTGCTTATTGTCTTCAAACCAGATATCTTGGTTGTAACAATTATACAGATATTGTCATATTTATTTGTCAGTTTGCTTTACAGATTCTTGGTTTGACAAACTGTACTGAGGGCACAGCTAAGTGTCAGCCTCAGAGAAGCTCGGGTGGGACATTTGGTGAAGACAGCGGGCCCTAATTTCCTGGCGCAGTGCAAGGTGGCGGAGCCTGGCACCCCCCCGTGCAGTGGTAATTTGGCTGACAGGCGTTCATTTGATTGGTAAAGATTACACTCGGCTGTGTTAAACCCACTCATGCCTTCTCTCCTCCCTCTCTGCCACTTGCGCTGGTGGGAGGAACGGAGGCGTGGGTACACCTCACTGTGCCGTGCGCGAAACTTGCAAAATGCCCTGGACACACCCCGTTGGCTCAGGCGCAGGGTAGGTGCGCCGCGCCTGCACCTGGTCTACGAAATTAGAGCCCAGCATGTTGAGGTGCTTCCCTTGCACAGTCTCTTGCAAGGGATGTGTCCATGATGTTTGTTGCCCACAGTTTGATGCCTTGTCAGTTTCCCATTGGTATAAGCTAACACATCATCACCCTTTTATACTCATTTACATGCCCCTGGTGCAGGCAGCAGTGGGAACAACTTTAGGCTAACTGTACCCCCCCCCCCCCCGACATCTGACAATTAGAGCCGGGCTCAAACCCTCAACCTTACGATTGATGGTAGATTTAACTGCCAGACTAAGTCACCAACACTAGAGTACTCTTCTGCTTAAGACAGCAAAGCCAGTGACACTTAAAGACTTCTCTCTCTCTTACTGTTAACAGCAACAGTAGCTGCCTGAAATGGCTGATTTTGTACTTTGTATACAAACATGTTGTTTTAGTGCAAATACAGTTTTTAATGTTTTTACTCAACAGCTAGTCAAAATGATCAAAGTAAAAACATGTAAGGTAATCTGCAGTGTTAAAGATTGTTGTTGATGGTAGTGGCAGAAAAACTTTTGACCTGTTTGTGTTTAACTGAGTTGCCACCTGCAGAAAAGGAAGGTTTTAGTTGCAGGATTCTGAACAAATATGGGCGAACAAACACTTTGTTTTAATCTTTTGTGTGAATGTTCGCCCTCTTTTGTAGTAAATATCTGAGCAGACTGAGGTGTTCATAAGAAGAGAGGCACAAAGGAAAGCCCAGTTAAATTCAGGGCCAGCACCAGAAAGAAATGAGACCTCTCTTTGGCTCATTACACCAGCCTTTAGCCCGGCCTCAGACAAGAAGTAATGAGCAGCAGGACGGACAGTCATTAGCCTAATAGCTGCAATGGCAAAGGAAAGTCATGTTGTTCTTAAATCATGAAGTTTAAACCTCTGCTTTCAAAGTCTTTCCCTGAGATATGTGGTTCACAATAACACTTAAAATCACTTCACTTAAACACAATGCTGTCTGCATTCACAAATAAAATCCTTCACTCATTGTTATTCTTGTAACTCATTATTGCAAATCAATCCTTTAATACTTATTGTAATAAACCTTACAGATTGTAACATCTGATCAAATATTCACATAAAATGTTCTCTTTTACACTGATTTAAGTAGGAGTGGGTCCATACAAAAGACGACTGTATGTCTCCACCTGCTTTTAAGCTCACAATACCATAGAGACTGAGAAAGAAGATGGAAACCTTAATGTTATCTATGGATTGAATAACTTGGACCACCATAATGACAGTTTAAGTCCTGCTTGTCCATCTACATTTATGTATGTTAACATGTATGGTTACGTTGATCTACATTTAAAGTTCAATTAGGCCATTTAATTGGACTACCATCCTTGTCGCAGTATCCAAACACCAGGGGAGAATTAATTCATAGATGGGTTGGAAATATGCCTGATTCCTCAACAATAGGTAACAATATACCCTCTATCAACTAATTCCTTTTGAATTTTCATATTTCACATAACAAATAATGACAAACAAGTTAGCAAGAGGAAAACTGATTGTAGACTAAACAGTTAAAACATATTAAAGATTATAACATTAAAGATCTTGTACTTTACTATTTTCTTAGCTGGGGACACACTGCATGACTTTCATAGTCTTTACAGATTTTGGAAAGCCTAGGTGTTCACCCTAACAGACTGATTTTAGCAGATTATTGTATGATGACCGAAAGACTGGGGATCACACTCTTAACAACTGCACCTGATGAGGGATCACTGAATTCATGATTTGCCAAACCACCTTAAGCCAACTGAACACATCAAACTGTCACATAAACTCTGGTGAGGGCAACAGTGTAAAACAAACATACCAGTTGGTGGCAGTAATGAATCAATTTTCTGTTTGCTTATGAGCACTTTTCTGTGCCCCATCCTCTCTCTCTCTTTTTAAATTTTTTTTTGGCTGTTCGCAACGTGTTTTTGCCATTGGTTTCGTAATCAGTTTACACGACCAGATTGCATCCAGATTTGGCTTAAAAAAATCAAACATGTTTAACTGACTGTGACTGAGGTCAGATCAGCTCTTCGCCCTGCACACACTAACAGATTTTTGTGCCAAATAGCCATGCCGGCTAGTCCAAAGCCAACTAGTGCAGACTTTGCCCAACTGGGAATCCATGCTAAAATCTGGCCAGAAGTCTTCTATTGGTCCTCAGCTTTAGGTCCAAATAAGACCCAGGGCTTGTGTGCCTTCCTCTACCATTTCATGTAATTTGACCCTTGGGTCAAAGAGCTGCATGGGAACTGTGAAGCATCCTCAGAAAGCATTGCTCAGTTAAGGGCTAACTAAGTTTTACTTGCAGGTGAAATCTGGAGGTCACTGGAGTACAGTGAACTCATTGTCATGTTCAGGTTTGAGATGAGACTTTGAGATGATCTGAGCTTTGTGATGAGGTAAGTTATTCTACTAGAAGTAGCCATGAGAGGATGGTTAGATTGGTATTGTCAGCAACAATCTTCAAGGAGATTGTGGGGTTAAAATAATGCTTAATTGGTACAGAGGGGCCCAAAGTGTACCAAGAAAATATCCCCACACCCCTACAAGCCTGAGCCGTTGACTCAAAGCAGGACAAATTCATGCTTCCAGTTTTTTTTAAGATAAAACCTGAAGCTACCATCTGAATGTAGCTAAACTGAGACTCATCAGACCAGTCAACATTTTTCGAAAATCCTATTGTCCAATTCAGTGTACAAATTGGTAGTCCTCTGTGGCTGTGGCGTATCTCTTCAGTATTCATCACGTTACGTTTCCAGAAATGGTCTTCTGCATACTTTGGTTGTAATTAGTGGTTATTTAGGTGACTTTAACCTTTCTATCATCGTCAACTAATGCCATCTTCCTCTGACTTCTGGCATCAACAGGATGTTTTCACCCAGAACTGTTGCCCATTTTATATTTTCACCTTTTCAGATCATTCTTTATAAAACCTTAGAAATGGTTGTGGGTGAAAATCTAGTAGGTCAGAATTTTGTGAAATACTCAGACCAGCCTATTTGACACCAACAATCATGCCACATTCAGAGTTACTAAAATCATGTTTCTTTTCCATTTAGTCCCTAAGTTTAAATTTAAACAGACCATCTTGACATGTTTACATGCCTACATATATTGAGTTTCTGCCATGTGATTGGCAATTGGTGTTAATAAAGAATTGAACAAGGACAACCTACAAAGTCTCAGTTCTTTACTCTCTCTCCCTCCTCACCTTTGGTCTTCTTTATTTATCCCAGTATTACCAAATCTGGGTTTTTTTGAGAGTTGTTATGTACAACATGAAATCAGTTACTGGTATTCCTGTTCTTACTTTCTTACATAACAAAATAAACCTGATGACAAACACTGAAGTGAACAACCATAAAATGCACTTCACAATGGAGGAAACAATGTAAATAATCTGATAATCACTTTCCAAACAAGGAACCAAGTATATTTCTTCTTAGTCTGACAAAATGCAGTATTGATTTTGAATCTAATACACACATGGACTTTGAATCTTAACAAGAGCTTGTTCCCTTTTTGTTTGTTTAACTGCTTTTGCTGGATAAATAGGTTCATTTTCTGACCTGATTGTCATTTTTTCCATTCACAGGTGAGTTCATGAAGGCTTAAATGTTATGGGAAAATGACAATTTCAGGAGATAACCAAATGGGTTTATCCAGAATGCCTATGGTTCCTTTTTTGTCATTGTAATCTATTTTAGTGTTATTTAATTCCGTGTTTTCATTTTCAGATGTGGCACATTATTTCTGTCACAATGAGGAGCTCTGTGCTGTTTCTTCTGACTGTCAGCTTTGCCATATTTGGATTTGGTAAGAGAAAAAGAGTAATGAAGGAGTCAGAAAGGCTTTCATTCATGTTCACTCATGTTTCTTCCTTTTTTTTTTTGCTCCTGAAAAGAGACGCCAAGTGGGGCTAAGTCAGAGAGGCGACGTGTTTCACAAAGAGGAAACACATCGTCAGCCTGAGGGGATGGTTTTGTAGTTTGAATGTTCTGATCTTGTGTCATATGCTTCAGGATGGAATCAGGGCAAGTTTTTCTCCCCAGAAAAAACATTTTTGGACAAGATCAGCAGCATTTTATGATAGTGTATTGCAGATTTTTTTTGGGGGGGAGCTTGGACCACGTTTTCAGCTGAGATTCTGATTTGCCACTGTCTGCTGCTGCATATTTACACAAAGGAAGCAACTGGGATCAATAATCTACCTCTTAAAATCTAAAAATTTTCCTCTACAGGTTTGAGTGTTTGATTTTTTCCCTCAGACTGAAATAAAACCCTGAATAAAGCAGTCTCTGTCTGTATCTTTAGGTGTCTCTCTGCAGTGTTATTCCTGCCCCGGCGGCTCCTCCAGCAGCTGTGAAGTCAAACAGGAGTGTAACTCGGGAGAGAACAGCTGTCTCAAACTCACGAGTGGAGGTACGCAAAGACGAGATATAAAAATACTGTTCAAAAACAGTATGTGGTTCCTAATTATTAAAAGCACAGTATGTTAAAATACTCTGCCATCATGCTCTCAACCAAAAGAAAAGATAGCAAGCACTGACCCCTGTCACCTCTGTAGACCTAGTTTGTTTTGAATTAAGGACACAATTATGTAAAAACTGCACACGGTAAGGTGTATAAGTTAAACAGCAAACCAGAGATTCATGATCAAGAACATTTTTATTTAATAATAGAGAAAAAATGTTAAATGTGGACTTCCTGGTTTGTGATTGGTGCGTTCTCAGAATGCCCTGTGAGTTGCTCTAACACAAAATTATCTAAGCTTCGTTGTCTTTTACTGTGTTATCTGATTGTGTGTCATCCAGTCAGATGAATGTCATCTTTCTCTTTTGAACATGTAACCAGGTCTACAAATAGTCTGGTCATAACTCTCTTTGGTTATGGTAAAACTGTAAAAATTGGCCACTGCTGTTACAGGGTGCTATCCTCACTGGGGTCTATATTCTCCTATCACCTGTCTTGCCAAGGTCATTCCCATGTTACCAACTTCTTTTAAAGCTATCAACAGCTGGGCAAGCTGTAAACTGAAAAGAAACACAAGATCCTTGTGCCCTATAAAATAATGAGTAGACCTCTAACCACATTTGTGTTACATTATCTGAACATGCCGCTGACTTGCCACAGCAGTGCCACCTTCAACAGACCCAGGCTCTGTACCATAATGCCCTCCACCAGAAATATCTTTGCTAGACTCATGTATCTATTGCCCTTTTTGACTTCTTAACTTCTTGTTATCAGACAATCATGTCATTTGCATTGTTAAACTGCTAACAGTGTCAACCAGTCAGTCAATCAATCAATCAATCTTTATTTGTATAACGCCAAATCATTAAAAATGTTTTCTCAAAACACTTTACAAAACAGTGGGGTTGATGCCATACTTTTGATTTGAGGATTTTACAAAAATTGATTTAAAACAAATATTTATTCATTTTTTATCTTTATTCCAAACCCAGCATGAACCCACCATGACTACATCACTTGCCACAATCAGAAACAGCTACAGTGGCAAAAAACTGTCCAGCTGCAGGAAATCTTGAGCAGAACCAGACTCATGTTAAACAGCCATCCACTGAAGCCGTGTTGGGGGTGGGGGGTGGGCAGAGGGAAGAGAGGTAGGCAGAGATAAAGGGACTAAAATAAGAATTCATGATAGCAACAAATTAATGGATGCACAGACCGTAAATTTGTCCTGATCATTTTTGTCTTTATGAATGAGAATGTACCAAAGGTTAGCCCCTTTGAAAACACACTTACCCTCAGTCGTGTATGTGGGCTGAATTCTCAGAAAAAAAGAGTTCAGCTTTAAAAAACATACTAACAATTGAGTGCAAATTATTCACATGAATAAACATGTCTAGTGTGCAAAGGCCTTTAAGTTCTGTGTCCTGTGTGATTGACTGTTATGTTGGTCTAAAGCTCAGGCGCTGTGCTAGGATTGTTGCTGTGGCCATAAAAAGCTTCTTTTTGCTTTTTGGATTTCTGTCCTGGAATAAATTTTATTGTTCGTCCACCACAATGGAAGAGGTACTATCATCGCAAGTCAAGTGCCAGTGAATAGAAATGTTTTTTGTTCATTTGAAAGACATGACATGTTGACTTGCACTTACGCAGAAAGTCTTTTTATCAGTCAGTTTTGGTGAATTTCTTCAAAATGTCCTACTTATGTAGCTCTGTTTCACAGTTGATATACAGATAATAATAGTAAATACCACAATTATGTTTTCTCTCCTGTTGTAGATGAGACCTACACATCATGCCTGAGGTCTGCTGACTGTGAATTCATGACTCTGGGTGTCAGATATGGCTCTCTTTCTGACTTTACTTTCTCCTGCTGTCAGTCCGAACTCTGCAACGGTCAGACGAAAAGTTTGAGTCAGAGATTCAAGGATTTCTTTGGTTAAGAAATGAAAAAGAAAATAAAGTCAAATCTCCCATGGTTTCACTAGTTTGAGCTTTTATACATAATCAGGGATTTGTTAAATAACTGCTCTACATGATTAAACAATAAGGACACATAAGGCATATCTGCACTTCTTTTAATAAGACACCCCTGATGAGAGAAACAGAATACTGCAGTCCCTGATGGTGAACTGAAAGTGAAATAAGTGGGGTCCTCCTCCAGGAGCAGTTTTACACATTTAGTTTTTATCTGTTTTGCAGTGTAATTTTGTGTTAAAATAAGGACTTTCATACTGTGATGTTATTGTCAAGGTAGACAATATGACCAATGTGGCTTTAAAATATAAATTTCTCATAAATATTGAAATTCTATGAGATACCTTTAATTTCTTCCGTAGTTTGTTTCATTCAATTTTAGTTTTGGACTGTATCATTTTAATTATTAGTTGGGGAAATTTCAGTTCATTGTTCTTTTGTTTGCAATTTGCATTCAGAATATTTGGGGTATAAAATGACCCTTTCTCTTTCTAACTGATCTGCTGACCAACCAATCTGCGAGCACCCACCTTGCAGGCCTTTTTTCTGAATAGACAAACTTTCCCCAGACCAAGACTTCTCTCTGTGCCGTGGTTAAACCATCATGATCTAGATTTCATTACTTCTTTGTGGTTAAGAGAAGTGCATGGGATGTTAGCATGGGCAACCCAAATATCCAGATTATAAAATTTGACTATTTTTTTCCCCTTTTCTAAACAGAAGGTTAGATATGAAAAGTTACTGCTTTAAATAAGACACTGTAAATGACCACACTGACTTCCATTCACAGACGCATATTAACGATCAGACTATGACACTCATTGATTTCTATTGCTGTTGGTTTCTGAGCTTTCCAATGACCCTATAGTGTCAACCAACATTAACTAATTTATTATTTTGTAATTATAATTCACTTTGTTCTCTAAATATTTTAATGCTGCCACTTGACCCTGTATTAGTTTGTCATTGTCATATAAAGGAAGATTGAAGTCACAGTTTCAAACAAAACAAACACGTTTTTCACAGTTTGTCTCACAACAAGAGGTCTGAATTAAACAGTCTTAATTTGTCAACTTTGATCAGGAGGACAACATCTGTCGCCTTAGCCAATGTTATTTATGTTTGTCTGCTTCATGATGAACATACAAGCCATACACATGGATAAAATTTGTTTCTAATAAAAAAAAAATGAAATCATAAAGTCTGATTGTTGAGCTTTAAATAAATCATAACATCATAGATAGAAATGTGTTCAATGCAGATATGTGTGTATATAGCATACTGTGTGTGTGTGCGTGTGTGTGGGTTGGGGTGTGTGTGTGTGTGTGTGTGTGTGTTTTACAACAGTATCCAGGTGGTGAGGTAATTAAAAATATTCCTCACACTTGATTTTACACTGAAAATAAACATCTGGTCAAACAGAATAGGAAAGAACCAGATGTGTAAGTCTGTGTGTGTGTGTGCATAGCAAATGTGGGTAAGATAATAAAGAGGAAACAGTTCACAAAAATATGTATTTCAAACCAGTATTTCCCAAACACACGAGTTTGACGGCAAAAGTATCAGAAAAAGCATTCACACTTCATGAGCATTATAACAACCTGGATCAAAAACAGTTTCTGCAAAGCATACATCCCCCACAGCTATAGAGGTCATTAACAGAATACAGACCTGTTTAGCTGATATCAAGGCTAACAGGATGAGTGAATGTGCATGTTGGGTTGTGGCTAATCTGACAGGTATCTGGGAACATTGTAGCTGTCTGGAGGCTTAAGGGCCATCCCAGCTCCACCTATTTGTCCATTAGGTTGACAGAAAGCTAGTTTTAGACAACAGTCCTCACGCAGGGAACAGAATCCTGGGTTTCAAAAGTCCGGTCTCCACACTAAGTATAGGGTGTTTTATACAGCCCATGGTGAAGAGAAGGAGTTGAGAAAGCCTTTGCAAACCTGACGGTCAGTCAGATCAGACCACTTCCAGTTACACCAGATGGTGTCTTCAATATCTGTCACTAGTGCCTCTGGGCAACAGTCCTTGGAAAGTGCTCGGGAATGGGCAGAAACCCAGAAAATATTCAGCAGGTGACTGGACAGTTGTTCCATCGATCATGTTCATTACAGACCAATCAGATAATGCTGTAGGCAGGCGGTACTGCTGTGGTGTACAGTACAAAACATATGAAGGATAAACTTGCCAAAACATGTTGAAAATGGAGTGAAAATATTCTTTAAATCCAGAAATGCTCTAGGTGTTAGTACTTGTTTTTCATTTAATAATAAGAGATTCAGCCCAGATCTGATAAATCTGCTACTGAAGCTGTTAGCATCTATGCCAATCTCCGCACAAGCAGCCACTTCCTGCTTCTCTCTCATAGCTCCACCCTCTTCTTGTTTCAAAGGATGCTGATTGGGTCGGGACACTTCGGGCTGATGTAGATTGGAGCTTGGCATGGTTGTTGAGCCAGGCAGTAAAGTGTTCATTTCCACTTTAAAAAAAGCTTGCTGTTATGTGGGTGTTAGCAAAGGATTTTTTTTTTTAATTTGAGCCAGCCTCAAGTGTACACTCAAGAAAACAATTTTTAGTATTAAGTATTTCTGTACTGGCTTAATTTTATAACCACAAAGGTTAACATGTTTGCATGGACTTAAGTTTCCTCTTTACGAGTACTTTAGGTATTTTTATGTATTTGTACACATTTTTATGTATTTTTTGTGTTTTTATGTAATTGTCTATTGCCTACTGTAGATGTGATATAAATGTACAAAGACATCAGGAATAAAGACCTGTATTTAATCATACACCTGTAGAGAAAATGTTAGCAGACAAATTATTTGAATTGAGCCTCCGTGGTCAAACTAAGAGTTTCCTACTCGGTAAGTAATCTGTTGTCACAGGCACAGGTGTCTGCATCTGTCTGGACTGAAGAAAATATTCCATATATTTCAGAGGCAATGAGGGGAAAACAGGAAAAAACAGGATTTCTCAGCCTGCTTGATCAGCCTGTGAGACTGACAGGGTGGAAAACTTCACAGAAAAAAAAGCAGACACTGAAGAAGGAACAAAAAACAGCTGACGTATAAAGCAGAGATGATATTAAAGCCTGAAGCAGTGTTTTTGGATCTTAAAGATCCTTAAACAGGAAGAGTATCAGCTGCTTTTTGAGAGGTAGCAGTCTGTTTTTTAATTAACAGCAGATGGCTTTTAAGGGTTGAAACAAGACGATACCTCAGCGGATAATTTAAATGTTTCTCCTTTAAGCTGTTTTCTTGTTTAACCATATGGAGCCTCTGGAGCTTTTTGTTTCTCTCTACACCTCTGCCCTCATCCTATTCTCTCTGTGTCTCTGAATTCAATCTGTGTTATTCGGGGATAAGTCCATGTTTTAAATATCAAAGACTGCAACTACCATGAGATTATTGGTGTTGCATCTGTAGATGTGTGCACTGGCTTGAAAAACACAATGACAGTCCTCCCTCTTCTGAAGGCTTTTGTGATTAATGTGAGCAATTACATTTGATTTTATGGCAGAAATTCCCTCAAAGAAAATAAAAAAAAAGTGTATTAGTGCTTTTTTTTTTTTTTTTAATACCAACTAAACCATTTTATTGTGTCTGATCAGTGGCTGCCAGTTTGTTTTTTGTGACGTTTCTTAATTTCTCATTATTTGTCTGAACTATTCCAACACTCACAAGGATTATCTTAAGCCTTTAATGATGTATGTAATTCACTTAACTGTGTTAGCTAAAGAGCCAGTTTAAAGGGCCCATTTTGAGCTTTAAACATCCTTCATTGTGCTTAGCATATCTCCTCAGTGTGATTAAGTCCTACACAAGATGGTCATCCTCCAACATCTGCAGCAAGGGACTCTTCCCCTCTCCCTATTTACAGTGCCAGTAACTGCTTGAAACAGCTTATTCCCCCGGCCCCCTGAATAGACCTATACCAGTGTGATGCCCTACTATTGTTTTGTCATCATTTTGAGCCCATTAATTGGAGGTAACAAGCCCCGTGCAAAGATTTAACTGTAGAAAAAGACAGAGCAGTGAAAACATCATCGCAGACTGGATCTAAGAGGGAAAGGGGGCCTTGAAGAAACAGGAGCTCCAACAGAGACCTCACTTTTTATTTTTACAGTGGCCCTAATCCTCTTCTGTAGGATATGGATGTGTGTAGGCCACTTTGTGTTCCTTGCAATGGTTTAGCACATTGGTTAAGGACATCGTTCAGAATTAACGCCACACAGACGTGAGCTGCAGTCTACACAAGATCAGCGAGATCAGTAGAGACAGGGGAGACATGACAGAGTCAGAACAGCCTTAAACAGGAAGTCATAAAGACAAACTGATAAATGAAGCCCACATCATTAACATATTAAAAATAGTGAGGCTGCACAGACTCAAACATGTCTGTTGATCAAGCTGATGACAAAGTTTGGAAATAAGTTTGATGTATTTAGTTTAACTAGTGATCGTGTAAATTGGTGACTTTCAGTTGACTCTGTCAGTGTGTGTGTTTGTATTTCCATGGATGATTTTTGTACATAAAAACTACTGATCAGTTTTGATTCAATAAAATAACATTTCTTACTGACGTATTGGGGGATACACCCTCTATTTTTGGTGGTGCTTTACCTGTAACATGAATCAGCACAGTCACCTGAAAGCTGACATTGTTGCTCATACAAAGCCAAGACAGTTCAGACGGTGCACAGAGAAAAATGTTGTAGAGACCACGTACAGATTATGCTGATGATGAGGTTTGACCACTGGTCATCAGTTGCCAACGTGTATTTAAAGATGACATTGGTTAATGGTGTTTATTTTTCTAATTTTAGTCTTAGTATTGTTGTAATTGTTCCTATATTTAAAGTTTTCTTCCCACACCATAAAAATTACTGATTCTGTGTTCTACATATGTTTGAAACAGAAAACTAATACTACATCAAATGTTTTGATGTCATATAAATTCTTGAGTTTTGCATCATTGTGAGAGAACTGGTAGTTTAGTTTTATATTAATAATTGAGTGGGCAGCACAGCAGGCTAGTGCACATGTTTCACAGGAAGACAGTTGCTGGATCCTCTCCCCGTGTCGGCCAGGGTCTTTCTCCGTGAAGTCTGCATGTTCTCCTTGTGCTTGCAAAGGTTTTCTCCAGGCACTCAGGTTTCCTCCCACAGACCAAAAACATTTTGTTGGATTAAATGGTGACTCTAAATTGCCTTCAGAGGTGTAAGTGTGTGGTTGATGGTTGTCTGTCTCTCTTTGTAGCCCTGTGATCAGCTGGTGACTGGTTCTGCCTAATGTCAGGATATGCTCGACCCAAAAAGGGTTTGTGGTACAGATGATGGAAGGATATATAGCAACTGGAAACATATGAATAGCCATAAAAGTGAAATATATTAACCTGAGCTCAGGCTAAACATTTCAGCTTCAAAATCCTACAGTCACGGGTCCTCCACCTGTGTCGATTCATAATAAAGTTTGTTTTTTCTCTGAGTATTTTCATTTGACTGGTTTGTGCCTGTGTCCGTCTGCTAATTAAGACAGCTACTGGTTTTTATTTCCTCTCCCTGTTGCTGCAGCAGACAGTCTCCATGGACTCTGGACCTGTGGAGGGCTTTGAATGATTTCTCTGTATTTTTTTAAAAATAAATAATCTCCTCTAATCCTGGACCAATTAGTTTCAGGACAGGACAGAGAGTCTCCCTCTCGTCTTCCCTTGATCTGCTCTCTCTCTCTCCTTTGCTGTGTCTGTATAAATATATTTTTTTCTCTTTTCTTTATTTTTTCACAGGCTTGTCTGTGCTTCACATAGACACATGCATGAACACTGTTGCACCAGATCATGCTGCATTAATTTAGCCTCTCATTAATCCAATTAGCTCTCAGAAATTGTTGATTTTGCTCCATATTTTCCATCTTCCTTTTACACCCTGTCACAGCACTGCTACATCCTCCTCCTCTGCTGCAATTTAATATTTGTTAATTACAAAAAACACCAATTAAAGTGTTTTCTTACTCTCAGTGACTGAATTGTGCAAACTTTTAGAAACTTTTTCGTCTGCCTTTTTTCATTTTTTTTTTACTCTCTTGGGGCTTCAGGCATTTGTGTGTCAGTGATCCCATGGGTGTGTGTGTGTGTGTTTGTGTCTCCTGGGCAACTGCAACACACACACACATACTCTGACACACACTCTCATTGTCCCAGTCGGGGGTACAGGCGCCCGATCTGTGGGAGAGAGAAGCACAGCGGGGGTACAACGGGAAAAGATTATACCTCTGAGGCTGAAACACACACATTGATATAAACACAAAAACACACATTCAACCTACAGAGGAATGTGAACAAACTCAACAAACTGAACTTTAACTATGAGGTGAAATTCATGTTATGACTATTACAGTCATAAAAATAATTAACATAAAAGCTACAATGTGGAGATTTTGGCTTGCTATAAAAGTACCGATAGCTCTCTATGAGCTATAAAGCAAATGAGGCCATGATTATAACTTTGTTATATAACAGTCTTTTCTAACACTCATTTTAAGGTGATACTGTTGCCATAGGGTAGGTGTCAGACACAGTGACTGCATCCTTATTTAATTTATTCATATTTTTCAATAAAGATTCTAGTGGAGTGGAGCATTTCCCTAGAAATTGATAGATGGATAGAAGCTGCATTGACTACTGGGTGGTACATTGATGTCTGCGCCATATTAGGAGAGGCCACACTGCCCTGTAAGCCTTTACAAGTTGACTGAAAACTGTCAGTTTTTCTGATCAAAAAGCACTGTAACTCTGTTTGACTGAATGATTTACTTGGCGTAGGGGCCCAGCAGGTTAGTGGGTCCGTGTCTCTTTTGGTAACTGGATATAACATTTGGAATCAGATATCAAAATAGAAAAACGACTGGTTATTTGATTTTTGTTTTAAAATAGAAACATCAAAACTGTTGGCATGTGTAGGCGCCACGCTGTCGCCATCTACTGGTCAGTATGAGCAATATTCTTGTCGTGACTCCTTCCGGTAATCCAAAACAATTATACTGGCCATTTTCCAAATTGTGTCTTGCGCTATATTCTGTTTTCTATTTAGAAATTAAAATTGAATATCAAACCGTTATTTGACTTTTCCTTACTTGTTTCAGACAACAAAAAATAAAATCAAGCTGTATTTCAATTTTGATGTTTCTATTTTAAAACAAAAATCAAATATCCAGCCATTTTTCTATTTTTGATATCTGTTTCCAAATATCCAATTACCAAAAGATACATGGACCTTAGTGCATGTGCTTTACAGGAAGATGGTTGCTGGTTCAAACCCTGTGATCAGGGCCTTTTTGTGTGGAGTTTGCATGTTCTCCCGGTGCATGCATGGGCACTCTGGTGACCTCACATGGACCAAAAAACATGTGTGTTAGGTTAATTGGTGATCTTTAATTGCCCTTAGCTATGAGCGTGTGTGTAAATGGTTGTCTCTTCCTGCAATTGGCTGGTGACTGGTTCAGGTATACCCCACCTCTGCCAGTTACAGCTGTGACTGGCTGCAACCCCCTGTGACCAGAAAGAGATAAGCGGTATAGATGATGGATGGATGGTGGATGGATGAAAGCAGAGTTAGTCGGTCTGCTTAATTTCCTTTAGTGAACTGGTTGGTATAAAAAAAGACAGTATACAACACATAACTAGACATATAAAGTAAAGGTTTAAATATACATACATGCATACACAAACACACCCACACACATAGATACATATACATATATATATTTATACAAATAGGTGAAATAGTATCATATTTAAATTAAAATTTTAGCGTCCCGAGTCCCTGACAAGCCCATACAATTTTTTTGTTTAGCACATATAAATCCCCATCAGCCCACCTCGCTCCCTCTCCCTGACTCTCAGTCAAAGACAGATTTCCTCTTTGTCTCGCTGATACATAATGACCACTCAAGCATGAAGGATCAAGAGCCAAGGTCAGAGGTGAAGGGAGGCCATCCTGCTGGTTCAGCAGCGTTTTATATACATGTGTCAAGATGGCTGTCCTTCACTATGAACCAGAAAAATACACACAGAAACATTTCAGATCAATGGGCACCAACACATGTGCTGACCTCTCTTACAGCATCATCAGCCCTGAACTCAGACCAGCTCACAGATCAAAATGTTGCAGGAGAACTAACAGGTGAACTGTTAGACGACAGGTCATGTATGATGAGGGCTGAGTGAGGTGTAGCTGAGGGGGGTCCAAAGCTTCCTGACAGACACACTGTGCTGGCTTGTACTATTTCTCGGCCATGTCCCTAATTGTTCATAATATGAATACTGAATAAAACCAAAATGAACAATAGGCTTGTAGAATGGGCTCTGCTATTTATGAATGCATTGGGTCCAGATCTGGATCTGTCATGAAGCCTCATGTTTGTCTCCTCCTCATGAGCATATCTAAAAAAACACGAAACAAACAAACAAAAAAAAAAAAAACCCGGATTGTCCCAGGATTGACATTTTTTATATCACTGGAAAGACTAATTTACAATAAAGTAAAAAATTTTAAGGACAGTGCATTCATGGAATGAGAAAGACAGCTAAACACGTGGGTTATGCCCAAAATATTTGCCAAAATCCCCTGCAACTGGAAAAAGGTGTACCAGTATGCAGAGTGGCAGCATTATTTAGTATCAGCCCTGGTATTATTTTCAAACTTAGGAACAAGTTCAGTGAGACTGGTGAAATCAAAGACAGACCACAAGGTGGGCATCCCAGGAAGACCACACCCCAAGAAGGCCAGTTCTTCACCCTTGTTTCACCAAGGATCGGAAGGCTTTCTCTCCAGGGTAAGAGGGGACTTTGGGATTTTTTTGGGGCTCTATCCACACGTTTAGCTGTGATGCTCATTCCATGGAAACACAATCATTACAAGTTGTAACTTGTTGTAAAGGTGACTAATCAGGCTTTCCAATGATATAAAATACAATACCAGTAAATAATATTAAAGAGAAGAAATGATTGATTGAAATACTTTCTAAAGTATTTTGAAGAGTATTTTTGCATTTTGGATGTACAAGGTCAAAGGTCAGTGTTACTGAGCCCATGCTCATCCTGTGCCTTTTAAATTTTCTGTGAATCACCCAGCCACAAAAACCAAAGTAGCCTTTTTTTTTTTTTACTTACTACGGTAATTCACAAGTTAAGAAAAAACTATCTGGTATGTGTATACCTTGCAAATACATATACCCACTGATATTAACTATACAACAGAGAAATAAGGATGAAGGGATATTTTCTTTTTTTTCTACAGAAAATTAGAATTAAAAACATGGTATTTGATCAAACTTTTACTTTGCTCAGTTGTTTTTTTAATAAGAAATCTAAAATATTGTGGTTAAAGTTGTATTCTTATCAATCCTAAACATTCCACATGTGACAGAGAGTGAAGTTTGTCATTACATTCCTTATTGGCTTATAATTTGGACAAAACTTTTTCTCAATGTATCTTTTCTTAACATTTTCTGTATTCTTATAATAACAACAACATTATCTCCTGATAACATGGAGGGGGGGCTTAAAAGGGGGAAAGGTTTTGGATATTATTTTGCACGGTTAAATTCCATAAAATTACATTTCTTAAAAAATAACATTTATCAGAGGATATTTATTTTGTTTATGCTCTTGTAGTACCAAATAGCATGTTCAAATATTTGTGTCCTAGGATTTAACAGGTTATAGAGCAAGAAAACGTATAATCCGTAAAAATTTTCAACCTTTTATAGGGATCAGAGAATTATTAGGGCTAATAATATGATAAACAAAACCTTTTATTTTATTTTTTTTATTGCTCCAATATGTCTTTGGGCCCCAAAATCTCTGGCAGTGCCCCTGATGACACATGTCTCTCCAGACTTTGATAAATTCAACAAGAGTGCATTACTAGTATATGATTACCTTATCTTTAAACTTTATTGTCTTTTAGTTGTGTGACAACAAAGGAAAAGACAACAAGGTGACGTCCCAGAGAGGCTGAAACACACACATACACACACACACATATAGACACACACCTACACACACACAGCCACCCAGTCGGCTCCAGTCCCCATATGGAGCCCCTCCTGAGAGAAAAGGCTATCAGGGAGGCGTGTATGTGTGTTTTATTGTGACGTGATTGTGTGTGTGAGCATCAGAGGGGCCAGTGCGCCAGTCTGGAAATAGGGGACACATTAATCTTATTTGTCATAACCTGTCCCTTGAGACGCTCGGACCCCCCCTGTCCCTGTACCCACCCACATACACACACGCACCAAGGCTGACCCCCTCCCGTGTGCTATCGGTATCTGTGGTGGACAGAGAGACTGAGGCTAATTACATGTGAGAGTTAAGACGGTGGAAACAAGACAAAGACCATGCTGTGTGAGTGTGAGTGTGCGTGGCCTTTTGTTTGGGTTGTGGTATAATTCACTTTGTGTCTTTTGCTAGTTGCAACATCTCTGTGACACAAATTGTTATTACTTCTCATTAGCTGTGTTGACATCCAAACTTTGTCCATCCCAGTGTGTCCTTGTGTTTGTAGGTAAGAAGGACAAAGGGACAGAAAATCAAGGCGACATCCTCCATGCTTCTCCTCTGTCATGGTGTCCTGTTGCAAAATGACTCTTCCAAAAACAAGTAAACGATGAACAAAACTGTCTGATGCACTTAAGAAGGAGAAACACAATCCCTGCTCACAAGATAAATCCCCTGGCTATATCTCCAAGAGCACTGCCATAAAAAAATGCTAGATTGGGCCCTATCTGAAATAAGAAGCTTTGAACATTTCCCAAACCAAGCATCTATAAAGCACTTTGACAAACAAAAATGACCAAATATATATTTTATTGTATCATTCATAATTATTTCAGTCAAGTTACTCTGTTTAAAGTCACAAATATACTTCAAACAATGAAGAAAAACTCCTTAATGGAATTTATAGAACAACTGGTGAATTAAATAATGTACTGTATAAAACTTCCTAGCATTTGGACTGTTTTAAACATTTTAAATGTTTTACCCATCAGATATTCAGTCCTGTTAATTCTCTGGTCTTTTAACCATATAAAGGATTCAAAATGTGTGCAGATCACACATTTTTGCTGTATAACTTGTTAAATCTTAAGACATGAATATTTTAACATACTATTTGGTATAACAAAAGCATAGACGAAACAAATATCCTCTAGTAAATGTGCTAAAGGCCCTCTTTTTTATATAAATGTTATTTTATGTAAGTTAACCATGCAAAGATGACTGAGAATTTCTTTTTTGTAATTAAACACAAGAATGCAGGATATTTTTGTATGTAAAGAGAGGTGGCAAAAGGTCAGTGAATTAATGTGCCAAAAATACTTGCAATATCATATTTTTAAGGGCTCCTGACAGTCATGGGCCCTTAACATATTACTAACTTTTCTCCCCTTTAAGGACCCCGCTCTGTATATTAATATGGACAACACATCTTCAACACATGTCCACTCTGTAGGTCAAACACTCTCCATCGCCCCTGCCAAATTTTCTAATTGTAATGTGTCTTATCATGAGGTGACCTGGCACACCAGATTTCCGTCTGGGAAAGAGGCCATAGAAAGTGTTTGGGAATGGGCAGAGCCTTTCAGGAGCATACCTGATAGGTGATTGGATGATCGTTCCATCAATCACAATCGTTACGGGTCAATTAGATAATGCAGTAGGCGGGTGCTACCGCATAACAGAAGGTGAGCCACTGCATGAAACAAACTATTTGTTTTTCATTTGATAAAGAAATGTGATCCAGATGTGATTAAACTGTTACTGAAGCTGTTAGCATCAATGCTAATCTTCATATGAGCCGTCACTTCATGCTGTCATCTCACTGGTATCTCCCACCTCTGCTGCCCTAAAGGACTCTGATTGGGACGTTTGGGCCGCTCATCACTGTACATTGGAGCTTGGCAAGATGGATCTGCCTGAGTACAGACAATGAATCTGGCAGGTCCAGCTGCTGCGCACGGTTAATTATGAGGTGTTTTGTTCTATTCATTTAATATAATATTTTCTTAATTCTTGTGTTCTGGTATGTATAAGTATGTTAGTGTTATATTTTCATTGTTTTCTTATTTTTAATTGTTTGTTGTGTTTCCTGATTTGTTGCAGTGATTATAGATTTGCTCTTGTGTTTTATAATTTGCTGATAATTTGTTGTATTTGTTATTTACCTTGGCATGCCGTTGTGGATTCAATTTATTGAGTTTGCTGATGCCCTTCTAAATCTACGTTTTTTGTTGTGTTTCTTTCAGTTGTATTTTGTAAATTTCTTGTTTTTTATCTAAATTTGTTGTGTTTTCCTATATGCTTTTGTATTATGAGCTATAGTAACACTGTAGTTCTAAAGTACTAAGAAAAATGAAAGGTAGAAATGAACATTTAGGGAAAGGTTTTAAGAACCTTATTTCACATAACTTTGCTGATCAAACCTACATGTAGCATCAAACCACTGACACGTTTATTTTTCTGAGTGTGATGGATCGACTGAGTGAGTAACTGTATACAGGGTGTCAGTCACAACTAAAAAATGATTACACACCACATGAGCCAGACGTGAAAAAAGTCAATAACATGAGACAAATGTGCAACGACAGAAGAAAGTGAGACAGCTGAGGAAACAGTGACAGCTCTGACTGAGTCAGCACTCAGCAAACACAGACTGTGCAGACAGAAATTTTTGTTTGCAGCATGAAAACACACAGAACACTTGTTCATAACCAGCAGGGAAATGTTACTATAAATACTGACAAACCTGTTTCCATACAAGAATATGAACACTTTTATAAACCGATGTATACATATAAAGTATTTAAGTTGGAGCACAGGACTGGTACAGACAGTTATTTTACTATTATACTGAAGGGTCAACAATTTCGTTCCATGTACGTATAAAAAAAAAGGTGTGAGTCCTTGGTGGACATTTGTTCTTTAATTTTATTTTACTTTACTTTATGTCACTAACAAATAATTTGGTTTCCTTAGGATTTTGAAATATTGGTTATTTGAAGGGTATAACTGCAATATTATTAGGACCATATGAACCGTACAAAAAATGGAAATTGTAACCACATTATGAACAGACTTGCAGAAATTAACCTGTCAGGATGACCAGAGGCTGCTTGCATTGTCAACATTGCAACACTGTTTGATATTGTCACTGAAAACCAAGTTAACCTAACCTTGCACTGCAGATGGACCTGCCTGATTCATTGTCTGAAATCACACAGATCCATCTTGCCAAGCTCCAACCTCAACTGACTTCAGTTGGCCAAAAGCTGGATGGCCCAATCAGGGAAGAGAGACGGAAATTAAAGACATGACGACTGCGCGGAGTGACTGCATGTTGAAAACAATGCCGGCTTCTGAAGCGGTCTCTGTGTATGTGGCAATATCTGTGGTTTTTATCAGAAAATGATTCAATTTCTTCTTTAAAAGAGGAGCAAAGATTGTTACTTAAAGCCTATCTTATGGGAAATTATGTTTTTGATCTCCTCCCCGACAGTTTGCCATTTACATGACAACATTGTCTCCAAAAACGGAAAGGTTTTTCCTTTGTGTTATCAAAAGTGCTCCGTGTTCACATGGATCAAAGAAAATTACTGTAAATGCTGTGGCATGCATGCCAGGCCAGTAAATGGCGATGTCAGTTTGTCGTGAAACAACTGCGTTACAACATGCGTATGCTTTCCGGTGAAGACAAACTTTTTGGAAACAACTATGGTGAGGGGAAGCACAAAGACACAGGAGTTGTTTGTCTGGATAACAAATCTGTCTGGATATTTTTGTCTGGATAACAAACTGGGTAAGGTAAGCAGCACACATGTTGCTCGGTAGACGGCTGAAGCTGCTGCTGTTGTTGTTGTTCCTGGAATGCGCGCTCAGCCTTCATGTGAAAGAGTACTGCGCATGTGGTGACGTCAGCGGTTCACCCTGAAAAGCTGAATCTTTCCTTCTGGACCCTGGTTTCAAAAGTTTGCGGATTCGGGCACTCCGGGCACCGTTCTTGTGTAAACGGGAGGCGAAAACGCAATGAGAACTCTCCATTTTTGGCCGTATTCGTGTAAATGGGGCCTCAGTAAGAGCTTGATTTACCAACTAGCTCCTCTGGTCATGAGGAGATGTGAAGGACTCCAAATCCCATTGTGATAAGATAAGATAAGATATCCTTTATTCGTCCCACAGGGGGAAATTCCAAAATAATAATAATTGTGTCTCTGCTGGTTGCCCTCATGGATGATCAAATCAGAGAAGCCAGGAAGCAGGGGATCACTGCTGGGAAACTGGGAGAGAATGTGAAAATCCCCCGTGACGACACCAGTTAGTCTATGGTAGCTTGGAGTCATGGTTACTCAATGATACCTGGGAAATATGCTCTTCTTAGAAGTTTACCAGGAGAACTTGGTGGGGATTGTCATTGATGAGGTTCATGTCACATGCAAGTGGTAAATGAGACATCTGTGTTGTATAATTTAACGTAAGAAGATAGTCTAAGGACTGAAACGTAATTTAAGCTAACGGCTAACAACAGGGTCTAGCTGCTACATCATACTGTGGCTTGATATGGATTGGTCTTTGGTGAGTGTGTCTGGTAGAATGATTGTCCAATCACCAGCTTTCTATGGGCTCTTCTCCAGATGGACTAGTGAAATATTTCCGTGTCATATATATGGAACTGTCCTTCTGGCATGTCAGGTAAATGTTAACTTGCCTGCTGTTGTGATGTTTGGCCAAATTCAAGTCATAATTCACCACATTTTGGTTTATTGACAGTCTTGTTTACAAGTGCTATGGGCCTCTAACAACCCCACTTCAAAAAACTGAACTAGCCCTAAAGTGTGAAACATCCCCTCTTTCCCTGGAAAAAAAAAACAGTTCCTCAGTGAAGCAAGGGTAAAGTACTGGCCCTCTAGAGGTGGTGTCTTCCTGGGATGCCCACTTCAGCCTTTGACTTCACCAGTCTCACGGACCTTGGTCTTAGGGTTGGAAATGGTACCTGAGCTGACACCAAATAATATACGTACCGGAATACCAGCTTCCAGTTGTAGGGGATTTTTGGCCCCGTTTTCTCAGGCACAACATATGTTAAGCTGTCTTGCTTGTTGTACAAATGCATGATAGGTACAAGTTTTAACCCAGTGTAAAGGTGATTAATCTGGCTTTCCAGTGATGTAGAATACAATATATAATTGGTATTATTAAAGGGGAGAAATAATGAACCTATATATATTTTCCAAACTTTTGAGGAGTATAGTTTGGATGTTTGGTTCAGTGTGAATTTTACACCAGATCTTGAGGTAGAGCTAAGCTGGTGCAACAGGCTTCACTAGAGGCAGTCCAGCCCTCTCTAATAACTGCTGTTCATCACTGTCTAGTTCCTTTTACTTCTGTGATTTATTTCTTTATTGTCTTTCCTCAGCTTCTTCCTCTTTGTCTCCTCATCTCACCCCATGTCTTTTCCTTTCATACCTCACCTCTCCTCTCTCCCCCCTCTCTCTATCTTCCTCCTCCCCCCTCAGGCCAAACCACAGCTATCAGATTTCTCTCTGCTTGGTTCTTTTCAATTAGACTTACTCACTTCCCCAAGCCCTCTGCATGTGAGTGATTGTGTGTACATGAATCTGTGTGTTTTAGGGTTCAGTGTGTGTGTATCTGTGTGTGACACCTTAGGTAAAAGCACCATGGTGAATTCTATTAAGAAACCGCTCATTTTCCAACACTCACAAACTCAGCAAGTGTCCTCCCACTCGTCCTCTCTGACTCACTCTATTAGTGCAGATGAGTGCGTTAGTGGTGACAGCTGATTGTGTTAAAGGTGAGATCATCACGTGTGCACAAAGGGGCACACAACAGCTTTGCTTACCTTTCAAAGATCAGGGTTACAAAGAGTGTTGAGACTACAGAAACCTGTGATCTCAGCAATCAAGAGCTTATAAAACACAAGGCGTTTATTGGAAACCTAAACTTTAAGTTTGAACTTTTGAACGAAACAGACAAAATGTAAAAAAATAATACTATTTTAAAAATCTTGTTTGTTATGCCTCTGTGTCTGCCCTTATGGGCTGATTCTTGTGAAGATGACATCTGGAGCAAGAATCAAGATATCTTTTTTCAAACTTAAGAAAAAGTCCACCTAGATTCAAGGGTGGCTTTCATAGATTTTAGAGGTCATTAGGCAAAGGCTTAGGTCATGGAGTCTCATGCTTTTCCTTTGCTTAGGAATGCAATATTTCAAGAACACGAAAACATCTACTGTGACTTAAAGATGAAATTAATAAAATATAGAGGTCATTGAACATAGGTCAAAATCCACTCTGACCTAAAGAGTCCATATATTGTCTTAGCTCAGGTTCATACATTAATTTTTTAATTACTGCTATATTAATTATCACTTGTGTTAAAAAAATCTTTTAGTTTTTATAAACAGAAAACCCCTGATCCAGGTGTATTCTCTCTCTGTCTTAGATGTTGTCAGAAGATCTGCCATATAAGGCTCTCTTCCCCATGTGTCCTCTCGGACTGGTTTACAGGTCACCTCTGTGGTACTGTAATTGGTCAGTTTAACACTACTTGGTGCCATATCGTCAAGAACTCTGCATTCATTCTAACTTCTATGCTCTGCAATGGGACTACCATCACAAAGAGTTAAATGACCATTACCCCAGTATGTGGGCGCAGTATCTCCAAAGTTCTTGAAAGAATTTTCCTTAAATATTGTAGAAATTTCCTCTTCACTCAAAGATAAACTGAGAAGATACTTCAGTATGCTGCCATACATCAAAACAAAACAGTGTTTTTATAATCTTTGCCTATTAAAGGTGGTTCCTGAGACTTTTTAATAAGTCTTCTGCTGTCGGCATACACTGGACCAAGGGTATCAAATTTCTTGCATTAGATCTAGGAGTGGTGAACAGTAGGAAGCATTTAACGCCATAGTAGTAATAATATGGGAAAAAATGTTTAAATATCTCTGCCCCTGGGCTGCGTGTTTTACCTAAAAGATATACACCTCACTGGATTCTCGAAGATATTTCTCCTAAATTTTTGCGACACAATAACAGCTTTTGTATAACTACTTTGATTTTTCAGTTTACTGATGTAAGACAACCTGCTGGTCTTATTGTGCAAAAACAGGAAGCCTATGAATATTGACCAGTGTGTCCACTTTACATCAGTTGCATGTCGCCGCTGTCAGGCACAAACCTTATCTTCAAAACTGCTACTTTTCAGAAAATGAAAAAAAAAACCCAGCAGTTGTATTGCTCTGATAACAACTAATTTTTTGTTCTTTCATTTGGTTAAAATTTTATAAAACTCCACATCCAATCATGGAATGTGACCAATAGCACTGTTGTATAAAAAAAATGGAGGTTTGTGCCCAACAGCAACAATAGTTCATATACTTTTGAAAACAAAATTTCGGGGTGGATCAGTTTACCATCGTCAGTAGACCAACTGGACGGAACACACGTTACATTACAGGGATTAGCTTTAACTGTAGCTCCCAATCATCAGGGGACATGAGCCATTTCAAGAGAGACCTTCAACCCAATAAACATATTTCCTGTGGACGTATGAAATGGTCGAGGCTGGGGAGACTCATACATCCCTGTTCTTAGGCAATCCATCATCCACATTAGTAAGTTGGCTGCTCCTGTGCACCATGAGACTGGAGAAGATGTCAAACTTGGAGGTCAGGATCCTCACACACATTACCTTTATATATGAATGTTTAAATGGAAGTCAGGTGGGTTTAAGAATACACGTAGGATCCGGGATTTTCGTGATCTCTCTTGCATTGTATCTGTACGTACGAAATGTGTGTGGATGCGGTGTGTGTGTGTGTGTGTGTGTAAGACTGCCTGGGGGTTAATTAGAGAATAGTAAACAGAACACATGTGGCAGCTTAATATCCCCTCTGCCTTACAGCTTATTTCACACCCCACCCGCTCTGTTGCTCTCTGCCTGCTGGTGTGTATGTGCACTTATCAGTATGGTCGGGGTCATGGGCGTTCCCCCGTCACCTATCCCAGAGGCCTTCCCTCTACACCCACCCACCCACCCACACACAGGCGTGCTGGTGCTGGTGCAGGTGTGTGTGTGGAGTGGAGGTAATTTAAAGCAGATGAGGTAGGGTCCTCCAGCCTGTGGCCCCCGTCACTTCATCAATACTGAAGAGACAGAGGGACGCTGGAATGAGGAGATGGATGGATGGGTGGTGGAGGGGATGGAAGGAGGGGGGCATTGTCTCATAAAAAGGACAATGGGTGAACAAAGACTTTGGAATATATCTATCTATGCTGGCCATCTATCTGATAAATACAGTTCAATATCATCAACGTACCATAGGAACCCTGAAAATTTTGATCTGACCCTTTAACTCTTGTAGGTAGTTATGGGATATGACACAAAATATTAAACAAAGGGAGATGAACAAGTTCTTCTCTTTTTGCTATTTCAAGAACAAATTACAGCAAATAAAGAGTGACTGCCTGGTGGTTTTATGCCTCCAAAAGTATACAAGCTCTCAAATGTAAAAGTACAGTGATGAGTCTTGAAGACAGGCAAGGGCAAGGGATGATCATGTGACCCACTGACCTTAACCTTTGATCTCCTTCCTCCAAATATGTAGTGAGGTCATTGTGAAGCTGGAGTGGACATTTTGAAAAGATCAACAGAAATCTTAAGACAGAGTCCATAAAATATCACACCTTTAAGCAAGGGATGATCATGAGGCATCCAGATATTTGATCATGTCCCTCCAAAATCCAATCAGTCAATCCTTGACTGAGAGTGGACATTTGTGAAAGAATTAAAGAAAATTACTGGAGACACTTTTGAAAGTATTTTGTTCACAAGCAGGGAGTAAAATGATGTCCGATGACCTCTGATCTTCAAAACAGTTCAGTTGATCTTCGGTTGGAAGAGGCAAACTTGCCACTGACATTAATATCTTAAAGCTTTTTATATATTTCTTTGTTCAACCAGAAAAAAACTCACCAAGACAATCAATCTCATTCACAAGAGTGCCCTGGCAAACATAGCAGCACAATTCAGAAAGAGTATCAAATACTGAACAACCAATCCAGGGTCACAGAGCAAATAAAGCATCTGCAAGAAACATCTTCCTTAAATGCTATTGATGAACAACTAATGATTAAAAAATACTAGCTCTTCAAGACTTAATAAAGGCTGTTGGAGCAGGGTATCTATTACTTACTTAATTCACCAAAAAACAAAATTTGTTGGTGATATTACATTGACAAGCACAGGGTGACCTGAAGACTTGATGACCTTGACCACTGACTTATTATAAGTGTAATTAGGTAATCCTTCATGGTGAACATTTGTGCAAATTTGATGAATATTCCTGCAGTCATTTCACCGGACACTCCAAGTGGACCGTTAAGTATATGCCTCTAGTCCATTTGGGCAACAGCCCATAGAAAGTGTTTGGGACTGTGCAGAACATTTCAAATGTCCCGTCAATCACATTTAATACTGGCAAATCAGATAATGCAGAAGGTGGGCGCTATAGCCGTGGTATGAAATACAAAACGTAAGTCACTACAGAAAACAAACTATTGCCAAACATGTCAGAAGTATATAACATAATGTAATTGTTAATCAATTAATTCCTCTCCTGTTTACCTGCCTAATCAAATCAAGTTGATCTGTAAGTCTTGGTGTTTTTGTTCTCCTGATCTTTAAAACAGTAAAGATCGTATAAACAGTATCAAACATTTAAAAAACAATTGAATGATAAACTCACCAATCTAAGCTTTTGAAATCCTAAACCTATGAAGCTTTTTCTTTGTTTTACAAGAACAACTTCCAAAACAACAGAAAGCAACTGTGTCTCTGTTGTGAGTCCTATTTGCCAGCACTAAAGGCAATCATATCTTCTCATCCATCTCGCGTTTGCTTCTCCCCGGCGTCCGCTCATTGTCAAACCACTGTCTCTTTATGACGCCTCTTATTTCCTAATTATAACCACAGATTGCATAGGAGGTCTGGTTGCAGCATTTAAGGCATTTAGGCTTGACGACAGGGTGCTTTTCCCCCTCGAGCGTCGTCAGCTGAACTTCAGCACTACTTCCAGTGTGAACCAGCGACCGAGCAACAAAAGACCAATCTGTTAGACCAATAAATGAGCAGTCAGGTGTGTGTGTGTGTGTGTCTCAGAGCAGTAAATGAACGCTCTCTCTATCTCTCATCTATCAAAGGCTTGACACCAGGAGCAGCTGTGAGAGCTCGCACATACACACACACCCTCTCTACTACTTTAGCAATTTGGGATAATTAGCCTACTATACAATGTCCGCCTGTGGTCCCCAGGGGTCCTGTGGGCGGTGTGTGTGAGTGTGTGCATGTGTGTGTGTGTTTCAGTGGGTGTCTGGTAAGGATCAGCTGTGTTAAGCGTCCCGTGACATCTAAACTACTAATTCATTGCTACATTAACGGCATTGATTAACATACGGCTGTGGACACACTGACACGCACACACACACTAACACATCTGGGGTGGTTCTTGTTATGCCTTTAGCTGTTTTATAAACAGCCTGCAACCGGTTTTTGTTTTGGTCTGCTGAAACAACAAAATATGTATGCACATCAACAGCCAAACATGTGAAGGAGAGTATACTTTAAACTTATAAGGAAAATATACATGTTGTTTTGGATGAAATGTGCCTTTAATTCTGTCTCAAAAGTGAATTAGTAAATAGAAAGCCATAAAGGGTAATGATATTATTTTCCTTAAACAGAAAAACCTCCAATGAAGAGATACGTCACCTCCTCTTTCAGCAACACATGCCCAAACACATTTTGGCACAACTGAAAGGAGTAAGTTGTAATCAGCTGTTTACCTCTCTAAAAGAGGATTTATAACAGTTTGTTTTTGCATTTCTCTATTTTAGTAGAACAGTCCACGTTGCTGCTTTCCAAATTCTTTATGGACTTCTTTGTAATATGGAAATTCCTTTTATCTGGATGACTGGTGTCAGAAGTGGTTTTATTTGGCAGTTTTCTAGCTTTACTTACATTTCTCTCCATTTCTGCCTCTACAAAACCAGGGCATTAATTATTTGCTTCTATTGTTCTAGTGCATGTAACCACTGTGCACCAGTTAAATCTGTTGAAAAATATATTTCATTGGAATTTTTTTTGTAAAGACTATTCCTATTTAAAAGCATGAACTCATCAGTAAAATACTCTGAGAGAGACAATAATTGGACGTTGCTTAAAAAATCTCTCTCAGACAAATGTCCAAAGGAGCAATAAAAGAAGATGTTTTATATTTAATGGCATCATATAATGTTTTATCTCTTTTGTTTCATTGTGTTGAGATAAAATCTAATGTGGTACCATACAATATAGATAATTACAATATGAAGTATTTAAATTAAGGAATATTAAATCACAATAATATATCCAACAACACTGATCAAACTGAAGAAGCTTTTGGAGAAGAGGCAAAACATCTTCAAGGATCTGAACCAGTCCAGTTGCCCCTTGGATGACTGAGAATCGACAGACATAATAACATACCATACTGTAATATTCATAAGTCATAATATGCCAAATGTCACCTCACCACACATCATGTCATGTCAGATCGACCTGCATTGCATTGTGCTGCGATGTGCCACAAAGCACTGTGATATGCTAGGCTGCACTGTTCTTCATTTCAACTGTAATATACATATTGTAAACATGGTTCCATACTGTGTCATAATTTACTGTATCATACTTAAGTATTACTGGCCAACACACAAATTCAAACCTGTTATCTACCAAAGGAAAATGTACCAAATGGCCAAAATGATAATTTCAGAATCACCTGTATTTTCAACATTAAATTATTATATTGCATTTCTGTTATAGCTGTTAAACAGCAACTTTAGAATGCCCTATTTCACTGCATTTTATTATAATTACCTTGGACTAGAACAAATATCATCTTTCTAAATAAGTCAAGAGGAGGAACAAGCAGCACTTATGGAAATTATTGTTATTATTTTTATGATCATTTAGGGACCTCAGAATTATAAAGTACAGTGCCTAGGCTAATTAAGCGAGATCCTTTGTCATTTTTGTACCTTAGATGTGAAATTAAGTGTATATACACTCTGAAACACTCACGTAAGGATCTGTTTGTTTTGTCTTGAAGCTAGTGACCAGGGAAAACACAAGATGTAAATGTGTATGATGATAATTTATAACTGCGTGTCTCACTTCTGTGATCAAGCCTGAGTGTCCCGCTGTGACAAGAGCCAGGTGCTGCTGGGTGAGAGAGAGAGAAAGACGAATCAAAGCAACATATCAATAACATGTTGATTGGAGATGATTGCACTTCTCATTCCCTCTCTTTCTGTATACAAATCTGAGTGTGCGCATGTTGTTTTCTTGTCATCATAATCTCTTTTTGTTTCAACACAATATATTCAATCACACATGCACATCTCTCACACATTTATCTCATAAACATTCATAAACATGCACCTCTATCACATATTTTTATTGTACAAAAAAGTAAAAAGACTCAAAATCTGTTTTATGTTCTTATTATAATTTATTGTATTGGCTAATTTCATATTTTGTTGAATTATTCACATATTTATAAATAAACTCTCTTCATCATTTTCTCATTTAAACTAGCCTTGCCCATTGCTGCAACTTTGCTTTGTGTGTTTTTTTAGACTTTAAGAATCAATGTTATTTTGTGGAGAGCCTGCAAATAAGAGTCCTACAGAGGATTTACATTTTATTATGAATATTTGGTTGTTGAGTCACAAATTTTCTTAAAACAAAAAAAGAAGTTACTGCTTGACTTACTTCCATTGCAGCTTGTTTGGACTCTCCCTGTGGTAGATGGTTCTAGTTTTTTTTTTCTTCTATGGAGATGGACAGGCACGTGCAGAGGGAGGGGCGGGGAGTGCTGGAGCACCTGCCCCTTTGCCCCTTGATGCCCAAAGTGCCCTTTTGTCAAATTTATATTTTCAATTTTTCATTTTTTTTTATTAGTGTGTGTGAGAAAGTCTGTCTGTGTGGCCCAAAAATAACATAAAATAAAAACTGTCAAAATAAATGGTCGGTCACATGATCCACGACCTGCCCTGACCTGTCGTGCCCTGACCATTTAGCCAAGCGCCGTGTAGCTGTAATTGCTGCTGCCGAGTGCCGACCGACGGAGGAATCAACTGATCCGCTGAGTAGGTTTTGCAGCGGTATCGTTGTGCACGGTGTGTTCTTGCAAGATGACTGAAGTGAAGTGAGCAAGAAGCATCCTCTAGTCTGTCTCGTGTTGTGTGTGTGTGCAGAGTCAGACGAGTGAGTGAGTTGAGTAAAGTAAGTTATTAAGAACAGCGCCGCCCCTCCCTATACGCAAAACGCTGTGCATAGGGATGCATGCGATCCCTGGGGGCCCCATTTTGCACAGGGGGACGCATTCTCCGCTGTCTGATGCAGCCACGATCTGCTCTGTGGAGTACAGGCATGATATTTTATATTTAAAGTGAGGCTGTTACCATTGTTGTCTGTCAGTAATGCCATTTTGCAGTGCAGCCGATGCACGTGAACGTTTGATCTAAATGCCTCCTGAATCGCTCAGCGTCTTTCAACGCGCGCTCTTCCGTGTGCCGGAGAGCGTGAAGACACAGACAGACACGCATCACAGGGACAGTGAGGGATCATCAGTCACTTTGTGTGATTTTATAATTCAAACAGTGTCTTGATAGCTCATGTGCTCGGTTTAATTGAACACAAAGACTTTAAAAATGACACGAGTCAGCCTTTAGATGAATCAAAACTCAACATTCTTCATCAGTCCAGCTCTGACCCTCTGTTTCACTCACTCACTGTTTTCTAAATGATAAATTCATCCTGAGGTATCCCGCATCACTTATTGTCCACGATATAAAAACGGTCTTTGAAGGATCAAGCTCCAAATACAATCTACTAGTGCAGTGGTTTTCAAACTGCGGGTGGAGGCCCATAAGTGGGTCGCAGAGCTGTTTTCAGTGGACAGTGAATAAATCAGGTGAAAATGTGGCAAAAATGTCTTCAGTGTATGGAGGCCCTAAGAGGACCAACATCCATCAGAGTATGTCAGAGTATACCCACTAGAATAAACCAGACTACACCACTGGAAGGTGGACATGTATGTTGTTGAAATAAAAAAGAAAAAGAGAAACTAGTAAACTGCATATACATTCATCTCTGTCTGAAAGGTGATTCATTTTTGTCCTCCAATTTGATAAAGCAAGGTCCCTATCAACAGTATGGCAGGTCAGTCACAGGGAGCCATTTTCAATGTTACTTATCTTTTCATCTTGTCATGATCACATAACACTTGTTTAATCAGCTACTATTTCTCCCATGCTCTTTTTAGTTTCTACACTCATATAAATACAGCCCACCTTCAACAATATCAGCACCAGCACCCTCCTCACCAACCCCTCAACAGAAGCTGCTCAGTGTACCCCAGGCCATCAGGTGACACATACACTACTTTTGCTTTGCAATTTGTGCTCCATGTGCCCCCTTTTTAACTTTGAGCACCTGCCCCTCCTAACATCTTAGCACGTCCCTGATAAAGAGGAACCTGTTGAAAATTCAAATCTTTTTTTCTTTTCTTTTAATTACACACTGTTTTTAGCATTTACAATTTAATAATGACAAATACTTACTGAAATGTTTTATTTTTACCTGAAAAAATGTGCACAATAATTTACTCAAAGGGCATTTTCTGACACATTTATTGACAAAAAAGGCAAAATATAATATTTATAGCAGTAAAAGGAGTAATATTTATAGTAAAGCGCTGCACTGGACCACTGGTGTTATTCCAATGTACCGACCTGTCAAAATGTTGAGCGTGCATGCAGCATGACGCAACACGTGAGGATTTTCTTTTGGGTTTTCAGAATATGGTCACCCTAAAATTAATGTCGGTTTGGCGAAGCTGATGTTTTTCTTTATGTCAAAAAATTAACTCCAAAATTTCCAATGTTTGATCCAACGTCTGTAAACTCCGCCTACCCTCACTACTCTCAGTTACAGCTGTGATCGTCTCTATCGGCTCCAGTTGCTTCCTCCTCAAGGCTCTGTGACAGTCATCTTACATCCTCTAGGCATGGCTTTCCAATACTGAGGCCAGCTGCAGCTGAACCTGGTAAAAAGGCATAAATGTCGGCTTTAAATTGCGTTTGTTAAAGCCCCACTGTCAGGTTTGTCTGCTCTCGAGGGGCCACTCTGGTTGTTGGGTGTAATTGCACTGTCGTAACACAGCGCCTCACAGCAACGTGCATTTGTTGACATACAGAGCCGGGAGAAGGGAGTCGACAGGACGTCCGAAGACACAAATAAACCACGTGGACTGATTTGGTACAGTATTATAATGTTTCTTTCCAAATATGTCGTTTTTCAAGCGTCAGCAGTCAGTTGTTAGCTCAGCGTTTGTGTGTGAGCATCCTGGGAGCATCTCTCCTGCTGAAATAACCGGAGCTGGATGTGTTTATGTTGCGTCCACCATGTTCGCAGACTGCAGGACTTAAAAATAGTGAATGACCAAGCTTCACAGCACCATGAATATCAATCTGAGAAACTCGCCGGCAAATAACCGCTGGTAGCATTTAGTGACAAAACGACGTCCGCCAAGTTACACAAAGCTTGCAATGCTACGGAGCAACCACCGACTGAAACCACGTGTTGAACGGGGAAAACCCGACGAAAACATAACTTACCTCTCCAGCAGTAACTTTGCAAGCTCAGGGGCCATCTTGCAATTTTCCATCTCCCAACGCTCTGTGGGCTCCAGTGTTAATTCTAGTTTTGTTCCTTGCGTTGTCCGATATTCTCTTTTTGAATCTGGAGAAAGAGTCCTCCTCACACACTCTGCGGATGCCATGGCTGCTACTACTACATGCAAAACACCGGCTTCTTTAGCTGGAAGCCAAATCTCGCGTAGTGCCGTAAAGCAGTTTGCACTTATCGCAGCATCTTGCGCGATATGTGTCCCCGTCATGGGAGCAAAAGTTACATAGCCCCTAAACAGAGCAGGGAAGTGCTGTGGGGGGGGGGGGCATTCTCTCTGTTACAGCGCCGAGCTCCACTGAACAGACTTTGGAGAGAACATTTGAAGGCTCAAAAGATCTGCAGTGCTGCTTTAAGTGATGCGTGATACGTTTGTCCAAAGTTTCCTAAAGTTGAGCGCACAACACACGTTCCATTTAAATCCTACTAAAATTAGTCGGGGGGCCAAAGGAAACATCATACTCCAGCAGCATACCGTTTTTTTCCCCTCTTTAGACAGCCGACCTGCATGGAACATAACGAAATTGACCCCTGGAAAGTACTTTCACCAAAACTTTGATGAGTCCTTAAAGCTAGGGTTGGTAATTTGATTTAGATAGGCTTTTTGTTATACTGGTTAAAATGATCGTTATGTCCCAATGGCAATCAATGCATGATGTGTTTTTAAAAGACAGCGAAAAATAGCTGCTGTCTACAGTAGGAGTTAAACAGGAAAAACACTAACCAATCACAGCGATTCAGACTGAATTTATTAAACCAATCAAATCCTGTTCTGCCGTTCTGCCCACCTTCTGCACGTACATTTTGCCGGCGTGCACTGAACCTAATTCAGTGCAGTGTATTCGAGCTGAGAGGGATCCAAGTACGCTGGAGAATGCACCTGTAAAGTTTTGGCTTTGAAAATAAGGGAAGACCGCTGCGAGCCATCCCACAACCCCAACCAAGCTCCAGTGTCCCTTACATTTTAAGACAGGTGTACAAGAAATCTAAAATAACCACTTTGTTTTTATTGGTTTGTTGCCGCTGTTGGCATTAATCATGCGACAACTGCCACCCAGGCTACTGCAGGTGGCAGTCATGAGGCTTTTTCTTCTTCTTCGGTTTTACGGTGGTTGGCATCCATCATTTTGGTGCATTACTGCCCCATTCGGCTAGTGGCAGAGCTCAGTTTGAAGAGGCAGAGGAATGTTGTCCCAGCCAAAACGAGAAACCTGACAGCTATGTGGAGAATGGCAGAGAAACTACCTGTATCCTGATTACTGCTCCTCCTGCTAAACAGAGGAAGAGAAGAAAGATGGAGGCAGAGGAGGCCTAAACAAAAAAGAATTTGGACAAAGTCAGGGCAAAAACTAGAGTCATCATTGGGTTGTGAGTACTAACTAACTTGCCATGTTTGTTTGTTTGTTTTTTTTAACTTTACTGTGATAATGTTTTGGTGTTTTCTTACCGCTGAGTGAGACATGACTTGGTGTAGTGCAAAACTAAAACGTTGTGCTGAGGACCGGTTTTGAGTTGAATCAGTCATATGGACGCAAATCAGTGGCGCTCATGTATGTGAGCAGGGGGGCGTGGTTTAGGAGGAGCTCCAGGGAGGGGGGGCGGCTAGGCGGAGTCCTGAGGAGATGCTACATTCAAATTCATGCTAGTTTTCCAAAATTACCGACCCTAGCTTTAATGTTGGTCAACATCAGCTAATTAACGGTCATGTATAAGTGGGCCTTAAATAATCTTTAGCTGGATAAAATGTGTTAGTTCTCTTTACAATATGAAATAATAACACTATTTACATAATTTATCTGTGTCTATGTTCTTAAACATATTGCCTTTTTTATTAGACTATTTGCACTCTTCAGCCTGTTAGAAATGATCATTTTTTCAGTCTGTCTATCATTTTGTTGAATCAAATGAATAAAAATAAGAAATATATTAATTAAAACATGCATTTCAGTTGTTCTTACTGTAGGATATGTATTTAATTGTTCTTTAAGAGCATTTCGTTCCTTTCTGTAGAGAAAACACTCAATATGTAGTTATAACAAAACACAAAACATGATCGGTATTGGTACCAGTATTGGCTGTTCTCAAACAGGTGATTGGTGATCATTATTTGCCTCAAAAGCCTGATCAAGCCATCCTTACCAGCTATTGTATACCTTGCAGAGTCATAAAACCACCAGGCTTTTGTTGTGGTTGTTTATGTAATGTGTGAATATTTGACAATTTGTGGAAGTGGGATATTTTTAGTCATTGTTATGCAATGTTGTTGATGCTTTTCATGGTGTTTTCTGCATCATTTCCTTTAATGCCTTGCATTTTTTGTTGGAATTTTCTGTAAATTAAACCATTTCATGTTCCCACTTTCCTGTTGTGTACAGAAGATTAATGCAAGGACTGAGCTGTGTCATCTTCATATCTTTGTATTTTAATATTTTCCCATGAGACACAGGGTTAAATAGTTATTTTGTATTTTATCTAATCTATATGAGGATATCAAACAAAACAAGAAACAGAATGCATTGTGTGGCATGTTTATTGTACCTTTGTGCTGGAGGACAGTGTTGTATTTTGCAAACTGACATGAATTAGGGGGCACTTTTTCTTTCTTCCTTCTCTCAGCCAGTATAAGCTTCAGTGAGCGTAGTATACAGTCATGAGCTTTTTGAATGTCTGAAGAGCAGGGAATATCAGTGTTTGGTGCCCATGTGTATTGATCAGGGTGTGATCTTTCCCTCTGTCACTCTGACCTCCTTGCCCTGTCCAAAGTCTATTGAGAAAAAGAGAAATGAGGAGAAAAGCCCATTGTTGCTGTCATTGACCAAGCCATAAAAAAATCACATTTCCATTCTCATCTTCTTCCTTTCTCCTCTAACTGCCTTTTTTGACTGCTGCTCCATCTCTCTGTCTCTGCGTATCTTTCATCTCTCCCAGAGACGAGCTTAGACAGAGAGATGCAGGGAGAAAAAATGAGACAGAGATGGAGGTAAAGATGGAGCAAGAGAGGTAAACAGACAGACAGACAGACAGATAGAGCTGCATGTCTGTGATCTCTGTGTGAAGCTGATCCCTGCTTGGCCCAATTCTTTACCTTCCTCTATCTCTACTCCTCCCTATTCCCTGTTCTCTCTGTTTTTCTACATTTTATCCTAAAATGCACCTTGTTTCAGGCAAATTAACTCATTCCTGATTATGACTTTACTCTTTAACATAAATTAACATGATTGCTCAGTTTTATCCCTGCATTGTTGCTGGATTGCCCCCTCTTATCTCTTTGCTCTGTCATCTTTTTTACCTTCTCTGCAGGTAGTGATTCTTCAGCTGACATGTGCTGCTGCAGCCCACAATTACTGTCACGTTTGGAGGGATTACTTGCAGACAGGTTCATTGATGTGTAATCAGTGTGTGATTAAGTTAACCATTCCTCAGATAATCGTTCTTGTCCAGCAGCAATGAACACTCAACAGTTTGACCTCTTGTTGCCCTGTGCCAAACTTTTCAGGGCTGTGCCCCAGCTAATGGCTTATTAAAAAATACAGGACAGTGCTGCAAACAAGCAAGCTGTGGAGCAGCAAAAACACATAAACAACAGCCAGTTATCCAAGTTATAGCACCTGTACTCAACAGGGAGTGTGAGGGAGGCCAACAGAGTTGCTATAAAGTTATAAATTGGCCATGTGTCCCTTTTTTGGGCTGATTGGAGGCGAACTTAATCAGTACTAAAATCATACATGTTGGACAAACGTTTTTCTTTAAATAATGTGCTCTATATGATTACCATTGCTTCGAAAACACATGCTAATACATGTTTTCCACTGTTGATGAACTTGCATTAGCACAGTTGAAGTTATGCTTGTAATGGCGTTGGTGATATGTTCCTTGAGATGATTTATGTCTCGTAACTTCACCTGATACACCGTGGCCTTTAAGTGCCCCCAAAGATAGAAATCTAGAGGGGAGAGATCTGGGGATCTGGGAGGCCACACCACAAGAGAAAATATACATTATACATTTTCCTATGTATGGAAACTAATGGCCCACTTTGTATGAATGGTATAGATGTATCTAATATTCAAATCATATAAGTAGTGTGAAAAACCCCTGCCACTCAAAACATGTCAGAGCAGACTTTTAGATGAAAACAAATGTACCCTTTGGGCACTTCCTTTTTCCCTCACCAGGCCTGTCTGATGGCTTAGCCCCTGAAAGGCTTGACTTGTCAACAACTCTGCACTCTGCACACACCCTGCAATGGACTTGCTACTGTGAACTGAAGGGCTTAAATTGATGAATGATACAACGTCACACTGGTAGGCATGCTCAGTGGGGCAGACGAATGAAGCATTTTAGGCCGCTGCTGGCGACCCAAAAAGGAGAAGAGGAAGAAGACTTCGGGCTGTGGTCTTCAAAAAGGCATTTAAAACAAACAAAAAAAGCACATGACCATTTTGAGATTTCTATTGTTTTTGAGATCTGCACGTTAAACCGAAGAAATGAAATGATGTCAAGGGGCTATTCCTCAAAGGATTTAATGAATTAAAATTGCTGTGTCCCACCATCAAAGCCTCAACAGTGTGTGGAGAAGAAAAATAGAGGACTGAAATTGCTGCAACATTTGAAATACAATTTGATTATGCTGCTAGCTCGTCAATGACCTCCCCTTTTTTCAGTGGATATCATGGACGAAACTTGTCGCCTTTTTTTTGAGCCAAACTTTCTGTCCTCTAGCGTGTGAAGCATGTTTATGAGTGTGGTTGTCGTTACCTGAATTGACAGCTCATTCACCTCACTGCACTGTGTAACACTGCTGTCCTCCACCTCCATGTTTGACCTTGTTGCTGCAGAGCCTGGGGGGTGGGGGGAGGGTGATCAGGGTAGGCGGTCAAATCTCCCTCTGTTAACGAGCTGTCAGCTGCAGATTGAAGTTCCCACACATTCAAACAGACCCACTGACCTGCTATTTACTATGAATTATTAAAATCTGATTTTTGTTAAAAATAAATGTTAACTTTCATCAAGTTTCTGCCATAAAGTTTCTTTTAGAGTATATGGACAGGGTTTGCTGTTGCTTTTTGGTCTAGAATATCACTTCACTGTCTGATACATAAGGCTTTCCTCATATTGACCTTTTGACCCTCCAGGTCAGAGGTCTTGACCAATCAAGAGTCTGAATGGGAACAGAAGGGGCAATAGACTCCCCTGACTGTTCATTACAGCTCTGTGTCTTCTCTTTCAGTGTGTGTGTGTGTCAGCAGGTTAAGAGCCTCTCCATTGCCCCCATAGAGACAGAATGAATAGACTCTAATGACTGATTTTTATCCTTTCACCCTCCCCTCCCTCCCTCTGTGTGTCTTTCTCTCAGCGTCAACACTGAAATCAAAGTCACAGTCATGTGTTGCAGGACATCATTCACGGCTGACTCAATCCGACCTTTGATGCCTCAGGTTATAAAATGAATATAATCCAAAGAAAGCCCTCCAACAATCTGCATGTATTGATGCCTCTGATGCTGGGTGTGCAAATGTTCAATATTAGTCAAGGTTAGAGTGATTAGATCTTTGAGTTCATAAGTCAGAGTCATGGTGCCTAATGTTCATTTTTCACATAAAAAGCAATATCTTCAGAATGTTTAATAATAATAACTTATGTTTAAAAAACAATCTATTGATATTTTTGAGGTCATAGGTAAAAGGTCACAGTCATGGAGTCTCTTGTTCATCTTTTACACATGACCATAATATCTTTATACGGCCAGATCGGATTTTTCTAGAACTTTTTACAAATGTCAACATGATAAACATAACAGGAATGCTTCAGTGGATTTTCTTCAGTCTTTGCCTTAATGGCCACTTTGTCTCAATAAATTAATCTCATTTGGGAGGTTACTGGTCAAAATCAATGTCATGAAACCCCACGTTCATTTTATCCTTGCAAACATGAGACAGAAGGCAAACTTTGCACAAGTGTTTATTTGACTAAAGGACGGACTGACTAAAATTTGGTGATCATATGTCATAGTCAAGGTAATGGAGCCTCATGATCATTTTCTAATCAATTAAATGATATCTGGATAGCTCTGTCAGTTAATCCAGTCTTAATCAGTCTTATTCAACAAGCGAGGGGTCAGAGATTCAAACCCCTGTCAGGGCATATAATTTCAGGTGGACCCTTAGACAAGATCTTTTGCTCTATCAAGCCTTCCTCGAATATACATCATTTTGAGCTGCAGTAGCTCAGCCCTGAAGGACTTGTGTTGGGAACTGGAGGGTGGCCAGTTCAAGTCCTGACCAAATTGTTTTGGAAGTTGGTGTGGTAGCTAAAAAGGTGCCAGCTGACTTCCTGGGCACTGCCAAACTGCCTTAAAGCAAGGCACTGAACCACGAAACTGCTCTGTGGTGCTTCTTCAGAGCAGCAAACTATCGCTCTGATATCTCTCTCTTAGTACATGATTGTAGGACATATGAACATCTCATAAGAACATTACTAGATTTTGAAGGTACAAGGTCATTGGGCTCCACTATCATCCCTTTTAAAAGTCCCGAGAAAGTCAACTCTGACCAAAGGATAGACTCAATGGAATTTTTAAGGATAGGCCAAAGGTCAAGACCATTGGGCACCATGCTCATCCCTTGCTTGTTGACATGATATGTCAAGAACAGCTTGAGGGAGCGGGGATATCCCTCTGGCGTAAGGGTAACCTGATACGATTTGGGCGTCGAAGGTTCAAGTCTTTGGTGCTCATGGTCATTACCTGCTTAGATCCAATTACCACAACAACCATCATGGCCCTTAGAATTGACCCATCACAGCACTTTTATTGTCCGACACTTTTTACTTCACAGTGGCATAAACATCTAGACAGTAGTTTTAGTTATTTGTTTTTTTCAGAACATTTGTATGATAGATATTCTACCTGAACATGTTTTTGTGATTTTCTTCCCAAAACCATCATATCTATTCCTGCATTTTTACCCAATATATGCAAATGGCAGTGTGGGTTTGAATAATAAGCCAAGATCTTCTGCTTGATGAAGCATGTTTTCATTAGATTTTGCAGCAGAATGGTGTAAATTGAGGTTGCTGTTGCTGGGTGGAGGCGTTTCATGCAGAAGTGTCTTTCTCAGCTCCGTCCTACTCAGCAACTGCACATCAAGAAGGACAGTGTATCATCAGCTGTCTGTTACTCTAGTTACTGTTTGAGCAAGTTGTCGCTCCTGCCTGGTAATGATCTTGGGGCTTTTATTTTGGAGGCTGAGGTCTATTAGTTCTCTATTTAAAACCCTGATGGGGGAGGAGACCTCTGTGTGTGCAGCTATCAGCAGGGAGCACATCGGAGACTCTGCAGGTCTGACGGTCGCTGATAAGAGCTGCATGATTAGCACACACAGACACACACACACACACACAGAGGGGCTGCTGGTGGTAGTCTATTGTTGGGGGAACAACAGACGTCTGGGTGAGCGCTGATAATCAACCATCAAACCAGATTTTACAAAGCATTTTCCAGAAAAGCGTGACAACATGGTAAAGTGTTTTACACGCTCTCCCTCAGCTCTACAAAACCAAAACTGTAGTAACTATCAACTCTCAAATAGAAGACCTTGAGCAAGATATAACACAACCTTCAGCAACATCCTGTCAGTACATATATCTGTATTTTTCTGCTGAGTAAAACACTTTAATCTACATTTTTGATAAGTATTGCGCCAGAGTCTGTTGATTTATTTTCAGAACAATGATCTATCTGATTGTGTAACAACTTTTATCTCCGGTGTTATTTTATATGCGATTTGTTATACTTAACTTTGATCTGAGACACAAATCATGTGAAAAATAAGTCAAAGAAAGGCCAGAATGTAGAAATATAAAGTAACTTGGTGTTCATTGAAAACAATTATATTGTTGGAGAACGGTGAACTGAGTATTCACTTTTTAATTCATGTACAAAACAAGAGTGTGGTTCACTCTGAAGGCAGTGTACAACCTTAGGCAGTGAGAGTTTAGAGCTCCATCTGCTGAGCTGACCTCACGCACAGACGGTGTGTATCAGCACCCTGCAAGCTGCTGTGTGGATCCTACTATGCCTGATGAGCACCTAGTATATAACTGGGAGCACAGCTTTGTTTTTTTTTTTTAAAGAACAATCCTGAACATTTTTACTTCATGGTTAGGCTACCCATGTTTCCACATAAGGCTTTTATACTGAAATCCTTTCAGAGACAGTTAGTGAAAGAAAGATGGTTTCTTAAAAAGTTGTTTTACTCAGAATCTCAGATACCCATAGGCCATTTTTACATCCAGCTATTTCTATAAAACATTCAAGCTACAGTTGAGGTTTATTTCTGCTCACCTCACTTACTTTTCTCTGCATGTTAATGCTGTGCTTGTAAGATACATTTCAAAAGCATGTGCACTTAATGCAAAATGAAAAACTATTTTTTCCCAAAAGCCAGTTTCTTAAACCTGCTTAAAACCACTGCTAAATAAAGTCAAAGTCAAATTTATTTATGAAGCACCTTTAAGAAGACAGCAGTCGATCAAAGTGCTTTACATAGGATACAAAAAAAGAAGTAAATAAATAGATTATGATACAAGTAAAGGGCAACAGCATGCAAAATAAAGATTGATTGGTATTTTTTTTTATGTGGATTAAGTGTAAGTATATTTTATTTTATTGTTTATTTTTACAAGGGCAGCTCAAAATTATATGTAATTGCACCAGAGTTAGCTAATAGCTAATTTGCATCTGTTGTCCATAATTAGATGATGCACACAGTTCCTCGCTCGTTTTCTGTTGAAAACCATTCTTTAAAATATGTCTTGTCAATTTCTGCTTAATTAACCTTTTTAAGGCCTCAAATCATTTAAAACTTGAAAAGGGGTTATGAAAAAAACAGTGAGTAGTTGTTCATTAATGGATGTGTGAGCTGAATTTGGAGCCAGTCTGTTCAGAAGTGAACCGACACAACACTGCAAATTTTACTGCTTTTTTTCAAAATAGGTTTACACTGATTCCAGGGGTCTCTAAAACATTTTTTTGAAGTTGTGAAGTGTGAACGTGGCTTTAGCTTTCTAGCACTGTGCTCTAATGTCTACTGTGGCTGTACAGCCTTGGCATGTTTCTGTAACAGCAGCCGGCTGTGTGCCAAACAAAATCTGGCTCATGGAGTTTCTTCTATGATGGTATATATGACATTTTTCTAATGACATTATTTGGAAAAGATTGAAAATGAACTATTACAGTACACATTTTCTGAAAGTTGGAGTGAGCAACACAAGGAGAGGAGCAATTTTTCTCATGTTGGGCAGGGGGACGGGGGTATAGTAGTAGACAGGCCATGGGCACATATTTTGTATAAAAGCCTTTGAAAAATGTACTTTGTACTTTCTTATAACATTACTCTCCCCCCACTTTATTACACACTTTAAAACATTAGACATAAGTTTAAACATGTTAATAAGGCTTAGGATGTTATGAGAATGATGGTAACAAAAAAAATTGTATTCTAACATTTCCTAAAGGTAAATGGGGCTTCAGCTGATCGACTTTTAAAATGTTAAACATACACTCTGTGGTACAGACCTTACTGTAGTTTTAGACAAAGTCAAAGACGGATTAAAATTGGGTAAGGTCAGAGGGGCTTTGCTTGTTAAAGTTGACTTTTCTAGCTCCAACAATTCAGTTAACTGGTCCACACAGCCCTCCTATTAACAGAGCAGACCTGAGCTGACTTAACCAGACTTCCTCTGAGCTTTGTGCTCTAAAGTTGAAAGACTGCGAGCTAAGAAACTGCAAAGAATAAAAGCCCTCGAAGTGCTCAACCCTAAAACCATTAAAGCATGTCTTTCTAAAACTTCCCTGTCATTTACTCCTCATTTATCCTCTGATCCCCTCTTCTGTTGTCTCCTCTCCTCCAGAGTCTGTCCTCGGCTCTGCTGGGCTATGTTCCCCTAATTTATCCTCTTCCTCCCCCCTCTTTGGGTCCTGTCCTGGGCCCCTTGTGTCATGGAAATCCTTTGTTCCCCCTGCATCTTATAACACATGCACACACACATGAACACAGATGGAGAGAGTCAGTCTATTTCAGCAGCACTGACATTTATCTATCAGCGATAGCCTTTTGTTGTCTGACAAAAGACAAGTGAGAGGAGAAATGTCAGGGTGGAAAAAATGGCTGGTTTTTTATACATTTTAGGATCGATATGTAGATTTTTTTTCCTAAAGTAAAATGAAATTTCCAATTAATAACATAAGTTATTACTTCTTTCTTACATGTTTAGTAAAAAAAAATTGAAGCAAAAGACAGCCTTGATTATTAAAGCTGTAACAGGACTTTTTGCAATGGTTACAGAAATAATCAAGCCGCAATTAATTACTGCAGTTAAGCACTCTAGAATATTAATTACTGAACAGCAAACCAGCATTTCTATTTTATGGATTAGAGGGTAAAAAGCTGTTCAAAGAGGACTTTCTGATTCACTCTGTGAGCTTTCCCAGGATGCTTAGCAAATAGCTCAGTCCAACCCAGGCGGTCCACTGTAAAAGGCTTCTCACATTATGTGAAACAATCAACAAAACGAGAATGCTGGTGGACTTTTATAAGTACACCACATGGAATGAAGATTTTTTTGTATGGAGTCATAAATTAAAACAAGCAGTAAACAGAGGAAGTGGGCGGAGCTGACAGCATGTCAGTCTGTGCTCGTCATGTCTACTCTTCAGGTAGAGTATGCCCTGCCAGTGGATTTTTACATGTTGTGTTAAATACCAAATCAAATAAGAGATTTTGCAAAAGCCTTTCAAATAAGAAAAAGTCATCAAAATGATTAAAAAGTTAAGAGGCTCAAAAGACAAAAAAACTGTAAATGTTTACTTTTCTGCTTTGTTGGTTTCAAAGCTGTGAGTTTGGTCCATGTGTTTTCTGGTGATCCCAAACAGATCTGCTGCCGTTTATCTTAACCTAGATGACCAAAGTATAGTCCTGTACACCTCGACTTTATGATGTTACTCAGTGGAATAACTGCACTGCTCTGCAACTCTGACACTGGACTCAGCAGTATCACTGAAAAGAGTGAGCGAGCTTCAACGGAAATGAGAAAAAAGAGAGAGAGGAGGACTAGCCGATGCCTGTTTATTTGTTGCAAACTCTTTCTATATGATTTCCTTCTCTGATCTGTTTACTGCCCCAGCTGACCAAGACATTTCTGGGTAATAATCTGCTTCAAGAAGAGCTCATGTTATTAAAACGTTGTTTCAATATATTGACATTGACAGTGGCAGAATATAATGTTGATCTATCAAATACACCACAGCTCTGTGAGAGTGCACAAGTTGCTTTTCAAGCAGATTTTTTTAATTTCAGTTTAAAAAAAAGCTGAACTTTGAAATTTAATTTCCTACAACCAATAACTGTTGATATTTCTGTGCTTTAATGTAACTGTGGTGCTTCCTTATTTGGACAAATGTGTTTTTGAAAACTTCATGTATGGAACTTTGACCTAAAACCAGGGAGTAAAACATCAGTTCTGAAAAAATACCTGTGGACATAACCTCACCACCCAGTTATTAGAATTGATAATTATACCACATCTGAGGAAGCCATTCACAAGCTAGCATACTTGAAGATCATTAGACTTTGACTCAAATTCTGGCCTAAGTTTATTTTCCCAGTGACTAATCTAATTTGCAATTTGAATATTGCTTCTCACATTTTTGTAGGCCAATGCGGGAGGTTCCCTTGATTGCAAGCCCACCAAAAGTCAAGGGATTTTTCACTGTGTTTTGGATCATTGCGGACAATAAGCTCTGTTGCAAACAAAAAATATGAAACTTTCATTGTTTATTGTTTTTTTTATTGTTTAGTAGGATCCCCATTTGCTTTGGCACCTGACCGCAGCTACTCTTCCGGGGGTCCATAACACATTAAAAAAAACATATATACACATACTAATCATACATTCAAAATTAAATACAAATATGCATTAAGAAATTAATCATAATTACATGTTCTGTTCATTGTGATAATCTTAAACAAATCTACTTCCATGATGCTTCAAGCTTAATTAGCAAGAGTAAAAAGCTATTAGTAAGCTACCATGAAACTAAAACATTGCAGTTTGACAATATTTACATTGTTAACGTCAACATCTTATTGTAACTTCTTGTTTGAGAGTTTCCTAAAAATCTAGCAATCTAGCAATCAGATCAAGTTGGTCCTCATTGCTGTGGCCAATAATTGATAAAGAATAATCAGAAATGCTTGCTGTTGGGTCTTCGGTCATTTTTATAGTCCTTGTTAGCAGTTAATTATCAACTGTTGTTTTAAATACACAACACAGTTTTAAGATTCAAATGCAGGCAAAGTTAGATGCATTTTATTATTTCCCATTAAACATTGAAAATCTTGTGCATGTGTGGTCACCACAAACCTTATTTCAGGCACTTATTAAAAGTCATTGTGCTAAATCACCTTTACTCTGGAGGGATGGGAATCAAGAAGTGCTAGATGCTAACCCGGTTCTGTGTTTTTGGACTCATTCCTCCACTCTATACAGAATGTATTTTATGAGTCTGTCAAGGCAACAATGCATAGAAAGTATTTGGGGAGGGCAGAACCTTTCAAAAGCATATCCAGCAGGGGATTGGACAGTCGTTCCACCAGTCACTTTCGTTATGGGTCAGTCAGATATTGTAGAAGGAAAGCGTAACTGTCACAGTATACAGTAAACAAATGTAAGCAAATTCACAAAACAAACTTTGGCCAAAACATGTTGGAAGTGGAGTGACAATATCTTTCTCTCAAAAAATGCTTACAGTATTGTTGTTCATTGTTCATTTAATAAAGACATGCTGTTCAGATCTTTGGAAACTTCTTCTGAAGCTGGTAGCATCGATGCTAACCTTTGTAACAGAAGTCAATTCCTGCTGTTGTCACACTTGTAGCTCCCACTGCTTTAATGGACACTGTTTGAGTAGTGCCTTTTCAGACCAAACTCAATCATTTTGGCTCCAATCTGACTGATTACATCAATAAATCAGGTGGATCCAGCTACACTACAAGGTTAAAGAATATCATAAAATAAATTATCTGTCCTCTTAAGTCAATCAAGAAGTTTTGTTCTCCAAACCTGTCAAATCTTGAAATGATTTACAGACTGAGACTGCAAGTTGATTCATTTTTACCACACCTCATGCAATTGTCTCAATTAAGACAATGAGCAATCCTTCCGATTTAAGTATCATCTTTAGATATATGCAGTATTTACTGTGAACATCTTGTGCCTGGATTGTTGCTTTTGACTACATACATTTGAATACATGTGGAACAAAATGACTATTTAAGAACAAATACCAATGACCAAGCTTCCATTGAAAACTGCAGATCTACATGGGTAACCTTTAACTAACAGTATGTTCTGACATGACTATGAAATGGCCAAATCTCATGTGGCTGTTTTTGCGGCCGTCAAATGAGCTGTCAGTGTGCAGCTTTCAAATCATCAGGTGCAGGACTTAGATCTGATCTTTTTGTTGACATAGCTTTGTGCTGAAAAAGAGATGTGCTGAATTAGCATGCGAGAAAGCATGTGAGCTGCTGATATGAACTGACCTGATTTGAGCATTTTGTCTGCGATCAGAGAGCTCCCCAGAGGCTTCAGGAAGACACATTTTTCTTTGTAAAAATGGGGTGGTATTTTTGTTAACTCTGTATGGCAGAGGCACAGTCAAAAATAGGAAATGCTTCTATTGTGTCTGAATGTTTGTAAATTCAATCTCCATACAAACCTCCAAGCATGTTTGAGCCTTTTTTTGGGATGTTTTTTTGTTTGTCCTTTCGGGTCCAGTCTTTTGCAGCTGTTACTTTACCAAATGTAGGCCTACAGCTTGGCATTGTGACACAAAAAATCAAGTTTTCTGTTTCACAATAGACAATATAAACATTTTTCAATGTAAATAACTTGGAACGGCATTCAAGTTCCTTTTGACTTAAAGCACACCTCACATTTGAGAAAAATATCCAGTTTTTTTGCATGTATGACTGGTCTAAGATGGACAGGGCATTATAACCCAAGCATGAGATGATATACTGTATTTTTTGGTCTCTACAGTATTAACAATGATAAAGAATCATGTTTGTATGAATTTTCTAAGCACTGCAATACACCTCTACTCCTTAAGTAAGTCTGTAATGCTGTATACAAGTCTAATCTGTGCATAATATATTGGAGAGATGCTTGAGTGAGCCTAAGATCAGTTTAAATATTTGTGGCTGTAATTTAATGTGTGGCTGATTTCTCTTCAAAGTGGCGTTAACATGTTACTAAATGTGTTATTTTCTGGTTAGGCTGTTAAAATTAAACGATTTGTACATTGTAACTAGAACTATTAGGGACCTTCATTGTGAAAAACTTGTCTTATGTAAAGCCCCAGTCACACATTCCCGTTTCTCATGGCGATTGTGCACGATTGTCATAATCCTGATGAAACGTGCTTTGGTCGTGGTGCATGCGCTACTTGATCTGGATCAGCGTTGTATAGTCGTGGACAAACGCCGTGGAATGGGGAAAGGTCCCGACTGTTTTGAGCTGTTCAAAATTGTCGTGGAGAATCGCAGCTCTCAGTTTAGCGGGTTGGAAGCCTAATGCAGTCCTAAGGCAAACGGTATTAGCGGGGCATGTGCAGGGCTCAGTCGGGCTGACCGTGGCTCAATCCAGAAAAAAATCCTTTCTGACGATGATTGACGAGGACGTATCCGTTTGTGCCCCAACTGTGTCCCGTTCAAGGCGATGCAAGCGATGGGGCTCAATCGAGGCTTAAGTGACGCAAACTGGTTTTGAATGGGGCTGACATCGTATCAGCGGGATGGAAATTCACGTAATCCTTGTTGTATCGTTGTATTGACCCAATTGAAGAGGGATGAATGCCCCCGAAGCGCTGTAGAAGCGTTACTGATGGTGTATTTACGGGGTGTGTCTGGGGGAGAGACAGTCATTTCTTCCCGTATCATTTCGATCAAACCAGCCTTGCCAATCGTGTACAGTCATGCACTATCGCCATGAGAAATGGGAGTTTGTGACTGGGGCATCAAATGTTAATCATTGGGCAAGTGGCTTAAGTAACCAGCTAGTGCACAGAAATGTGGTGTTAATAGAATTTTCTTTTTTAAACAAGGATCAGAGCTTTGGCCTGCCTTTTTGAACCATTTTGGATGTAAAACAAGCAAAAAGATTTTTTGAAGTTCTTGATATATATACTAAAATCTCTGCAGCGCAAGTTAGAGGATTCATTCTAGTATATTGTCTGTGATGAGGCCCCTCACACAATTCACAATGCACAATTCAAGAGCCTCATTGGCATGAATGTGACATGTTATTGTCAAAACATTTAATTAAACATAAAATCACAAAATAAATATAAAAGTGGCCATGCTAACTTAATATTTTCAGAGGTCATACTCGGAGGAGAGAAAACGAACATTTACTACACAGTACAGCATTCTCAAGAAGTTGAGCTTTCTATCACTATGCTCTAATGTTTACTGTGGCTTTACCTAGACATGCTCCTTTCTGGTTTGACTGTGTCAGTGTCAGTTAGGGCCTTTCTGTGTTGAGTTTAAATGTTCTCCCCGTGCATGAGTGGGTTCTCTCTGGGCGCTCTGGCTTCCTGCCACAGATTAATCCCACATGGTTGTCTGTCCCTCGATGTAGCCCCCCTCAGCTGGTGACTGGTTCAGGGTGTACCCCACCTCTCACCCAATGGATAAACTCTCAATCATTTATGTTCAAGAACCCTTTAGTTTCTACATGCTGAGTTCCCCCAAACTTTCCCAATCTCTGTATCCTTGCTCCAGTCAATGGCTTATACTGGGCTTGCCATCCTGAGCAAATGGGCTTCAATCGCAGACAAAACAGTGGTATGACATCACACCAGTGGGCCTGGAGGGGGCAGGGGGAACAAACTGTTTCAGGCAGCTTCTGGCGCTATACTCAGGGGGAGAGGGTGAAGTCCTGATGACACAGACTCTTAGTCTTGTGCATAAGAGTACTCTATAAAGCAGAGGTCACATGTAAAACACACTAGAGGGTGTATTAACTTGAGAAATACATAATAAAGTCTCTATAGAAAGTCACAATATGTGACTTTGTAGGGTTGATTTCTCCAGAAAATCTAGCTTCTCTTATTTACCCATAACTTGTATGAAAATGGACCTTGTTTTCACTGTCATTATGAACATATCCAAACCTCATTCTTTGTTGAAGAGAGCAGAACAGAAGTAATAAATCAAAAACTTAATGAGAACAGAATAAAACCAGAGCATCCAGACATGTGCCCACAATGTTTCATTAGGGAGCGCAGCAACTGCAAACATACTGTTGCTGGCACAAACACAACAACAGCTTAACAAGATAGCACAGAAAGGTTTAACAAGCAGGTTACTCCCCTGCCTTTTGGGCTGATAAAAATGTTTGTTTCCATGGCAACAAAGCATTGTTATTTTACAATCCACTCTTAACTGTCACCCCTTCAACTTTTTCTGTCTCTTATTTCTCTGTTGCTTCCATCACAGCATCCCCTCGTTTCTTTTTTATCCCTCAGTGTTTATCCTTTTATCTTGACCTGCATCTCTGTCGTCTCATTCGCTGTCGGTATTTCTCTCCATCCTCGCCCCCTTTTTTTCTTCTCTTTCACCATGTTCCTCTCCCTGCCTCTCTCTACCTCTTCCTCTACTTCCTTCATTATAAAGCTAAGAGGATTTGGTGGTGTGTGTATGTGTGTATATGTGAGTGTGCTGTGTCCCCAGACCCAATTAACCCCCTGAATCTCTTCCTTCTGCCAAGTTGTTGCACAAAATGAGACAATTTTAATAACTAGCTTTAGGTGGGATGTTTTCTTGTTAGCAAAGCTTGACTTAATTGTCCGAGATCACGAGCAGAGCATCATGTGAATTGTCTTTTCACGTGGAGATCAACATGTTGACACAGCTGAGCTGAAATATATCTGCATGTGGCTTCCAAACAGTTGTGGATTACTCTTACAAATAACACAGTTTGAAATCTTTTTCTTCACTGGAACTTCACTGCCAATCAAAACAGCCTCTCGCTTTGCTTGTTGCCTCTCTAATTTTAGCTGATTCTCAGTTACTCATCTTCTTCCCTTTGAATTTTGGGGAGGTGACATGGACTATGCTTGAAAAACTCTGTGAAAAGCAGCCTTTGAAGATGTCTTAATTTACACACCAGTAGGGAGGATAAATAGGCTGCATCACCAGTGCTCCTGCTGGTGGCATTTGTTCTGATTAGAAAATAGAAAAACACAAGATTTCATGAAGAGTGGAATTGTGAAAGTGTGAAAACTGTTTCATTTCTTTCCCAAACTGGAGAAGAAGAAGGTGACAAGTTAAACAAATTTCCAATTAATTTCCTAATAAGGCTAGATATTTGATCATGAGCACTGCATAGCAATCCTCACTCAGGGGTCTTGGTCCATTTTTTTTTAACACTAAATTAGTTGGTGTCTTGTTATAGTAATTGTTCAAAATTGGCCACTTGAAATTTGTGCTTAAGGGGACAGATTTTGAAGGATTAACTGACACTGACCAAGCTTTTTTATTTCCTCCACTGAAGTGGTGAACATACCCGCAACATGTGATAAATAGTGAAGAGGCTGCACAAAATAGTCTTATTACTAGCGCCAAGGAGGTTATGTTTTTGCTGGCATTTGTTTGTTTGTTTTTCAGGTGGTGAACAAAAAAACTCAAAAAGCTGTGAATTGATTTTGATAAAAAGTGATTAGATTCAGATGGAGATCTGGATCTGGATGCCAATCCAGGAATTAAAAAAAAAGATTTATCAACACTGAGATAGGGCAGGTTCCACATTTTTGCTAATAACTCAAAAAGTTCTCAGCGGATTTTGATGACATTTTCAGAGAATGTTGGTCATAGCACAATGAAGAAGTGACGAGATCTTGGTGGTGATCCGAATCTGGATGCAGATCCAAGAATTTTTTTAAGCATTTCTTAAAGGCAGGGTTGGTAGTCTAGCATGGACTAGACTTGGAAAACTAGCATGAATTTGAATATAGCATCTCCTCAGGACTCCGTCTAGCTAGCTTGAATCAGGGTCAGTGTATGCCGGCAAAATGTACACGCACAAGGTGGGCAGAACGGCAGTATGGGATTTGATTGGTTTAATAATTTTGGTTCGAATCGCTGTGATTGGTTAGTGTTTTCCCTGCTTTACTCCTGCTGTAGACAGCGGCTATCTCTTTTAAGAACACATCACGCATTGATTGCCATCGGGACATAATGATCATTTTGACCAGAATAACAAAAAGTGTATCTAAATCTGATTACCAACCCTGCCTTTAAAAATACCTTATTGACCACATCTTTCCCAACAATGTTGGAAATGCCTTGGCAGAGATTTGCAGAGAGTTGAGCTTTTTTTTTCTTTTATAAAGGACCTTCAACAACATTATCCCACATGTAGTGTAAAGTAATTATGGAGAAGGGGATTAAATGTCCCCAAAGTTTAGCTTATTTATTTGTAAGGAATGAAGCCCTGAACATGTACTCTTTCCAATACATCTGCTTCAGTGTGCACACCAGAGGCATGATGATGTGAATGATTGTTCACTGAAATCACAAAATACAATAAATGTCTGCCTGTCATTCATTATGTGCACTTCAGGCTTAAGTACTGTTATCAGCATGCTGTTAAATGACGGATTGACTGGCTTGCACTGAGATCATGTTAGTTGTTCTTTAGAGGGGTAACAAGGAGGGGAGGCTCACCAGAGAGGAGACTGTTCCCATTTCTTATCATTTTACAGCACCACAGGAGCATCCACTGGCACACACAAGCCAGCACACACACACACACACATAGTTGAAGGAGTCAAGGGGCCACTGACGGTATCAGGTGTAAGCCAGCTGTGAACACAGACTAGTTAATAAGCCGGCTGTGTTTAAATTAATGACTCATAAACCTGTCTATCCATCTACCTGTCTATATGTTGGTGAACATGTGTCGCTGCAGACTCTAGTTTATAAAACCAATTTTCATACAATTAAAGGGATAATGATGAGAAATAAGTATATGCTACACTCATTGCTGAAAAGATTGTTCACTGTATCAATAGTTGTCATTTAGATTTGATAGAAAAAGTAATGCCAGTTTATTTGATATCAAGTGCATTAACTTGACATTAAAGATCTATTTAAAATTCTGTAACGCCCTTTGCAATCTCATTAGATGTAAACGTTGTAGAATGATTCCCTCTTTGTTCTTATCCCTGCAGTACAAGAGATTGCTCTGTAATTGTGGGTTGCAATAGGTTCTGTGAATATATGACCCATGTAGTTGGTAAAAATTTATGAGAGTCTCAATAATTCCCAAAAAGTTTGAAGCAGAGCTCAGGATTTAGCATCTAGATTTGATTGGAGTTTCATTGCCATAAATTGCAAATGGGGAGTATATCGCTTGGGTTAAAACCACAACTTCCTAACCTTCCCTTTGAATTATAATTGAATAAACTTAAAATACTCTTTAGGGGTGTGTTCAAAGTTGTAAATGTTCAGGGAACATTCACTAACATCAGTCAGACCTTATTCATAAGCACTAAAAATGAACCACGGGGTTCATGCATCGTCACTTGTTTGAGGTTTTGGGGTGTCAGGTGGCTCCATTTATATAGCCGTAATTATCTGTCTGAATTTTATGTTGCCTCTGCTTCGCTACATAACAGCCCATCTCAACCCTATCATTAACCGCAACAGATTTGAGCAACGTGAGAAGACAGTTTATAACCTCTAAAAATCCCGTCATATGTCGCATACGTGTGCCCCTTTGGTTTCTGCAATAAAGACAGAGAAACACATAGTAAGCTGCACAGAAGGACACATGGCTCCAGTGATATAACTCAATAACCCCACACTCCCACAGGGGTGTCAGCTGTTTTATATCAACCTCTTTTAATGACACACATGTGCCTGCTTAATATGAACCCAACCATCCACCCTGCTTCTCTCTAACTGCTTATTACTGACATATTTGCAAGTCAACAGCCTCAGGTCACGATAAGTTGTGACATTGTGTTAAAATGTGAATAAAAACAGAATGGTGATGATTTTTACAATGCAAACCCCCACACTCAACTGAAAATGGCACAACGACTACATATCAAATGCTGGAAAAAGGAATTTAATTTCTTTATGTTATTTTTTTGAACAAATGCCATATTCTAAATTAGGTGCTGAGTTCTAATCCAGGTGCCGCCTGTATTTTGGACTTGACTTATCAAAACCAAAAGGTGAATAATAAAATGTTACATACAATACATCAGAGGAGACCTCAAACTGTCAAGTGACTGAAATCCTACATGATGTAAGAAGGCAAATATTTTAACCCCAAATAAGGATTGTCTCTACAGTTCATAAAATGCCTCAAAAGAGTAGTGAAGACAAGAGGTGATGCAACAGAGTGCTTAACAAAATTCTGTCTCAAGTTTTTTAGAAACATTTCGCTGGCATCAAATTTAAGGTGGGCATACAACAATTCTGGTAAAATTTTTCAAAGCAATAACAAAAATAAATATAATTAATTAAAAAACAAAGAAATAGCTATCAACAACCAACAATCTAATTATCAATTATCTAACATTATCTATTAATTGACTAACATTCAAACAGATCAACTGAATGATCAATCAGACTTACTTAATCTACGGTAACCGACTAAAAGACCAATGGACTGTTTGACCGACAATGTAACAGACTAACAAGCTGACAAACTTAGTACCTAATGAACAAAGGAACTAAAAAAAACGAACAAACCAATGAACTGACTTCTTAACTTATTACTGATCCTAGTAACTGACTTACAACTTTTCAGCTCACAGCTACATTTCCAACAAACTGTCTCTCAAAGCTGTTTAATTAAAGGCCTCAGGACTTAATAGTCTGTGACCAGTACTTACACACAAGCTGCACAACGTATTTACTAACTTACAAGCTAACTGCTGCATAATGATAAAAATATGTGTCATTTGGGTTATGTTATCCTTTTTTGATAAACAAACACCTTGTTGATGGTTTGCTAGGGTACAGCTTACAATAGCCTACATTTCTAGCATGAGACAATCATTCATTATATTTTCAACAATTACTAAAGGTTTTTAGAGATTTTTAGATATTGTCATACACTTATACCTGCCTTGACTTTTTTTTGTCAAGGACAAGTTCAGATATTTTTGTCAATTAGAAGTGAATATAAGTTAGTCAAAATGAGGTGTGTTTTCTATTGATTTAAATAAAACTAGACCTGATGGCAGGAGAATTTGTCTGAGCTAGCAGCAGTTGCCAAGGAGGGCCTGACAAAGGGTCACCTCCTGAAGAGAGTAGGGTCAATTCATGACAAAAAACAAACAAATAATCAAACTAACTAACTGAAAATTAGTAAACCACTGCATTTATTTGAATTAAATTTGATTTTTAAAAACTATTTTCAGCATTAAATAACCTTTTTGTAAAACTTTAGATATCAAACAGAGAAGTGATAAAAGAAAAAAATGAATAAACTCTGCATTTCTGTATGACAGTATTCAGATGGAGACTTGAGAAGCCGGCAGACACCAGAATCATCAGCAAGCTGTACCCAGCTCTGCTCGTGTGCCTCTTTGCTGTCGATAGACTTTGTTGCCAAACTTTGTTAACTTGTGAGGCACTAGATTTGTAACACTGTCTAACTTTAGATAACATTTCATACACTTAAGAATAATTGTTAGTCACGTTAGGGTTTGGGTACTGTTTTTATTGTATTTGTTTCTTTTGATTTGGCAGAATAGTTAAATAGGGTTTTGTTTGATTTCTTTTGTGTAAATAAGATAGTTAATAAGTACAACTTGAGTTTACAGTCTCTTTTTGTTCCCCATTTCAATTTTGTTTGACAGCACTCAGTTTTTAGTTGCCTCCCTTTTGTTATTGTCACAAAACCTTACTTTTGTTATTAACTAACTTTATTTAACCATTTAATATCTGGTTTTATGTTACTTCGCTTTCCCCACATGAGCTGGTTGTAACATAAGATGATATTCATGTCAATGATGTGTGACGTTGACTTCTGTTGGACAGTGTTTTTCTTTAGTCGCTCATGTCCGTACAAAACTCAGGGTCAGCTACAGAAGCATAATCATAAAAATTGTAACTTGAGAGTCATGTTTGAACTTCCTGTGCCTCCTCTCTGTTTAGCGTGTAATCACAAACCTGTCATATTATTTCAGATCAGAGTGCTGACTTTTGCTCCCTGTCTCCCCCCAGTCTTTGATCTCTAGTCTCTCTGCTCCACATGCCAACAACAAAAATGACATAAAAGCATTCTTGAGGTTCAGTCGTCATCTTTAGGGTGTCAGGTGCTTTATGTGGCCCTATCCTAATGAGCCACATGTGACCAGTTAAAAAGGAACCATCTGATCTGCCCATTCGCCTCATTACCACCCAATACATATTAATGTCCAGGGTCACGTCTTATACATACAGCATACATATTCATAGCGCTCATGCTGGGTCGTATATGTATCTTAATGATATGGACATGACGGGTTTACTGGTGATATTATGATCTTTCTTTGTTTTGTTTTATTATGACCAGCTGTGTGCTCCTCTGTATACTTCTATTATACTGTCTTTTGTATTGTCCCGTCCCACACTGCTCACATGCTTTATATTCTGGACATGACCAATCCCTGTTTTCTTTTGTATGAGTTCCTAATAGTGTACAGGGTTGCACTAGGTAGTATTATTTTAAAAGCTGTTGTTCTTGAACCTTTTGGCTTGCAATCAGTTTACCTAAAACATCTTTCATTTTCGAGATTTAAAAGGCCGTAATGAGGTCGAGCAATATCAGAAAATTGGAGGACAGTAAGTGTCATAGGGTTTCTCTAAGGATCACAGTAATTCTAACTTTTGAATCTCTCGAGTCTCAACAGGAAGTCTGGTCAAGGTCAGGAGTTTAATCTGATCTTTGGTGGATTTGTTGCAAGTACAAAACCAACAAAAATCAAAAGGGAAACTGGAAACTAAAGTGATAGTCTAGTAGTTTTATCCCTCTGCAAGATTTAAGACTGTCAAACAATGAAAGGTGAAAATACAGTGGTGGGTAAAGGAGAGGGGCTGAGGTTGTTTTGTGGTAGTGTGATTTGTAGAAAGCTCTCTGGAAAAGGATAAATATGAGGCAAAAGACCTTAGCCTTTGAGGTCTAAAATCTCATAGGTTCATCATTGGATCAGACAGGAGATTTGTGCAAAGTTTGACAAAAATCCCTCAGAGCATTCCTTAAATATTACACTCACAGGTACAGGCTGATCATGAGTTCAGGTTATCCATCAATCATCCATCCATCCAGCTCATCCACTTGGGGTTGAGGGGGGTTGAGCCTGTCCTAGCTGACCTAGAACAAAAGGTGGTCTGCACTGGACTGGTCGCCAGCCACTCACAGGGCTGACATGTAGACAAGCATTCACACAAACACACATACTCAAACCTAAGGGCAATTTGGAGTCACAAATAAGGCCCCGTTTACACAGAGATATTTTCACCAGAAACTGAAAGGTTTTTCCTTTTGCGTTTTCATAAAAGATCCACATTCAGATGGAGACTCGAGAACAACTGAAAACGCTGTAGCATGCATGCCATGCCAGTAGATGGCGATGTAGGTTTGTAGAGAAACAGCAGTGTTACAACACATGAACGCTTTCCGGTGAAGTCAAGCTTTTCACAAACAACAATGGTAAGTGGACTCACCAGACGCAGGAGTTTTTTGTCTGGACAACAAATCTGTCTGGATATTTTTGTCTGGATAACAAACCGAGCAAGGTAAGCAGCACACATGTTGCTAGGTAGATGGCCGAAGCTGTTGTTGTCCTTGGTATGCGTGTGCAGTCTTCATGTGAAAGAGTACTACGCATGCGGTGACGCCAGCGTTTCACCCTGAAACGCTCTGTGTCTTGTCTACATGGAGCCAAAATGGGTCCGTCTTCAAAACTTTCCACTCTGGACCCTGGCTTCAAAAGTTTTCGGATTCAGGCACTCCAGGCACGGTTCTCATGTAAATGGGAGGCGAAAAAGCAATGAAAACTCTCGTGTAAACAAGTCCTGTAAAAGGCCCCTGAACCTAACAACCGTGTTTTTGGTCTGTGGGAGGAAACAGGAGTGCCCTGAAAGAACCCATGCCCCAACCAACAGGGAAAGTTTAGTGAGTAATCCTCTAACTGTGAGGCAACAGCACTACCTGCTGCACGACTGTGAAAAATGCCTTTGACCTACGACCTCGATAACCTTATCACATTCTTGAGTCAGACTGGACCCTCAGACTGGATATTGTACTTACAAGAAAAGGGTGTACTTGAAACTTTTTTAACTTAACCTTTGACCTTTTACTTCCAAAATCTTCTAACTCATCCTTGAGTCAAAGTGGTGTTTTTGTTGAGTTTTTAGAAAACTTATTAAAAGCATATTTTTTAGGCTGCAGTCACAAAGACTGGTAAGAAGGACAGAAGTGTGGACAGCCAGCATGGATAGATGGGCAGACAATCAACCAGACAGCATAATACCTCCGCCCTGAGCTTTCATCAGTGCAGATGCATTAAAATTGCCTGAAACATAGAAATGTAGGGAAAAGAAGCAGCAACATAAAAGCCCTTCATCTCATTTGTTTGCTTGTTATCCTGTCCATCATTTGGACTGACCTGTCTTCTATAGAAACCATACCATAATAAGATCATCTACATAGCAATACATAGCACACATAGCAATATGATGGCAGTCTAGCTCAGTCTGTAAGCACTTGATCTAAGGACCATTGGGTGGCCGATTCAAGTCCTGATTGAAACATACTTGGAAGTTGGTTTGGTAGCTGGGGAGATGCAAACTGACTTCCTGGGGCACTGCTGATGGTTACGGCAGTTAGTAACACAGCTGAAAGGACTTGGCATCCCTTGCCTCCGGAGCCTTGGGTTGTAGGGTTTGCACCCTTGTACCCTTAAACTACCTCACATGTAGTCATCTATAAATGATGAGGGGTTAACGTTGATGGAGGTGCCCATGAGTCGTCAGACCCGGCATGTGCTCCCAAACCTGACCTGACCTTAATGAACCCTTAAGAACACTTCCAGTCATCCACAGAATTTATTTCAAGAACATATAATCGCGAGTCCCCCTAAAATAAAACTGGAAAACAAAGGTATCCACTAGCTTGAGTGCCTGCTACAGTCTTTTTCTTTAACAATACTCCTGACAAAAGTGCTACCAGCTATGCAGATCACAACTTTGAGTGAAAGGTGAGGCCTTTAAGTCAGAAAGGCTCTGTTCCTTGTTTCATCAAATAAGTTACTGTTGTTCTTCCCTGACATCATGACCTTTCTTTCACCTCATGGAAAATTTCTGGATTTTCAGAAGCTGTTGTAACAAATGTCAAAGACAAAGACAAGATGACACACTGTCACAGGGCTGTCAGAGGAGAACAACAGGCATGGATATGTTCTTGAGGACATTGACATGTGATTTTATCCTTAGGTATAGTGTTCAACATTTCAAACACAAATTTAGCAGATTTCCTGACAAATATATCATAGACCAGCGACTTTTCTATTTTCTACTTTCATTTAATTATTTTATTTAAAGAAATGCTGCATAACTATAAACACTTCTGTAAGTATGTCAGAGTAAGCAACAAAAAGCAAACAATTCAAAACACAGCTATGAAAGTGTGAGGAAAATCTTGCAGTGAAATACCATTTATCTAAAAAAGGGTGAAGGCAAAATCCTTTTTGGTTTGTTAATCCCAGCTCTGTGTTCACATTTACAGGGTGGCAATTTTTCTTATGTGTTTTTATGAGCCCTCTCCATTTTAACTATTTCCCTGCCAATGCATGAGCAAAGAGAGACAGTCCTGTCTACATATGGACACTGCTTTAAAGTCATAGTTATGTCTCAAGACATATCTAATAGCAGGAGGATAAAACAGACTTTCTGAATCAAAGTGAGGCTATGTATGATATAAAATACTTTAAAAAATTATAAAAAATCAAATAATCTCTGGGCTGCATAGCTGTATGGTTTATGGGGCTTTTCCACTACATGGTATCAGCTTGACTTGGTTGTTTTTGTAAGTATTCAAACCTAGACAGTTTCAGAGAGTCTCTCCAATACAATTGGGAATTCCCTATTTGGCACAGTTTGTTTGAATGAGCACACCAATCAATCCCTGTTTTGGTACAAATAACCATGCCAAGCTCACCTGAAAGAGGTGGTCTCAGCTTGCTTCCAATCAACCCCCGGAGAGGTTTGTTTGCAGTGAGAATGCAATCAAACCGGCAACGGACACAAAGGGTGACGAGTTTACTTATGACACTGATGTAGTAATAATAATAATTGCACTACCAGGCAGATAACAAAGTACTACTTAATAATGATGTTTTGGATCCAACAGAGTCACTTTCTGTGCACAGGCACAGCCCACCATGAAACCTGTAACCTTTGGGGCTTCACACCCACTGTGAACTAAACTCTGGTTCACTTAAAAGGGATCCTAGACCCCCTGTTTCAGGCAGACCAGAGTGTGGTTCCTTAATCTGCACTAGAGTTTGTTCGAGCTTTCACACCACCCCGAATCAGACAAACTTTTCAAGAAGTGAACCAGAGTTTGTTTGGTCACTCTTAATCACTTCATAGAAAGGTCTGGCAAAAACGTAACTACGCCTGATTCTTTAACAATGTCTCCTACTTACAGAGACAAAGATAATTGGTAAAACAGTTCAAAACGACACAGTTGAGGTTCTCAGACGCTATTGAACACCACTGAATTGTGGCATCGACGGGATTTTTAAAGGCTGACTAGCTGAATCTTGCTTTTTGATTGGCAGCTGAGACTCCAGCTGCTCTCCAATCAGGTTTTACTGACAGGACAGGTGGTGGTCATCAGTCCGCATCAGCTCACCTGTACCAGCCAGACACACACCCTCACAACCACACACACACACACACACACAGAGCACTCCAAGATGGGCAATAGACAGTGAGAAGGGGGCATGGTGGTGGCCATAACAGCCACATATTGTTGTAAAGGTGCACATCCTTAAGTTTGTAAAATCAGTTTTCCTACTTTGCACGTATACATTGGTAAGGAAATAGTGCTGTTAAAATTGTTGACTGGATGTTCTGGCATCTTCTACTTATTGCTGACTTTAAAATGCAAATAATGATGTACTGTAACAAGTGGAAATGAACCGGACTACTTGGTGAAAACGCATGATTCAATTAAATTAAAAAGAAGAGAATCACTCGCCCTGACTTCTAAATAGGTCTCATTAACAGACAGTCGTAACAGACCCATCTTTTAATATTATTATCTATCATTTTTTGACATTTCTATGAATTTGAATGGTTATTTTTTACACCAAGCCTGTTTGACCTTCTGTTTGTCCTTTATAAGTGGTTTGTCTCATCATTTTCCTACATATCGCTTCTTCTCTCTTTGTTTTTTCATCTGTCTTACTCTCTCCTTCTGTTTCCTCTCCTCCCCCTCTGCTCTGTATTTCTCTCTGTCAGATTCTGTTTACCAACCCTTTCATTTGGATATTGCTTTATATGTTAAACCCTTCTATTTGAATGGAGTTTTATTTAAAACCTTGTCATTTAAATAGCTCTTAAAAAGACAGAGGAATGAAAAGTCAACAAGGACCCTTCGATTGTGTTTCCTGACAGGACTCTCTCACACACACACACACAGACAAACACACAAACACACACACACTCAAACCGCCTGCTTGTCTACATGCATCTGAGTCTATTATTATGCTAATGACTCTCCAGTCTCCACATGTCCCCACAGCCTCTACACACTGTGTTACACAAACACACACTAGCACACACCCACACACACACACATACACAGATTTTTAGCTGATCTCAGCAGTATAGCAGCACTCACAGACTAGTAGGAAAAATAACGAGGGGCGGACAATGTCACCATCATAGGGAAAGACCAGATAGAATTGGTACTTCCTTGTTTGTCACTGATCTGGTTAGAGGGACAGTCACTGTATTTGGCTTTCTATCTGCAGCAAGGACATTACAACTGATACAATGTATAACACAGTTTATTGACTAAAATGTGGATCAAATAACACAAATGTAACATGATTAACAGCTCCAAGAATATATCATAATTCTTACATCTTAATTTCAAGGCCTGTGAATGCTGTAAAGAATCTTACTGTAACATTTAGTTGAGTCAACGCTGTTATTTGAGTAGTTTTATCCTAAATGTAGGTTAATATCAAGGCTTTCAGTGGCACCATGTACTGCTACATATTGGCTTGCGTCTAACCCTGGATATCTCCCCTCAGGGACAAAGTTCGCACGTTTCTTTAGTGGCAAACATATTTACTAGTGCTATGGGCATCCAGCAAACCCCACATCAAAAAATCTAAACTATCTCCTTTAACCATATCTGCTGTACAATGGCCTGCAAATAAAGAGTGATTTATATGCAATTTCTTATAGGTGTATACATTTTATGTGGGTTTAAGACACATGTCATCTCTCTTTTACTGTTGAAAATTAAAAATTTAAATGATTAATATTAACTTAATTCATCTCTTTTATGGCCTCGATTTGGGTAAAACTTGATAAAGAGCGGTAGCTTTGTGCCATTAAGTAAAGTGAACTGCTTCATTTTTTTTTGCCAGAGAACATAGCAACATAACTTATTTTTAATTTATGAAATATGAATGTGAAAGAGTTATTCTAAGGATTTGAGAACCTAACTTTGAAATAACTCATGTTAAGAGTGAACTGGCACAATACTGTTGGCATATAGGATCAAAAACAAAACTTCTGCCAAAGCTGGCAGGCACCATTACCTGGATTGAACTATATAATGCAAGCCAATAGCTCAAACTTTGGCAAGATCCAGTGGTGGGAAAAGCAAGACATCTTTTACAATAAAAACACTTTCAGTGTTGATCTTTACTTTTCATGAGAAATATTTGGTTAAACGGTCTCCATAGTGGCATCCATAATAGCCTGGGCCACTATTGTAGACAGGTTTGCTTTTGGGGCAACTTCTGTTGCTGCTTCTGTTTCTTTCAATGGAAGCTGATTGGTCCTGCCATCTTCTGACTGGGACTTACTATATCATCTTAAAGCTTGACTAATGAAAGACATGAAATCCTCTACAAGGTTATCCTTTTGGTGCTGTTGAGGATGCACATAGTAGTCTGTATGAAGCGGTAGATAACTTTATGTATGTATATATTACATCGCATAGACAGAACAATTAGCTTTGTGCTTTCGTTCATCTGAACTCCTGAAATGGTGTTTTCTGTTTGTGAAACCAGCTCAACTCTGCTCAACTCTCTTAGTTGTGATACTTGGCACTTTGCTTCCCATTATGGTACAAACAGCATGTTGTATGTAAACCACATACTCACAGCATTACTGTCCGATACCGAGTTCACGGTAATAGTATAGCTGGATCTCGGCTTGTGGCTTTATGATCAATGAAAGAGAATTATGTTCAAGACAAGCTTACAAGCAGTTAAATGACATACTACCGAAAGTAGCAGAGAGTTTAGGAAGTCAAACTGCATAGTACAGTGGACAACAAGGTGTCCCACTTCTGGGTTGGCCATAGGGGTGTATCTGGCAATACAATATGTATTGTGACGCTATGATTTACCACGGTTCATCGCAATACTATAAACAGGGTGATACCACACAATATCTTAAATAAAAAGCTTTTTTTTAAATTTTATATAGCATTAAAAATCTACAGTATTATATGTGTGACAAATTCAGTATCTAACCATTATTACTTACATAAGCATGGTCCCTGCAACATTTTCAAACTTTTATTGTCTATCCCAGGGACAGAGATAACAGCAATAACTGTAACATAAGAGAGGCTAAGTAAAATGGCCACGTCTGCTGCCAACTAGTGGCCAGAGGTTGCACTTACATACAAAACAAGTGTAAATAATAAGATATTGTGATATTGCTTTAAAAATATCTTTGTCATATTGTGCCAGAAATAATATGGAATATCAGTGTATTAATATTTTCTTACAGTCCTTGTTGGCCATCACTGTCCTGTTGTGGCAATACTCCAACCATTTCGTGATCAGCCGTGTCTCCATGTTATATTTTAGTAGGAGCTCAACTTATTTGAAAAAAAAAATGTGCCAGTTTCTTGGCAGGATCTCTAATCCATACATCCATCCAACCATAATCCATATCACTTATTCCTTTCAGGGTTGTGGGGAGTCGGGGCCTATCCCAGTTTCATGGGAGGTGGAGTGTACCCGATTCAGTTACCAGACGATCACAGGGCTACATAGAGAGACAGACTACTATTTACGCTCACACTCATACCTTAAAGGGACAGTTCATTTTTTTTAAGTGGGGTTGTATGAGCTCCATATGGCCACTAAGTACATTAGATGCAGTAGAACGTTCTCTCCTCTTCCTCAGTAAGCCACAGTCTGTAAGAGTCTGTTATGCAGAACTAGCCACAAACAGGGAAGTATCGTACCAAATACAAAGGGTATTTTCTCCGCCTACAAGAACTCCCATCAAAAAAATAATACCACAGTTTAAGAGTATGCTACCTAGAAATTTTTTGAGTGCATTAACTTTTTGGAAAAATAAAGTTTATCCGGAACTAACCGACTCATGTCACGTATTCCTCCGCGCAGCGCTGCCGCGAGCTGCTGAATCACTCTGCCTCCCTCTCAGCTGTTGTCAACATAACAAGCTAGCGACTTCAGATGCTGATTGTAGCCTTGTGTAACTTTTATCAGGTATTGTAATTCTTTTGTTCTGACTCTTAGTGGTGCGAGGAAGAGACAGCGTAGGAAATTAAAAACAAGTGATTATGACAGCGACAATGAAGTTCCATTCACTTTGGAGCCAAGAGGATATCTGTATGAACCGGAGTTCACAGAAGAAGACCTGCTGCAGATGGAAACCGAACAGGCCAAAAGAAATACAGAGGAAACATCGGTGGAACTGGTGGTCAAGAAACAGTCGGAAATACACAGTGGTGCGAGTGTATGAACTGTGACTCAATGCCCACAGAGACCCCGAGTGCTACTGCTGCCATGAGTGAAACTTGGTTACAGAGCAACTTCAGGATGTTTCTGAGTCAGAGGATACTGGTGACTCTCACACCATCTGTATCACTCTTCAAACAGATTTTTCTGCTCTTCTGAATCCCAGAGTATTGTGGACATTCTTCAATTTACTGAAGATAAACTGGAAAAAACACCCCAGACCTGAAGGACCTAATGACAGTTTATTCTCAAAGTAAGTGATAATGATCAGTCAGAGACAAACAAGCAGAGTAGAGGAGGCTGTTTACCGTAACATTGCAACTACTACTGTGTGTGTGTCTCTCTCTCACACACATGCAACCATTACTGTTGTGTATTAGCATTGCACGGCTTGCGGCAGTGCTGTGCTGAGGAATACGTGATGTGAGTCGGTTAGTTCCAGATAAACTTTATTTTTCCGAAAAGTTAATGCACTCAAAAAAAATTCTAGGTAGCGTACACTTAAACTGTGGTATTATTTTTTGATGGGAGTTCTTTTAGGTGGAGAAAATACCCTTTGTATTTGGTACAATACTTCCCTGTTTGTGGCTAGTTCTGCGTAACAGACTCTTACAGACTGTGGCTTACTGATGAAGAGGAGAGAACTTTCTGCTGCATCTAATGTACTTAGTGGCCACATGGAGCTCATACAACCCCACATCAAAAAAACTGAACTATCCCTTTAAGGAAATTTAGAGTCACCAACTGACCAAATGAACACACTTTTGGTCTGTGGAAACCGGAGTGCCCAGAGAAAACCCATGTAGGCACAGAAGACCTTGCGAACCCCATACAGAAAGACCCTGATTGACACATGGAAATGTTCCAGCAACCTTCTGCTGTGAAACATGAGCCACTGTGCTTCCCAAAGTGTCCCTCATGGAAAACCAAAAATCCAGGATTTTGGTGTCATCCCTATCCCTCCATTTCCCACCTCCTGAGATCCCCTCCCTCAGGCAAGTCAGAAAGATTTTATTTGAAGGCTGCAGGAATGTTGTAAAATAGCTTTTGACCAATGAGTGATATGGTCAATATTTAGGAAACAAACACCAAAACAAACATCTTCAAGTGCATGTGCACTGTATTAGCATGCTGCAGCCTTTGATGTTTCTTTTTATATTGCTGCTTATGAACAACTTTCTATCTTAAACAGAAAGCAAAATGTTTCTTAAATGGCTTACTTGATCAACTTAAACAGAAATTTGCTTTATTGAACCTGCCAGAGCCTAACACAAGACTGTCATACTCACATTTAATTCTGTACTGTCCTTTGAAATAGTACAATAAGTTTTTTCATTTTGCATTAGCACAGAAATAAGCAGCAAATGTAAGTGTAGACAAAAGAGACAGACTGGTGAGTTGAAAAGAAACACGCACACACACACAGGTTTAAAAAAGGATTCTCTCACAGACATACTCCCTCTGTCCCTCTCAAACATTTTCTCAATGAACTATAAAAATAGGTTAACTCCAAGGACCTCACTGAATAGAACTTACATAAACGCACACGTCACTGAATTACATCACACATCATCATCCTGCCTGCTGGTGTGTGTGCGTGGGTGTGTGTGTGTGTGTGTGTGTGTGTGTGTGTGAATGGGGGTAGGGCTTTGGATGAGTGTGTGTTTTTCTGTCTGTTGGCTGGAGGGAGGAATTTGTTTGTTTGAGTGTGTAAACACCAAAACAGAGCACCATGACTCTGCAGCATGTCTCTTCCCTCTCACACAGGCACACATAAATGAATACTGGGTAACGTGAGGCTTGTGTTTCTATCTGGTTGTAAGAGACCACTCAGCTGAAACGTCTTCACCTCAGTTACATTTACTAACTTCATTGGCTAATGCTGAGTCTGGATTTATGCACAGCAGACATGATTGGTCCAGGAGGAGTGCTGATTTGCATAAAGGAAGCTCAGTTGGTAGACTGCAGTGTAAAAGCATTGACCTGTGTTCACTGCCACAAGAAGTTGGTCTCCAGTGGTTGGTTGCATGTTTCATAGTCCATAAGACAAGCTTGAATCATCAGGCTGGAGGACCGTGTTCCTGTTCACTGGCAGTAACTGTGCTTTGACATTCACACTATGTGAGAGGAAAATCATGATTTATCAGAAAACATTTTCCCTTGTTTTTCTTTTTAAATTTCAACTTAATCTTTTGTTTGTGTGTGTAATACAAATACCTGAAATGTCTCATTGCAGTCTGGCATGAGAGGCTGTCTCTTAAAGTTCATGGTTGCTTGATGAAAGTTGCTTTTGATTGTAGAGGTGGGCAGTAAGATGATGAGATTGACCATTGTGGTGTATTTGTGCATTTTTCCAGTTTTGCGTAACCTTGCAGTGCAGCTGGATCCACCTGAATCAATGTCTGTGATCAGGCAGATACATCTTGCCAAGCTCCAATCTACAATGATTGTGAGTGGACTAAAGAGGCATGGCCCAGAGTCCTTTAGAGCAGGAAGAGGAACGAGTTAAGAATGAAATGACAGCAGGATGTGACTGCGTGTACAGAGGTTAGCATAGATGCTAACAGCTTTAGCAGCAGTTCTGTCAGATTGCGACTGCATTTCTTTATTGAATGAAAAACAAATACCAGCAATACAAACCTCTCTAAAGTAGGAATGTTTTCGCTCCACTTCATGTTTGACGTGAGTTTGTCTTCTGAAGTGGCTCAGGTTCTGAAGTGCAGCAGCTCTAAGACATTATCTGATTGGTCCGTAATAAATGTGATTGGCGGGATGATTGTCCAATCACCTGCTAGATGTGCTTCTGAAAGGTTCAGCCCCTTCAAAACACTTTCTATTGGCTGTTTCCCAGATGGACCAGGGAAATACATTGAACGGTCCATCTGGTGTGCCAGGTTAAGTTTTGCAGCCACTGTGTGGGAAATATGTGACCAATTTGTGCAGCCAAATGCTGTCTATAAATAAATGTTGGTGGGAATTTTTTGTATTTGCTGACGTTGATGTTCAGATTTTTACAGATTCATTCAGATTACATTCTCAAAAATAACAATAATAATGATAATCTGCACCAGTGTTAATGTTACTCCACCACCTCCCCCAAGTCAGTTCCGTGTCTATTATTTTAGTTACCTTATGTCATGATGATTGTTGCTGTTGTTGTATTCTTTGTTAATTGAAGAATAAAAAAATCAGATGGACAACAAAATATGGTTGCTAAGCGGTGTGAGAGTGTGGAAATACAGTCTGCATTAGAATAAAGGTTTTTGACCCTCTTGTCCCATTAAATAAAGTTACACATGCCACATTGGTCCCCTAAAATGGAAACTTCAAAATGTGCCATTTAAGAATTTCCAACTATTATTATCACATTTTTCCATAAATTTCAATGAAACAAACAAACAAAAAAAAAATATTTTCAGAATCTTTACCTTTCATGTGCAGGTTTTAGGTAGACCATGCACTGACATCCTCTGAAAGAAAAATAAACAAACAAGACAGAAAACTGATTTGCTTTTTGTTGCTTTTTAGCACAAAGTTCTTGCAGGATTTCAAAAAGTTCCAAAAAGTTAGTAATAATTTATAGTGTTTTTCTCTTGTATGAAAGAAATATTTAACTTTGGTCCTGTTGGTGTAATTTTTGGAGGTGGTGGTCAAACATGTATTTAACTTTGAATACAACACATACAGCACAAAATGCTTTACATAGACAGAAAATTAGTAACAACAAAAGGATCTGCAATGCAAACATAAATAGCACAAATAAAGAAAAACACATCCATATTGAACAAAAACAGGAAAAACTGTATCAAAGACCTCAGTTATACAGAACTGTAGGAGTAAGGTACAGAGGAGACAACCTGTAGAGTTCATAGTGAAAAAACACAGGGGATTATGCTAAATAAGCTGAAACCGGAGATAAAATAAAAGCAACAGAATAGTAATAGAAGTAGAAATAATAAATGCATACATAAGGAATTAAAGTACTAGAATTGAGGAAGATATAAACAATATATGAAACAAAAATCTCAAAAGTGGGATAGTAAAACACAAAGAGATTTGCACTGGAGTCTGAGTAAATGGACTTCAAATGAAGTCCATTTATTGTGAAATGAATAAACTTCATGGGTCCTTGATTGTGACCTGTGTTTTGTATTGTGTGTTTCCAATTTCCCTTACATTAAAAGTCGGCGTAAGCGTGCACTGAAAACAAAGTCATTGAATCCCTGCCCGGCCGTCCTCATGCGCTGCTTCTGGTCCCACAAGACAAGATGCTCTTTTTTCTTCTTCTGATGAATAAAATTAAGCGCTTCCATCTCTCACCCTCCCTCTCTCTCTCTTCCTCCCTCTCTCCCTCTCTCTCTCCCTCGCTGACTATAAAGCCGCAACAGCTGATCTCGTGCATCAGAAAGAGCCGCAGCTCCGCACGCGCTGAGCAGAGCAGAGGAGGAGAGAGTGAAACAGGCGTGAAAACGACGGAGAGATGAGCTGCTCCTGTCTTCCAACTCTGAGTGTTTGGACGGATTTCTGAGCAATATCTTTAAGGAACTGTGCTGACATTTTGTGTGACTTGTTTGACGTTGTTGTTTTTCTTTTTTACACGTAACGGTTCTCTTTATCTGAACCGCGTTAACCTTCAGCTGCTCCCTGACCGTTAGATGACCGTTTCACCTGTTAGGGGGTTTTATTCACTCTTTCTGAGGCACCGGCTCATCTAAAGCGCTGTTACCGACACATATGACTCTCCATCCTGGAAATCGTCACAGGACCGTGATTCGCTTCGAGTTGAGGCGTTTTTGAAGCGCAGGAAACTTCCTCATCCGCTCTGCTCTCCTCCGAAGGACTGTGAGGGCTCGCGCGGAGCTGTCCGGTGCTGAATTGAAGAGTCGCAGGGGCGCGAGGACTGTTTACTGGAGCTGTCCGCGTGCTGAACCAACGGGCTGGATGACGAAACCAACGGACGATTTTTTTGATGAAACAGCGGAATAAAACCAGAAAAAGGGGGCATTTAACTTAATCTATGACCTTTAGTGCTGACAGAACAGAGGCTAACACGGGAGTAGACCTACTCTGCCCTTCTTCTCGACTTCTCAGAGCTCCACAGGTCTTCCAGAGCTGATTCTCGTCCCAATTTTTGTCAAGAGTTTGTGTTTGCACGCATTAGCTAAACTAGCTTGCTATTAATTCCCCTTTAAAAAGCCATGTTTCCTCTCCTTGTTCAAAGCAGATTGGTTGTAGGGAGCAAGCGTACCTTCAGTAGCTGAAACTAAGAAGCGTATTACAGTTTAAAACCAAAAGGTGAAGACTTTTTTTGTGGGTTGGAAGGAGGAGGAGAACTGTGCGTCTTATTTTTCGAGTGTAGCAACAACTGCTGTCCCATCATGCCTCGCTCCTTCTTGGTGAAGAAAGTGAAACTGGACGATTTTTCGGCCGCAGAGCTGGAGAGCTCGTACGGTCACAGCAGGAGAGAAGAGCTCAGCCTGCGATTCCATCATCATGACAAAGGTTTGTCACCCACCCACCTACACACACAGACACACAGCAGAGTCTGCCATAAATCATCCAGGGGGGATTTCTTTATCCACAGATTTGAAGCATTAGTCATGGCTGTTTCAGCAGGATAAGGAAAAAAGGGGAATTATGGGGTCAAACTGCGGTCACAACCCAAAAATAAACCAATCACAGGTCTTATTAAGCTCTTTTATGCAGATGGTATTTGCATGAAACTGCATTGTGTGAAGAAACAAATCAGAGAGATATTAAGCAGTGAGCAAAGCATCTTCAGCTACAAAGAGTTCAACATGACCAGAGCTATAGAAAGAGACACCAGGGTAATGAAATTCAAGTGTGTTACATGCTGACCCTGTACTGCACACAAAGTCAGTGTTGTCTCAAAAATGGTCATTAGTTTTTCGAACATTTATGTTACTTTCAGCCTCCAAAGTTGTTTCTGTTTTAGTTCATTTAGGGTCAGTGAAAGGTCCTTTCTCTTTGTCAATAAATGATGACCAGACTTGAGCTTCACCAAGTTCAGTAAGACCCTCTTACATGATTAAAGGAAGACTCATAATGCATGTAAAGCAGAACTTGATCAATATGTCCTAATACACAAAATTCAAAAAGAGCACTTAAATTTCATTTGAAAACCACTGACCTCCAGTCCTACCATGACATTGCCCAGACCTACCAAGAGATGAAACCAGAGAAAAGTCCCGTTAGTTTGCTAGTCTAAAGACTTCTCCAAAATCACATGAACCTGAAGAGCACCAGGACTTCAGCAACCACAGTTTAACTTCCTCACATCCTGCCCTAAATATGAGGCTATGACAGAGGAACACTAACCCCAAATAACACAAACACCCAGAATACATTTTTATATTATCTCATATTCTTCAGATATGGTGTATATTTAATCTTAAACCTTTTAATTTCATTTTTCAACCTTTACTATCAAAATACTATGAATTTTCCTGTTATAATTAACTATTTCCCTTCAAGTTTAAATACTTTTTTTGTTTTATCTTTATGTTATATTTTTATTTTTCATGAAATGCTTTGGCAATAATTCCCCAGATTCATGCCCATAAAACTCTTTGAATTGTGAATTGTATAGAACTTTCCTGATTAACTAAAAAACATTCCTTCAGCTACAAGGTTTAGTCTCTTTTAACTAACTTACTTGCACATTAAAATTAATACAACTACCCCCTTTCCCCCGCCTTACATGTACTGTCAGTACATTCAGTTATTCAAAATGACAAACTGGATCAATACAACAAGAGTGTGAATAATGTCCCGTTGTCATGGCCCATGTGTTTAAGCTCTGTTACTGCAGTGTAACCGGACTCACCAGCTGGACTGTTTTACATATCCACAGAGCATTTGTCAAGTCCATTCAGAGAACATCACATAGAAAGTGGTTGGGAAGGACAGAACCTTTCAAGAGAAACTGGAATTTGATAAACAAATGTTTGGGCTAGTCAGACGCTTGTAGTAACTTCTCACAGCTAACCAGCACTCATAGCTCCTGACTCCTTGTCATTTTAAGGATAGCTGTTTGCCTCCGTCATTTTCTGATGGGGAACAACGATTTCAGCTTGAAACTTAGCGAGATGGACTTGCATGGTGGCAGGCTTGGAGGTTGTCAAATCTATCCACTTTGCAAGGTTAAAAGTAATGTCAGTTTCTTCTTGAGAGATGGGCAGTATGGGAAGAATTGGACAGCAACCCCCACTGAGCAGATCTGTTTTATTTTTCAATCAAAAGTAGTTAATCAGGGTGCCCAATACAAGACATATGCGAGTTAACATTTGGGGAGTCACCATTACATCATAAAGTCTGAGCAACATGGGATTGAAACCTGTGAATCTTTGCATAAGAGTTAAAATGAGGGCCATTTTGGAGGGTAGGTTCTCTGTGCCAGCACTAAAATCTGAAAAACAGATGTAAAACTTCTGTTTTCTTTTCAACTGAAGTGTAACATTTACATACATTTTGCTCTCACTGGGCTCATTTACACATGTACAAAATTCTTGAATATTTCCTTCTCAGTCCCATAACGCATAGGGTTTCTGAATTTATCCAGGATTTTAGTGGATTATACCCTGACATAACTTTTGTTGCTCCTGCCTATATCCCCCCTTATCCACCCTCCATCCTCCTGCTGTGAGGGTGAAGTGTGAACAAACAAGACAGGGGCTTTTCTTGGAAGGTTATTCAGAAATCTTTAGGAAAACTTAAGGGTTCAAGTGTGACAAGGGCTTTTTTTATTTTATTGTTATTAATGGCTTTCTTTTTGAGAATTTTCTGCCTCCATTTGTGAGAGACACTTAGGACAAGCAACCCGGAAGATTTTAAAGACTAGAGCTCCCAACATTTTCTAGAAAATTTCATGGATTGCAAGTGTGAAAAGAGCTACTATCTTAAAGATTTGCTGCTCCATGAATTGCAAAGAACAATTTTTTATCCTCTTCTTATCTTGATTTATGGCTCAGCTGCTTGAACTTGCTGACATGAACAAGTAAAGATGAGGAAACAGACCACTAGTTTCCCATAATGGTATGAAAACACGTCGTAAAGCAACAGGGTGCCACAGAGCTGAGATTTTCAGAGGGGAAGCATGCTCATTAATTACATTATGTCATATGCAGTGGGATTCTCTGTTGTTCTGTTGCCCAGGAAATTATTCAAATCAGGTTGTTTCCAGCAGCTGTGAGTCTCTCTACAAGATTTAAACAATATTACGCTGCCACATTGATGCTAAATGGTTCCCACGCAGAGCATAATCCTGGATACACAGGCAAAATACAATAAAGAGTCAGTGGGAACAGGTCAGACATTCAGGGGAATTTTGCAGCTATTGACAAATTATTGGCAGAACACTTCTGAGCTCAGGCTGACTGTCTGATATTTTCTTTTGAATGCAGTTATTTTTGCTGCAAAGGAGTTGTGTGCAGCTTAAAGTTTGAAATAAGACACCAGACATTGATTTAAAAAAAAAGTCCCGAGGTTGTTTGCAGTCAAACAATCAAGAAAGATGATGTTCCAGTGATGCTTTTTTTTTTTTTAGCTTTAAAGGATGCTTTCAAGCCTCTTTGGTAATTTTGTTTTGGTTTGATGGCAAGTTCAATGTTGACAAAAATGCATAAAAAAAGTCTATAGCCTGTTTGACACGTTATTCATACCTTTCTTTGTGTTTTTAAGCCTCTCTACGCTTATTGTTTTGTTTTGAGGCCATGTTATGATGTACTTTGAGTGTTTCAAAGCTTATGTTTACCTAAAAGTTACTGTAATACACCACTTTTACAGCATTAGTTACAAAATATTTTAGCTTCTTTTACACGTTAGTTATTATATCTTATTTAGTTTGACATCTTCCATAGCTAATTGCTTTGAGTTTTTTTGGCACTTTTAGGGTATGCTTTAGATGTTTTTGAAAGCCCCTTTTAATTTCACAATGATTTTGAAACTGCAATATAAATGAAAGTTGTCTTTTTAGGCTTAATTTTTGTAGTTAATCAAAACAATGTGTTTACAGGCACTGCCCACAGGTTGAAAGAAAGAAGACGCAGCAGGCTTTTTTTCCTTGCACATAAAAAAAAACTCTATCATGTTGATGAGACACGTAAAACAAACCAAGGACCATTTCACATTGGATTCATTTAACTTGTGTGATGACAGCGGTGCATGTGTGTTTTCCTTTAATCAAGCATGTTTCAAGTCTAAGCTTTCAGACTGTCATGAGCTGCAGGTCTCACGCACATTTCCCACTGCAAAAATCTTGAGAATAGAAGGCCCATCTAGATTTCACAAGTGTGCATGTCTCAGCCAACAGACAGGAAAATGTACAATATAGAGCCATGTTCACCCTAATCCAGCTGGTACGTATGTGTGTCCACAACAATGGAATATTTCGCAGATAAGGGATAAACCATCCAATTGCTCTTACTTGTACATGAGGATTTCTCTCTGAGGGTTTCTCACTTCAGCTATTAGTCAAAGAGCTGTGACAGCAGGGAGATGCAGCCACAAGCACATGTGTGTATGGTATGAAAGCCATAACGTCGAAAGCCTAAGCTGGCATGTGTACCAGCCATGTGCATCCAGGTTGAAACCTCTGTAAAGGGTATATAAAAAAACAGCAACAGCACAATATGACCTCTTAGGCCTTTATTTTGCATGTTGTTTTGGGGTTATGATGCTTTTTTTTCAGTAATTATGAAGTGCTTCTGCCTTTTGGTATGTATTTTTTTTGTGGATTTTTTTTTTTTTAAAGCTGTCTAACATGATCATTTCGGTTTCTTGCCAGTATGTTTTAAATGTTTTATGATCCTTCTAGGCTTACATTTATTGTTCTGTCGCTTTCTTACAGCCATATTCACAGAATGTAAACACATTGTTTTGATTAACTTTGGAAGTTGTTCTTGTCCTTTTTTGTTAGTTTCATGGCAGCGTCTTTTTTAACAGTCATTCTCTATAGCTTGTTATAAGTATTATTTTAAGGCACTTTAATAGAAAAATTCACATTGCTTTCACCTCTTTCACCTTATTGCTCTCTTATAAATAGTTTTTAGTTGAGAATATGTTGAATTAACATAAGTGATCAGAAAGACAAAACACAGTGCCCATTTAATCAAATCCTAAACAGTAAGCAACCCAAGTGCCTAATTATATCTACAGGATTTTATAAAGGCCAAAATACAACTATAAAGTATTGTCAAAAACATGACCCAGACCCAGCTTTAAAAGACCACAGGAGAAATTGCAGCTGCCACAGCAGAGGAGGAGGTGAGTAACGTGTTAGTGCAGCACGACGGTTTTCACATTGTCACAAGGTCAAATGTGCGATGAAGAGATCCCAGGTGTTCTGATGTCATAGTGAACAGAGACACATGCAGCAGCAGCAGTGCGGCAGGCATGTAAAGACTGAGACCTCAATCCCTTGATATAAATATAACAAGAGTTTGACTGAAGCAGCTGCAGCTTGTTGCACCAACACACACACACACACAAATGCACATGGACGTACATGCTCTGCTATGTTTCTGTCAACTCGGCACATTTCCCAGGAAGCTTGCACAGCTGAGTGCACTGCATTACAGTCACACACACACACACCTACACACACACATAGGGGGAGCAGTCAGTGACCTACAAGTGTCTAAAGCACACAAGTGTGCGTCAGTTACTGCTGGTTTGGATCAAAAATTAAATTGTAGCTTGCAGCTTTTCTCTTTCACTCATCTGCTCTCTGTCTTTCTTTCTCTTTCTTGTTTTCTGTATTTCAAAGACACAAATAAAAGAGAGACGACTTCAGTTTGGCAGAGTATTTTAATCTTTAATAAGCATTTAGAAGAGCTATCAGCTCTGATGCTGCTAAAGTGCTTTGAAATGAATACAGACTTGACACAGCAAGACAGAGGCGGAGACAGCTGGAGAGAGACAAACACAAACAAACAGAGACAGAGTGCAGACATAGAGACATACGACACAATAAGATTTTTTTATAGAGGACTCAGTGGAGCAGTCAGGTTTAATTGGCCAAGACAAAACAGCTGGACAGAATCAGCTTAAGATGCTTTTTATGCTTTCGGGCCCACACCATGCTTTTTGAGTTTTGTGTGCCTTTTAGAATCTTTAACATGCCTCCTCTAAGAACAAAACAACAGGTCTGTGGCATCAGAACTTCTTTCTCCTCCTTGGGGTGTCCATAGTTGCCTTCACAGTATCCCTGAATGGACCTACCAATGTTTCATCATCCTCCCAATGTTTCATCGTCAGTTTAAGCCCATAAGCTCACAGTAACAAGGTCAGTGCAGAGCAAAGAAGATGGATTGAATGCAGAGCCACTGACGACATAGAACCAAGCAGCACTGACCTGACCAATTACCACAACACCAATCAGCAATCACCAGTTGATCGGTCAACCAATCAGAGCAGAAGGGCATTGATGAGATTTCAATGCCATTGTCAATTCTTCTTGTTGATCCAAATCTTGATAGAATCCCATTTTGCTTGGGGCATGCAAAAAAGTGGAGTCACTAAGGTAAAAAAAATAAAAAAAAACATCCAGTTTTCATTCAGAGTCCCCCTGATCCACCTGCATTCTCTCTCTGAAAGACTCTGTTGGAGCCCCTGTTACTTTAAGGTCCTCTGCCCCATGTGGTACTAGCCCGTCCTAAACGGCTGACTGATGTACTCTGGGGAAATTAATCAGACTAGTGCCGTTCAGCAGCATGTTTTCAGCGGCTCTGAATAGTTTTCTACAGTCAACGCTCTGCACTGCATCAGCTTGAACTCTTGACAAAACAATGGTAGAATGTTACAGTGGTATGTCTATAAATGACCTATTTCTAGTTAATTTCCAACCTGTACTGCACAACTTCTTTTAACAAAAGCTAAGATTTTATTTACAGGCTCAGCTGGGCAGAATTTTCTATTTTTAAAAAATATTTCGGGGAAACTTTCTGTGAAGCCCCTCATATAATGCATTGTAAACACAGTAAAGCATGAATATAATCTACTATAATTGGCTATACTGCGCTTATAATGCAGTGTAATCATAGTTATGAGCACTTGTGAAATTCTATGATGCCTTCTGATCATAAGTCATTATTATAACAGTGTTTGCACAAAACCATAAACATATATCTGTCTATCAAATTGTGTTTATAGCTTTAAGAAATTATAACTATTCACAATGTTTTATAACAATAAATCTGACACACATAAAGCAGTCCATAAAGGTTAATAAGGTTATGTCTTTGTTAAACAAATATGCACTTCATGGACTGTACCTAAAAAAAATAAAGTTTATTAAGCCTTTAATTCTTTTAATACATTGTAATCAATTAACAGCACGTATTAAGCACTATGATGATGCATCATAATTAGATTACAAGTCACTGTAAGTGTTCATTGACTAAAGGAAATAAGATACACTAAAAACAAACAATTATGTACATTTTATTTTCTACATTTAATTTCAATTTTTTTTAATGATCAAGATTTCAAACTCTCAGTGGCTCAAATTCAAGACAAAATATTTTTGTTGACATTACATACAAAAGGATCTGCTTTAATCTTTAAAAATTCAAAAGGTAAAATTTACACTATTAAAAAGGGGTTATATCTTGCTGTAAAAATGCATATCAATCAGTTACCTGTTAAACGCCAACAGCGAGCCATGCAAATGCAAAGCATTATACAATGGTTTACTGTGTGTCAGATTAATTGTTATATAGCATTATGGATGTTGATAATTTCTTGTAGGCATTTGTCCAATGTTAATCAGTATTTATAACACATTATAAAAAGCAGTATTATTCTGACTTATGATTAGTATTACGAGACATTATTAATTAACCTAGGTGGTTATAACTATGATTATACAGCATTATAAGTTCATTGTAATACTAATAAATATGCTTATACAGTGTTTATAATGCATTATAATGAAGGGCTTCATAGAAAGCGTTACCAAAGTATTATTTCTCATTTATTGTTTTGAGAAATGAGAGCAAGCCGGCTCTGTCTCTCTGCAGTGACCCCATCTCATCAGCATTACTCTGCTGTTTTGGAGGAAAAATACCAGTTTCAGTTACAGTGAATGATGTACTTCAACATGTGAAAGGCCAGAGCTCTTCTTAGTCAACTTATTAATGGTTAAAATGAACACCTGGTCATGATTCAAAGCTTTACTCATGCTCTATAAAACAAGACACACACACTGACGCAGGCACACAAACACACACAGGACTTTGTTCCAGAGAACAATGATTAAATATTTACAATTCATGATTTTTTTTCTCCATCTATCCCTCTTTCTTGCTTCCTCTCTGTTTCTTCCTCTCTGTTATTTCATATTAATTCAATTCGAAATGTTCAATCAGCGTGAGGGCTGTTAGCAGCCTGGCCAAGCCACCACAAAACCACCAATTATTTTGTTGGTCTTACCACAACTTTAACCCTGCTGAAACCTTCCCTTCCAACCTCATTTCTTCTCTTCCTCTTTTCCGTCTGTCTATTCAATCTCTTTGCACACCCCCCTCACATCGCTCTCTGTCTCTTGCTCCCATCATATTATCGACCAACTTCTGAGCTTTCTCAGAACTGCATCATGAAATTATATTACCAGCAATAGTATCTCCTCTGCTGCCTGTGTCTGAATGCTCACAGAGTGCTAATTGAAATGGAGAGCTATTGATCGGCATAGATCCACAGGAGTCACGGCTGTGGAGTTTTAACTGCCAGACTTTTTCCTTGTGTCTGCTGGAGCTAAGCCTGTTGACTGCAAAAGCCAATAATAGAAATATTGAAGCAACCGATGTTATGACGAATAATTAATCTGTTTTGCAAAAATATGCAGGTTGCTTTGAAATGTTTTGGTGCATATTTCTATGTTTGGTTTATGCTCAGCTCACCTCAAATCTACATGATTTTGGTACCAGAAACCCTCTTTTCCTAACAGTGTATGACTTGATAGTGTTTAATGTCATCAGAGCACAGCTTTGTGAATCTGCAGTTACATCTAGTTCAACAAGAATCAAGACGTTAAGATGGCATTGCAGCTGGTTTGCAGTCTGGCTTTTTGTCTCAATAAGGAGATGATTTTTCATTTCAGAGACAGTTGTAGGCAGCCAGGCAAAATATTAGTGAAAAGTACTGAACACTCATACAGCAGTGCAAAGCCGATGACAGGACAGCTTTGATTAGGGCCTGCGACACACAGAAAAAAAATAAAATCTTAACTGATCTTGAAATTGTGAGAGACCCCACATGTGAGGACAAACAATGACAGATTAAACAGTTTTGTTCTTGTAGTGTGTTGTGTGCTACAAAGAGAGAGACAGGGCACACCACACACCAACCGACTCACTTATCAACAACCAGGGCCCCTACTCTCACAACCAATAATCTCATGTGATCAACCATGACTTTAAACATGGTGGTCAACATTAGGATCAATTCAAGCTAATTGTGAATAGCAGTAAGCTCCCTATGACAAACATGGTGATTATGATTTATGTCCCATTCCTCTCCTTGTCATTTTTTTATATGTAATTTACATGTTACGCTGTATAACACTCATATTTTGCTATGAAACAGCAAATTGGTCTTCCATTCCAGACATTTGTGTTGCTTTATGTTTCACCTTTTGTCTTGTTATCGTGGTTTCTTTTGCCTCCTGCTTCAGCTTGCTTGCTCCCTGAGATTTCAGGTGTGATCTCTAAGGGGAAAGCCAAAAAAAATCAAGTAAAGTTGAGACAAATAGAGCTGGTGCCACGTTATAGAAATGCACCATTTGTGGCAAATCAGCCAGAGAAAGACTGACAGTATTACAGCCCATGCACAGCTGAGTGCAGTCAGTGTCAGTTCGCCCTTGAGCAAAGCATGACGATCCCAGCTGCTGTAATAGAGATGCTCTGTGTACAGCGGTGGATGTTTTGACAGCTGGGAGGTGTGACTGTGTAGTTGTAGACCTGTCACGATAGGTGCAGTTGTTGAGGAGAGAATGTGCTCACTGAACCTGTGTATGAAAATAAAGATTTCCCGCTGAGGGGAAAGTGTCTCCTCCTGGCTGGAAAAGACATAAAAGCACTTTACTGCCACTATAAATACTTCAACTCCTCTCTTCCTTTTTTACCAGCTCCAAAAGTGCTTGTGTTTTAAACAATCTTACAGCATTGTCTCCTGTGTAGTCTTTTTTTCTGAGATGAGGACGTGTGCTGGAGAGAAAACAATCCTCAAACATAATGCAGATGTTGTTAATGTGATCCTGGGCGGTCCAATTGATATTTAGAAACCAGAGACGCCAGGCTGTAATCAGGAACATTATCAGGAGACGACATGAAGCAGCTCCTTGAATAATGAATGAGTTTCAGTGTATGATTTGAAGACTGTGTTTTTACAATTATATCAAATCTTTTTAATTGTGCTGATGGCTGTGGATCTCCTGTGGCCCTCCAGATAACCACCTCAGAATCAAACTGCACCACTTGTACCACTTGTTGTCCTCTCCTATAAAGTTTACCTCGTAAGCTTTATCTTTTTACTGTTTATAGTGGTACATTTGATATGGATGGTATGAACTGTATCATAAGTTATTTTAATAGATGATGTGTTTCTTACATTTATTTTTCCAAACTCTGTCTGACTGCGTGGTACTTGTAAGTTGATAGATTTGCTAAAAACAGTAGAAACCACATATTCTTTATAATGGTTTTATAAAACACAACTAATTATAGGCTGAGTTGATTCAAATTTTATCTATCAGTGATATGCAATTCATGTATAAAATATTCTATAGTTATAAAAAATAGTTGAGTCTTGTAGCGTGTGACTAACATTAATCACATTTATTTAAATGTTACAAACTGGAATCAAAACAATGTTTTCTCTGTTATCAAGTCTTACATATCAGCTAATATTTATGATTTCACATCTATGGTTATCCGTGGAAAGTTGATTTTCAAGTTTGGTGGTTAAATTGCTTTTTGTTTTACAGGATTTTACCCCTCATGTTTCCTTTTTAATTGAATACTATTACAGAAGTCCAGTGTAATCCTGTATGAGTCAGAGATTTTAATGTGAAAAATCCCTCCTCTCTCTCTGTTGCTTGCTCCACCTTTCAGAAAATGTGTGCATAAACAAAACAAGACAAACAAACAAAAACAAAAACTTTAAAATGTAATTAAAGGGATAGGCCATTTCCCCCAATCATGGAGGCACTCCCTGAGCTTGGTAGTTTCCGATGCACAGGAAGTAAATGTGGAAGAAACATGTCTGTGCAGCCACAGTAAACCTGAGGGCACAGCAATGGAGAGCTGCAGCTACACCCTCTCCTGGAGAGTGGCAGCTCAAGAGGATTTATACTAAACTAGCCCATTTTGAGCAGGGCTGTCACAGACAGAAGTGGTAAAAAACAACCTCTGAGTGGATTTTTATGCAAGAAAATTAAAAGAAATGTTCTGAGGGACATTTGGAACAGGCGTAAACATGTTGGAGGAGGGTAATATATGACCGTTGAGAGTCTGTTTGAGACTTGCTTAAATCCTCGTTAGTTATTTTTTAAAATGCACATTTTTTCAACCCATTTTGGCTTTTATTGACGGGGGTGAGACAGTGGATGGACTCAGAAAGGGGGATAGAGAGTTGGGGAAGATGCACAGCAAAAGAGCCTCAGGTGAGAAATGAACCTGGGCTGCCTATTTAAGGCAAGAGCCTTCCTATGTGGTGCGTGCATGGTTACTACCCTTTCCACCAAACCAGCACCCCTACTATGCACATTTTGAAAGCAAAATCAAACATAATTAAAACCTGGAATATAAAAAACCCTGCTTTGTTCATATCTTTATTGCACAATTTGCACCAGGATGTATTCATTATTAACTCTTTATAACTTTAATCTTTATCTACTTTCTTCTTCTTCTTCTTTTTTCTTTTTAGTTCTTCATGTTTAATGGTTTGAGTGTAAGTGGCATCATTTTTAGCAAGGCCTGATTCAGCTCCACCTATTTGTTAGATTGTGTAAAAGTTCAGTTAAGATATCATTTTAAATTGAGTAACCACTGTTATATCCCCTCCAGAAACTCATGGGAGACAATAGAATAGAATAGAAGAATAGAATAGAATAAACCTTTATTCGTCCCACACGGGGAAATTTGCAGTGTTACAGCAGCAAAGGAAACAGCACTGATAAAAATAAAAAATAGACTAAAGTATAAAAAAGAGCTGTATGTACATTATTCTGACCATATAAAAGTGCTTGGATACAAAAACTAAAAAGTAAATCCTATAAGAATTATTTACAAGGTCACAAAGTAATTGCACATGGATGTAAGTGATTGCACATGGATGTAATTGCACATTGTTAGAGAATTTGCACAGTTTATGGTGACTGGGAGCAGTGCTGGTTGTACAGTCTAACAGCAGCAGGCAGGAAGGACCTGCGGTAACGCTGCTTCACACAGTTGGGATGACGCAGCCTGTCACTGAAGGAGCTGCACAGGGCTGTCAGAGTGTCCTGCAGGGGGTGGGAGTCTCTCTCCAGCATGGATGCATTACCATGAGAAATTACATGCTTCATGTGATCTATGGTCTACTACTAATAAGAAACATTGTTTCACAGTTTTGATTATGGATGAACACTTAATTCAATTTACTATCACACAATGATCTTCTGAAATCAACACACCTAAAAAAGGATAAACAAATATGTGTGACAAGCTACGGAGGGGTTGTTGGTTATGAGTTAGTTTTAATTTAATGTCCTATTTGGCTACCCATCACTCCTGTGGGCCTTAAAGCTGCACATGGCTCCACACTCCAAGTTTCCAAAATCACTAGTGGTCATAAGGTTTGATGCTTTAGAGCAGGGGTGTCAAACTGATCCAGTAAAGGGCCACTGTGGCTGCAGGTTTTCATTCCAACCAAGCAAGAACACACCTGATCCAACAAATCAACTGTGTAAAGACAATCCAGTTGATTGAATAATTTGCATCAGCTGTGTTCTTGCTTGGTTGGAATGAAAACCTGCAGCCACAGTGGCCCTTTACTGGATCAGTTTGACACCTGTGCTTTAGAGACTCTGAGCAGAATAAACATCTCCATCAAGATAAAAGTACTATCATATTTAACATATTATTTTGTGGACTCTTTTCAAACAGTTATTATGCCCCTATTTTATTTATTTATTTTTTATTTAACCTTTATTTAACCAGATAAATCCCATTGAGATCAGGATCTAATTTACAAGGGCGACCTGGCCAAGAGGTCAGCAGCACACGCCAATATGTCAAAAGTAAGAAAGTGAGGATTATTTTTATGTTTTCTTTCAGGCCTTTAAAGCTTTTGTAACCAATCAGTTCCTTATTTCCAGTGAATCTCTGTGTCATTGTAAAATGATTGACTTTATCCTCTCCTTCCTCAGGCTATGTCAGCAATTATCTGAGTCCATCACCTTATGATGATGTGGTTGGAAGTGACTCCTCTGTCATCTCTAAAGTACCCTCCCCTGATCACCCATCAATCATCTACGGACGCATCGATGACACCTACTCTGGGATTCATGGGGATATCCACGAGGATTCTGACCAGCCTGACAGCCCACGGTCTGAGGTGTCATCATCGGCCGGCGGTTACATCAATGGAGACACAGCCGTTAGTGAGGGATACACAGTGGACGCCTTTTTCATCATGGATGGACGATCGAGGAGAAAAGCCACCACAAACCCACGTGGAGCCACGCAAAGGCACTCCTGCAGCGAATGTGGCAAAACTTATGCCACATCCTCCAACCTGAGCCGGCACAAGCAGACACATCGTAGCATTGACAGCAAAATGGCGAAAAAGTGTCCTACGTGTGGGAAAGTCTACGTCTCCATGCCGGCGATGGCCATGCACCTGCTCACCCATGACCTCAAGCACAAGTGCGACGTGTGTGGTAAAGCATTCAGCCGGCCGTGGCTGCTGCAGGGTCACATGCGCTCCCACACGGGGGAGAAGCCTTTTGGGTGTGCACACTGTGGGAAGGCATTCGCCGACCGGTCTAACCTGCGGGCGCATATGCAGACGCACTCGGCCTTCAAGCACTACAAGTGTAAACGCTGCGACAAGACGTTTGCACTCAAGAGTTACCTGAACAAGCACTACGAGTCGGCGTGTTTCAAAGGGGCTTTCTCCCCGATGAGCTCACTGGGGGAATGATAAGGCCAGAACGTTTTTCGTTTCATTTTAATCAGATTAACAGGCCTGAATCCCCTTTTGTCTGCCTCCTCAACAAGACAACCAGTACACCTTAGCACTGAAGTGAGGAGTTTTCTCTGCAAGGATCTTGAAGCAAGCAACATAAGCAGTAGCTTGAGGTCATCTGTTTCTATCAGAACCCTCCAATCCCTCCTATCTTGCCCCACATTTGGAAGCAGAGAGAAACATTTCCGATGCTAGATTTAGATAACCACCAGCGTCACTACAATACGTCCCTTATCCTGAGGCTGTTTTGAGCATCTGTGAAGATAAATAAAGCAAAGCACATCTAGCTCATCACTTTTGAAGATACCTAGATCTATTTACGTCCATATCTATCCCTGTCCACGAAGAAAAAAAAAAAAAAACACTCAAAAGCACAATTCCTCTACCATCTCTTTGTCTTCCTGAGACAGGATTATCACAAGACTTTTGGAGCATGAATCACATTGACATTTTTCTTGCAAAGAGATTCAATGAACTTTTGTATTTACTGCTTTTTTAAAACACAAACATATAATCTAAGGGTGCGTCTAGTATCCTGCTTTTAAATCTAACCTTGGACTGAACTTATGAGAATTTAGAGCAACAAGAGGAAGAAATGACAACATTTGTTCCCTGTAAGCAAACAAAACACTTGTTTCTTTCTTTACACCAGTGACATGCTTTGTCTGCTGTGTAGAGGGTCATCTCTGGCTTCTGTTAGATCCACTTTGAACCATCATAATATCTTTGTAGTCAGGAAATGTTATTTTCTTTTTATTAAGGTCTCAAATGGACAGTTAATGTTTTTTTTTGTTTTGGCATTTGAGCATTTAAAGCTTTAGCTGACAGTAAACAATGAAAAACGAGAAAGGATTAGTTTGGATTTCAACAGTTGAAAGCTCCTACTGAGCCACCAGGGTATTCCTTAAAAACAATGTTTTTCTACAACCTTAATCTGATGTTATTTATTTTACCTGTCAGTGTTAGACAAGAAATCAGACATTAAAAATGTCCTGATTTCCCTCAAAAGGTCAAACCTTTTCAGTGTTGTATGATGGTATTTGTGTTGCCAATGAGCCACATCGTCTTACTTTTTCAGATTTTTGTCTTTCTGTCTATTTATTGCCTAATTTATTTATTTGTTTATTTATTTATTTATTCTTGTGTTTTTGTAGATGTATTGATTTTGCACTTTACTTTGTTATATTACTTTGCCTTTGTTACCAATATGCCAAAGCATTTGACACTTTCTAATTACTGAAAACCTTTTTACTTTTGTCTGCCACTTTAATTATTAAAAAAAAAATACTGCATGCAAAAAACATTAATAGCCTAATAATGGAATCTATGCCAATTTTATGAATCTTTGGGATATTTTGCCAAACCTCTTAGATTAACAGGCATATTAAGCAAATTTCTGTCTTGGGCAATATTTCATTGATATCTGATAGAGCAATAATGCATGATATTTTCAAAGAGACGCAAGTCATAACTGCTTGTAACATCTTGATTTTTTCAAGTATTATTCTATGTAGTTATGAGAAATGAAATTTCAGGGAGTTAGCAAATCAAGTTAGTGTTCAATATGGAGGGCTGGGTCAAAAGCTCGGATTTAGATGGGTTTGTACTGATGTTGTAGTTCTCTAAAGCTTCCTCTAAAAACTTAAAAATGGGGAAGACCAGAGTGAATTTTCCAATTTTTCAACCTCTAGTGATTCAGTATTTAACCCTCTGGTATCACCACAGATTTTATCCACAAGGGTATGACTTTTTCTTTTATTTGGCAATCATATATTCATCATTATCAATACATATTTTACTAAACTAGTTGAGGCCTTGTCCACATGCAGATGGGTATTTTTTTTTGTTAAAGTTGCCTTATGTTTGTGTTTAGATTTATATATAAATATACATGATGATTGCTTTATATGCAAGTAAAAACACATATTTTCAAAATTCTCTGCCATAGGGAAGGTTTTTACAAATCCCATTGACTGTGTTCCTGGGTAGACATTTTGGGCATTAAACATCACACTGCACCTATTTCTCCACTCTCTAGCTGGACTATTTACATGTTAACACAGAAACACACATGGCTTCTCTCCCATTCTTCATTAAACATTCTAGTGGCAGAAACTCTGCTTACATTTAAGACATGACCGGGTGTAACTACTTTAACTGTGTCCATGCTAATTGGTGATCCTGAGCTGCCTATGTCTGTGGTTGCTTTTGTTTCAACAGATGTTGAAATAGCAAGAGCACTTCAAAATATTTTTGTATGCTTCATATTATACTTCTTTTTAATAAGTTCACACTGGTCCTGGATGTCCCCAGAAAATATTTGAGATGTTCCTTCCTAAAACTCCCCCCAGATAAAAGATTTTGGCCCAATTATAAACATATTCCTGCTCGGATGTAAATACTTATTGCTTTGTCAAAACACACCTCTCTTAATAGGCAGGTGTGGCTTTTGTCTTCCCAGTGCTGTACTCAAATGTTTACTGCAGCTGCATAGACACGCATAGACATCCTCCTTTAACTGGAACTTCCTGTGAGCTGAACAAACACCTGGCTCATTGGACACATTTCTTTTTGTTCAAAAGCCTCTAAAAAGTGCATTTTGCATTTTTGGGGCCTTTGTTTTTTGTCATTACGGTATCAGCACCAGCATGTCAAACATATCCTCGATTGAAAATTTAAAGACACATTCGTAAAGAATGTTTGTGAACACCAGTTAATATGGTCACAAGTTACTCTGTAACACCAGTTTGACTTTGGGCTGGTGGAATAAATTTAGGAACAAAAAGGTCATTGCAGAGAAATGGCAGGAACATCATTGCATGCATTTGACAGCGTTTCTTTGATGCATTAATGTATTTTTATGTGGATCGAGATATTTTTAAAAACTTCATTTGTGTGGATGGGATCACTTTCAAACTGTCTTCAAAAAAAAAAATACCTGCCCTCATGTGGACATTGCACAAGGTTAAATCACTGAATCAATCTCTGTCCTGATCAAAAATACCAAATATTTCAATTTCTTGGGGATTTGAACCCTTCAAAAATAGATAATGACAACATATAAAAAATGCATCAAAATCAATGTTGCTATGTATCTTTGTCATAATCAGGACTGTGATTAGAGTAAAAAAAAAAAAAAAGCAGCCCATTTCATTTAGTGTGTAGGGGACTAAATAACAATGACATCATGTAATCAAACCAGAAAGGTAAGGGTTAACGTTTCCAAGTTCTTAAATGTTTTGATCAGGACTAAAGTTGATTGCAGAATGCTAAAAATGTAGGGATAAATATTGAAAAATGACATTTTAATGACTGTCTTCAGGCATAGATATGATAGAATACAACATTAAATGACACCAGAGGGTAAAAAAACAGTTGCCTCCTGATTATAACTCCGTATTAGCATCTTTAGCTTGCCGACCTGTATCAGCATCAGGATCTGTTGGGGCTTCTGAGGGTTCACACAGATGGCACAACTCCTTTAGGTGGCGGGCTCCGGGTTGGGTAGGGACGGGTCTTTTTGTACATGGATTATGCACTGCCTGCCTCGTATTATTATTCTAAAATATTGTAGAGAGTAGAAGGTACTACTGTAGGCCTCTGGTGCTGAAACATAGATGAAAATGCAAGACCCACAACAATTTAAGCAGGTAAGAACTCCACTGTGGTGCCAGTGAATCCCATCAAAAGATCCTCAGGCTTTCTAAGAAGACATTAATAATCAAACTCCATGAGAGGAATCTGAAGCTAGCACACTCACTTGCAGCAAAGTCTTTGGTTGTTTTTCTCTCTCTTCATCTCCAGCTGTTGCGAGCTTGCCGTGGCACTCCCTGCTGCAATAAAAGGATAGTTAAGGAAAAGGATGAGAAAATATTCGGTCCATATTTCAGCACCAGAGCGCAATAACAAACACTTAGATTCTACTATGAACTACTGTAGCCTACTATAGCCACAAGCTAGTTTACCTATTCTTATATAAAAGCACTTCCTCTTATGGATTATATCTTACAACCTTTTTGTGTTCAAAGATAGTAGCACAATGAAAGAGTTTAGTTTCAGGTAGAAAAATGCCTTGTATGTAGAAAATAAAAACCTCTCTCCTTTTCTACAATGACGAATCAAAGGTAAAAGATGCTGAAACAACACAAGACATGTAAGAAATACCAACACTGTTCCTCCTGGGTTGTTTCTGACATATATTTGTGTGAGAGCATCTTCACCAACACACCTTTTTTAAGAGTGAATGAAAACTCGACTATTTTGCGGCAAGAGGCCTTGTAAATAAGCACTGATGTGTAACTTTGGAATACAATTCTTTCTACAGATCTGTATAGAGTGATGATGGTGAGGATGATGATGATGATGAAGATGATAAAGGTGATAATTTTTCTGGAGCTTCCTGCTTTGTTTTGAGTTCTTCCTCTGAGGTTTTTTGGGGACCTCCTGTGGTGGTTCCAAATACTGTAAAGCACAAAAACAACACTGGGCATTTTGTTTCACTTCCTAAATAAAAACTAGTTTGAAACACTTTTGTTCAAGACCTCTCCTTTTTCCTTTAGAGACTCTATCACCTTGACCCTTAATCTATGACCTTAAAAATGTAATTGCTTTTTTCTCGTGTCATGGTGGACATTTGAGTCAATTTGATTCAGGTTTCACAAGTTTGTATGATCATGAAACTACATGGCCGTGACCTTTGACTCAAGACTGCAAACATGTGTATTAGGTCATCCATTAGAAACAGTGAACATTTGAAGGAAGTTTGAAGAAAATTTCTTGAAGTGTTTGTGAGATATTCTGTCTGAAAAGTGAAAGGTATCAATGAGGCCACTTGACCTTAACCTTTATAACCTTTAAAATCTGATCACTTCATTCTTGAACCATAGAGAAAGTCTCTGCACAGTTTGTGGGTGATCCCTGAAAGAGTGTTGAAGGTATGAGCCAAAAATGGAAGGTAAGTTAGCATTTTTACACTTATGGTCCCTACATCCAAAGGCATTCAGGGTTTTAGGATAGCTTTTCAGATATACTATACATGAAACAAGGTCTGTGCTTTGATTTGAACTTTTGATTTATCAACACAAAATACATCCAATAGCAACTTGCTTTTGTATTTCAAAGCATTATTGTGTTTTAAAAAGTATGGTTGCTAACAAACTGCTAACACGGACTACAAAAATGGCTTGGGGCTGATTGTTTTTTGACAAACAATACTGTAACTCACACACCATTGCCACGGCCATGGACATCAGCTTGATCAGGTAATTAGATTTAGAAGAAAGTCCCAAACAAGATGTCACAACAAAGCATTTTATGTTGGAAGTATAGTCGCTCATTTTAAGTTGAACTGCCATGTGGTTCAATAATATTTTAATAGCAGCTTTTGAACAAGTTTAACTGTTTTTGTTGGCTACAAACTTCTTGTGATATTATCCATACAAGAAAATAATTCATCACATGTTGCAAGCCTGAAAGACTGTGAATAAAGTGAAGTTAAGAGGGAAAGTACTGCAACATTGTAAACTGACTTTGAACTAAAAATAAAGATGGACATTCAGGTTTCAGTATACGCTCTATAATGCCATAATCACCCATATAGAAACATGCACAGCTCAGAGTGATTGTAACCATCATTGGATTATTTGTTTTTATTAGATGAAAATGTCATGATTAGGTTAGTTTTGGGTTATTTAGTTATGTTTTATTTTGTTTTGTGTTTCCTGCTTTACTGTCATGTCTGTTCTTGGTTTTAGTTAAGTTACCCATTTTGTGTTCATGTTTTGTGTCTTGTCTCGTGTTTCCTGTTTTATTTTGAAATCAATGTGTCCCTTGTGGTGTTTTCCTGCCCTCCCCTCTGTGTGCTTCTGATTGTGATTCCCTCCACCTGTGTGATTGTCTCACCTGTGCTTGATGTTTCCCCAGTGCAAGTCTCTGTGTTCCCCGTTGTCTGTGTTGGGTCATTTGTCTTCCATGCCACACTCTTGGGTAAGTCTTGGGTCTTCAGTGTCCACCAGTGTGCTTGTAGTTTATGTTCCTCCTGTTTTTGTAGATAATTTCTGTGTTTTGGTTGTGCTTTGTAGTGATTTTGATTTATGCATTGAGTTTAGATTCTTGTGTTTGTCTTTCTTTGTTTGAGCCTGTTTTCTTCATTACTTTGTAGAGTTTGTTGCTTTTTAGTTTGGACCTTTTTTTTTGTAAAAGACTAGTTTTAGTTTTTGGTTGATCCCTCTTTGTTACTTTTTCATCTAAACCTTTTTGTTTTAATCTGTTATTGGGTTCTTCCCCCAGTTTTTGTTTGTTTAGTTCTTTTACACCTAGTGTCTCCAGTGTTTCTAGTGTTTCCCTGTGTTTGTAGTTTGTCTTTTGTTGAACTTTTTAAGTTACTTTGATTTATAGTTTGAGTTTTTCTTCTAGAGTTTTCCTGCTTTGTCGACCAGTGTTAATTTGTTACTTTGTTTGAGATCTGTTTGTTTTACAATTTGATTTTTTGTATAGGAGTAGTTTTTGGGTTTTTTTTTTATCCTGTTTGTTGTTTAATAAAACCTTTTTGTTTTTCTGCATTTTGGGTCCTCACCTTTGTTTTTTGTTAGTTTATTTGGGTTTCTAACCATGACAGAAAAAAAATGTTTTGGTGGGAATATGTTTATAAACAGTATAATGTAACATGCTGTAATAAGACGGTATGTAGTAAAATGAATCCCTCTGAAATGTACTGATGTGGCAATTGTGCCTCACCATTCATGCTTAAATCAATGTTATATAAAAACAACTGAGGCTGATGTCTTTAAAACACTGACCATTTTAAATATGTTATAGTTTTCGTGTAATTTTTTTTGTAGCCCCCAAAACACTTGGGATTTAAACATATTTGTCAGTAGGGATTTTATGTTTGACCTATTTCAAAGAAATCACCTATTTTTATGTACATTGAACCAGGAAAACATGTGCACAGTAGTAAAAAGAAGGAGGAGCCATGATATCAGTGCTCCAATTGACTAGCAGCTGTATGGGTGATATGGGACTGATCTCACTTTCAAAGGATAAAAATAAATACAAGACATATAAGTTAAAAAAATGAAAATTTTCAACCAATAACATGTTAGTATCTTTATTATTTCATTGAAGAAATAACTGGCCCCCATTGTGCATGTTAAGAAAAAGCTGACCTTTGCACATGTGGAGTTGAGGACCCCTGCTTTGGATGCAAAAATATTACATACATAAAAACTGGCACACTAATTTTTGCCAGTGACAAGTTTTGAATTTATATCACTATCCCTCAAAAATCTTACATTTTATCCTCAAAGAGGCCTGAATTGCTGAAAAATAATCTTATGACGTTGTGATTACAACCCTGAGACTTTGAATTCTGATCAATATGTGTATATCTGCTCTGATGCTGTAAGTTATTGGTCTTAATTCTCCTGGCAGCTTGAAAATCTGCACCAACATTCCTTGAAAATGTTTGACTATTTCTGAAGATAACTCAAACTGGATAAAATAAAAGCTGCTTTGAAATAACTCAGGATCATCCCAAGAGGCAAACATTACTGTAGCTAACATGTTGTATTTAAGCTGACATGTTATGCAACTGTTTTTATTTCTGAACAATTCAAGATGGGTACACTGAGTCTCATGTGTAAAATCAGTGCACTGACCCTTTAAACAATGTACTTATGCTTATGTGCATGTTATCAGCTGCTCTGCAAAGGTCACTGAGTCCTTCAGAGTCATCTTTACAGCCTCTAAACATAATCATGTCAGCTCTGAGCAAACAAGAAGCAATTTAAAGGAGCCTCTTAAAACAACAAACCCTTTAGCAATGTTAATAATAAATATATAGATCAGTCATCAAGCAAAAGTCACATGGTTTATAGTAATGATGAAATAATCCATAAATGTTTCATGAATGTTTTGTAGACCCCTGTGCTTTCATATTCAGTAAACGGTTAATTAGTCTTTGTAAAACATTCATTAAGATGGTTTGCCTCCAGTACCAAATACAGCAAGTGATTATTACTTACAACACGCTCTCTTTTCCCTATGGCGACTGTACAGAGGTCAAAATTTCAATTGTGTGTATGTGTGATTTAATTGCTTGTGGGGGGTCTCATACATGAACAGGAAAGCTGATGTCAGGGCCTTGTCTTTAACCTTGATAACACCATGTGTGTGGGGGTGTGAAGGTTGTGTATATTTACATGCATGTGTGTTAATGTGAATATTTTGTTGCATTAGATCAACTCTGCTGTAATATCTTTGTCATGTTGTTCAACGTTTTTGGTAATAAGGGTTATAATGTTGTAGATGCACATAAAGACACCATGTTAAATAGAACTTGATTAATAGTTTGCCTTTTATTGACATTTAAATTAATGAGATATTGCTTACACTTTTAAAAACAGACTTACCCCTACACAGAAGAGTTACATTTCCATAAGTGGAGTTGGAGTCGTAAAAAGGAGGAGAAATTAGGTGTCAATAAATCAAAAATGTAAGTGTCACTGCAGCGTCTTTAATTCTGAGCTGGTCACTCTGAACTCTGAACCTGGAATTGACACTTGTCGTGTCAACTATCCCAACCCCCTTTAGTGGGAAATTGGCAGTTTGTGCATGGTCTCTGGTTTTGGCGACTTGTCAGTGAAATTACAACACCAAGTACGAGACTGATCTGTTTGCATGCGAGCAGTCCATGACCTCCCTGTGTTTGGGAAAATCTGCAATATCGAACATGAACAGCATGCTTTTATCTTGGGATGTGCTGTTAATACACTTTATTTTAATTAACACTTTAATGCTTTCTGTAGAGAACAAACTCATAAATTCACTGTGATATAAATTGTCAGGCTTACTTATTTTAGACTCTTTGATAAGCACTAGTCCAGTGAAAATCAAAGAGTAAACATTATTCCATACTTGATGGAAATGTTTAAATGTAAATGTATCGTTACAAAACTGTATATTTCAGAAACATTTTCCAGTAAATATCAAATAACTGATGACAGCAATATTTACACCTTGCAGTGCTAATTTGGAGGTTACACTTCAATAGTTGAAAAAGATACTCTGAGAGAGCACATGTCTAATACTACATGGAAGTGCTGATCAGAAGTCACAATGGAAAGTTAAAAGGTGTTAAATTTAAACTCCAAAAAGAGTTAGAAAGTACACTTCATTAGTGTGAATGTGCCGACTCTCTAGAAGAGTTAAATTAACCCTATGATGTGGACCTGGGTCGTATTTTTGTAGGCCTACATGGAAGTTAGCATCACACTGGTTCCCTTCACTGCAAGCCGACTGAAAGCCTATAATTGGAAATTAAGTGATTATTTAAAATCAATCAAAAATTGATTGTTTATTTAAAAAAAAAAAGATCAGAAATGCTTGCCGTTGGGTACCCAGTCATTTTCGTAGTCATTGTTAGGAGTTAGCAACCATTAGTTTAAACACACAAGTCTTTATAATTCAAGAGCAGGCAATATCAGATGTATTTTATTATTTCCCATTAAACATTAAAAATCTTATGAGCGTGTGTACACCACAAACCTTATTTCAGGCACCCTTCTAAAAATGTTATTCTAGATCCCATTTACACTGAAGGGTTGGGAACCAGGCAGTGCTAAATGCTAACTAACGCTTTAGGACTCATTCCTGCACCTGCCTGTTGGACATCGATGGGATGGCAGTGTGTGTTCCCACCAGAGGCGGAGCTACAATGGTTTTTAATGGCATGTGTCCCCCCAACTATCACTGGCCCTTACTGATTTCAATTATTGTATAACGTCTCATCCCACAATTGTATCATAAAATGGAAAACAAGACCAAAACAAAGAAGTTACTGAGCATAACAATTAGGACATTGTATATATCACTGTCAGGTTTTATTTTGAAATGGATGCACAGGAAGTGGTTCTACTATCGCATAACTTAATCTCAGAACTCCCAGTGCGTTAGTGTAACTGCAGCAACGGCACAACCAAATTTTGATGGCCCCCCTAATTAAACCTATTTTAGCCCCCCTTTAAAAAAGTCTGGCTCCGCTCCTGAGTCCCCACAGTGCCAGTCAATGTAATGTAATCCCCTAATGATGTGCACTAGGGCCCCGCGGCCTCAAAAATCATTTAGTAAGTTAGAATTGACTGCCAGTGTATGAATATGAATGAGGGGTATTTTAAACTTAAGAACAAATAAGTTTTCAGGAGAAGTTACAATTAAAGCACCCTGAAGCTTGTACCATATCGTGATCAGCTGGAAAAGCTAAAGGTCTTTTTCCAGAGTAGCAGCACCGTGAAGAGGACAGGACTGTGTTGTTTTTTAAACTTGAAGTGGTTTAGGGTGAATTTTAAAGAGGGAGCTGCCTTGGCTTACATCAAACCCAGTTAAATGGAGGAGTAATATGTTAAAAGTGACAGCAACCAGGTGCTCCAATAAGCAGAACATAACATGCAGGTGGAGGGCAGCAGGTACCTGCTCAGTCAGATATAGCATTTATTACTCTGGACCAAAGATATCCACAGGTCTGCTCTGAGGAAGGAACAGTCCCAGGACCGGTGAAGATCCAGTGAGTAAAATCATATTTAATTGTCCTGCTTTGTGGCGCTAATGTGTAAATTGTTAATTTTGCTGGATTGATGGACACAGTGGGCTGTAACTATAGTTGGCGTGTGTTTATCTGGGAGGTTGTTGTCATAGAAAGACTCTGTATCTCCTCTGGATGTTTGGTTTGTTGAGGCCTTCAGTGATTTTGAGCTCTGCTGCTGTTAGTTGATTCACGATGATGAAGCCTTTTGCTTTTTTAATGTAGGCTGATGACAGAACAAACAGCAACCTATATCTTTCCGTCTCTATGAAGCAAATTACTCTGTAGATCAATGAAATGTCAGTGAAGAGAGTGGTGCCACTTATTTTTTTACACACAGTAAAGTCCTTGAGTTGACTTATTGATAAAAGCTACCAAATGAAAAATAAACCTTATGAACCCATCTGAAGGACTGTAAAGCTGTGTATCTAAGATTATAGTTTATTTACATTGTAAACTTTGTTGCTCCTCTCAGAAAGCTAAGTTAAGATAATTTATCAGTACATAAATGCTCCATCTTTGGTGTTCAGCTCTGCATCTGTCACCATGTGGCTTGAAAAAAAGATAAAGAAAGAAAGCATGCACCTTTTGATCGTCAAAGGTATCGTATGCTGTCAATTAGGGCCACAATTTGTTTCATAAAATACTATTAACTTTAGGGACGGGAATTGATAAGATTTTATCTATACCAGTGCTCTTAACGATCCTGCTGATCAATCCAATTCTTTAACCATTCCCTTATTGATTCCTGCAGATTTTCCTTGTGGGTAAATGTTGGCCTGTAGATTTTCAGTGGCAACAATGTCAAACACATGTCACAGCATAGATAACTGCTTCTGCAAGTTGCTGGTGTTTCCACTCACTTAAAGTTGTTCAGTAGGCGCCTTTTTCAAAAAAAATTAAGCCACAATTCTGACAGCTTCTGAACCCTGTCAGTGGAAGGAATTGATAAGGGAGTTGATTAGCAAAAAGACTCATGATATTGATACTTTGATGGAGCTGTGAACGATTCTCAACTGGAATTGGTTTTCGATTCCCATCCCTAATTAACTTCATGTCACAGTATATGTATTTGTGCTTTACTGTAATAACCTACAAGAAAATGTTTACACCCACATGTGACCTGACTCAAGCTGCTCTCTCTCTCCCAGGATGAGCAGTGGATTTTATATTACATATATGAGGGCCAATCTCTGTTAGCTGCAGGGGGGCCTCACCTGTTTGCATTACGAGGCTGGTGTGGACCCATGTTGACACTGTAGAGTTGTATATGAACTCTGGCTGTGTTAATTTGACAAAACAGATGTGTGATGGGTAACAGTAACAGAAAACCTTAAAAAACAAAACACTATAACGCTTCAAATACAAGCCCCTCATAGACCTAGAGGCCACTTCGCTTTTCATGTTGAAAGTGTGTACAGTGTTTAAGCTTTGAAACAAAATTTGTCTCCATCTCTTGTGAAACAGCTCCACTGCTGGGAAAGCTTTATTAAAGATTATCTGGAGTGGGGTCCCTCTCTCCCAGACAGAGCAGTAGATCCGTATAGATGAGTAGGCTAACAACAACCAGTCCAGCTAGAATTTGGGGCTAACTTTTGGAGCAGCTGTACATGGAGTCAGTTTTTGTGGATCCACTCTTAATAATAAAGTTTAGCTATTTTCTCTTACTCTTGCTCAATTTTGTACTTATTGGAAAGAGATATATTGGGGAATGCTAAGCAGAAAAGGAGCCACAGACTTGAACCAGGTTGCCCTCTTGAACGAACTGTTCCCTTCTTACATATGATGCAACCTAACCACTAGACCCTCTGTGCCCCAGTTAGAATTTCTATTAAGATAAGATAAGATAAGGTAAGATAAGATAAGATATTCCTTTATCAGTCCCACAGGGGGAAATTCCAGGTTTACAGCAGCAATAAATACAATAAACACATACATATAAAGTCTTACATGTTGCTAACCAACAGTCATCCACCATCCTGGCTTTATCAGTCAGCCTCATGTTAGCTTCAGCTTGCATCACTAACCACAACATGTTCTCATTGGATTGTTGGATCTGGTCTTCACACAGACTCCTGAACTATTATTGGTCATACAGGGGTTTACACTGACTGCAATTGGCTACCACCTGTCAGTGTTTTACTTCTAAAGACAAATGACCTTCTATTAAAAGGTGATTGATTTTCTCCTATTCCTACTAAAGATATTGATTTTCTTATATTGCCTTTGGTCAGCTAATGATACTAATTCTAACACTCACTGGACCTGAAAAGAAGGCTTCCTGGCTATAATAGCTACTGTCAATGAGCATGTGGAGGGAAGTGTAGGTGGGTTGGAAATCCATATGAGCATTATTTTACTTTGTTTTATACTTTATATTACTTTAGTCTAAATAAGAATGGATCGACTGCAACAAACAGGACATCTTGAGTTTAACCAAAAAGGATGTTCGTTCTTTCATAAGCCTTTTTCATAGTTACTCCAGTGCAACCCCTGTCTTTTTAATGTTCCTGTTGATTAGTTGACTGCACATCTAAACTGTCTAAAACAGAGCCAAAGCCAGGGCGCATAGCCTTCTTCATATCAGGATGCAGACTGTAATAATAATAATAATAATAATAATAACTTTATTTATATAACATTTTTAAAAACATAGGTTTACAAAGTGCCTTGACAAACAGACAGGAAAATACAGAAGCACAAGAGTTTAAGCACAAAAGAGCTAACCAACAAAAAGTCAAATCCAAGACCCCTTACAAACATACAAGAAAGGCATAATAAACCCAAGGACAATGAGAACCTAAGAGGAAAGAGTACCCTTGAGGTCTTTCAGACCAGCAGTGCTCATTGAAGTGAAAATGTACCATTGAACATGAGGAAACCTAAAACTCAAAAACCGGTCACAATAATCCAGGCCCAGATGCCCAATGCAGAGTACCCAGACCTGGACCACCCACACCCAGGTTCCAAGTCCCCCCCATCTTCCTCACAGAAAGTACCTGTTCTTCTGTCTTATGAACCCAGAAAACACATGAACCGAGCAACATTAAGGGAGACCATGTGGACCAAAATAAGAGGGGGCAAGAAGGGTAGAAGCTGAAGACATGAGAATCAAAAAAGAAAGAAGTAAGAGGCAATAAAAGCAGTAACACAAGAAAACAATGCAAAGAAAGAAAAGCTATAAAAGTATGTAAAATGTATTGGGAAAAAAATACAACAACAACAACATAAAACAATAAAAGAGCCATAAAAGGAACCTGAAAAAAGAGCCTTATCTCCTTGGGTTGGTCGTTCCGAAGTTGAGGAGCTCTGATGGAGAAAGCTCGATCACCTTCAGTTTTTAGCCTTGACCTTGGAACGACCAGGAGGCCTTCGCTGAAGGATCTGAGGCTGCAACTGACTCAAAATGTATGAGTAGCTCTGAAATACAGTTAGGAGCCAGGCCCATGCGTGCTATAAAAGGGATGAGTAAAATCTTAAAATCTATTCTAAAACTGACGAGAAGCCAGTGGAGTATGTACTGGAGTGGCTAATTTTAATGCAGCAGAAATCAGACACCTTTCCATGCTGAAGCCCCATTCACACACTTTGCTGACAGGCCACACAGAACAAAGTTACTGTCAGTTGGGCAGCGCTGGTGTTTGTGGGGTACAATAAAAATGTTAGGCAGGCTTAAAAAAATTCTGATGTTTGATGCAACACTAGCAAGAGTTGACAACCGCTTACCTTCTCCACCCTCAGTTACAGCTGCGTTCATCTCTGTTGGCAATGGGGTCCAAAGAAGGTCTGGTTTGGGGAATGTGATTTGAAGAAGTCTTATTTCTTTAATAGTGCTTGTACATGTTTTTTAGAAGAATGCAAGACCACGGCCCTTAATCTCTAAAAGTATCAAGTTTAGTCTTGGTATTTGTCCAGTGTTTGAAGAAGATCTCTGACACACACCAGTCATGATATATTTCATTAAAATGCTGACCTGAAAGACAGGGCAACCCCAAAAAATTATAATGCCGTGAACTAGGCTGCCTCCAGCTTGAAGGTGTAACAAAGATTTAAAAAAATATATACATGTCATGTCTGCACCTGAGCTCCAAGGACAAAGTACAAGGTTTTATAAGCTTCTTCATGACACACTATCAATTCAGAAGACACTGTCATCATTCAAACTATGAACTTGTGTGTTTTACCAGTATGGTACCCAGATCTCCATATTATCACCAATTTAGCACTTGTTCGAGAAATACACCATGTTTGATTATAAATTTAAAAAAGACATTCAACATCAAGGAGGTGAGAAAACAAGCTATTTTTTTCAGCAAATGACTGTATGATATGTACAATGATGTAGAAAAAGTTTTAAGACCATGGGTAGTTGCCCACATGGTGAATTTGCCAATCCAAAATTGTCTAAAAAGTGTATTTTTTAAGCCAGAACCTTTATTAAAGTCCCTTAAGTTCTAAAGTGAGATCTTTGCAGAGTCAGGTTCCTTGCTGCAGACAATCCTGTCTTCAAATTGAAGGAATCCAGAATCAATGGCCTGTTGTAAATGAATGTAGGCTGACACTGCCCCCCTAAAAATAATTTGTATTTTTTTTTTTGTGCATTAAAACATCTCCACTTTTGAGATGAATTACTCAGAAACTTGAATGGATAGGCTGATGGCAGAATCTGAAAGCCTGGACCCAAATTACACAGGAAAGCAAATTTCAGCCAGAAATCTTTGCTTGATCAGAGATATTGGTATCCAAAAGTGACATCTCAGGAACATACGCAAGTCGCAAGTGTCAAAAATAGGCACAATACCCTTTTTTTAAAGGCCCAAAGTTCAGAAACCCTTTTTATATTTTCCATCTAAAACTTTGCACATGTTCGTTATGCATGTAGAAGCACCAACACAGTGTTTTTTCTGTAAGCCAAATCTGAATCTGTGACTGTGGACAATTTCTGGACTTTGCTTGAGTCCATGGAACGATGCCTTCATATTGAAACAGACTTTATCTGTATGGGTGGAACAGATAGAGGACAGACAAAGAATTCAACACACAGAGAATAATTTATTTATCGCTCTTAAGCATTTAAATATGCTAATTCCTGTTCCCCATGACATCTGACCTTCTAGCCTTCAGAAAGTGAAGGGCTTAAATAGTTTATTCTCAGTCCCTGTGTAGTTTTTACTTTAAATCATTCATAAAGCAAAAAAAAGGCAGTAAAACTCAAACATACACAGAGAGCAGCTCAAATAAAACCTTCTCATTCACTGGACATGTTACAAAAATAATCTGGACTGAGAAGAAGACGTCATGAACTGATTATGAGCTTGTTCAAGATAAATCACTTCTTCATTATCTGGGAAACATGCGTCCATTCACTTTTATGACTTGGTATCTTTTCCCCAGAGCAATCTTTGATTTGACTATTACTGACTGAAGATGTGTCTTCGCACCTGTAAGATCCCCTGTGGTTAAAAAGTCAGAGCTCATCCCACAGTGAAATGGGTTTCAGGTGCTCTCGGGTGGTTTGTCTCATATTTATTCATATCTGCTTTCACACACGGAGGTGTAAAGAAGAGAGGAAAGGGCTCAATTTGTGTGTTCGGCCTGCTCAGCCTGTTTGAGATGAGAAGCTTTAAGGTTATTCGGGAGTGTTTTGCTCTGGTTAAAGATATTGTTTGCAGGTTTTTATGTGTACCAATCGCATGAGGATTTCTCAGGGGATCCCTTACTTTAGATTCTGTAGCTCTTCAGAATCTCATTCAGCTCACTGGAGGCTATAAGCGACTGAAGTAAGAGAGGCTAAGTTAACATACAGCCATTTTACTGTTATATTTATTATAACAATAAAGTTGCAAAAGGACAAAATATTGCAATGCCAGTTTTTTCAATATTCTTCCATTTGACAAATTAGCTTATAATCTAAAATTATCATCTAAATTACGTGGAGCTATTGACCCTCATATCAACAATATAAAGCCTGGCTTTAATGCCACTTTCTCCTTACAGGGCAACTGCAAACTGACCTATTGCTAAGCCCTGTCCCCTGAACGCACTGAGACAAACAGCACGCTGCACGAAATAATCTGGTCGCTGTTAACGTCCAAGACACATTAAAGGATGCTGTACAAGATCTTTTTTAGATTGAAGCTATCAGTGGTGGAAACTGACCATTGCATGCACAGCGATCAGCTGACTGAAGGTACAGCAACGAAGCAACTTTTGCTTCATGGTGATGTTTATTTACCAGCTTAAACAAAATATGAACTTTTGCATGTAATGTAATTTTACAGCTGATTTTGCCAACAACACCATGTTAACTTAGAATAGATAGAAATCTTTATGATCTTTATGTTGAGCTGACCACATATTTTAATCCAAAGGAGTCCCTTTGCTGTATTTATATGAGGTCCACAGGACAGAATAAAGTTTACTGTATTCTCTAGCTTCACAGTATACCTCATATCAGTGTTGCATGTGTCCCATGCACCTCGTTTGACCATTTCTCTAAGTTATAACTGAATAAATATCAATAATATCGCAGAGGAGAAAGAGTTTCTGTTTTTCTATGTGTGTTAACAAGCCTGATATCTGGGTGTACTGAGTAACTGCTAAACATGTGATCGGTCTGTAGCGTTGGAGGGTGGGCTTTAGTGATAGGTCAGTTGCCACTGTTGTGGCTGATGTATTTGCTGTTCTAACACAATGCTATTTCAACATTGAGTTCCATCTGTTTAGCATGGAGTACTTTTAGGATTCTGTTTCCTATTGTTCTTGGTTTTAGAGGGATGGTAGTCATTCTTTTGAATACTTAATCCTTGGACCCTGTCTTTAAAGTACCAATATTGCAAACACTTTAAGAAAAACGGGCATTGCATAAATGTAAGATTTAAAAGTAAAATATTAACATCCATTCAGTTTCTAACAATCAAAGTAAAACTACGAGTCTGAGGGTTAAACATAACTCTGTTTTTTTCTTTTTTTTTTTTTTTATCTCAGATGTACTGATTTATATTGACAAAACTGCTGGGACATCTAAACCTTAAAACATGTCCGCCTCTGGGTAAAAAAACAAATCTGCTTATACATTTCTGAACAAATATGGATATTTATGCCAGATGATAATAGAGCCTTAGAGGGCAAGTGACTCTTCAGTCAGTGTGTTTATGTGTGTGTGCAAATGGATGAATATGTATATAAGCTTAGAGTGTAATATCACGGTTCACCAATCTGATCGGGAGCATATAGAGGACTCCACGCACACACACAACAGCAACATCAATATGCAAACACCTGCAGCACATAGACTGTATGTATAGCTGATTGTGGACGTATGGATAAATCTGTTTACCAACACACACATTTAATCCTATTTTAAGGCAACAGATGAGGAAGGAGGCATTGTTTTTATGTGGTCTATTTGTACATCCCTCCATATGGTCATGTCCAGTCTTATGAATGCAATATTCTATGAATGCTTTATGGGGTTTCTTCAAACTTAAACGTTGAAGTAAATGGACTTGTTGTAATTTGTTATTCCTTGATTGCTTATACAGTATCTCATGAACACTTTGAGGAATTCTCTTAAACTTTGAAAATGCCCACTCTGACTAAGTGATAAGCTGATTAGAAATTGGAGGTCACAGTTCAAGGTCATAAAGCCCCATGGTCATTCTGTGCATGAGCTGAGCATAGTAACTTAAGAATTTTCATTAATGGCTGGGTCTGATAGGTTATGGGTTGTGCCTAATGCTCATGTGCCTAATGCTCATCCTTTCTGAGTGCAATAACTCAGGACTGCTTATTGGAATACTAATCAAACTTTTCACAAATGACTTCAGACTCCAGAATGAACTGATGGGATATCAGACTTTGATGTTTAAGATCTTTGCGACACATGTTCAACCCTTGCATGTATTACACCAAACACAAAGCTTACTCCAACCCTTCTGCTTGACCCAAGGAATGTACTCATACTTACGTTTGTACCCAGCAAAAAAACACAACATTAGATTTGAATTGGCACACAAGAACTCGCTAACACTCCTCAAGGACTTTGCTGCAACTCAATATCATCAATTACAGCAGCATAAAAAGGCTTAAGTAAACAGGCAAAATATCCCAACTGCTGTAAAAAAAAAGTCAAACAGGCTGCAGAATCAAATCTGCACTCACTGCTGTTATTTCTGCTATGTTTAACTCACTGCATAATTTAACCAGAAGATCAGTGTGCTGTTTTTCAAGGACCTGTTTTTGCCCAGCTAAAATTGTGTGCTCATTTACAGTAAAGCAATCCGCTGATTAACATTTATAACAATGTGTAATAAAATAAGCACACTGTGAAAGGGGGGAGAAAAGATTGGAGGAGGACAGAGCGAGAAGACAGACAGAGACAGAGAGATAATGAGACAGAGACGGAGGAAAGATGGTGGAATGCGAGAGGCAGTGAGGAGGAAAGAAAGTGTCAGGAGGCTCTGAGGAAACTCAACCTGAGCTCTAAATGGCTCCTTAACAAGAGGCTGAGACAGCAAAATGAAATTGTACACTCGCACACGTATGCACACTCAGGCAGCCACAGGAGAGCAGAGCTTTCACACTTTATCATTGTATTCATGTGGACAAACATGCAGATTCACTTGTGTGTGAAACATATTTGGCAGCTCGCATTGCCCTCTCACGCGGTGAGCTTAATTCCGACAAGCTTGCTGCATGCAGGGGTGCTTCATAAATCTGGAGGCCCAGGGCAAAGACAAATATTAGGCCTTCCCCAATGGGTTAAAAGCAGTAATATTGAGAAAATAAAATATACTTGAAAAATGCTTTACAAGCCACAGTTCATTTACCATTTTATCATTTAACTGTGCAGTTCAGAAAGTGTTTACTAGAATCATACAACCCTGCAGCAGATATTCTTGACATTGTGTATGTTGAATGAATATGTTGGCAAAGTTTGGAAATGTCTGGACAAGTAGGTGAAACTGTCTGGCTCTACTTGTCCAAACATTCTCAATTTACCTGTACATTTTAGACATCGTAATTCAGGAGCAAAGTGTGCAATTTTTAGATACTTCTCAACAGCAAAATGGCATTACATTACTTTTGTTAATAACCTTCCTTGTTTTTGAAATTAGGACAGTGTGTAGGATTTGCAATATTTCCTCCAGACTCCAGAGTATCTGTCTGAGCAATAAGTCTCTTGGTTTGGTAATTATTTGTCAAACAGATCTCAGTGTGTGCAAGCTGATGGCTTAACTTGTGGATATCTTCAGGTCTTAAATGGTGTTCCACAGGGCTCAGTCTTGGAACCACTTTTTTTTAATCTGTATATTAACAGTATCTGTCATAGTGGGCCCAATGCTAATTTTCATTTATACGTGGACGATACTGTTATTTATTGCTCGGCCCCCACACAGAATCAAGCCCTTTGTCTTGTCGTGGAAGTTTTTTCCTGTTTCTGGCGAAGAATGAAATAGAGACTCTGGCCGGCTGACATCGTTTTATTTTCTTTGCAAAGAAAAGATCAGTCCACACATGAGTGGTTTGAATAAAGAAAGACCCGTATCTCCTTGAGACAGGAGAGACGTCACAATTTACCATTACAGTCTTCTGCAGGAGGACTTTGATATGGTGCAGGAAAATCTGAGGGACCTAAAGTTGGTTTTGAATTCTGAAAAAAACAAAGCTGATGACGTTCACAAATTCGAAACAGAAGTCACAGAACCTGCCGTCTATTGTTACAGCTCAGGGTCATGTGATTGAGTCTGTATCTTCTTATAAATACCTTGGGTTTGTGATTGATGATTCTCTGTTGTTTAAGCTTCATATTGAGCAGCTTGTAAAGAAGCTAAGGCTATGGCTGGGCTTTTTCTTCAGAAATAAGTCTTGTTTTTCTGTTGCTGCGAAAAAATGTGTTGTTGCTGCTACTTTCATGCATCTGGTTGATTATGGTGTTGTATTATATATGCATGCTTCTCCTCAATGCCTTAAATCATTGGATACTGTTTATCATGGAGCTCTAAGGTTCATAACAAATTTCAAGGCTCTAACGCATCATTGTACTCTGTATGAGCGAGTTGGGTGGTCCTCTCTAACCATCCATAGACTGAATCATTGGCATATCCTGATTTACAAGGCTATACTTGGCCTGCTTACATCATACTTGATTTATGTGAAAAGTTCTGAAAGCTACAGCCTTCGTTCTGTGACTCAGTCACAAAATCTTCTCTTGCTGTCTGTCCCCAAAGTTTGTCTTGAAATGGGCAAAATAAGCTTCAGATATGCTGCTCCTGCAGACTGGAATCTGCTACAAGAAAAACTGTGTCTTGGAGAGCTGGTCTCTTTAAATCTTTTTAAATGCAGATTAAAGGCTTTAGAGGAAGATGAAGCAGGCTGTAAATGCTTTGACTGAAAATGTTCTGCTCTGTGACTCTGACTTAACTGGTTGATATGTCTGTATCTGTGACTGTAATTGTTTTATGTCTGTAACTTTGTAAATGAGCTGCTGCCTGTCTTGGCAAAATGAGATTTTTAATCTCAATGAGGTTCTTCTGGTTAAATAAAGATTCATTCATTCATTTCAAAATTAAAGAGAGGGAGCTATCAAAACTGTACAGAGAAGTTATTGACATAATTTAGGGCAAACATAATTCAAGGGGAAGTAAGTAATTTTCCAGTATACAGTGGTAATGTCTGGACTAATGAATGAAACTGAGTTGGCTACTTGTCCATATATTCCAAACTTATATGTGCAATTTAGAGGATGCCAATCAGAAGAATTGGTTGCAATCTCTAGCAAGCCGCCAGTTATTTTTTCTGAATTAACTCGCCTTAATTGCTGTGATAGCAATAAAATTGAGCAAATATGTTGTGATTCTGGTTGCTTGCCTCCTGTCCAAAAATTGGAGACACAATTAAAACAGTCTATGTGTTCATTTTCCTCTATTAAGTTCAAGTATAAGGAGTCTTAGGCAAGGATCATTATGAGGCCCTCTCTCATTTTTTTAAATACAAACATAGTGTGTAAATGTAATATTTTGAGGGTTTTAAATTACTTCTGTGGATCAGAAAATCACCAATTTTTTGTCTTGTTGTGCACAATAAAAGAGAAGCCACTGTCTACAAAAATGTTGGCAATGTTTAGCAGTGTATGTACAAATGGTTGAAGGAAACTCTTAACTCTGGTTCATATGTTCAGTTTTGATGACTGCTGGAGTATGATCACAGTAACATGCTAAAAAAAAAACCATTTGATTACCAAGATCCATGTATCCTCAATCTTTTTGAAACACTCTGTTGGAGCTCTGTTGGCTGGTTTATGTGGTCATTGGTTAGTTCAGCGTTGCTCTGTGCCTTCACTGCATTCATTGACAAATGAATCTACATTTGTTCTACCATCTCTGCTTGGGACTGGACTTGCCACCATGAGCAAATGAACTTGAACTGCAGATGAAATAATGGTAGGACGACACATTGGCAGGTCTGTTTAGTGGGGACAGGGAACAGCTATTGTCATTGTAAAGAGGGGAAGAGGGAGAAGCCCTGATGCTCCAGACTTTTTGACATAGAAGTACTCTATCACAGGAGGAGGAGACTTGCAAAACACACAAAAGGGCATTTAAAACTCAAAACAGCAGAACATTGGCTCATTAATGTTTGAACAAAGGGATGAGACCAAAATATTGCAAAACATTGTCAAGCTATTAGAGCAATTTACACTGTCTCCATTAAAAGTAAAACTCCTATCTTTAGAGGCACCGATAGCTTTGCAGCAATATCTATGTGTGTCTAATACAGATGCAGCGGTCTTTCGCTGGGGTGGGTTCAAATCCAGCCTGTGGCCTCTTTATTGGATGTTCCCTACTCTCTGGTTCTAGATCCACCCTGTTTTCAGTCTCCCACTATCCAGTCAAGGCATGAAAAGGCCCTAAATAAGTAGAATAAAATCATGTCTTAATCTTTGGTTATAGTGTTAGATTTCTGTAGTGCCTACCTCACCTAATGACTAACCTTGAGAGCAGCTGGATCCACCTGATTCAGTGTCTATAACCAGGCCGATCCATCTTGCCAAGCTCTAATTTACAATCGTGAGCAGCCAAAAGTGAAACGGCCCAAACCGCATGCTTTAGAGCAGGAAGAGGTAGGAGCTTCGATTGAGATGACAGCAGGAAGTGACTACTCACGCAGATATTAGTATAGATGCTAACAGCTTTAGTGGTAGATTTGTCTGATCTGGCTCATGTTTCTTTGTTAAATGAAAAGAAAAAACAACATTGAAAGCACTTCTCGATAGAAATGATACCTTCACTCCTCTTCCAACATGTTTTGCTAGGGGAGTTGTTTGCAAAGTGGCTTACATTTCGTATTCTACATCACGGCAGTAGCACCCACCCACTACATTATCTGAGTGGCCCATAATATTCTTATGAAAGGTTGGTTCTGCCCATTCCCTAACATTTTCTTAGGGCTGTAACCTAGATGGACGTGTGAACGGTCCACCTGCCCCTTACTTGATTGTTAAACCTCCAATGGTTACATGCAAACAGGTACATCCTGTCTTGGAACTCACACATTTCTGTTCAACACACTTGAACAAATTTCATTGTGTCTGTGGTCAAAAGGAGTTGATATGCACTGCACACACACAGACATGTGCACGTCTAACCCCCCAAACACACATTTAGCTTCACATGCGGTGATAGGTCTTTTAAAGGGGTGTTTCACACCTCATCGCATTTCAATTAGTAGGTGAGACACACACACTCCTACACATACCATACACACACCACGCACACACACACACACACCCCCACACACAGCCTGACAGTCTGTCCGTTGGGTGAAGAAGATTCATTTGGATTCTCATCTCTTCTCCTTCCACTTCCCTTCTGTGTGTGCCCTTTCTTTTCACTCCCCCTCTCTCTCTCTACTTATCTCCACTCTGTATATTCACTTTTTCTTTCTCTCCCTCTCTCTCCCTTCCTCCCTCTCTCTCTTTCTCTCTGGATCACTGTGACTGACAGTGGTTTGACCTCCTGGGTTGTCAGGGGAGACTGTTGCACAGACGGCCTGAAAAGAGGAGTCTCTCCCAGGGTACAAGTCTGCTTAGAGCTGGGCGGAGAGGAAATCTTTCAGACACCTCTCCTACCAGTTCACATATACAACACTGACACCACAGGGAAGGCAGCTTTGCAAGATAATTGTCTCTCTAGGTTATATAATATTGACTTATTTTGTAAGGATAATTCACTCAGTCTAATTTGGGTCTTTTTGGTTTAAGTCTCATTTCAACAGTGAGTGGAGAGTAACAAAGAAAGGTTGCATCATAGCTAAGATATCCTGCATAAGTGGATACATCAGAGGTTATCTGACATTTTGGTTTTCACTCATTTATATAAACACATAATCACCTGACTCCGATGGGCAGGGGAAAAATGTAAAAAAGGAAGTCATAGCACAGTAACTGCTGGCTAAAAGATCATGACATTGCTCTGAGGGGCTATAATGTCTTCACACATTAGCCAGCGGCATCAAGGATTGGGCTTAGGTAGACTTCAAAGTCATAAAGGGCTTTGACATGGTTTGGTGTTGAGCACATTAGCATATAAAAGGTTTTCGAATGGGCAAATCCACTGGATAGCAGTCAGAGGTATGGCACAGAGTAAGGGTCAGTATGAGTTCAATTCAACTGAGTTCTTTCTTCAACCAGCAAATGAGAGGCCTCCATGAGAAACAAGGATACAATCTGCTGGGCCCAGGTTGAGTGCTCCCTTCATAAAATGATATTTGAAGACTTTAAAACTTTTGTTTAGCATTTAGGACTTAAAAAATCAATTATCTCATCTGTTGACTAGTTGTATAAAAACAGTTTCATTATTTAAGTTTAAATGTATGTTTCTTTCCTTCATTCTGTTAAACTCTATTATGGATACTTTTTTCAACCTCTATCACAGCATTAGCTGGAGGGAAAACATAGCAAAACTGGGGGGTAAGCATAAACTGCCACCACAGGTTAACTGCCAGTGAAGGGGTCTAAAGCCAGAGACATACCTGCTGTTTGCCCTTGTACTCACATTTAAGATCGTTGACATCATGAGTGCTTATTTCATATACTTGCCTGTATGACGCTTGTAACTGGAGGACACCACCAGAGGGTACTCAAAGACCTCAGGCTATGTGCAACTACCTGTTCAGTGAAAAGTAAGCGTTAAACATGGCAACAATCACAATAATTCTGGAAGTGAAATTGGCTAATAAAACAAAAGCTGTGAATGTCATATTCAAATGCTTGTTGTTGACTGGTGACCAGCCAGACCCCATCATCAGGACTGTCTGCTATGTATTTTGACAATATTTCCCCCGTGAACTGTTGTAACAGTCTTTGTGTTGTTGTCTAATGATTGCCTGGTTTAAATGATGACTTTCAGACAACTGTTCTGATAGATGTGGTATTTAAAGCACCAGAGAAAACAGAGGGTTAACTTGCAAATGGAAGTGTTTTCATAATTGTACCAAGAAACACTGACCAGTAGTTAATATGTGATTGAGTAAAGTCATAGAGTGAAATGAACAAGCATATGCACAGAGTGAACTAAAAGTCACTCACTGCAGTCACACATTTTATATGTTGTTTTTTTTTTATATCCATTCATTGATCTGTAGTAAGGCCCTAACACAGAAAAGTCTGAGGCCCTAAACGGACCAGTGAATGGTCCCTCCTCAGATGTGATTTAACTAAACTAATGTGTTGGGAAAGCTTGTGGTAGATTTGTGCATTTCATGCATAGACTGCAGGCCTGAAAGTGGCTGAAATGTGTCTCCTTTTCCCCCTTGTGCCTGACACTCAAAGACTTAAAATATCCCAAAATAAAATTTTGTGAACAAAAGACAATAATTATGTCAACATGTGCATATGGGATATATAACATCTGAACTGAAAATATCCCCCCTTTGGGTAGTTTTGGATAATTTAATTCTGAATTATTTTGTATGACCTAACATGATTAAATTAGTAAAAACTAGAAAAGCACTTGAAGAGCGCAGACCTCTGCCAGGAAACAATTCAGGGTCACCATGCACTCCGATATGACGATCGAGTCCTCATGTCTGTCCATGTGGAGATGTCCTCTGCTGGCATTGCAAGGGAAACTGGGTAATGTGGTGACATAGACTTTAAAAACAATGACGCAAGTCTGCAAAGAAATTACAATTCCCATAATGCAGCAGCCGAGGAGAAATGAATGGGATTTGCCTTTATAAACTTCAATGTTTTTTGTAATGTGAATCTGGATCGGATCCAGATGAAATTGACCGTGATGAAAGAGTGGTATTATATATATTATTGTGTAAATTTTGAAGCGAATCCATCAAGTGATGTCAGAGATATTTTTTGAAATACAGCCCAATGTTAAGTTATGGGATTTATTGCAAATTTTGGGAATTTTTTGCATCCAGACAAATATGCGGATCACCACCAAAATCTAATGCCTTCTTCCTTGGACCAAACCCCACCTCTGGTAAAATTTCCATGCAAATCCATCCAATAGTTTTTGCGTAACCTTGCTAACAGACAAACAAACAAACAAACAGACAGACCCCAGCGACAACATAACCTCCTCGGCGGAGGTAACAATTAGACTAAGCTAAAATTATTCTGTAAACTCTTGTGCTCCTCCTGTGATGTTCATCCTCACTCTGACTTTATTGAGAAACTTCTCAGCAATCATCTCAGTGCTGACCTTAATAACTCTGCACTTCCTGGGAAAGTGAACCCTTCGTTGTAAGTATAAGATGGGAAACAGGACAGTAGCTGTGAGCTGCAGCAGAGCGGTGCTGTCAGTCTGATGTCATATGACTGACAGCCAGGTAAGAGGAAACAGACAGAGGTCGTACGGAGGTCGAGAGGGACCGTGAAGATGTCGTGTTTGTGGGGAAAAGAACGAGGCAGGAGATAGATTGGGTATAAATTGAATCCTTTCCAATCGGGGAACTATTGTCTGTTCATCCCTATTTGAAAACACACTGTCAACATATAGGGAGGGTTAGACAGGTGTTAAGCATGACAGGAGAAATCGATTCCACCTTCTGCTCAATACATACACACACCACCTACCCTCTCTTTCTCACTGTTCCTGTCTTATCTCTAAGCCACCATCCTCCTCTCATCACCTTCTTTCCTCATCCACCAGACTCTTCTTCATGGACTTCCACGGCCATATTTTTACCTCTTTCCCATGATTCATCTGATTTATCATGACAACCAGGGTGGTTTATGGCAGGGGAGTGTAAAGGGGGGAAAGTTAGGAAGATTCTAGGGGCCCATGGCTGACAGGGGCCCCTAAAAATGATCATATTATCAGTATTTTTGCACATTTGTTTATCAACTTATTGCCATCACTCTGTAAAGATGCCTTCTCTTGTTTTTATATGGAAAAAGTTATATTATTTTGCATGGTTAACTCCCTTAAGGGAGCATTTAGCAGACTAGAGGATCTAGTTTTGTTTATTCTGTTGTTGAACCAAATTAACTTTGCTCAGCAGCTGGATCCGCCTGAAATCAGACAGATCAGTTTTGCCAAGCTCCAATCTACAAAGATTGTCCTCAGCCCAAAGAAGAACAGTCCGATCACCGTTCTTTGGTGAGAGGTGGGAGCTCTGTGCATGATGACAGCAGGAAGTGACTGCTCATACAGAGATTAGCTTTGTTGCTAACAGCTCCAGGAGTTCTGTCAGATCTGGACCGCATTTCTTTAATAAAAAAACAAATAACAACACTGAAAGTATTTATCAATCAAAAGGATATTTTCACTCCACTTTTGACATGTTTTGGAAAAATTTTGTTCTACCAAGTGCGTGCATGTTTTGTAATTTTCTCAGTGGCAGTAACACAAGGCTACTACGTACATTAACTAATTGGCCTTGATGAATGTCATTGATGGAATTTTCCCATCACGTGCTGTGGTATATATGCTTTTGAGAGGTCCGGTCCATATCCGAACACTTTCTATAGGCTGTTTACCTGATGTACTTGTGATAAAGGTGCTGTATAGAATTATTGTATGGTCCATCTGCGTTGTCAGGTTAGTACTAAATAGCATGTAAAAGATTTATGGTCTTTCAAAGAAAACAGGTTACAGGGCAAGACAAACATATATTCTGCTCAAGATTTGAATCTTTTACAGGGCTAAAAGTTTAGAGATTCATGAGGGCTGATTATGTGATAAATAAAATTATTTTTAATGCTTAAAATGGTCCAAATGTATGGAAGAGGATTAGGGCCACTGTAAAAATAAAAAGTGAGTTCTGAGAAAAAAGTCAGTATTTTCAGAATTCTGACTTTTTTCTCAGAATTCTGAGTTTAAAGTCAGAATTCTGCCCTTAATGTCAGAATCTCAAAATTTTGACTTTAATGTCAGAATCTCAGAATTCTGAGGAAAAAGTCAGAATTCTGACTTTGAACTCAGAGCTCACTTTTTATTTTTACAGTGGCCCTAATCCTCTTCTGTACAATTGCCTGAAGTTCGGATAGTACATAGTTCAGTGCATTGTTTATTCTATAACTTCTATCTGATAAGTTTCTTATTCATTATTGAACCTTATTTGTGTCTTTTACCAGAAAAACTTAGCTGTGATATGTGCTCATAAAATTGATCTTTTAGAATATATACAATGTCATAGTTGTTTATTAGTTTGCAAGACAGCTGCTTGGTTGAGTAACGGTGCAGTGCTAGTTTGGGATAGGGCCCAATCTGGTATTGTCTCTTGGGCCCAAAATTTCTGACACCACATTTGATTTTGAAATTTTCTATCCATCAGTACGTTCATCCACCCCCAGTATTGTGAACATAACATCTCAGGAACACTCTGAGAAAGTTTCTTCAAACTATGCTCCTATGTCCACTTTGACTCCAAGAGAAAAGCAATCACTTTTTGGAGGTCAAAGACCAAAGTTAAGGGTCAGAGGTGGTGCCATCATCCACTGCTTTTTAACTTGATATTTAAGGAGCATGTTATGATATTTGCTTCCAACTTTTCACAACTGTCTGCTCTGATTTAAAGATGAACCTAATGGGAGGTCAAAGGAATTTTTTCTTTTTTGTTTGCATTTTTTACAGTAGAGGTTGTAATTGCTTGAGTTGTGCGTCAGTTTGTTGCCATTATTAATCCTGAGAACAATCAGTGTAAAAATGCTTTGTGTTGATTTACACAGTACAATCTGAAATATATTTATTCATTTTATCCTACTTCTTAGTTTTATTAGCCGTGTTCTCACTTGTGTTGGATGTGTATTGACTCTGTTTCCTTGATGATTTTCTACCTGGACGGTCACCTGGTGTTATATAAGAGGGTCAGACCCACAAGTGCTTGAAAAGCTGAAGAAAGCCTCAAGGCTGAAATGCATCCAAATGCTGTTGCTGCTGTATAATCTTCACTAAAGGTCAAAGAGTGCTGATGCTTTGTCTTTTGCTAGGTCAAATATCAAGGTCATTGAGTCTTATGCTACCATTGCTTGTTAATGTGATAATTCCAATATGCTTTGACAAATTCTCTTTACAATAGACACATGTTTGCTGTGCGGGCTTGAACCCTCAAGCCTCAAAATCAAAGTCAAAGTATCTTTATTTTCTCCCGTAGGAGAAATTTGTCTTGGATAGAGGGGTCTGCTCCATTGGTGTGATTCCCCAGACAAAGCCAGCAATACCCCTCTGTTCCTCTCATTGCAAAAGCCAAATCTCAAGAGTGGCCTGAGTGATTTTTTTAACATTGCCGAATGTGCACTCACTGACACGCTGACTTGAAGATGAACTGAAACGATATTTAATTAACAAAATCAAGGCCACTGCAGCCTCAAGTTTTTGTAAAAAAATATGCACACACACCATAAAAAAATCAAAAAACAACCTCAACCCCTCCTTTTTATAACCCCATAGTATTCTACTATCATCCAGCAACTTTACACTTAACATTGGTATGAACCAGTAGACAATAATTCTGGTTTAAAGATTGTTAGAACTAACTGAGTGCCAAAATCCCAACTAAAAACAGTTTGTTGCTGTAAATTGTTGCATTTGCAGGATTTCCCATCTGATTTCTCATGTGAAACTCTGCTCTGTTGCTTCTCACACCCACATAGATTTATTGTTTTTCTCTGTGAGAGGAAAAAAAGAACACCATTTATGGTTTGATAATGTTTCTTTTTTCTGTAATCTCTCTCTTTCTCTAATGTGTCTTTTATTGCACCAGTACAGAACAAAGCCCCCAGGCACTGCACACGCATATACTCCCTCCGTCTACCTTCACACACACACATATGAGCACATTCACACATGGTACTTACTGAATCATAACACCACAAACATCATCTAGTCTGTTTGTCTTCTTATAAACAGATCATACAGTGCAGAGGACATGCATTCTCAAACATATTCTCACATATGTTCAAACGTACCAACTCACACAGATAAGCTCCATGCTGCTAAAATCATGGTATAACCATGTCAGTGAGGAGCTAATTTGGTGTCGTTTGTCAGTTTGCTGACAGTCGCTCACACAACACAATAACTTGTTGTGTGTTTTTCACTCATTTTATGAGCGAAGAGCCGTATTTCAGCCCTGGGCAAACGAAGCAGGCAGACAGGCGGAGGGGAAACAGAGATGGAAAGTAGAGGAGACAGAGAAACCAGACATTGCAAATAAGGAAGGAGAAAATGGCTTGGTGTTTGTGTGAGTATGTATGAGTGTGTGTACCCTGTTGCCAGTGCTATTAAAGTTGTATTGCACAGGGCTTTTAGAACATCGACCATCAGCTGAGCAACTCCAGCTAATAATTTTTTAAAAACCTTTGAGCTTTGCGCATGTTAGGGTTCCTCCCCGAAGTGTGTGTGTGTGCGTGTGTGAGAGTGTGTGTGGGCGGTGTAACAGTTGGTATTGTCGGCCTGTATTTGTATAAGACCTTTTCTCCACGTCTTCTTGGGATGCACATATGCTAAAACACCACTGCAAGATACACTATGTAGAGGGTAAATGCTTTGTAAAACTAACACGTTTGTAGCATCAGGTGTTTGGGAAAGGTTGGGCCCTGTTTGTGAGGTTATAAAAGTTTTGTGTTAAAATTATGACTCCAGATACTCTCTGCCTGAGGGGACCTGGTCATCTGTCTTCCCTCCAGGTTATGGAGTGTAGGGATGGATGAATAATGATATGAGTTTCACAAGTACTCTTTCGGTCTCAATTATGAATTTTGACAGACTGTTTTCAGACTTTTTCTCTTTTTTTGTGCCAAGATTGCGCCACTTTCTGTGACTATGAAGACCAATCAAACGGTACTTAGCTGCACATAACACAGTTTTGTTGCGATATATATAGGATTAACAGACAGCAAACACAATTTTATGCATTGCTGCTCTCCCAATATGATTTATAACCACTTTTTGAATAATGTGGAATTGGTTATGTTTAGGAGCAGCTATTGCATGTGTTTCACAGCAAGAGGGTTGCTGGTTTGTTCCCCGTTTCAGTCAAGGTCTTTCTGTGTGGAGCTTACATGTTCCCTCTGTGCATTTGTAGGTTCTCTCCAGGCACTCCGGCTTCCTCCCGCAGACCAAAAACATGCTCATTAGGTTGATTGGTGACTCCAAAGTGCAGTTAGGTACGAGTGTGAGCCTGAATGGTTGTGTGTCTCTCTTTGTGGCCCTGTGATCTGCTGGCAACTTAAGGGTGTGCCCCACCTCTCGCCCAATGTCAGCTGAGATAGACTCCAGCCCCCAAGACTCCGAAGGGGATAAGTAGTATGGATAAAGCATGAAAAATGATGTTTAGTTTAAGAGCAACACAAGCCAACATTTGTACAGTTAAATTATTTGTAATGGTATTAATGGAATAATTATGAAGTCATCCGAAAAACATGTCACTTACTGTAGGTCTTTAGTGGTGGAATGTATTTTCCTTGGAGGTACACTTTAAGCAAAACTCCCTTTAAGATCTGATTCTTGAGTCTAGACTACACTCTGTCTTTATGTGATTTTGGTCAATGAAAAATGTCAAATCCATAAACACTAAGTAAGCACTGTCGTTGCAATGCAAAAAGTATCTGCATCGTATCGATTTAAAAAAGACTGGTATGATTACTAATGAATTGGCTCACAGATAAGAATGGGGAGGGGTTACTGGAACAAAGCAAAACAAAAAACTAGAAACTGAGTTTGGCAGTTTTGTGCCTCTGCAAGGCATACATAACAAGAGAGTCACGGTACAGTGGTGGGTTACTTGGCCGCTGGTCTTATACCCAACAACTATAATCAGTTCATTGCAGAGTCAGAGAGGACAGTGTGCTGATAAGGATAAGGCCCATCAACTAAAAAAGCAAGGCATGACCATGAGAATCAATAACATTTGACTTTGTCCTTCAAAATTCTGGCAGTTTGTTTTCTAGTGAAAGTGGACATTTGTCTATTTTCTTTTTTTTCTAATTATCCAAATGAGAGTCCAGAATAAATGTTTGACTTGTAAAGAGCTTTAACAAGCTGTACTGATAAGCTGACAGTGTGTGCCAGGGGAGAGGCATAAAGGCAAGTGTAATCAGTGTTGTTGCTGATGGATTGATTTGCACATTACGTGAATAAAAGGTGTCACAGCTTCATCACAAGATCTTTAAAACCTTGCTATTGCACATGACCTTAATATCTAAAAGAATCACCCAGAGTGGATATTTTTGACCATGATACAGTTGCATGACTCAGGCCAAACTTTCATACAGGAGACTGTAGTTTGCATCAGCTCCCAGACCTGCAATTAATTTTACCCAACTGTAACTTTAACCAAGCTCCTTTCTCAATCCTGATACTGTGGATATTTAAGATATTTAAGCAGTGGATCAACTGAACACAGCCGGGGTTTTTTGTTTCCTTAAGAAATGCAGCCATTTTTGAGCCTTATTAACCAGGTCAGAGACATGTGAAGTCCAAGACAGGTACTCTGTTATGCTCCACTGATGTAGACAGGGTTGTGTCTTTGCCTCCTTTTTTCTAAAATCAACCATCAGCTCTCTGGTTTTACTGATGTTGAGCAATAAGTTGTTTTTTCTGTGCACCAGTCTGCAAGATGGTTCATTTCTTTCTGATATGAAGTCTTATCATTGTTGGAAATCTGGCCGATGATGGTGGTGTCATCCATGAACTTCACAATAGAGTTCCCTCCATGTTGGTGGTTGTCGTCGTGGGTGTACAGCATTAACAGGTGGGGCCAAGCACACAGTCCTGGGGGACTCCAGTGTTGAGCGCTAGAGTGAAGGAGGAGAGACTGCCGATCCGGACTGACTGGGGTCTGTTTGTGAGAAATGTCCAGTATCCTCTTGCAGAGAGTGGAACTGATGCCCAGAGTGTTCAGTTTTCCAATCAGCTTCATGGGGCTGCTGAGCTGCAATCAACAAACAGCAATCTGATGTAGGAGTTGCTTTTCTCAAGGTATGTGAAAACTGAGTGGAGGGCAGTGGCCTCCTCTGTGGATCTGTTGGTTCTGAATGCAAACCGGTGAGAGTCCAGACTGGCAGGGATGTTGTTCATTAAATTAATATTTGATGGAAGATTGTGCCCAAGTAGATGCTAAAGGAGCGAAACTGAGCAGTTTTACAGTTGTTATAATGCAGGTAGGTCCAGATGGAACCACCGAATATACCATTTGGTCACATTTTGGCCCCATTTGACCTTCTCGGGTACCAGACTGGAACACTAATTGTATTTCATTGATATGGCACGGTGGTTATTCATTCCATCCAAATACAACTGTTTCTAACTCATTTTAAAAATCATCCAGACCTATTTACGTATTCCAATTCAAATAAGGCTTTACGATGGAAATAACTCCAACTACAGCAGTTTTATCCATCCATCCTTCCATTTATTCATTATCTACCCCGCTTATCCCTGTCAGGGTCATGGGGCTGGAGCCTATCCCAGCTGACAATGGGCAAGAGGCAAAGTACACCCTCTATCAGTCTCCAGCCAATCGCAGGGCCACATAGAGAGACACACATTCATGCTCACACTCGTAGCAGTGATTTGGTACCAGTTGTTGTAACACCATGGCTTTGTCTTTGTTATAAATTCAATGTTGCATCTCCAAGCATTTCTATAACATCAGCTGAGGATCTTCACTGCCCACAGTGAACATTATCAAATAACAAAAACCTTGACCTTTAAGCTGAATTTAAGTATTTAAATACATGCTTTCCTTTAATTGCTGTTGTCAGTATGCGTTCTTTGCAATTCAGTGGCTGGTATTTCACTCTTTTGTGCAGACTGTGGCGTCACATACATCTATTGTTATAATCACTAAATCACAATTTCCTCCACCAGACTTTACACTTGGCACAATGAAGTCGGACAAGTATCGTTCTCCTGGCAACCGCCAAACCCAGACTCGTCCATCAGATTGCCAGATGGAGAAGTGCGATTTGTCACTCTAGAGAATGCATCTCCACTGCTCCAGTGGCAGCGTGCTTTACACCACTGAATCTGATGCTTTGCATTGCACTTGGTGATGTATGGCTTGGATGCAGCTACTCGGCCATGGAAACCCATTCCATGAAGCTCTCTGTGCACTGTTCTTGAGTTAATCTGAAGGCCACATGAAGTTTGGAGGTCTGTAGCGATTGACTCTGCAGAAAGTTGGCGACCTCTTCGCACTATGCACATCAGCATCCGCTGACCCTGCTCCATCAGTTTACATGGCCTACCACTTCGTGGCTGAGTTGCTGTTGTTCCCAAACACTTCCACATTCTTATAATACAGCTGACAGTTGACTGTGGAGTATTTAGGAGTGAGGAAATTTCCCGACTGCATTTGTTGCTCAGGTGGCATCCTCTCACAGTTCCATGCTGGAATTCACTGAGCTCCTGAGAGCGACCCATTCTTTCACAAATGTTTGTAAAAGCAGTCTGCATGCCTAGGTGCTTGATTTTATACACCTGTGGACATGGAAGTGATCGGAACACCTGATTCTGATTATTTGGATGGGTGAGCGAATACTTTTGGCAATATAGTTTATCTTTTCCATCCCCCTGCTTTGCTTGTGAGACTTGAAGGGGCGAATATTGCTGAGTCATGACTGCACTGTAATGAAAACCACTCCTCTAACATTGAATCATTCTAGACATACACGCTACAATAACACTAGACACATTTGATCAAAAGTTTTCCACAGTTCCATTGACAAAGCAATACCTAACAGCAAAAAGTATCTTCTTGAAGCAGGATAATGTGTCATATTTTAGTTTTTGCTGTAGAGGACATCAAATATATAATTGAGTGACTACATCCTTTTCCACTCTTCAAACTTTAAAATGATTTTGGGTGACAGAAATCTGAGCAAACTGCAGAGACCAGTAAGACCTCCAGAGAATCAGAAGAATGTGTTTGATTCCCCTGTCAATAAAACAAATACACAAAATGGCCTGTATTCACCGATCATGCCATCTATTCCAGAAGAGATGATCAGGAACACAAAACTCCCTGTCTCAAGGTGACTCTGTCCCAGAAAGAACAACTAGTGCTTTGTCTGTGAGATGAAGAGGAAGACAAAAAAGAGAGAGCAGAGAGGAGGGAAAGAAAAGAAGAGGGAGATTAAGAGAAAGAGAGAGAGAGAGAAGGGGGTGCATGCAGCTAAAACAGAGAAGGACAGGCTGAAGTCATTCAAGCTTTTCTTCCCCCTGAATAATCCCAGTTTTCTCCAAATTTAGTTGGAGGAGATGTGGAACATCCAGTCCTTGACATTAGACAGAAAGTCATGTTATAGCTCCAACTTTTCCTCTGATTAAGTAACAATTCTATGTCTACGAGGTGTGTCAGAAAAGTTCCAGGACTGGTGTCACAAAAGATTTATTTAGAATCCAAACTACAAACTACAAGCTTTCCCCTTCGAAGTAATCCCCCTGGAGTCTAATGCACTTTCCCATCCTTCTCTGCCATGCTTTCATGCACTCCTGCAAGGATTCTTCCGGGATCCTCCACAGCTCCGTCATCACTGCCTTTTTGATGACGTCCACGTCTTCAAAACAGGTCCCCCTGATGACCCCCTTGAGCTTGGGGAAGAGGAAAAAAATCACAAGAAGCCAGGTTGGGCGAGTAGGGAGGTTGCTCCATCACGGCAATGTTCTTCTTGGCCAGGAACTGTCAGATGCTCAGGGCATTGTGAGCAGGCGCGTTGTCATGGTAAAGCAGCCACGACTTGTCCCGCCACAACTCTCGCCTTTTCTCGAGCGCTGAACGAAGCAAACGCAGCAGTATCTCTTTGTAGACATGCTGTTTGATCGTCTGGCCTTGTGGCAAGAACTCGCAGTGGATGATCACGAATAAACCTTTTGTGTCACCAATCCTGGAACTTTTCTGACACACCTTGTACATCCATGTCTCTCCCATTGTTTCCCTAAGAGCCTCACTTTACTTGTTTTTTCATTAATATTTCTTCAAGGTTTTAAAGCAGTAATTTCAAAGTTGATTGAACAGCAAATTCACTTATAAGGAAAACTGCATCAAAGTCATGTCACTGACAATCAAATAACACATAGATAAATCCTTTACTGAAAGGTGTCTCTTTCCTTGTTGATGTTCAACTAATCTCCATGTGTTTGAAACCAGTTTCAGCTCATGTTATGATAAAGCATAAAGTTTCTTGAGAGTGGGGTCCTCTAGTGGCACATTTGGTTGGTAGGCTACAAAAGGCAAGGTCAGGGCTAAGTAAAGACCTCTGATGTGCTGTGGCTCTAACTCATTAGCTTTCAGAGCTGTACCAGTGCTGACGCAGGCTGGAGTGGAATGCATGCACTTAAGGAGGTCTGCACTTGTCAACTCTGTTGAATGCTGCTACAGCTTTTACACCAAACTTTTTTGTTTGTTTGTTTGATAGAGCATGGTTAGGGGGAAGAAGGAAAGCATTAAAATAAGCAGAAGAACAATAATATTTTTAATAATTATATTGTATCTTTATTTGATATAATACTTACATCACAAAGTGATAATAAGACCCATTAGGTAATTGTAGGGGCAAAAAAAAAAGCACCTGACAAGTTGACTAATCGACCCGATAGTCGACTAGTAAACTCGGGTAAAAACTCAGGTAAAAGTTTCAGGCTGTACTCCTTGGCCAAAAATATACTTTCTCTATGCTCTTGCATTCTTCTTAAGACAGTTGTCAGTTCACACCGCGTGCCACTTGAGGATACCACTCGAGGGCACATGAAAGACCCATGCTGTAATGCTATCTAATGCAGTCTACTGTGGATTGTATATGAGGGGAGATAACCGCACCATGTATTTCATGGTTGAGCAGCTTCACTCAGAGAGACCTTTGATGGGCACATTTCTCCATACTGTTGCTCCAATTAATACAACAATCATTTTGTGTCAGCCATTAACATACTATAGTGTGTTATTTCTAAATGCTTAAACCAGATAATGTGAAGGTCAAAGGCACCACAAATTATGCAGGCGGTCACTACTTATGAGAGGGATAAACTGACACATATTTCCATCCATCCATCCGTCCATCCATCCATCCATCCATCCATCCATCCATCCATCCTCCACTGTTTATCTGGGGGCAGCAGGCCAAGCAGGTCAGCCCAGACTTCCCTCTTGCTGCCACAACTTCCAGTTCCATCTGAGGGATTCCGAGGCGTTCCCAGACCAGATGGGATATATAATCCCTCTTGTGTCGGGGTCTGCCCTGAGGTGTCCTCTCAGTTGGGCATGTCCAGAAAACCTCCACAGGTAGGTGACCAGGAGGCATCCTAATAAGATGCCCGAACCACCTTAACTGACTCCTTTCAATGTGAAGGAGCAGCGGATCTACTTTGAGTTCACTCCAGATGTCTGAGCTCCTCACCCTATCTCTAAGGCTGAGCCCAGCCACCTTCCTGAGGAATCTCATTTGAACCGCTTGTATCTCTGACCTCATTCTTTTAGTCATTACCCAGAGCTCATGACCGTAGGTGAGGAGTGCAACAAAGATGGAGCGGTAAACTGAGAGCTTTGCCTTTTGGCTCATTCCCTTTTTACCACAACAGTTTGGTACAGAGTCTGCACCACTGCAAATGCTGCACCAATCTGCTTAACCATCCCTCGGTCCAATTTACCCTCAATCGTAAACTAGACCCCAAGATACTTAAACTCTTTTACTTGAGGCAAGGACTCACTTTGGTCAGACAGGGACAGAATGGCTCTAAGCAGAGGCCCCAGAACCCCATATTCCCGCAGTACCTCACAAGATCCCCTGAGGGACCCCTTCATAGGCCTTTTCCAAGTCTACAAAACACATGTAGACTGGATGGGCAAACTCACATGCTCCCTCAAGAAGCCCTGCTAGGGTAAAGAGCTGGTCCACTGTCTCACGACCAGGGCTGAGGAGGTAGCTTTTTAACTACCTCAGTGACCTCTGCCAAGGATATGGATCAGTCGTCCCCTTCATCTTCAGACTCTGTCTCCTTCTTTGGAGATGTTTTGGATGGGTTCAGGAGCTCCTCAAAGTGCTCCTTTCTTCCACCATCTGATAATTAATGAGCATGTTTTTGGTCTGTGGGAGGAAGCCAGAATGCCCGGAGAGGACCCACACATGCACGGGAAGAACATGGAAACCCACATGGCCCACAGAAAGGCAAGTGTAATCAGTGTTGAAGAAAGAAGAAAACCCACATGACAAATGCAGAACCCTTCTGTCATTTATTCAAAGTGTTGTGCAGTCATGGACCAGCCAAGAACCTGTGACACAGGCTGATGGTCAGGAAACTGATGCTGAAGCAGGCAGAGATCACCCTTCAGCTCAGAAAACCTCTAGAGCACCACACAACACTGACTCTAAGAGAGGGTGGATGTCATTTTTGCAGCCCATCCACTTGTTACCATCCTGCCAACAAACAAAAAAACAGCACCCAACCAGAAGATGCAGGGTTTGTGCACGGAAGGGATTGCGAAGGGAGACATCATATTGCTGCAAAGGCTGTGGTGTCCCCTTACATTATTATAATGTTTATAATGTTACACGGTGTACCGTTCCAAGGTACATTATAACACCTGAACAAGACCTAAACTAATAACAAATAATCCCCAAAGACAACCGATCACAATCAATCATTGCTCATGATTAAAAATATATTTTGTTTGTGATTTTCACCTTGGCTACCTACACTACCAGTTAAAAGTTTGGACACACCTTCCCATTGCATTGAATGAGAAGGTGTGTGTGAGGATTATGAGTTTTGATCTTAGTTTGAAAATCTCAGTTCCTGTTTTGTCCTCTTTGCTGCTGCCATTTCTCCTCTGTCCCCTTGTTGCTTTTGGTTCCACTTCTGGTTTTGAGTGCACCATTGTAACAGTGCGTCCAAACTTTTGACTGGTTGTGTACACTAATAAGTTCATTGCTGCATCCGGGTTAATGTTTGTGACAATTTTGAAAAAAGTACTGCAAGGAATTCCAGAAATATAAAGTTTACATGAGTGAAGTTAGCCTTTGACCTATTGGATTTAAAAATGTCATCTTTATATTTTATTACATGTACGTATGTAATGTTCAGATGTTGGGTGTTCTTATAGAGGTATCTATCTAAAAACTTGAAAAACAACACAACAATAGTAAATACGTAGTAATGTACTCAATTGATGTATGTAAATATGTAAATATGCAAAGATTATAAGAAATATGACGCCTCATGATATGTTTTTTTTGATGAACAGCTTTTGATGGACGTTTGGATATCTTTAACTGATATTAATTATTATTTTAATTATTATTATTATTATTATTATTATTATTGTCAATGTTATTTTATTTTGTTAATTTAAAAAATTTACCTATTTTTACATGAAAAAGAGCTAAAATTGTAAATGGCAAATCAGTTTTATCTTTAAAATCAATGTCTTTGATAAAAAAAAAAAACATTTTACTCCATTTTTTGTTTAAAATGTTTTTTCATGAAAATGTTGATAACTCAAGAAGACATCAAGATAAAATAAAATAGTTTTTTGTGTTTCAAAGCTTCTGTTATTTCTGTTGATGTCTTCTGTGTTAACATGCTTTTAACACAACATTTACAGTGGTCCTTCAAAATTAGTGGATCTGATCAAAAGGCTGGCGTTGGCTGGCCTCGTATAAAAAACACTCTGGCGGGGAAAGTGTTAATGGGAGAATCCAGGAAAAGTACAGTCCATTCCAAAAATTCCAAACACCAGAGAATCAGTCCTATCAGCAAAGGTACCAGTCCAACAGGCAAAAATCAAGTACAAGACTAGAAAAGCACTCAGAGAGCGCAGACCTCCGCCAAGCAGCTTCAGTCTACTTTGGCAAAAATGGTCCTATCTCGCAATGTTAAAGAATCTTTTTTAAAATTCCTGGATCCGGATGGTGATCCAGATCAGTCCCAAAATCTAATCATTTCTTCTTTATCCCATTCCACACATTTCCTGAAAATTTCATCCAAATCCGTCTATAACTTTTCAAGTTATCTTGAACACAAACAGACAAACAGACAAACTAACCAACGCCGGCAAAAACATAACCTAATAAACAGGCAGAGGTCAGAATCCAAAAAGATAAACTCACTGAAGGCTGGAAGCAAAGCAGGCAGGAGCAGAAACTACACTGTAAACCCAGACTTTGTTTCTACTTAATCTTCCAGGTGATCATTACTAATTGTTTTATGTTTTGTAAAAACCTGCTATCATTACTAAACAACATAAGTTGTTTGTACTATTTAGCTGGAGAGATTCATTGCACTAATCATGTTTAGTAGAGATAACTCAATATGTTTAGTTTTATAAGAAAGGGGCGGGGCTAATTCAAAATCCTGCACGGTCTTGTGACGACGCAACGTCTGACAATGCGTCAACGGCTCTCTACACTTGGCGAGACGCGTACAGACACCGGCAGCAGATTGGACCCTTAACAAGAAGCATACTTACTCCAAGTGGAGTGGCAAGTATATAAAATAATTGTTTTAGCCTAATTATCTTTGTTGGAACTTTTAATGCCCAAACGCTTGGAAAGAACTTGTTGATGCTTCTTTTTTCTGTGTAATGTTACTGTGTGAGTTGGTGAAGATGTTTACAGGTGCTTATGGCTAAAATTAGCTAACGTCCACCCAGAACAGTGTCAGCCAGCCTAAATGTTAAATTTAGCTCAGTGTTAACAGTCTGAGGACGGCTCACATACTGGTGAGTGTGTGTGACTGTGTCATTGATATTTCCATTATTTTGTGGGGTATTAAAACGGTTCAGACACTGTTGTGGCCGAGAGACTCTCCTCGTTCTAATACATCCATCATGGGCGTGTCCCAGCGCACATGGTACAAGAGCAAGGTGTGTCTGTGTGCCTTTGAGTCCCTGCACCGGGATAAGGGCACGGCACCCTCATGTGCGCATGCCGTGGAGGACACTCAGTCCGACTGGCAGGGCGGGGCAGGGCGTTAGATTGGTATCTGAGCGGTATGGGATGGGATGGGACGGGGCAGGACGCGGGACGTGGGACGTGGGACGCAGCAATGAGCACTGAGCTCCGACCAATACGGCGCAGAGCAGGTAAAGACAGGGGCGGACTGGCCATCTGGACGTTCTGGAGAATACCAGAACGGCCGGTGCTGCCAGTTGGCTGGTCAGCCGTTGTCATATTTTTTTTACTCTCTCTTGCTTATAATAAACTGTTGTTCCATGTCCAGACCGATAGGTGGCAGCAATGTGCCGGCAGGTGAGCTTACTCGCCACTCAGCCGTGTTGTGCGTGAGTGGAGATGGGAGAAATACACTAGAGAGTAGCGACCATGGAGACTACTGTTGCCAATCCTAAAAAAAGAAACTCAGTGAGTATTCAAGTTAACTGAAACCACAGCCTCTTTACATTGTGATTTATCATAACTTTTCATACCATTTGTTTTTGTGTGTTTCATGCGGTCACCTCACCTGCTTCATTTTGTTCAGCAGAAGGACATTTAAGAGTGTGTTGTTTATTTCTCAGTAGGTATTCAAATTAACTGTATAATCACAGCCTCTTTACATTGTGATTTATCATAACTTATCATACCATTTGTTTTTGTGTGTTTCAGGCGGTCACCTCACCTGCATTGTTTCGTCAGCAGGACATTTGAAGAGTGTGCTGTTTATTTCCCAGTAAGTATTCTATACTATGCTCTTAACACCACTTTAGTCAACATCAGTGATAATGCTTTAATTTTGAAGGTAAAATATCATGGGCTAATATTTAAGTATTTTGAGACCCGTGTCTATGGCTGATGATTTTTTTGCGCATCCGTTGTTGTAGGCTGGGCCGAGTTAAAGTCCCGGGCTGTTTTTCAGTCCCAGTCCACCACTGGCTAAAGACAGCGCTGTTTGGCAGCCCGCGGCTCCTCTGACCCTCACCAGAGTCTCTGTGGACTCAGAGGACAGAGAAGCTAAAAACTGGTTCTTAGTCTTATATTTAACTCTGATTTATGGATGTTAATTCTACATGTTTTAACAATATCTGCGGATATCTGTGTGTTTTTTTTTACTGAATGATTATTTCTTCCATTTTTACATCTTGTAAACTTTAACGTGCATCATGTGTGCTCCTCCCATGACCTCTGTGTGACCTCTGTGTGACCTACAGCAGGGGGAGAGCAGGACACTGCTGCATCTTTAGCTGTGAGCTCACCTGTGGCATTCAGAACATTTTCAAAGATTATATGCATCTCATCTAATCAATGTTTTTATTAACTCTTTTACTTTAAAAACATCAGCTGCTGCGGTGAAAGGATGGAGAGACAAACTGTTTTAAACTGAGGCATGTTAGTGAGAAATCTTCATCAAAGACGAGAGAAACAGGGGTGACGATAAATTCAGCAGTATTGTGACCTTATTTTTGATATGGGGGTGTAGAGTAGAAACAACGAGACAGGGACGTGAGTGAGTCGAAGCAGTTTAGTTATTTCTCTCCACTTTACAGAGCATACAGACACTACTGTATTCATGCTGTGTACCGGTAAAACTGAATACCCCCTTGACCCGGTAACTTTAGGTTATTTGCATAACCCCGGTTCTCTGAGTAATATGAGTGAGATGTCTCACTATGGGATGCACGCCCCGCTGCATACCTCAGAAGCATTAATATCATTACGCCAATCCTGATTGGCTGGTGAAACGTATCCGTCCGCCCCAGGTAGTCCCACCTACCTTAAGTAGTTCGGGCGGACGGCACTACGTCATTCAAGATAAGCACCTCTTCTCACTCGCCCCAGCAAGAAGGGTTGTCTGGTGAGACATCTCACTCATATTACTCAGAGAACCAGGGTTATGCAAATAACCTAAAGTTCTCTTTCCTAATATTCGTGAGATGTCTCACTATGGGATGTGGTTGCTCCCGTATTGCCAGACAAGCTTATCTAGCGTCCACCAACCCACAGGGGAAAATATTCTGTTCCAGTCAGGCCAGCAGAACTGCTCGTGCCAGGCACGGGGCAGAAACGTCCAGCATATAGAACCGGACAAAAGTGAGCGGAGAGGACCAACTCGCCGCGGCACAAATGTCCTGAACAGAAACTCCCCTGAATAAGGCCCAGGATGTAGCCAAGCTCCGAGTCGAGTGCGCTCGCAAGCCCACAGGTGGCTGCAGACCCTGACTCGTATAAGCCAAAGCAATCGCCTCAACCATCCAGTGGGACAGGCGCTGCTTTGTGACAGGTTTTCCCTTATGAGGATTAGCCCAGGAGACAAACAGCTGATCGCTTCTCCTGACACTCCTCGTCCTGTCCATGTAAGTGCGCACGGCACGGACGGGACATAACGCATGTGACTGCTGCCCATCTGGTGAGGCAGTAAAGGCCACAAGGTCAATAGGGGACCATGAACCCACCACTTTAGGCACAAAGGCCGGGTTGGGCTTCAAAATCATCCTTACATCCCCCGGGAAGAGCTGAGCGCATGAGGGATGGACCGAGAGCGCATGAATATCACTGACCCGCTTAGCCGAAGCCAGAGCCAGTAACAACACTGTCTTAAGAGACACGTGTTTTAAGGCTGCTCTCCCCATTGGCTCAAAAGGAGGTCCCTTCAGACCCTCCAGAACCACAGCCAGATCCCATGGTGGTACCAGTGGTCTGGACACAGGGAGAAGTCTGCGCGCTCCCTTCATAAAACGGCAAACCAGCGGGTGCTGGCTCGCTGTTTGCTTGCCAAACCCCACGTGACAGGCGGCGATAGCTGCCAAGTACACTTTGATCGTGGAGAAGGCTTTTCCTTTGTCAATCAGGTCCTGCAGGAATGACAATATCACTCCCACTGGACACTGAAAAGGAATGTGACCGCACCTGTGGCACCATTCCTCAAACACCCTCCACTTACAGTCATACAGAGACCTAGTGGAGGGGGCTCGAGCACTTTGAATAGTGGAAATCACCTGCTGCGGGAGACCCGCAGCTGACAGATTTAGCCACTCAGGGGCCAGGCCCACAGCGCCAGGCGCTCCGGGTGCGGATGGGAGACTGCCCCGCCCCTCTGCGATAGCAGGTCCCTGCGCAGCGGGAGCTGCCAGGGCTGGGCGCACAACAGCTGATATATCTCCGCCAGCCAATGCATCGCAGGCCAGTGTGGAGCTATCAGAATCAGTGCGTGGCCGTGTATCCTCACTCTGGACAGAGTGGGAGGTATCAGGGCCAGGGGCGGGAATGCATAAAGACGCTCTTTTGGCCAGACGTGCGCTAAAGCGTCTACCCCGAGGGGAGCATCCATGCTGCGCAGAGAGTAAAACAGCGCGCACTGCGTGTTGTCTCTTGACGCGAACAGATCCACCACAGCCCGGCCGAACCGGGCCCATATCTGTTCCACAATTTCTGGATGCAGAGTCCACTCCCCGTAAACTGGCGCGCCCCTGGACAGCAGGTCCGCGCCCGTGTTCAGGGCTCCCGGGACGTGTGTCGCTCTCAGGGAGAGCAGACGACCACAGCTCCACAGGATCAGTCTGCGTGCCAGCATGTACAACTGACGGGAGCGTAATCCCCCTTGACGGTTGATATACGCCACTGTCGTTGTATTGTCCGTTCTCACTAGGACGTGATGACCCGTGAGAGACGGAAGAAAGCGTTTCAGGGAGAGGAACACCGCTGAAAGCTCCAGAAAATTTATGTGAGAGCGCTGGAGATTCACACACCAGCGGCCCCTCACAGACCGGCCCTCGTGAATCCCGCCCCAACCTGTCAGGCTGGCGTCCGTAGTGACCACCTTCCTGGACAGGACGGGACCCATGGGCACCCCCTGGGTCAGGGCTCGCCAACGGCGCAGCGTCCTGACGCATCCTGGAGTGACCAGCACTCTCCGTGCGCCATGACGCACCGGATCCAGCCCGCATGAGGCCACCCAAAGCTGGAAGTCCCTCATGTGGAGCCGTCCCAGACGGACTACTAGAATGGCAGAAGCCATCAGTCCGAGTAACCGAAGACATAATCTGAAAGGAACAGATTTTCCCGGTTGAAAAAGCGCGAGACATGCCCTGAACGTTTTTAACCGGTCCGCCGAGAGGCGCGCCGTAAACGTCACCGAGTCCAGGAATAATCCCAAAGATTATATCCTGTGCCGGGGACAGCATGCTCTTTTCCGCGTTTATCACGAAACCCAGTTCGGATAGGTGTCGTATGATAATACGCGTGTGCGCTCTGGCCTCCTGCTCCGATTGTGCCAAAAGCAGCCAATCGTCCAGATAAGTGGCCAAGCGGATGCCCTGCTGCCTCAGCGGGGCTATTGCCGCTTCTGTGCACCGTACAAACACCCTCGGGCTCAGAGAGAGACCGAAAGGGAGCACTTTGTACTGGTAACATATCCCTCTGAAAGCAAATCTCAGATACTTTCTGTGAGGAGGATATATTGGGATATGGAAATACGCGTCTTTCAGATCGACAGAAGTGAACCAGTCTCTCTGTCGCACCAGACGCAGCAGGGATGCGTGTGTCAGCATCCTGAACTTGTATTTCCTGAGATATTTGTTTAGAGCACGTAGATCCAGGATAGGGCGAATTCCGCTCCCCCCCCGTTTGGGGACCAGAAAATACCTGGAGTAAAAACCGCTCTGAGACTCTGCGGGAGGTACGACACATATTGCTCCTTTGTTTAACAGTGAGAGGCTTATTTCCTCCTGTAAAACACGAGCTGACTCTCCCTGAGCCTGGGAGTGTATTATACCGGCGAATCGCGGGGGAACAGCGGCGAACTGCAGCCTGTATCCCCTCATGATCGTCTTTAACACCCAGGGTGAGGCTGTGAGCGCAGACCACTTCTCCCATCTGAGGGAGAGAGTGTGTGTGTCTCGCAGCCTCTCTGCCATGAGAGGCTCCAGCCGCGGTGCGGTGGCGCCCTCTCTTGGTAGAACAGTGCCATGGCCCGCCGGTGCCGCTGTGCTTTCCTGCCGGTGAAGGCAGAGCAGCGGCCGGGCCGACACACCCCGCGCCTGGGGGAAAGCCGTGGCTTCCCGTCGGCGGGGGACAGCGGGTGTTGCCACCGTGCTGTTTATTCTGACATTTTGTTTGGCATTTATTGGCTGCGCCCTCGGCCCTCGGCCTGGATGCGACAGCGGGACACTTTTTATTTTCTCTCTGAAAATATGTGTGTTTGTGCGTGCTTGTGGACATGAGAGAGGGGCAACAGCTGAACCCTCCGTCAAAAGTCCGCTCCTCCTGGGTCGCGCTGGCAGGGCCCGTGGCAACCGGGAGACGGGGGCGTGGTGGGCCTCCGGACGCACGCTGAGATGCCGAACAGGTGGAGCTGGTGAACGGGGAACATCCAGCTGCATCACCGGTGAAGAAAGGAGTGGTCAGGCCGCTCTCTTTTTCTTCCTGGCCTGGTTGTAATCAGTCTGTGCGGGCTGTGCCGGCAGAGCTGCAACCGGGGCCTGGGGTTTCTTAGGCCAGCTAGTCCGGCCGGCCGTGGGGCCGGGGGCGAGCTGGGACTTTGGCAGTTTAGGGATTTTAAACTGTGACCCCTGGGGAGCCGCCTGCGCGAAGCTTTTACGCTGCGCAGGAGGAGAGGGAGCTGGGGGTTTACGAGGGAGGCAGAGCTGAAGAGCTTCATCCTCCTTCTTTTTGGCTTCACACCGCCGCTGCATGCAGTCTAACGCGGGGCCAAAAATCCCCTCCGGGACAATGGGCATGTCCAGGATGTCCTCTTTCTCCCTGTCTGACAGGTGTGCGAGGTTGAGCCACCGTGCTCGTTCCTGCAGCACCATAGACCCCAGCGCTTTTCCCGTGGCCTGGACCGCGCAGCGTTGGACACGGAGACAAAGGTCGGTAATGACCGATATCTCCTCCCACGTAGCTGGGTCCTGATTTTGAGCAAAATCCTCACCTAACTCAGCCTGATAGGCCGTGAGCAGGGAGAGGACATTGAGCGCTCTGGCCGAAAGCGCCGCCGCTTTGTATGCCTTTTCAGTCAGAGCTGACTGAAAACGATCAGACTTAGACGGCAGGGTCGGGCTCCTGGAGGACACCGCTGACAGGCCCGGGTGAAGGTGCGCTGCAACGAGTGGCTCCATAGGAGGCATGCGGAGCAGACCCCGGCTCTCCATCTCCTCGCAGTCGAGGGAGGAGGCACCGGGGATCGGGCTCCTACTGCTGTAAGGACGCTCCCTCCACGAGCGCGTTACCTCATCTAGCAGTTCGGGGAAGACGGGCACCAGCTGCTTCGTCGAACTCTTGGCCGAGGGCAATTTCTTCCCTTCGTAGCGGGACCTGGAGGTCTCAGCTACGACAGCGGGCCAGGGGATAGCCAGCCGGGCTGCAGCGCGTTTACACACGTCGAGCATGTCCGAGCTGGGGAGAGGAGAAGCTGGAGTGCTGCTCTCATCTCCATCCCGAGAAGCGACAGAAGCACCGGGCTGTGAAGCCCGTGCTGGAGTGATGAAAATGTCATCCTCCTCCTCGTCCTCAGAATTGAGGCATTCGGAGGTGTCATCTTCATCGTCCCCATAGTCCAGTAGCAGGACGTCTTCCTCCTGCGGAGGGTCCGCGGCTAGCTCGAGCTGGGAGCCCCAGCCGGCGCTAGCCTCCGGTACCGCTACCGCAACGGCCCCTTTCTCCTCTTCACCTGTGACGGCAGCGCCGTCGGAAGGGAGGTAGGGGTCATACCCAGACAGGCTAGCCTGGCGGGCTAGCCGTCTGCGGAGACATTTAATGGTGAACACCGCACAGTGTTGACACGAGCCGGGGACATCGATCGCTAGCCGGGCGTGTTCCCGCCCTAGGCAGCCCGAGCAGACCTGGTGTGGATCTTTGCTCGATATCTTATTCCCGCAACGGCAGAGCCGGGCTCCGGAGTCTCCGAGCCCTCTGGTGTGAGGGGTTATAGCCTCCATTCCGTGCGAGCTGGAGAGCAGGCAGGTAATAGAGGCAATTAGCTGGTGTGCTAACTGTGATTTAGCCGAGGGATTAGCTGGTGTGCTAACCGTAAAAAAGACCGAGAGATTAACTGGTGTGCTAACTCCCGGGACTCGGTGCTTGCCAAGCCGTGAGGCGAGGAAGCACTGAAAACGATCTGGTGTGACCGTAAGCGAGCTAGGTAGCGCCCGGCGGCGGAAGCTAAATAAGATCCGCCTGTGGACAGTTAAGCTAACTAGCTCTGGACGTAGATATGCTCCGAGTGAGAAGAGGTGTTTGAATGACGTAGTACCGTCCGCCCGAACTACTTAAGGTAGGTGGGACTACCTGGGGCGGACGGATACGTTTCACCAGCCAATCAGGATTGGCGTAATGAGATTAATGCTTCTGAGGTCTGCAGCGGGGCAAGCATCCCATAGTGAGACATCGAACGGAATATTAGGAAAGAGAACGGAAAAAGTAAGCTCACTCTCGCTCCTAAAGGCAAAAGTGCTCTTTGGTGAATGTCTCTCATCAGTGGGTCCACCACAAAGGCCCCCCCAGAATTCACCAAAACCAACATCCAAAAAAAATGCAACATTAACAATGGTGCGACATCATCACAAAGTGCAACAACAATGACAGGAAGGTGCATTACCAACAAAAGTGCAAAATCCAATATGCACGTGAACGGACTGGACAGAAACAGTCGACGTCGTGGGGGGCGGACCACCCGGCCAAAACGGCTGCGTTTTGCCGGAGGGGGATTAATGGGGGCTGGAGCCCCGACCGCCAACGGGGCCAGGACCGAACCAGGAGGGCGACCCCCGCTTCGGAGGCAGGGCCACCCGAACTGGCTCGTCAACGTCCAGGTGAGCAGGCTTGAGCCGGTCCACAGTGACTCGCTCCGGCTTGCCGCCCATGTCCAGAACAAAGTTCTTAGTGCCAGTCTCCAGGACACGAAAGGGGCCATCGTACGGGGGCTGCAACGGAGTCCGATGGCTGTCGTGCCTGACGAAGACGTACCTCGCAGACGGCAGGTCCTTGGGAACGTAGGACTGGGGAAGGCAGTGGCGAGATGTCGGAATGGGAATGAAGGCATCAGCAACGCCCTGGGACACAGCGCGATGAGAGGCGGCCGACCAAGGAGTTGTGGCGTCTGGAAGAAACTCCCCCGGAACCCGCAGGGGTTGGCCGTACACCAGTTCTGCGGATGAGGTCTGTAGGTCCGACTTGGGCGCAGAGCGAAGACCGAGCATGACCCATGGAAGGCGGTCAACCCAGTTACAGTCCACAAGGCTGGCCCGAAGAGCGGCCTTCATGTCCCGATGGAACCGCTCACAAAGTCCATTACCCTGTGGGTTATACGCCGTAGTGCGGTGTATTTTCACCCCCAGGTGCTCAGCAACCGCAGTCCATAGCTCCGAGGTGAACTGAGGGCCCCGGTCGCTCGTGATGTCGCCAGGCGTGCCAAAGCGGGCCACCCAGCAGCCGATGAACGCTCCGGGCGACCTCCGCTGCCGTAGTGGAAGACAGAGGCACAGCTTCCGGCCACCTGGTGGTCCTGTCCACCATGGTGAGCAGGTGAGTAAATCCGTGGGAGGCGGGCAGGGGGCCTACCAGGTCCACATTCACATGATCAAAACGTCTCTCAGGCACCTTAAACGGCGCCAAAGGTGCCTTGGTATGTCGGTGCACCTTGGCGCGCTGGCATGGCACACATGAAGCAGCCCAGGCCCTAACGTCCTTCCGTAGGCCAGGCCAAACAAACTTGACCCCCACCAGCTTAGTGGAGGCCTTCACCCCAGGGTGGGAAAGGCCATGGATGGCGTCGAAAACCTGCCGACGCCAGGCAGCAGGTACCAGAGGACGCGGATGACCGGTGGAAGTGTCACAGAGGAGAGTGGCGTTGGCCGTGTCGAACACCACTTCCTCCAACCGCAGTGCCGTAGGGGTCGAACGGTAGGCCTGAATGTCAGAGTCTGCAGCCTGGTCGGACGCCATGGCAGCATAAATGGACAGACCCGAGAGAGGCAGTCAGCGACAAAGTTGTCCTTGCCCGACAGGTGCTGGATGTCCGTTGTGAACTCTGAGATTGCCGAGAGCTGCCGCCCAGACCATGTCTCCGAGGTCTTGGTCATGGAGAACGTCAGCGGCTTGTGGTCCACGAAGGCTGTGAACTGCCGGCCCTCCAACAGGAACCTTAAATGTCTGTTGGCGAGGAAGAGGGCCTGCAGTTCTCTGTCGAAGGTGCTGTACTTCCGCTCGTTTTCGCGGAGCTGCTTGGAGAAGAAAGCCAGCGGTTGCCAGGCACCACCAACCCACTGCTCACACACCGCCCCCACCGCGTAGTCGGAGGCATCCGTTGTGAGGGCGACGGGGGCAGTGGGAGAGGGGTGCGCCAGCAGGGCAGCGTTGGCTAGTGCAGTCTTGGCAGCAGCGAAGGCCTTGTCCATGTCGGTGGACCAGTCCAACACGTCCTTAGGAGCTTTGCCCCGTAGGGCCTCGTACAGTGGGCGCATGAGGTGGGCAGCGCGGGGAATAAAACGGTTGTAAAGGTTCACCATACCGTTGAATTCCTGTAGTGACTGCACCGTGCAGGGGCGGGGGAAAACGGTGACAGCCTCCACCCTGACAGGAAGCGGAACAGCCCCCTGTGGCGTGACATGGTGTCCGAGGAAGGTGATGGACGACTGTCCGAACTGGCACTTAGCAGGGTTGACGATGAGACCGTGTTCGCTGAGCCGCTTAAACAGCTGCCGGAGGTGTGTCATGTGCTCCTCCGGGGACGCACTGGCCACCAAAATGTCGTCCAAATAAACAAACAAGAACGGCATGTCCCGGAGCACAGAGTCCATTAGGCGCTGAAACGTCTGCGCCGCCCCTTTGAGCCCAAAGGGCATGCGTAAGAACTCGAAAAGTCCAAAGGGCGTGATGACAGCCGTTTTCGGTACATCCTGTGGGTGGACCGGCACCTGGTGGTACCCTCGAACTAGGTCAACCTTGGAAAATATGATGGTCCCCACCAGGTGGGCAGAGAAGTCCTGTATGTGTGGGACGAGGTAGCGGTCAGGGGTAGTGGCGTTGTTGAGGCGACGAAAATCGCCACATGGGCGCCACCCACCGTCTGCCTTAGTAACCATGTGCAGGGGGGAGGCCCACGGGCTGTTTGAGCGGCGTACAATCCCGAGGCGTTCCATGGTGGAAAACTCCTCCCTGGCAATTGCCAGCTTGGCAGAGTCAAGGCGGCGGGCCCTGGCATAAACTGGGGAGCCCACGGTGGTGATATGATGCTCCACGCCATGCTTAGCGACGGCAGATGAGAATGTGGGTGTGGTGAGGTCAGGGAACTGGGCCAGTAGGCGCTCATACTGGTTCCCGATGGCAAGTGTGTTTGACAGGCACGGCGCTCCTGCCCCCCCAAGCGTGCAGGGGTAAGAGGCAAAAGAGACAGCATCGATCAGTCGAGAGTTCTTAACATCCACCAGCAAGTTGAAAGCACAGAGGAAGTCTGCGCCCAGGAGCGGCGTGGACACAGCGGCCATTACAAAGTCCCAGCTGAAACGGCGGCCACTAAAACACACATCCACACGCCTGGTGCCATACGTACGTATAGGCGTGCCATTGGCAGCGTCCATCTGGGGGCCGTGTCCGCCAGCCATGGTGTCCACTGCTTGAGCTGGAAGGATGCTGCGTTGAGCACCAGAGTCGACCAGCAGCCGCCGGCCGGACAATGAGTCTGTGATAAACAGCAGCTTGCAGCCATCGCCGACGCCCATAGCTGCTAGCGAGCGCCGGCTTTGGCGTTTCCCTGTACCTTGAAGCTGCAGGGCTTGCGGCACTGCTTAGCCTTGGCCCCAAACCTGGCATGGTAATAACAGAGTCCGTCGTCGGGGTGGCGGCGGGCCGTCACCGCAGCTGCAGTGTCTGCATAGTCGTCCGGTGGCAGGGGAGGCGTAGAGGTGCCCTGGCGGGGCAGCAGGGCATGCACAAACTGCTGTCTGTTGGCTAAGAAAACCCTGTCTGCCTCTGCAGCCAGAGCGCGGTAATCCTTACTGGAGGAGAGAGGGGAGCTGGCCAATGCTGTGCGGACAGGCACCGGGAGCTGACGCAGGAAAACATGTGTGAAGAGGAATGAGGGATCAGCTGACCCCAGCACAGCCAACATCTTCTCCATCAACTCCGACGGTTTGCCGTCCCCGAGGCCATTGAGATATAGAGTTAATGACAGAATAAAGAGTACAGTAGTGGTGGTATGAACCTAAAGGTTGTTTGCGATCTGTCAATCAAACAGAAGAAGAAGAAGAAGAAGAAGAAGAAGAAGAAGAAGTCTGTCAGTCAGAGGAGGGGAGCTCAGGAGGTGAGAACTAGAGAGGATAAAGAGTTAAAGACAGAATAAAGACTACAGTAGGTGGCGGTATGAACCTAGAGGTTGTTTGCGATCTACCAATCGAAGAAGAAGAAGAAGAAGCCTGATTGTTCTAAATTATTGCGCTAACTCAAACGCTAGTTGGTAAACCGTGGCAACAGAAACTCAGAACATATGCTAACCTACGTTATTTCACAGTTTATGTATCACAACGGCAAGACAGTAGACAAAACATGAGAGATTTTATAGTTTCCTTTAACCTATTTGGTGAATTTGATAATTTTGAAGACTGGGATGCAGCAGAAGAGAATATAAGAAGAAGGAGATGTGGCACAAGGAGGTGACACCAGAGGAATTGAACAATTTAGAGGATGACAAGGAAACTATCTTTAAATTCTCTGAAACTAAATTTTGCATCATCGTTTGGACACACACAAGCGGTAAGAGGTGCACTTGCCCTCTGAAATGATACTTTGTATCACATAACATAACGTTAAGCAATGATCTCACTTCCCTCCACTGATTAGGCCGACCGAGCTGCAGGTTCTGTGGCCAGAGCCGGTTACCTTAGCAACGCGTCAGAGATATTAAATAGTCCACTCAGCCGCTTCTTGTGAAAAACATGATTTCAACGGCAAAAAAAGCCAACATGTATGTATTAATAATTGATTTAATATTTATTTCTTTCGTCAGTGACCATGGTATAAGCGGGATAATGCCCTTCGAGGTGTCCATTATCAGAAATGAATGGACTTCGCGGAAGCAACCGTCCTCCGCTTCATGTCATTTCGGATAATGGACACCTTGTCGGACATTATCCCTTACTTAAGGACTCTGATGATGATGACTCCTTTCGTGACCTCGACATTGGGATGCTTCTCATTGAGCGTGACATATTTAGTTTTAGCTTGTGTAAAATCTTAAGGTCCCATGTCAGTATAACTTAACATATTTAGTTTTAGCTTGTGTAAAAACTAAAGTGGTATAGGGCAGTGTCACAGCCTCAGTCTCGGTCTCAGCCTGCCTCACTCCAGCGCTCACGTAATCAGCTCAACTCCTGTCACCTGCGTGCCTGCTCACACCTGCACCTCATCACCTGCAATCAGTCCGCCTACTTAAACCCCGGCTCCACACTCATTCAGTGTCAGAACGTCTCTTCGCTCTCATGCAAAGAACACCAGACCTGCTATCCAGATTGATCACCTGTTGCCGACCTGTTCCGTTCCTGTTTCTGCCTGCATCGCCTGATCCTCGGCTAGACTACAAGGTATCGACCTGTTTCTGTCCTGAACTTACCCGCTCGTCTGATCCCTGGTTGTCGACCTCGCCTTCTGTTCCTGACGCCGAGTTTGCCTGTGAGTCCTGATCCGTGGGGGTCCTCTGATCTCTGAAACCCGTTCCTGTTTCCCGTTTGCAACGCCAAGTACCTGCCTGAGAACACTGGTCTGTGGTGATCGTCTGGTCCTCAACTATCCTCGTCACTTCCTGGTTCAAGAGAGCAGTGAGTCCGAGCACGCTCCTCCTTTAAGACTCTGTGCGGCTGTAAAGTGTGAGTGGCTGCAGCGTGGCTGAGAGGACGGCGTCACCGACTCCTGATCCAGAGACCGCGGGTTCGATCCCCGCTCCTGACTTGCAACTCCTGTGTTCGTAAAATAAAACGCTTCTTGAAAACTGAGCACTGTTTCGCATTTGGGTCCTTCCTGTCTCCGTGTCAGGGCAGACAATTGCCCTATACCACTTTAGTCCCTCCGATCAGTGTTCCTAGTCGAGTCGAGTCATTTGGGTCCAAGTCTCAAGCAAGTCCTAAGTTTTTTTCTGCTGTGGGTAATTCAAGTCAAGTCGAGTCACAGGTTATGTCGAGTCAAGTTGAGTCGAGTCACAGGTTATGTCAAGTCAAGTCCCTCACCATTCTTCCCTAGCCCACCTAAAAAAGCACTCATGTTTATATCTTGAAGAGAGAAACCTTATCTTCCTAAGGTCAATGTCAAAAAAGAGCATGCAGACTAGTCTGCATGGATTAAACCAGCATAAAGCTGTTCATTTATCCATTACAACATTACATGTCTGATCATTTAGACCGAGGTAGATGGGAAAGGCTACATTTCATGAAAGAAATGGCATGTCAAACTGCCTTGCTGACATTTTTTTAAAGTGTATTTTTTTAGAGGTAGCTACCTTAACAAAGGCAAACAAAGTTACAGTATGAATGAACAGTGCAAAGTGCTTCTGTAAAAAGTACACAGCAAATACTTAAATAAAAATGACATTTAACTTAAGAGATATCAGAATATTTTAAAAATAAGCACTCTAAAAGGAAATATGAGCTGGGGAAATGCAACCTTTCCCAAGTAAAATCAGTGTTTCCCCTAGCTTTGATGCTTTGGGATGGGGGGGCATGGTCAGTTGTTCAAGATCATCTATATTAATCACTTTGTTTGTTTATTCATCTATCTATCTTTCTGTATTCATCATTTTCTGTTCATTTTTTCATTCAACTATCTATCTATCTATCTATCTATCTATCTATCTATCTATCTACCCAGTGGTGTAGTCTGGTTTATTCTAGTGGGTGTACTCTGAAATACTCTGATGGATATTTGTACTCTTAGGGCCTCCATATACTGAAGACATATTTGCCACAGTTTTACCTGATTATACATCGTCCTCTGAAAACAGACCCACTTATGGGCCTCCACCAACAGGTTGAGAACCGCAGCACTAATAGATTGTATTTGAGGCTTGATCCTTCAAAGATTGTTCTTATATCATGGAGAATAAATGATCCACGATGCCTCAGTATGAATTTATCATTTAGAAAACAGTGAGTGAGTGAAAACAAGAGCTGGACTGATGAAGAATGTTGAGTTTTGATGAATCAAAAGGCTGACTCGTCATTTTTTAAGTCTTTGTGTTCACTTAAACCAGGCGGATGAGCTATCAAGACACCGTTTGAATTATAAAATCACACAAAGTGACTGATGATCCCTTGCTGTCCCTGCGATGCGCGTCTATCTGCGTCGACGCTGAGCAGGGATTTAGATCAAATGTTCACATGTACATCAGATGAAACTCTCTCTTCTTCTTCAGCTTTTCCTTCCTTTCTCTGATTTGTGTGAAAGCGTTACTTAAATCAGTGAATGTTTCATTCATGTTATGCGCTGTTTAACTGAAGGCAGCGTTTGTTGAATGTTTTTACGTGAATAATCAGACTCTGTGCAGGAGAGAGTGGATGGCTTGACCAGCGAGCAGATTAAATAGACAGATCAGAGAAGGGTCAGAGGAGAGGAGAAATGCATTTTAATGAATGTAATGAAACAATAGTGACGCATTAGACTCTAAAATTGCACAAATTAGAGTAAGGTTTTTTATTTGATAAAAAGAATGCCTGTTAAAAGACTTTTTATTAAAATAAAAATCAAATTTTTTTTTTTTCTTTAAATCTGCACTTGAATTTGTAGTTGGGGATCCTGTTGGCACGGCGGGGGTGTTCGTTGCGACGGCGGGGTATTGTTACAAGGAAGAATCCTGTAAAAACCAACACAGTTAAATTTGGAAAAAGGGTAAGGCTGTGGGTCATATTGATTGCATATTCAAATAATCCAAAAACAGAAATTGGGTTCTTCCTGTTTATAGGCAACATTTTGAGGACATGTTACCACTCAAAAGACATATTTTGCAAATTGGTATGACAAATGGTGCTAACTTAATCAGAAACTAATGGATAACTCACCTATGTGTTATTGGGGTTCACTGGATTCGCCTGTATCCAAATTTGGCATCAGTTCGTCTCGAGGGATGGCAAACCTCTCCATGAAAGGGACCACGCAGCAACTCACAGCGCTGCGGCATATTTCCATGTCCGAGGCCTCAGACCACTGGTTGGTTTTCAGATCGTAGTATTCCACATTTTCGGTGGTGGTGTTGCCATTGTAGCCCCCAACGACAAAGATGCGATTGTCAATGACTTCAATCCCAAAGTTACTGCGGGGACTTAACATGGTTGGTAGTTCATGCCAGGTGTTGGTGGTGGGGCTGTAGGACTCAGCACTGCTCAGACGACTGTTTCCATCAAAGCCTCCAACCTGCAGAAGAAAAGATTGATCATCAATCCCTGTTTAATGAGGACAAAAATCACTTATTACATCAGTTTGTTGCTTATTTAGGGCCAATCAATATTCAGTGCACATGGAGCAAAAATCTGTAAGATTAGGCATGACTTGTATATTACAGGTGATGGATGATGATTATGTCAGTCAATTGGTTGATTCCAAATCCATTTTTTTTACTATAATGTTACATCAGAATGTTATTATAATGTAGTTGAGTAGCTACAAGAATGAAAGCTCTTGAATGTGATAGTGCTTGGCTTCATGGGATGTACCTCCTATTTTTGAGAGATTATGGGATCATGCTCATGCACAGATATGTATACAGCAGAATTAACCATTGGGTCCCAGTTATTTCTTTGCATGGGTCCGGTATTTAATATGCATTTGGTGGACAGTGACTTTCAACTTACCGCATAGACATGTCCTTCATAGGAAGTGACACCTACTCCACTGCGCGGGCTCAGCATTGGACTGAAGATTGTCCACTGGTTGTTCTCTGGGGTGTAGTACTCACACGTTTGCAGACACTCAAGTCCGTTGAAGCCACCACATATGTAAATCTGCAAAGAACACAAGAGAAATCAAGAACTTTATCACCTGTTTTAACTTTTTATAGAAGATTATGTGTCTGATAAGAGCCAAAAAAGTGCCGTATAGATATAAAAAAATACAACAATGGTGGAATGTACTTTCTCTGCATCAGTCAGATCATGTTGTACATACAATATGAATAATAGGCTAGCTTACGCATAAGTGTTTGAAATATTGACCCCTATAACTCATAAAACACTACCACACACATATCTTTCTTTACATGAGGGGTCTTAGGTCTGACTCTTCTTCATATGCCGTGCTGAATACAAAATTGGACAGGGCTACAGCCTCCTGAGAGTAAAGTCAAAATATCTACATTAGAGGAGATGACACTTCTCTTACAACTGGATAACCCTGCAAGCTTGTTCAGACAGACGACTAAAGCTGCACTAATTTCAAACCCAGTATGCATCAGTACTCATTCATCTAACAAATATCCTACTAAGTGTGGTAATTAAGATCAACAAATTTCATTTTCTTCTCTTTGTTGTCCTGCCAGCCCTGCCCTGCATCAGTGCTACACTCTTGCTTTCAACCCCCCCCATCCCAGCATCCACATGTAAGTTTGGACAGGGGACTCCAAGATATAATTTCACTTTACTTTACTCAATTTCTGCATGTAAAATAAAGTTGTGTGGGCTGATGTAGTTTTGGAAGCCAATGTGCAAGTTTGCATTGAGATGGTTACTTGGACAGGAAGCCTATGAGGGGTTTCCTTTAAGAGTTTTTGGATTATTGCCAATAATATGAACCCTCCTACACCGCAGCTCGCCAGTAGGTTTTGACAGGTGATTTAAGATACTGTCCCGTCACTTCTCACATTCTGTTTGTAACATATATCTGCATGGAGGGAGGAGGTTCAGAGCCTAGACAACTATGTTCTGCAACTCTAAAAAATGTTTTAGACAAGCTGTGTGTTAATAAATTACCTTATACTGAAAAGCACCACTTCAAAATCAAACTCTGCCTATAAGGTTTGTCAGTATGATTGTAGACTGAATCTTGTCTTACACAGTTTTCAAAGTAACTAAGCAGTGTCTCAGTCACTGTCTCATTTTTACGCACCTTGTTGTTGAGTGTTGTGCAACTGGCGTCGCTCCTCTGCGCATTCATGGGTGCAATAACACTCCACTGGTTGGTCACTGATCTGTAGCGCTCAGCAGATTGGAGTCGTACACGTCCATCATAACCTCCCATAGCATAGATGTATCCATTCAGCACAGTGGCACTCACATAACAGCGTCGGTAGTACATTGGCGCTAACTCATGCCAACTGTATGTGCTCAGGTCCAGTCGGCGGACGCTGTTGAAGTACTCCATACGGTCAAAGCCACCAATGCAGAACACATTTCCATTGAGGAAAACGCTGCCATGGTAGGCCCGAGGATACTCCCCGTCTTTTGTCACATTGAGCCAACAGTCAGCTCGAAAGTCATACGCCTCAATGCCATCAGTTGGATCTCTCTCACTCCAGCCTCCAATCGCCAATAGGATGGCATGAGGAAAGCGAGGGCGGCTGTACGAGTAAAAGATACTATCTCTTGAGGACATTTTTATGAGGTTGACTACGGCCTGACCTCCAGAACTGCATACATAGTTGTTGATTACCAGTTCATGAGGTATGACATTCGTGTTGATGCAGATTTCAGCTGCCTGTCCCAGTCGGATCTAGAGAGAGAAATAAGGACTTGTGAATAAAAGGTCTTGGCTGGTGTAATTGTTCTTAAACATTTATCTCAACTTATTTATCATCTTGAAGGATTTAAAGAATAACCATTCTTTGAATATTCTGAATATGAATCCTGCTTGAGCTTTGACTAAAAAACGTGTAAAGTTTTCTCATATTTGTTTTTTTACAGTCTCATGTATAAATACAAAATTAAGCAAAGCTGGAAGTGGAATAAACTGCCATTCCCCAGGTGGCACTTGAAGATGGCTATGAAACAACTGAAGATTACAGCTGACTTGAGTCTTTCACATTGACTGTGTTTACATGGACTTGAGTGTCCTGATTCTGAAGTATCCTGCACTTGTGTTTGTGCATGTAAACATCATATCCTGATTCATGCAGAATGTGTTTACGCCTTACCTTTATTGGGGAGCTTTTTCACACTTGCTTGTACCCAACTGACTTATACCCCTTCAGACTGGCCAAAAAACCCATTTAAACCCGGTAACAATCGGCTCCTGTCGGCAGTTTGAAAGGGTCTAATCGGCATTTCGACCCGGGTTGACTGACCCTGCAAGCGACACAGGTATTTATCAGCTCGCCTCTGATCAGCTTCAGTGAGAACATCACACCCGGGTCAACCCGCTAATTTACGTCGGCGTAATCTGCCCACAGCATAATATGGCGCCTGTCCCCCCTTCTGTAACTTATGTGACTCTTTGCCGTCTCAGCAGCAAATTCCATCCACCTTTGTATCATCAGCGCTCAAATGTCATTCAGTCTGCGCCGAGTTTGTACATTTTTAAAGAGGGACAAAAGTACAAAGTACGGAAAACCGCTGTCCACGGCCTCTATGCTCCTGTCTATTGAAAACATCAGTCGTAAAGGTGCCGTTTAAAGGCGCCAGTGCAAATAAAATGCTGTGATCATAAACTAGGATATGGTTTTTGTTTCATGAACGGAGGCTAATGAAAAGGTCTCTGTGTGCATGTAAACCCCATATTCTGAATTTGTTTAAAACTAGGATAAAGCCCATTTCTAGGATACTTGGGGCCATGTAAACATAGCCACTCATATGATTTCTGTCACAGTCATGAGAACTTTGCGAGCTTCATGCTTAAGATCTAAATCTAAATTTAAAAAAAGTGATTGAAAGAGATCTTACTTCTTTAAGGAGTTTTCTTAAGTGCCTCTCTCGCTCTGGTCTGTTGTGGTTCATCCAGCGGATAGCTGCCTCAAACAGTTGTATTTCATCCTTTACTTGGAGCTCATCTTTCCCCATGAAGCTGGTAAGTTCATCCATAGAGAGCTGCAGGAACTCCTCAGAGGAAAGGACCTCCTGAAAGTGCTCAATGATGTAATTGTAGGCCTTTAGCCTAAGCTCCATGTTGAAGATGCTGTTGGTGAGCTGATAGATGCCGATGCAGTTCTCTGGGCAGAGCTGATCTCCAAGAAACTCACAGCAGACTTGGATGATGTCAGTCACATTTAGACAGTCAGCTGCTTGCAGAAGCTCTTGCACATTTTCCTCTGATACAGACACTGAGCCGGTGTATGAGAATGTGATGATGAGCTCCATCATGTCAGAGGAAATACCAGGGATGCTGTATACTCTTTGGTTCCTTTCTGACCAGCGATTGAATAGGGCACTGTGGATGATTTAAAAATAGACGTGAGTATTCAAAAGAATTATTACATAAATAATGAGGATGTGATATGCCAGGGGGACTCTGATTTCCCCTTCTCTGGTAATAAATTTTAATCTCAGGAGGTGACACATTTTAGCCCTGCTTCTGTAATGTCTAGGTGCTTTATCTAAATCCTGCAGTAGATGGCAAAGAAAGGCAGTGCAAGCAGGTTTGATGAGAACATTTTACAAAATTATTGAGCCCAACATTTCAATAGTGGTTGAAAATGTAAAACCTGAAAACCTTTCTGAATTGATAGCAAACTGTGAATAAGCATATAGTAGGAGGTAAACAACTGATTTAATTTGTGGATGGTTTTTTTTTTAATTAATGGGCTCAACTATTTACGAGGTGTGTAAGAAAAGTTCCAGGACTGGTGTCACAACAGATTTATTTAGAATACAAACTACAAACTACAAGTTTTCCCCTTCGAAGTAATCCCCCTGGAGTCTAATGCACTTTCCCATCCTTCCCTGCCACGCTTTCATGCACTCCTGGAAGATTCTTCCGGGATCCTCCGCAGCTCCGTCATCACAGCCTTTTTGATGTCATCCACATCTTCGAAACGGGTCCCCTTCATGACCCCTTGGGGAAGAGGAAAAAATCACACAGAGCCAGGTCGGGTGAGTAGGGAGGTTGCTCCAGCACAGCGGTGTTCTTCTCGGCCAGGAACTGTCGGATGCTCAGGGCATTGTGAGCAGTTGCGTTGTCATGGTGAAGCAGCCACGACTTAGCCTGCCACAACTCTCGCCTCTTCTCGCTCACTGAACTAAGCAAACGCCACAGTATCTCTTTGTAGACATGCTGGGATTACTTTGAAGGGGAAAACTCTTAGTTTAAAGTTTGGGTTTGAAATAAATCTTTTGTGACACTAGTCCTGGAACTTTTCTGACACACCTCGTAAATGTATCTATAAACATCACTGGAATCAGGATTTGAGTATTGCTTTTCCTGCACAGTTTTTTTTCTTTTTTTGGCTGAGCATAGAATTGAATCAGCAGTTCCCCTGATATAGAACTATACACACCTGAAGTACTCGCTGCAGTTACAGAGGATGACTTTGTGGATATGAAACTCCACATCCTGAACTACAATAACAGCATCGCATAGTTGTTGCTGAAGACGGAAATCATTGTAGTGTGAGGTTTTGTTGTTCATTTATGTGCTTTCTGTTTTTTGTTTGTAGAAATGTTGGTTCAGATGTTGTCCCTGCTTTTTGAGTAGTGAGTGTTGGCTTTATTGCTTTTAATGCTTTGAATCAAAGCTTTGTGAATTAAAGTCAAAGTTCAAAGAATCAAAGTTCTTGTCCTTTTGAAAAATTACAATTCTATTTGTTAACCCTTTGATGTACCTTTGTACCTTTGTTACCTCTGCCAAGGAGGTTATGTTTTTGCGTTGGTTTGTCTGTTTGTCTGTTTGTCTGTCTGTCTGTCTGTCTGTCTATGTTCAAGATAACTTGAAAAGTTATGGACGGATTTTGATGAAATTTTCAGGAAATGTGTGGAATGGGATAAGGAAGAAATTATTAGATTTTGGGACTGATGAGGATCATTTTCCGGATACAGGATGTCTTTAAATGATTCTCAACATTGCAGAGGTAAGTAGACAATTTCCACGGAAATCGTGAGGGTGCATTTCCAGCATTCAACATCAAAGGGCAAAACATCAAGTTCATCAAAGGCCCTTTGGTCTTTGATGAACTTGAAAGCATCAAAGACCAAAGGGTCAATCAAAGACAAGAACACCTTTGTGTGAACCTTCAAGGGAGAGAAAGTGTTCCGTTGTCATGGTAACCGTAGACTGGGGGATCAAAGGACCAATCAAAGACCAGACACCTCTGTGTTTGAGTGCTTTCCTATTTTTTTTTAGTGAGCAGTGAGCAGGGCCAAACCCTTGTGCAGTCAATATTTACGACAAGTTTATTTGTAATTTTGACATACATACACAGATAACAGGTAACGGATACCAGGGCTACTGAACTGAACTGTTCTTTTGTTTGATAACTGAAAACTACTGAATTCTGTTCTGACTGTATTCAACTGAACACATTAATATGGAAAGCCGTTTGGGCATGAAATTGATATTGGTGATATTAACCATAGTTAAGCTCTACTATTACTTGAACTTTGAGTAAATTTATTCAATTTATGTCAACTAGTGTGCTAGTAGACTTTACTAGTGAAGCAAAATTTGTCACTTGTACTAGTGAAGAAAGAAGTGTCACTATTAGTACTAGTGAAGCAAAAATGTCACAATTACTAGTATTAGATCAAAAAATGGTCACTAGTAAATCTAGTAGACTGTTTTTAGGTCTACTTGTACTACTAGTAGACTTAAAAATGTTCACTAGTACTACTAGTTAGCCTTATATGCTAATACGGGAGAGGAAAAGCAAATTTAAGCTTCCCATTGGCTTTCAAAAATATTACAACCAATCAGGGTGTTGGATTTGGTTATAGTAATGATAAACTTTGAAAATGCTTCATGTTCTAATGTTGATGATTTGTTGAACTCTGTTACTTCGAGTGTTTTGAATGTTCTGGACACCATTGCTCCTGTGAAGGTTAAAATGGTTAAAAATAAGCAGAAGGCGCCTGAGATAAAGTTATTACATGATGGCACTCCAAGACAAAGGGTTAGAATATGTTGACCTTTGACCTTAATAAATCCATTCAGTTTATTCTTTAGTGAGAGAGTTTATTTGTGATGAGTTTGTAGAAAATCCCTCAAATGGCCAAATCCATAAAGAATGAATTGCACCTGCTAATTAGGCCACCCTTTGCACATACAGGACATTATGCCATCAGGTAGCCCTGATTCTCATAGCAACTTTTTGGCTGTTGGGCACATACCTCCTATCTCCCGAAGTGCTATCAGGAAATGAAAAAAATGCTCTGCTACCAAATGAATGAGTATTTTTTTGTCCTGGTTACAATTTTTTTGTCTTCTGCACTTAAATTTGGTTAAAAGTTTTAAAACCCACAAACCAACATGGAAGGTGACCAAAAGCAGTATTTAATGAAAAAAATGAAAATCTTTAAAAATTGGAGATTGGAGATTTGTGCCGGACAGCAACGTGTTGCTCTTACTGTATGCCGGTGCAATCACATCCACAATATCAGCAGCTGAGTGCTGTTTGCATCCCAGGTGCCACTAATTGTGGGGCAAATCAGTGGCTCTGTATAGAGAACATAGAAGGCTTTAAAATGTCCGATTTAGACGGTAAACAAAGGGACAAAGGGGAGAACTATGCAGAGACATGCATTCAATTCCACTGTGAATCTCTCACCCCTACAGCACAACAGGGAGCACAGAGGCTGTTTTAGGTTTGTCTGTGCTTAAATCATACATGGTAACATTGCTTTTCGCTATATTTTTAAAGCAATGAAACACATTCAAGCACCTGTAAGTAAAAAGCAAAGGCAGAAATGAATGCATAGGCACACACAATCAGACACACTTACTGTATGTGGAAAGTAATTACTACAACCACCAATTATCAATGCAAAAGGCTCACAGGAACAAACAACATCAACACATGGAGACTGAATATATTCCATCCTGGAGAATAAACTGGAATGATAGAGCACAGTAAACACAGAGCTGTCCTTGGTCTTGAACCTTACTGCACAGGCCATGATGGTCACCTGATAATAAAATCCTGATACTATATAGTTGATAATTAATGAGAAGCTTTTAATGAGACAGACAAAGCTTATTCTATGTTCAACTGGAGAAAGTTTTCACCATCCAAACTTTTACAAGCAGATTAAAGATACAACACAGATACAGAATGAGGTGTAATAAACATATACAGCTGAATATCATCTACATATCAATGATAAGAAAAAAAAATCAAAAGATCTTAATGCCCCGCAAGAGTATATGCAGAAAACAAACAAACAACAATAAAAACAACAGTGGGCCTGGAACAGAACCCCAAGGGACACCACCGGACAGGGGCTGAACAGATGACATATATTGACCAACGACAACTAAAAATGTTATGTTTTATAAATAGGAGGAGCTTCTTCATCATCACACTGCGCGGTACAGTCTGAGCTCCAATAGGACCAAAACTGAAGAGTCTCTTGCATCAGCCGCAGTCTGCAGCTTGTATGTTCTCAAAATGTAAATATTGGTCTAAACAATGCAGTGGTGTTCAGTTAAATATGACCTTTAATATAATATGAACAGCATGTGCTATTTCTGTCTTACAAGAAAGAAAGATGGTCTTTCAGCTGAGATTATTCTTGATAATAGATCATTTGAAACATTATATTTAAAGAGATCATCTCCTGTTCTTGTTTGCCTAAGCCATCTGCCTTTAAAGTCAGAATCTGTCAGGAAAAATCGTTGCCATAAATCTCACTCAGAGCAATAACACAGAAAGGAAGTCATATTTGTCATACGTGCCTCATATTTTTCTCTCCCTCTCTTTGGAAAATGTTTTCTGATTGAGGTTAAGCCAGCATAACCATGATTAACTGAAAATATGACAAACTAACCCTCTGAGCGTCTCCCTGTCATTACGCCCAAATATGACAGAGTGTTAATACTGGGAGATTTAAACATTCATAAGGGAGAAACAAAGTGTGAGAAGAAGAGAGATATGACTGGACACTAATGAAGATGTATGTCACCAATACACTCCTCTGTTTGTGTGTGAGCTTGTGTGAGAATGGACGTCTTTGGGATCTAAATTGCCTCTAAAATAGCTTGATAAGCACAGGTAGGGAAAAAAATAAATTATGCTTGTCAGATTCAATTTATTCAAACAGTAAAATCTCTTTTGCTCCATCATCCCTGTCATGTCTGTGGATCTATCTGCCATTATAACATCCTTCTCTGCCATAAATTACCCCCTGGCTGTAGTTTTAAAGTGTGTTTAGATGAAATAAATCATGAATATGAACCTAATATGAGTCCACCTTCATTGGTATGTATTGTACAGCAGGCAATGATAACACTGCCTAAGACCACTACAGCATGTCACAGTAGTGTGAACAAAGAATAATGAGAAAATGCTCATTTGATTTGACTTTTGTTTACAAACAAATCCTCCTGAAGGACAGGGCTTTTAGGCTGTAAGGGTGAAGAATATCAGATTTGACTCAAGCGAGGATGTTTTCATTGGTTATACAAACTGACTGAAAAAGATTTTGATAACTCACTATGACCCACAAAAGGAAGCAAAACAATTAGCAACAAGACTGATTATTGCCATCTGGTTATTTTTGAGGTATGTGCTCTCTGCCGCAGGCCAGGTGTTAGATGTGACATTTACAACACACTGCAAGGCAGGCTTTTCCAATTTCCTCAGAAAATATTCACAATGACTAATTTGTTTGATTGTTGAAAGATGGCAGAATATTGTGTTTGTCATAACACCCAGTCAATGCATTGACAGCTCAAGCTAATTGAAGATACAAGAGGAGCCACTGGTCTACATGTTGAGTCCTGAGGAGCAATAAATGAAAGGATGGTTAAACGTGCTCCCCAGCCATTTGTCTGTGGATCATTTGGTACTGGACCACACAGAATCAAAAATAACTCATTTCATCACCTTTTTTGCATAACAGAGACAAAAAAAAAGAGTTTTATTTTAAGAGAATGACCAGATTTTTGCATTTTCCCCTGTATATTCCACTGCACAGCTTTTTTTTTTTGCAGACTCTCTCTCACAAATACCACTGTGATCAATGGAAAAGTACAACCAGAGATAAACTCACTGCTAAACCTTACGCTCATGCACTTTCTACCTTGATTAGGTTTCAAAAACTCTTTACTGTGCATGATGTGTGTAGCTAGAGGACAGCTTAGACACATGAGAGCCCTCAACATTCTAATGTGGAAGGATTCAGTTCAGGTGTAAAAACTAATAAAATAGCCATCAGTAATCAATTGAATCACAAGAAAAGCTCAGAATGATGACCAGGATAAAACACTCTAAACTTAACTTGCATGCCACATTTACAGCATTTTCTTCCACTTAGAAGGTTTAATGCATTAATTAGATATTATGTCAACTGGTCACTCTGAGCCATAAGGTTCCTTCGTGGAAATGTCATTGTCAAGCAGCAGAAGGAAACAGGACACAACATGTGTGTTTCTTTGTCATCATTGTTGTTCTCCCACTTCGCAAAGGCTGGACTGCGACACTATTGTATTACACAAAACCAGGCCGTGGTACGAAAAAGATTGGGGACCCAGAGGTATAAACTGGAAATAGAAATTTGTCCAAACCAGGAAGCAAAGAAGGGCAGAACAATCACAGGTTCCCAACCAAAGTGGAGCAAAGAAAACTCTAGAACATAATATCAAAAACAAAATGGCTGTCATCATGGTATCAAAATAACATAAAGTTGCTCACATTTTGTCCTTTGTAACCTGGAAGTAGCATCCACCTACTACATAATCTGATTGGCCTATAATGCATGTGATTGATGGAACGAATGTCCAATCACCTGCCAGATATGTTTAGAAAGTTTCATCCATTCTCAGATACTTCCTATGGTCTCCTCCCCAGATGGACTAGAGAAATATACTGAACGGTCTGTGTGATGTGTCAGGGTATCTGCAAGGTGCACAAAAGTTTATTCCAAAAGTTCACTCCTAATTTAATTTGTGAATATCTACATAAACAAGCTGATTATTTGGGTATGTCATAATGTATTTAGGGCTCAAAGTGTGACAATTAATGCAACAGAAGAAACCTGCAGATGATACTAATGTTTACTTCTGCAAGTTTATTCACAATCAAGACATCTTCACAAGTGTTTAAAGGACTCTGGTGCATTCTGCAGGGTGATATGGAGGAGAAAGTAGGTCTGTGGTGCTGCAATGCTTCTTTTAAAAAAAGGGAAAGGATGCTGACGGAGCAGAAAGGAAGCACTCTGATCCATATTCATACTTCCATTCATTTCACTGAGAACTCTTTGCAACTGTTGATTCACTTTGAAGAATTGCTTGTTCGTTTTCAGGAGCATGTGCACTCGCCTTTCTCTGCATAATTATACAGTTACTCTACAGGCTTTTCCTTTGGCTGTGTGGGTGTGGTTTGTATAGAAACACACACACATAGCTGAGGTGTGTATTTAACGTTACACACACACATACACGCTCTAAAGCCTGCCTTACAAATTACACGTTGAGTTTAAGGGCTCGTTTTTCATTAACCTTTATTTGTCTGGGTTAAGCTGGCTGAGCAAATGTGCTGTTTTTCATTACTTTCTGTTCGCACACATTCACACCTGCGAGGAGAAAACATCAGACGTATTTATTTCAAGAAACAGTCCATTTATTTTCAGGTTCAGTCTTTCAGGAGGAATACACATAACAGGGCAGACTGAGGGTGAACCGTGTGACTTAAACAGATAAATGAAAGCTTTAGACTTATTTAAAAATTCTGAAGGCATCCTCCCCACAAACCAATTATTTAGGCAATCAGGGAGTTAGCTCATGATGTTATCTGCTTTCTCCAGAGTTTAATTAGCCCATATTAGTATTCATGTACGGAAAACTTTGAGCAGACTGTCCTCAGGTGTTTAAAATATCTTTAAAAAACAGCTTTAGCCAACTTTTTCAAGATTTAACTTTTGATGCCTGTGAAAATGTCTGTTATTGCACTAAAATTTTAAAACATAAATGTTAGTGGATATTTGTAACTTTATGAGCCTGTATTATGAGTTGTATGCACACTTTAGTGTTATTTACATGTCTCCTCTGCACTTGAGCACCTCTATGCACAAGATAAAAAGTCTATGGCAACAAAACTTCTAACCCTCACTCTCCATATGGTTCTAGATGCTGCCAGAAACAGCTCATCATCTTAGCACACAAAAATTGTCCAGTGTGATATCCCGCTGCTGATTCATTGGTAGCTTAAGACCATTGGCTTGGAATGGTAAACCCGGTGCAGAGCATGAATGAAGGACAGGAGGCAGAGCCACTCCGCCAACAAGATAATCATGTCAAAATTGAAGCATGTTCTTTAATTCCAAGAGGGAATTTTGGTTTGCTTTTGACAGTTATTTTGGAAAAACTAATTAAAATTTGACATCAAGTTTTGTGTGGAAGTATCTGAGATTTTACTTCCAGGCTTTGTCTTTTACAGTTTCAACTTGGGGTTGGAGCCCCTGATATAGGCCAAGGACAACTAGTCCAGGCTTATTATACTTTCAAAGTTTAAAACTTGTCTTGTGTTTACCAGGATAAGATGGGGATATTATTGTCTTATGTGTCTCACCCACTGTGCTACTGCATACAGATACTTGAATGGAGAAGGTTGCCTTTTCTTCCTCATGTTGTGACAGGGCTAATGGTAAGAGAGGAGCTTCAAGCCAGAATACTTGACCAGATTGAGCTCGGTCTGAAGAGGCAGTGAAGAACTGACCAGTCTGCGTTTTTTTTGAAGGTTCCATGTCCTGGTGTCTTTGACTGTTTACATGATTTTTTGGGTGTCTATTAAGCAAGGATTAGATTTAAGTAGAAAAAAATTAAACATTTAATCTCTGTAGAGGATCAGGTACAGCTCTTTTTCCCTCCCCTTTGGAAATGTTTAAATCGGAGGAGGCATGGAGGCGACAGGAGGCTGTGATATGAGCTCTGTGTTGATTGGCTGCCCAAACAATATCTGATGAGAAGGAGGAATAGGGGTTACAGCCAATGGGGCAGACTTTCAAAACAGTTGTGGAGTCTGCTTATGACAAACAGAAAACACACTTTTAGGTTTCAGGCTGTCTAGCTATTACAGAATAAACCCCAAGAAGTAAAGAAACAGCATTTTAAGGGGCGTTTTCTTTACAGAGGCATAGAGCATTTCTCCCTGAACTGAAAATTAGCCCTTCCAGAATGGGGGTCCCCCAAATGGGGGACTTTGGGAAGTAGTTGCAAACATAGCAAAAGATAAGGTGCAAATCACAACCCAAAATAGGGATGCTATACATTAAATTAAACAGCAGAACCTGGGCAACAGGATGATATAAGCCTTTTTAGACATCCCAAACGCAACTCGAATAACAACTAAATGAATAACAACATGTCAAACTCCAAACAGCTCCGCTGTGTCGAGCCACTCGCCATATTACGCCTTCTACCGCAACGAAGCTAAATGAAGGACACACAAGCTTCACCTCACATGAAAGCTTAGAATTCAAGAAATCCAACAATGTATTGCACACCCATCTAGACCAAACAATCAGGGAGATATAGGCCAACAAATCACAAAAAAACAGAAATTGCTTTTCCAAACTACCAAACTATAGTTGTAAAATTTCTCTTACCTTGGCTGTCTGGCTGAGAAAAGTTTATTTTTTCGGTAAAACCAAACTTGATTCTGGTAGACCTATTTCCTGACTTGCATTCCAAAGCTTTTGGCTTTTCTCTGACGGGTTCTAGGATGTGAAGGAAGCCTTAAAATATATCTTTAAAAAAAAAAAAAAAATAATAAATAAATATATATATATATATATATATATATATATATATATATATATATATACATATATATATATATAAATAAATAAAAAATATATATATTTATAATTATATATATATATATATATATATATATATATATATATATATATATATATATATATATATATATATATATACATATATATATATATATATATATATATATATATATATATATATATATATATATATATATATATATAGTTCCTAAAGTCAAGTTGGAAAACTAGAAAGAAAGGTTGAAATTTAGAGAATTTAGCATTGTGGAAGTGAAATTTTGCTATAAGGATCATCAGATTAATGAAGTGTTGAAATTTTTGATTTTTATCATAATAATACAACAACACATCCTTTGCTTCCAGTTTAACCAAAGCCTTACAATATCTCTTGCACCCAGGAGGCTATCAAGACACGCCAATGTTTTTCTGATTCTGATTGGCAGACAGTACTGTCAGTCTCATTTTGGTGAGTGTAGTCTCATTCTATTGGCTCTTACTTTTTTTTTTTTTTTTAAACTTTATGTACATTTTCTTTATATACAAAAACTCTTGATTGGAACATGTGCTTTCTTTTTACAATACAAAATCATCTCCGTTTTAAATAAAAACTACAAGGCTATATATAGGCTTTATATAAAAAATAAATAAAATACACAACAATTAGAAAAATAATAATAAAAAAAAATACAAGGCATTTCATTCATATCATAGAGACTTAAAAAAAAACCAAATATTTTGTTGCAGTTTCATTCAATTTTACAAATTGGCTTGTATATATTTATTTCAAAGATGAGAAATATTTCTTTAGTTCGTTTTTGATCCAAACTATTGAGGGGTGGTTTATTTTTCCATTTGCATGAATGGATGGGATATTTGCCCAAAACTATAACAATATTTACTTGTTCTGAAAATTCTTTGCTTTCTTTCCTTTGTAACAATTTGATGTTTATCAAATGGTGTGATATTTTCTATTTTTTTTACCTATCCAGTCAAATACATCCTGTCAAAAACGTGATGTTACTGAACAAGAATAAAATATATGTGCCGTGTAGAAAACTGTATGTCAATGGGCCTTGGTACCTGATTTTGCGCAGGGTCATTCTTCCTGCCAAGACGATGGACCGTGTCCACCATTTCCATGAGCTTGTCAACCACCATTGGACTCACCCTTGTGAGGATGCCGGCAACCACTTCTTTTGTGTCCTCGTTCTTTTTATCCCAATAATCTGAGCTCCCATCTTCTTTTGTACCTTGCATTTTCTAGGCATATTTCTTTTAGGTAGCAATTTTCGATTTTCAGAGCTTTAATTTGTGACTGCATTTTAACAATGTCCTCCTTGTCCTCTTTGACAGCTTTAGTGTTGGCCTCTATGAGGGATTCAAAAGTCTTGAGCCGCTTGTCTTGCTCGTCAAACTTTTTGAGTATTTTTTGAATGGCTTCAGGGATGCTTTTTGTTGCTGACCTCTTCTTTTTTTTTTCTCTCTGGCGTCCTTTTTCTTTAATTTCTTGGGGTTAGGGCTTGGCAGTGGTGTGTGGTCATGACTGTAGTTTGTTTTACTTTCTTCCATCTCCTCTATCACGTCTTCATCACATGCCTCCTGTACTGCTGCTAAGCCATAATCGTAATCTAGCATGCTAGCGTTTGTAGCATTTGTGATTTTGTCAGCTTTTGATAAAGACATCCACTCAGCTCGATGTAGCCTTAGCTAAACTGTCCAAAAAGTTTTATACCAGTGACTGGTTTGCCTTATTATCCTGTGGTTGGAAGCAGGTCTTGAATGTAGCTGTTATGGACTAAATATAGTCACTTTTTTACAGACCCCGCTGAAGGTGCAGCCACTCACTCCACCATCTTGGATCATCTCTCTATTGGCTCTACCGATTCCAACAAGGCGTCGTCCATCCAAATTGACCAACCCATGACGGAGATAGTAGTGGTAGTGGTATAGTAATAGTATAGATAAGTATAGATAAATTAATTAGTTAATTAACTAAAAGGTGTCATGTACTTTTGCTCCCCAAGCATCCTCTATGACTGAATCTGAAGCCTGTATGCTGCCCACTTCAATAACACTTTTATCAGGACTTGACCATGTTTTTCATTAAATGAAGAAAAAGTAGCATAACGAACAACAATTTTCAGCGGGAAAGATATTTTGTTGTGAGTTTGGATAAGGAGAAAAAATGGCTGCAACAATTATATTCAACGTCTTCCCTATGAGATGAAGTCAGATTCTGGAGTCGGTCTCTTTAGCAGAGAAACATGTAACTCGTGGTGAAATTTTACCTTAAGGCCATATTCTTCTCACATGTGCACAAACACAGCTTAAACATACGAACACACAGCCAGGTAACACATTTCTGATGACTCCTCATAAATCATAGTGCTGCTGTGGCCTCCAAAAGGAAACAGTGGCATCAGTAATATCAGAAGTTTTCCCTCTGAGCAGATCAATATCATTGTAATGAATTGTACTCAAACACAAACACCCAAACACACACACAATGATATTTTCCATTACTTCTGCTTTGTGTTGCCTCTTCAGGTGTAACGGAGTCTAATTTAGCTGCTCTGATGGGAAGAGAAATCCAACAAGGAAACATTTATTGCAAATTTGAGTCATCTGGTTTGTGTGAGGTTGGAGGGAAAGAGCTGGAGGGCAGAGAGAGTGTTTGTGTGTGCCATGTGCAGAATCAGCAAAGTGCATAGAGTATGTGCAGGTGTATTCTCACAGGTGTGTGTGTGTGTCAGAGAGGGCTCCAGGGGATGTATCCTCAGTTTCCTGCTTCTCTACATCGCTTCTAAAAATCAATCCCAGCTGCTACAGAGTGTCTCTCCTCCTAATGTCCTTTTCCTCCCCATCTTTTCTTTATTTTGTCCTCTCTGATTCTGATTTCAAACTAAAGAACTGTCCAAAAAGCATAACATCTTCCCCTCTTAACAATAAGAGCAGCAGTAATGCTTCAGTCATTGATCTTAAGAGCAGCAGTGCAGCTGGAAGCCTGTTTAAAATGATTATGGTTATTGAACATGGCACCAATAATGTCCATGCCGCAGGAAAAACACATTTAGTCCTTTTTTATCCTCTAAAGACTTTGATGAATACTTTCCACAAAGCCAACTATTTTCTGTGCTGACTGGAGAAAGAGACCTGTTTTTCATCCAGTCAGCCCAAACAGAAGAGTTAGGTTTGGTTTTGTGCAGAAATAGGATATTTCAGCTCAGAATGCTTAAACTTGGGATTTTTGGCACCAAAATAAATTAATAAACTGGCTGATTCTATTTATAAAATTCTGGAAAATTTCAGACAGGCTGCCGTTTAAACCCACTGAGTTGCTTGTAGAGACAGCTGGAGGAACTCTGGTCAACATCATTAAAACAGAGCATTGTAGACTTGGTACACACAGTAACAGTCAAACACATAATTTCACAGTTATATCACTGCTTTATGTTTAATTTGACCCATTTACTGTACAACAAAAGAGGAGATCATTTAATTTACAGAGGTTCACCTTATCTGCTCACCACTTGCAGTCTACAAATGTCATCACTGCCAAAAAGTTCAGGAAACTTTCAGAAATCTTGTATTTTTATGATGAAGACACCTGATCTGTGCACAGCTCTGACATAAACATACAAAATCTTTTTAGTTACCCTGTTTACTTTTACTTGATTTCCTTGGTTGCAGATAAACCTCTTTCCTATAAGAAGAGAAAGGCAGAGCATCAGCTCATAGTTGCTCTCACTATCTGAATGCATGCAGTCATACAACAAAAACATCAAACATGTCAGAAGGGCAGCCCTCTGCCCAAGTTACATAGTGCTGCAAGTAGGCTGCATTATTAACTTATTATAAACGTGCTTGTAATGCATCATAGTGTGTTATAATGTGCTTATAATGCTGTGTAATCATAGTTATAAGCACTTGTTGTAGTTTATAATGCTTCATGGTGGTAATCATAATTCATTACAACGCCAGTGTTTAGAATGAGTTACAAACATACACATTGTGGGTTCTATTGCGCATATATAGCTAAAAGAAATAAATATTGCATTACAAACTGGTCATAAATCTCTATAAGTAGTCATTGTATGCTCTAAGTAAAATGAAAAAAATAATGAAATTCACAGAATACAACAAAAGCAAACAAAATGCTCTAATCTTTGTTGTTTAACATTCATCTCCAACTATTTGATAAAACAATATTTATATCTGCTTGTTAAACAGGGCTTTATTACTTTCCTTAGAGCATCATTGTAACAGAATTTATAATGAATTATTTTTTTTATTTTAATCTATTCAAGAGTAACAATCTCAATAAACCTCGATCTTTGTGAATACAGTCAGTGATCATGTGAAATGTTGCATTAACACATCATTTATCATAAAATGATTTACAGTGTGTTTGATTTTTCCATTGATGATTTTATTGTAGCTACATGCACTACAACACAATATAAGTATGTTTATAACTTATTGTAAACACTGGCATCAAAATAAATTATGATTACTGTCATAAAGCCTGCATGCCCAATATTATCAGACCAATATTGATATTGCCAGATATTTGTCTTCCAAGCTGATTATCACTATCAGCAGATATGGAAATTTGTGAAGATATTTACAGCCAATATTTTGACCTTAACATCACGCAATGTCCACTTTTATGAATCCAGAGAGTAATTCATTAAATAATAAAATGTTGTTTTTCTTGCTTCACATCTGTTTCTCACACAAGTGGACTGTAACCATGAAAGAAACAAGTCAATTTTAGTTAAGTAGAGACTTTTTGCTTTTGACACAAAATAACGATATCAATATCAGTATCAGCAGTAATGAGTAGAGAAATATTGGCAAAATAGATATTCCAATATCGTGCATCCCTTTCACAAAGTATTATAAACTATCACAAATGCTTATAAGTGCTATATATTACCTAATTATGCAGCATTACAAGCACATTACAACACTTAATGATGCATTATAAACATGCTTATAACATGTTTACAGTGCAGTATAAAAGGGGCTTCATAGAAAGTGTCACCAAAGTTTTACATTTCATTGTGCTCTGAAAATAAAATTTTAATTTGGAAATGTTACATGCTAAAGCTCTGCCTTGACTTCAGTTTCCTTGAAACGATTTTTCAGCACATCCTTGTCCCAAAGCAGGCTAACAAACTGTTCCCAGGCCAACTAAGAAACTGTAACTCTGGCTTAACAGGCACAAAACAGCTGACACCACAACACACACATTCACATACACACACCTACACACAGAAACACTCACCTGCATGCACACAAACAACACAGTATATTACCGGTCCACCAGGGAACTAAACTGCTTACAGGACACACTAGTGGAAATCCTTAATGACCAGAGGTGTTTGTGTTTGTTTGTGTGTATGCGTGTGTGTGTGTGTGTGGATAATATGTGGACACAAACTGTTTCTACATCTGCATTTCCACATCTCACAAAGCAAATGTGCAAGTTTCTCTGCAATCTGCTCATAACTTTATTTCATGTAGGTCTCTGAGTGCAACACACAATCACATATGTGTGTGTGTATGTGTGTGTGTATGTTAGGATCGATAAAGCTATAGCAGTAATAAGCTGGCTTGGCTGTTGTGACAGTATTGCAGTGGTCTCTGGAGGACTGTTATGAGAAACTCGTGTGTTCCACCTCAACAGCATAATTCAGACTTGATTCATCTCCCTTTACCTCTTCCATAAAAGCACAAGCACACGCAGAAAAAATAATAAGGGGATGTAATATTCCCCTTTTAATTGCTCAGTATAGAGGATATGCATTGATGTCACAATTTGGGTGACGGACTGGCAGTTCCACTCACTGAGGGCAGAGAACAACATGAGGTAACTGATATTGGTGGTAAGAAATGGTGAAATGCTTTAATTCAGCCGAAAAGTGCTGAGTTTTCAGGCATTTTCAGAGGCCTATTTTTTATTTTTTTTATTTAACCTTTATTTAACCAGGCTAGTCCCATTGAGATCAAAGATCTCTTTTGCAAGGGGGGACTGGCCAATGGCAGCAATGCAGTTTCAAAATCAAACACACTCAGACTCACACAGCTCAACATAAGCAACAGGTACAGTAATAATAAAACATCAGCTAAAGCAGTGACATACAGACAGTTTGGTTTCAAGAGTTTTCGCTAAAGACTTAAAAACACTCATAGACACGAGGTTCTATAATTGAAATTCAGTCTCCAGATTATTCCTCGCAAAAAGAGCAGAAAATCTAAAGGCCTTTTCCAGCTCAGTTAGGACTTTGGGAACAACAAACTGCACAAAACCAATGAACACAAGTTATGTAATCCATCCTTTACGACAAGCAAAAACGAAAGGTAGTCCAGAAGAACATTGCCTTGAACAGCTTTATAGATAAAGACGACCAATGTCCAAGGCGATGTGTGCTTAAAGAAGTCCAGTTGACCTTAGAGTATAAGGTACAATGGTGAGTAAGAAATCCACATCCACCTCTGATAAATGAAATGTGTGTTAAAGTCCTGATATGTTTTGGTGCACTGATGATGACAAATTGAAATGGTTGTTTAGCTATAATATTTACAAGTTGGCTTCTTTTGTATCCAGAGCCTGGAAAAACATCAGGATAGTTTATTTCTGTGAGATTATTTCTTTTTGTAAGCGTCTACAATGATCTCTGAACTTGGTGATGGAAAAATGGTGTCTTGTAAGCATGTCTGTAGCTGGGCATATTGTATATGCATGACACAATAATAAAAATAAAAATAAAAATAAAAATAAAAATAAAAAATCCACAGTTTGAGATAAATCTCAGAGCTCCATGATAAACACTGTCCAACATCTGCAGACTCTGAGCAGAAGCATTCATGCACAATGCATGTTTCTTTCTTTTCTTTAAAAAATAGTGTCAAAAAATGCCCAAATGGAAGTCATATCAATTCAATTATTTTATCAATCGTGTTAGCTCTGTGGACTTAACTTTTTAAAGATTGTTTATTGCCAAACCAGCTGTTTTAATTGTACCCTCAGAGTTTTATGTCGGCTACAAGCTTGAAAACATGATCTGTTGTCCTCAGTGCCTCATCATTTAAGATATTGATGTTTGATCTTCAGAAACAAAATAGAAAAAAACTAACCTGTTTTTGATAATGTTGTGAAACATAATCCAACAGGAGTGAAGTGTTTTATCACATCACCATTAAATAGGAATCAGTTTTAATTTGCTTGATTTTAGCAATTCAATTTTAGATTATTTGAGAACAATTGTATAAATGGAACATACATATAATGAGTACAAGACAATCACAATCTGATACAAAAATCTTAACCATCACTGCAGTTACCTTTGAGGACTGATATAGAATTGACCCTTCGCTAAGCCCCTCCCACAAACAGTTACTGCCCAATCCCATGTTAGCAACCATAACCATGCACGAGAAGCCTGACAAGCTTTCGGCAGCCCAAGCAGTGTGCATATGGGACTAGGAAGGACGACAGTCGATATCCGTGAAGTTTGGAGGGCGCTGTTGATTTTTTCCCCCTTCCCCTAGCCCAAGTCCCAAGAAGAAAGATGTCGGGTGTGGGTAAAGCAGTTTGGAAGACCAGACGAACAGCTGAATCCCTCCAAAATCAACAAGAACACCTACATTTGTTCTAAGGTAAGGTACTAATTAACATTAGCTAACCATAGCTTCGTGTGTTAGGTAAGAAACATTTGCAAACAGTAACATTAGCCAAGAAAGACGTCTCAATAGTAGGTTACTTCTGTTAAACCTTGTGCCACTGTGTAATATTTGAGCAACAGAAATACTAGTAACAGGTAGAGATAAGTTCTGACACTGATATCTTTAAGCATTTTGTGAACGGACGCCCTAGAATGAAATGGACAAACACAACGATACTGAAAGCTTACTTAACATTACCTTAAATTTAAACAATATATTTATCAACTTACCCTGCTGTAAAAGAACATTGTTGTTCATTATGTGATTGTTTTTAACGCAAAGTGTTAACACATGCTTGACGCTTGCATTGAGATCTGTGCATTTTCCCCTTTGAACCCTGCCATCATTTGATTTGGTGAATGTATTTCTCAAAAGCATGTAGACCTTTTTTTCTGTGATATCTCTGAAGAATTTGTCCAGAAAATTGCAGATATTGCCTTAGGAATATCACTCACTGGTACCACTAAAGACTCCACATTTCTCATTCTAGGAGGGAAAGCTTGACAGGCGCAGCAACAGTAACCAAGGGGGCGGGGCTTTATATTTACATCAGAATTCTCAGATTAAAGTCAGAATTCTAGGATTAAAACAAAAATTCCACAATCACAGACAAAATGTTGGATTTATTTCATAATCTGATATCAAAGACTATTTTAAAGCACAAACATCTGAAATTAAAGACAGATTCTTTAGAGAATTGTTTAATAAAAGTCAGGATTCCAAAAAAAAAGCATGTATCCTCACAGTTGTTTGCGATCCGCCAATCAAACAGAAGAAGAAGAAGAAGAAGAAGAAAACAAAAATTCCACAACCAAAGACAAAATGTTGGATTTGCAGAATCAACATTCATGTCACCCAATTATCTGTTATTTTAAAGATCTCAGTATTTTAACATGCCATTCAGAAATATCTGCGATGCATGGAGGTAACTAACCCAGAAATGCCTATATTTTAGTTTTTGCAGAGAAAAACAAGAAAAATTTCCAGTTTCTTTGGTAAATGAAGAGTAAGGAAATCTTAAAACACCTAGTTTACAGTGTTGCTGATGTAATAATTCTAAAGGCCCATGACTTATCGTGTCCCCTCTTTATGCCCCTCCCTGATAATGGTCTGGCAAATGTGATATTCACATGCCCCCTACCACTTCCTCTTTTCTAGAATTATTAAAAAGCTTAATGCAAAGCTCAGCTTGGAAAGTAGCCCCTCTTAAGGATGGTTTAGCTTAATTAATGGACATAGTTGCTGGGGAGCAAGGATACTCAAAAGAGCTGAATAAGGTCAAACTTCTGGGGTCTAAAGTCATGGAGGGGCCCACAAAGGGTTAACAAAGACATGGCCCATCCTTACTATGAGCAGCAATTACCTTTATTTAACCTGGTGTGGAGGATTCAATACAGAGGTCATAACTAATAAAACACCCATAAATAATCCATGAAAACATCAGATCAACTCAGACTGATGACCGATGAATAAAGCACTGGCAGCACCGCTAAATGCTGTTTCTGCAGAATCTTCCTCCTTACATGCAGATGCAACGGTTATAGTTACGGTGTAAACTGGTGACTTTAGTGCTACGGCTTTTCTAAATGTCATTGTTAATCAGCTGATAAAAACAGAGTCTTCATAAATGTCTCTTTAACAGGGTTTAGAAACACTTCCATGGACCCTTCTGATCCTTTGTTATAATGAATTATACTAGAATGTGATTGTTTGTTGTTGTATCCCCCCACTCTGTTGCATGAATTGACGATATAAAACAATGTGTTTGCAGATGTATATGTGGACAAATATGTTTGAAAAATTCATGCATGTCGACGGGATTGCTTTAAAATGAAGGGGGCAATCTCTGCTTTTTAAGAATTCCTGTGTTTGTGAAACTCCACTTACAGCTGAGAAAGAAGGCAAAGATTAATCATTCTTATTTACAGCACAGCATTAATCAAAAACATCAGACTAAGCATCATCTCCTGTATTTGTGCACAGTGACCTTGAGCATTTCACTACCTGATATATACTATTGTGTTTGGGTTTATTTATTACAAGAGAAACACCAGACCTATATTTAAGTTTGCTTTAAACAATCTTACATTTTTGAAAACACAAGAAAATATGTTTTTTCCATCATTATTATTTATGCATACATGTGTTAATGCATCTACTTCTCTGAATACATCCAAACTTTGAGCAAGGTCAGACATTCACTGCAAGTTTGAGCATTACGATCTCTTGCTCCCCGAGTGTAGTTGTTTATTAAGGTTTCAGAACATCTTGTAAAGTCAAATTTAGTAGAAAAAAAAAAGAAGAAGTTTGAGACATGCAGGTTCAGAGGGACAAACATAGCAGAATAATAAGGCTAAGTTTATTGGACTGTTTTTTTTTTTTTGCCAACATATAAAAGAGGCAAAATTATAAAAACTACACAGAGCTGGGCGGGCATTTCTTTGTTTGAATAGTTCACAGCAAAGACTCAGGGCCATAATAATGGACTTAAGCTGAGGAAGGTGACGATTCAAGCAAGACCTGGGGTTTATTATTATAAAAAAAATATTAAAATGGTGTAACTTTTTTATTTATTTTCCAGCATCAGAGGTCATCAATCAAAATGCAACCATTTCACTCACAGAAAAAAAGTCTCATTAACAGGCCTGGAATATCATAATGCCTCACTCATGATATGACTGTCTAGCTCATATTAAAGATTGAATCACAACAATATCTGCCAAGATCTGGAGGTACTGTAGCCTGACACTCCAGTTGGACCATTCAGTATATTTCACTAGTCCATCTGGGCAACAGCCCCTAGAACATGTTTGGAATTAGCAGAATGTTTAAAAAACATGTAAGGCAGGTGACTGGATGATAGTTCTGTCAATCACATTAATTATGGGCCAATCAGATAATGTTGTAGGTGGGCATTACTGCCGCAGCGTTAACATAAGCCACTAAATAGAACAGACTCTCGCCAAAACATGTCAGAAGTTAAGTAGAACTATCCTTTCTATCAAGAAATGCTTTCAGTGCAGCTGAAGTGCAGCTGCAGCTGCAGTGAGCAGTTATTTAATCTGTTTTCTCCCTCGTATCTCCCACCTCTTCCTGCTCTAAAGGACTCTGATTGGGCCGTGCTGCTTTGAGTCGAGCTCAGTTGTTGTAGGTTGAAGCTTGGCAAAATGGGTCTGTCTGATTACAGACATCAAATCAGGCAGGTCCAGCTGCATTGCAAGGTTAGAGGTACTGTGAGAAGAGAGAGACTCAGATATAGTGTGTGCAACAGGTGCAACAGGTGTAACTAACCACACCTGTAAGCATGAAAAGAAGATGAAGAGTTGCATTGGCACACAGGAACCTGAAGAAGATTGCATGAATTAAATACAGTGTGTTTAAAAAATTAACACAAAGAGGAAAGCACATAGGAGGGGGGATGAATGATGTAAGGATGTGAAATTACAAGCAGAGTATCTGATGGCTTCTCCTCTCCTCTCCTTCTCTCGTCTGTTTATTGTTGTGTTCCTCCTCAGGCTAATCTTAGTCATGGCTGTCTGTGCGTGTGAAGGCGAATCATCCGAGAGTGGGACAGTGGTTTATTAAAGGAAAACCATTAGCCGTCTGTTTGCTTCATGCTCCCTCACACACACACTCACACTCATACTGAAGGCCACTCCGACTGGCCCATTGTTGCTCCCCTCTGCTTTTATCTCTCATAGAATATACATGATGCTACCATTACTGCAGGGGAGAGGAGAAGAGTGGAAAAGATAGATTAAGAGGAGAAAAGAGAGAGGCAGAGAGGAAAAACCACTGGAGAAAAAAAGAGGAAGAGGAGTTAGGAAAGAGAGAAGAGCAGAGTTATCCTCATTCGATGACTCAGTTTTGTGACTGGCTCATCTGCTTCAGCATGCGTGTGCTGGATTGTGTGTCTCGGTATGTTGTGTGTTTGGATGTTTATGTTTGGAGCTATACAGTAAGCCCCATTGACTGTAATATTAAAATGGACATTTACAACAAATATAGGGAGTTCTGTTTCTTCTACAGCCGATCTGTTATGTGGAGTCCCTCAATGCTTACTCCTAACCCCCCTCCCTTTCTTCATCTACATGCCCCTGTTAGGTAAAATAAAGAGAGAAACACAATGTTCATTACCAGTGTTTTGCAGATGATACCTAACGCTATTCCCACCCACACAACCAAACAATAAATAAGTTTCTCAAAATGCAATTGAAGCACATAGTAATAAAAGTATATATATACTTTTGTGTGTGTGTGTGTGTGTGTTCTGGCAATTGCCACTTCATGGGGACATTGAGATGTTTACACAGTCACGGCTAGGGGACCTCTGATGGTGTGGGGACAAAAATCCAGGTCCCCTAAAAGAAAACCCTTTTAAATGAATGCAGGAGTCATTCTGAAGGTGTCCAAGTGATTTTTAGCTTTGGCCCAAAAAACACGTTTTTTGTTAGTGTGTGTGTGTGAAGTGAGCATTGTCTATCCCCCTTTAGTTTGAAGCTGGTACTGCACCTACTTCTCTCGTCACACACTTCTCCCATTTAAGGTAAACCCCGCCCATTTCCTGGTCCCCACAAAGCATGGTTATCAAAGCAACGAAATCTACAGTGTTTCAGAAAGCAGCTGTCAAGGTAGTTTATTTAAAGAGCATGACAGCAAGGACACAGAAGAGGAACTTATTCTAGAAGAAGGTAAGCATCAAATTGTTTTATTTAATACAATTATCACAGGTTTGATATACAATTGCAAGTATACAGAATCATCACTGATCAAGTAAGCTCTAACCAACTTTAATGCAAGTTATTTTATACTAGCTCTAAATAGATTTGGGGCTAATTGTAGAAGCAGCTTAACTTAATTTAGACTTGTGCCATCATTATTTAAAAGAAACTAATGATGGTAGTTTTGCCAATGATTTATGATCTTTTAAAGTAGTTTGTGATGACTGCATTTTTTTTTTTTAACTTAAGGGATACTGCTCGGATTGCTTCAGTAATCTAGAGTGGTAGTTGTATAATTTATCTTTTTAGTCATGGTCTTGCTATTACATTCTTTAATGTGGTTTGGTTAAATGCCAGTCTTTTTTATCATTTCTGTATTAACTGTTATTTATTTTCCCAGTCAACTCACAATCTAAGTCAGTGTAGGATGTAATCGCTGACAAGAATTTAACTTACAAAATTAATATCTCATAACAATGAAAGGTTTTTGAAAATAATTTCATAGAAATTTTGCAATCTGGGCACAATCTGAACAACCAAAGTTTGCAGTGTGAAGAAATTTTAAATATGTAAATTGAAAGAAATAGTGACTATTGTTGCTCAGTGATAGATATGGGTAGATATGTATGGCCTCAGGTGTTTAGCAATAAATATCAAGGTCACAACAATCCACTTATTAACTTCTCAATGTTTGACATTTTTTAAGTTAGTAGCAATAATAGAGTTCATGGAGTTGGGGGTTCTTGAATTATTTTTTTGTCTTCTATGTGTAAAGGCACTGTTTCCAAAATATTTCATTGGAACAAAAATGCTTAATTGTAACACCTGTTATTAAATTTTATTAGAAATGTTTCAGAGCCTTTTTAATTTTCCTTTGCAGTTTGTGATGTCACCAAGGGTCAGTCCTCTAAAGGACGCTCTTCACCATGTCAGTTCAAAGACTGACAAAACCAATAAACTAGACATCAGGTTCATCAATGCTGTAAAAGGTAAGATAACTTGGCTTCACAAATGGAATTTATTAACCTTTCAATACACAATATGATTACATTGTTGAGAATTTCAGATTAATTTAAATGAGAAAAACTGCAGCTTAATAGTGTCAATAAAAACAAGCAATGAAAGTGGAAGATAATTTAATGCCATTACTCATGACAGCCAACAACAGAAATAATCTCCCTCAAATCCAAGTCTAACAATTACAAGGCAACAAGACAACTCAGTAAGAAGTATGCATTTAAATAATAATGAATGATAATGACTGCATAATTGTCACTCATTACTGAATATATTTTTCTCTCATCTTAGGAGTAGTAATGTATGTCTTGTGTGACCTGTCTGGATGAAAATGTCTGTTATCTGTTTTTGTCTTTCAGGGCGTGGTGTGTTTGCCCTAGCTTCATTCTCCAAAGGAGACTTTGTACTGGAATACAGAGGAGACCTCATAGATGATGCAGAATCCCTGAGACGACGGAGGATTTACCACGAAAAATGTGCTACATTCATGTACTCTTTCAGGTGGAGAGGGAAAACATGGTGGTAAGGTTTGATTTTTGAACTGGACTTCTTAAGAGTTCATTGCTTAATCAGTCTAATATGAATGGTCAACAGAGATATTCTTTCTCAAACAAAAGTAGCTAAGCTCAATTAGCAGTTAAAATACAAAAGAGTGTCTTTCTGATGCTCTTTGATAAAGCTTTCATAAAAAGTTTAATACCAAGAGCTAATTAAACCACCCTGTGAAATGATAGGACTAGTCCTAGAACTGTCAGTGGAAATTTGCTTATGTACTCACTCAAAAACACTAGTATCCATAAATTTAACCATAAGGCTTGTACTTTTGAACGGTATGCAGTCTGAATGATTTGGACTTACAGATGCTAATTAAATTTTGCAACAGTTAAAATAAAACCTAATGTCATTTTTTTCCCTTTTTCCATATTCTTCAAGTATTGATGCTTCAAGGGATGATGGCTCATTTGGGCGTCTAGTCAACGATGACCACAGGCGCCCAAATTGCAGAATGAAAAGAATAGACTCCGATGGGAAACCACACCTTTGCCTGTTTGCCTTGCATGACATACAACAAGGAGATGAAATAACATATGACTACGGAGGTGATTATTGTCCATGGAGATTGCAGGTATGTGAAAAAAACTACAGCTTGGAAGTTTGGAACATGTGCAAAGTAATCATACTGATAGCTGTATAAGGACATTGTGCTGAAAGGTGCAACATTTTGATAAGTACAGTGTGATGGTTTAGTGAAAGAAATTTTGAATTCATTCAAAAATCATTTTTTGCATGACAATTTCTTTTTATATATTGAAGTTAGTGAATGGAAATTTTTACAGACGCCAACAACAGCAGCTGGTGTCACTGCAGAACAAGTTTCCTTGCCTGCTCTCCAGGATGAGGCTCAGGTGGACAAAACGTTGGGCCCAGAGAACCCCGACCAACAGGTACAATAATGTTTGACATGTTAGAAAATAAGAAAAAAACAAATGATTTATCTCTAATATTGGATTGATGTGTGTCCCCACAAAACACCCAGCGACAATGTTTGAACAAAATCTGTGAGTAAAGTATTTAAGAGATCTCCAGAGAAATTCAGTATATTGTTAAAGTTGGTAAGATTGTGTTGTAATGTTGTGGCCTAATTCTTGCCTTGGAAGAAAACTTTATTAAATAATTTATCTTCAATATGGGATAGAAATGATGTCCTCACAAAACACTCAACGACAGTGTTTGAGCAAAATCTGTGTGTAAAGTACATATGAGCTCTGTAGAGAAGTTGAGTGTACTGTTTAAGGTGGTATAAATCTGGTGTAATATTTTGGACTGATTTTTGCCTTTAAAAAAAAACTTCATTAACTAATAATTTATCCCTACTATGGGATTTATACGATGTCCCCACAAAACACCCAACGACAGTGTTTGAGCAAAATCTGTGTGTAAAGTATTTAGGAGCTCTCCAGAGAAGTTGAGGGTATTGTTTAAGTTGGGAGGATTTCTGATGTAATATTGTGGATCAATCGTTGTCTTTACAGGAACCTTGTTTAACATATAATCTATCTCTAATGTCTGATTCATACGATGTCCCCACAAAACACTTTTTTCTGTGTTTGATTTCAAATTGTGTGAGAGTCACTGAAGAATAACAAGGGTTAAGGCTCAGGTCCCCAGGAAGAGGAACAGCATGATGTGTTTAATGTCCCCACTATGCAGGTTTTCTCAGACTGTGCAGAGTCATATATACTTTATTTTTTGACACATATATGTTTTGTTAAATCTCAGCAGATGCTGACAACAGCAGCTGGTGTCACTGCAGAACAAGTTTCCTCACCTGCTCTCCAGGATGAGATGCACATAGGCAAAGCTTTGGACCCAGAGAACCCTGACCAACAGGTACAATTGTGTTTGACGTGTTAGCTTCAATTTTAAGAAATGTGTTCATCAGTTTCCAGGCAACCTTAAAATTTTCTGAGAAATTAATTGGAGTTCGTAGAGTTTGTGTAGGATGTCTACAGAGCCCCTCAATTCATCTGGTACAAATATTTGAGTAAAAACAGCATGGAAAGACCTTAGACAATTTCTCACAGTGTGTTAAGTATAGATTACTACTAATTTGTAAGTAAATCTGTCTGAAAGTGGGAAATGATCATCAAATTCACAAAAATCACCCAATGACCCTATAAGAAAAACTGTGTGTAAATGATTAAAATCCTAAAATATGTATTGGGGTGGAACATTGGTGCATCAGGAATTCTACACGCCTCATGGCAAGAAGTTTGCTGGTTGATCCCTGTGTTGGTCAGGGCATTTCTGTGTGGAGTTTGTAATTTATCCCAATGCATGCAAAACACCCAACAAAAGTGTTGGAACAAAATCTTTGTTTAAAGTACGTAAGAGCACTGCAGAAAACTTTAGTATAATGTTCAAGGTAGTATGACTCTGGTGTAATTTTTTGGTCTGATTTTTGGCTATGAAGATAAAATTTTTGACCAATAATTTATCTCTAACATTGGATTGATACAATGTCCCCACAAAACACCCAGCGAGAGTCTTTGAACAAAATCTGTGTGTAAAGTATTTAAGAGATCTCCAGAGAAGTTCAGTGTATTCTTTGTGGTGGTACGATTCTTCTATAATGTTGTGGCCTAATTTTTGCCTTTAAAGAAAACTTTATTATATAATAACTTATCTTCAATATGAGATAGGGACGATGTCCCCACAAAACACCTAACGACAGTCTTAGAGCAAAATCTGTGTGTAAAGTACTTATGAGCTCTGCAGAGAAGTTGAGTGTACTGTTTAAGTTGGTAAAAAATCTGGTGTAATATTGTGGGCTGATTTTTGCCTTAAAAAAAAACTTTATTAACTAATAATTTATCCATAATATGGGATTGATATGACATCCCCACAAAACACCCAACGACAGTACTTGAGCAAAATCTGTGTGTAAAGTATTTAGGAGCTCTCCAGACAAGTGGAGGGTATTGTTTAAGGTGGGAGGATTTCTGATGTAATATTGTGGATCAATCGTTGTCTTTACAGGAACCTTGTTTAACATATAATCTATCTCTAATGTCTGATTCATACGATGTCCCCACAAAACACTTTTTTCTGTGTTTGATTTCAAATTGTGTGAGAGTCACTGAAGAATAAGAAAGGCTCAGGTCCCCAGGAAGAGGAACAGCATGATGTGTTTAATGTCCCCACTATGCAGGTTTTCTCAGACTGTGCAGAGTCATATATACTTTTTGTTTTGACACATATATGTTTTGTTAAATCTCAGCAGATGCTGACAACAGCAGCTGGTGTCACTGCAGAACAAGTTTCCTCACCTGCTCTCCAGGATGAGATGCACATAGGCAAAGCTTTGGACCCAGAGAACCCTGACCAACAGGTACAATTGTGTTTGACGTGTTAGCTTCAATTTTAAGAAATGTGTTCATCAGTTTCCAGGCAACTTAAAATTTTCTGAGAAATTAATTTGAGTTCGTGGAGTTTGTGTAGGATGTCTACAGAGCCCCTCAATTCATCTGGTACAAATATTTGAGTAAAAACAGCATGGAAAGACCTTAGACAATTTCTCACAGTGTGTTAAGTATAGATTACTACTAATTTGTAAGTAAATCTGTCTGAAAGTGGGAAATGATCATCAAGTTCACAAAAATCACCCAATGACCCTATAAGAAAAACTGTGTGTAAATGATTAAAATCCTAAAATATGTATTGGGGTGGAACATTGGTGCATCAGGAATTCTACACGCCTCATGGCAAGAAGTTTGCTGGTTGATCCCTGTGTTGGTCAGGGCATTTCTGTGTGGAGTTTGTAATTTATCCCAATGCATGCAAAACACCCAACAAAAGTGTTGGAACAAAATCTTTGTTTAAAGTACGTAAGAGCTCTGCAGAAAACTTTAGTATAATGTTCAAGGTAGTATGACTCTGGTGTAATTTTAGGTCTGATTTTTGGCTATGAAGATAAAAAATTTTGACTAATAATTTATCTCTGATATTGGATTGATACAATGTCCCCACAAAACACCCAGCGAGAGTCTTTGAACAAAATCTGTGTGTAAAGTATTTAAGAGATCTCCAGAGAAGTTCAGTGTATTCTTTGTGGTGGTACGATTCTTTTGTAATGTTGTGACCTAATTTTTGCCTTTAAAGAAAACTTTATAAAATAATAATTTATCTTCAATATGGGATAGAAACGATGTCCCCACAAAACACCCAATGACAGTAGTTGAGCAAAATCTGTGTGTAAAGTACGTATGAGCTCTGCAGAGAAGTTGAGTGTACTGTTTAAGGTGGTATAAATCTGGTGTAATATTGTGGACTGATTTTTGCCTTTAAAAAATCTTTATTAACTAATAATTTATCCATAATATGGGATTGATATGATGTCCCCACAAAACACCCAACGACAGTACTTGAGCAAAATCTGTGTGTAAAGTATTTAGGAGCTCTCCAGACAAGTGGAGGGTATTGTTTAAGGTGGGAAGTTTTCTGATGTAATATTGTGGATCAATCGTTGTCTTTACAGGAACCTTGTTTAACATATAATCTATCTCTAATGTCTGATTCATACGATGTCCCCACAAAACACTTTTTTCTGTGTTTGATTTCAAATTGTGTGACAGTCACTGAAGAATAAGAAAGGCTCAGGTCCCCAGGAAGAGGAACAGCATGATGTGTTTAATGTCCCCACTATGCAGGTTTTCTCAGACTGTGCAGAGTCATATATACTTTTTGTTTTGACACATATATGTTTTGTTAAATCTCAGCAGATGCTGACAACAGCAGCTGGTGTCACTGCAGAACAAGTTTCCTCACCTGCTCTCCAGGATGAGATGCACATAGGCAAAGCTTTGGACCCAGAGAACCCTGACCAACAGGTACAATTGTGTTTGACGTGTTAGCTTCAATTTTAAGAAATGTGTTCATCAGTTTCCAGGCAACTTAAAATTTTCTGAGAAATTAATTTGAGTTCGTGGAGTTTGTGTAGGATGTCTACAGAGCCCCTCAATTCATCTGGTACAAATATTTGAGTAAAAACAGCATGGAAAGACCTTAGACAATTTCTCACAGTGTGTTAAGTATAGATTACTACTAATTTGTAAGTAAATCTGTCTGAAAGTGGGAAATGATCATCAAGATCACAAAAATCACCCAATGACCCTATAAGAAAAACTGTGTGTAAATGATTAAAATCCTAAAATATGTATTGGGGTGGAACATTGGTGCATCAGGAATTCTACACGCCTCATGGCAAGAAGTTTGCTGGTTGATCCCTGTGTTGGTCAGGGCATTTCTGTGTGGAGTTTGTAATTTATCCCAATGCATGCAAAACACCCAACAAAAGTGTTGGAACAAAATCTTTGTTTAAAGTACGTAAGAGCTCTGCAGAAAACTTTAGTATAATGTTCAAGGTAGTATGACTCTGGTGTAATTTTAGGTCTGATTTTTGGCTATGAAGATAAAAAATTTTGACTAATAATTTATCTCTGATATTGGATTGATACAATGTCCCCACAAAACACCCAGCGAGAGTCTTTGAACAAAATCTGTGTGTAAAGTATTTAAGAGATCTCCAGAGAAGTTCAGTGTATTCTTTGTGGTGGTACGATTCTTTTGTAATGTTGTGACCTAATTTTTGCCTTTAAAGAAAACTTTATAAAATAATAATTTATCTTCAATATGGGATAGAAACGATGTCCCCACAAAACACCCAATGACAGTAGTTGAGCAAAATCTGTGTGTAAAGTACGTATGAGCTCTGCAGAGAAGTTGAGTGTACTGTTTAAGGTGGTATAAATCTGGTGTAATATTGTGGACTGATTTTTGCCTTTAAAAAATCTTTATTAACTAATAATTTATCCATAATATGGGATTGATATGATGTCCCCACAAAACACCCAACGACAGTACTTGAGCAAAATCTGTGTGTAAAGTATTTAGGAGCTCTCCAGACAAGTGGAGGGTATTGTTTAAGGTGGGAAGTTTTCTGATGTAATATTGTGGATCAATCGTTGTCTTTACAGGAACCTTGTTTAACATATAATCTATCTCTAATGTCTGATTCATACGATGTCCCCACAAAACACTTTTTTCTGTGTTTGAGTTCAAATTGTGTGAGAGTCACTGAAGAATAAGAAAGGCTCAGGTCCCCAGGAAGAGGAACAGCATGATGTGTTTAATGTCCCCACTATGCAGGTTTTCTCAGACTGTGCAGAGTCATATATACTTTATGTTTTGACACATATATGTTTTGTTAAATCTCAGCAGATGCTGACAACAGCAGCTGGTGTCACTGCAGAACAAGTTTCCTCACCTGCTCTCCAGGATGAGATGCACATAGGCAAAGCTTTGGACCCAGAGAACCTTGACCAACAGGTACAATTGTGTTTGACGTGTTAGCTTCAATTTTAAGAAATGTGTTCATCAGTTTCCAGGCAACTTAAAATTTTCTGAGAAATTAATTTGAGTTCGTGGAGTTTGTGTAGGATGTCTACAGAGCCCCTCAATTCATCTGGTACAAATATTTGAGTAAAAACAGCATGAAAAGACCTTAGACAATTTCTCACAGTGTGTTAAGTATAGATTACTACTAATTTGAAAGTAAATCTGTCTGAAAGTGGGAAATGATCATCAAGTTCACAAAAATCACCCACTGACCCTATAAGAAAAACTGTGTGTAAATGATTAAAATCCTAAAATACGTACTGGGGTGGAACATTGGTGCGTCAGGAATTCTACACGTCTCATGGCAAGAAGTTTGCTGGTTGATCCCTGTGTTGGTCAGGGCGTTTTTGTGTGGAGTTTGTAATTTATCCCAATGCATGCAAAACACCCAACAAAAGTGTTGGAACAAAATCTTTGTTTAAAGTACGTAAGAGCTCTGCAGAAAACTTTAGTATAATGTTCAAGGTAGTATGACTCTGGTGTAATTTTAGGTCCCTGATGTAATATTGTGGATCAATCGTTGTCTTTACAGGAACCTTGTTTAACATATAATCTATCTCCAATGTCTGATTCATACGATGTCCCCATAAAACACTTTTTTCTGTGTTTGAGTTCAAATTGTGTGAGAGTCACTGAAGAATAACAAGGGTTAAGGCTCAGGTCCCCAGGAAGAGGAACAGCATGATGTGTTTAATGTCCCCACTATGCAGGTTTTCTCAGACTGTGCAGAGTCATATATACTTTATGTTTTGACACATATATGTTTTGTTAAATCTCAGCAGATGCTGACAACAGCAGCTGGTGTCACTGCAGAACAAGTTTCCTCACCTGCTCTCCAGGATGAGATGCACATAGGCAAAGCTTTGGACCCAGAGAACCCTGACCAACAGGTACAATTGTGTTTGACGTGTTAGCTTCAATTTTAAGAAATGTGTTCATCAGTTTCCAGGCAACTTAAAATTTTCTGAGAAATTAATTTGAGTTCGTGGAGTTTGTGTAGGATGTCTACAGAGCCCCTCAATTCATCTGGTACAAATATTTGAGTAAAAACAGCATGGAAAGACCTTAGACAATTTCTCACAGTGTGTTAAGTATAGATTACTACTAATTTGTAAGTAAATCTGTCTGAAAGTGGGAAATGATCATCAAATTCACAAAAATCACCCACTGACCCTATAAGAAAAACTGTGTGTAAATGATTAAAATCCTAAAATATGTACTGGGGTGGAACATTGGTGCGTCAGGAATTCTACACGCCTCATGGCAAGAAGTTTGCTGGTTGATCCCTGTGTTGGTCAGGGCGTTTCTGTGTGGAGTTTGTAATTTATCCCAATGCATGCAAAACACCCAACAAAAGTGTTGGAACAAAATCTGTGTTTAAAGTACGTAAGAGCTCTGCAGAAAACTTTAGTATAATGTTCAAGGTAGTATGACTCTGGTGTAATTTTAGGTCTGATTTTTGGCTATTAAGATAAAATATTTTGACTAATAATTTATCTCTAATATTGGATTGATACAATGTCCCCACAAAACACCCAGCGAGAGTCTTTGAACAAAATCTGTGTGTAAAGTATTTAAGAGATCTCCAGAGAAGTTCAGTGTATTCTTTGTGGTGGTACGATTCTTTTGTAATGTTGTGACCTAATTTTTGCCTTTAAAGAAAACTTTATAAAATAATAATTTATCTTCAATATGGGATAGAAACGATGTCCCCACAAAACACCCAATGAAAGTAGTTGAGCAAAATCTGTGTGTAAAGTACGTATGAGCTCTGCAGAGAAGTTGAGTGTACTATTTAAGGTGATATAAATCTGGTGTAATATTGTGGACTGATTTTTGCCTTTAAAAAATCTTTATTAACTAATAATTTATCCATAATATGGGATTGATATGACATCCCCACAAAACACCCAACGACAGTACTTGAGCAAAATCTGTGTGTAAAGTATTTAGGAGCTCTCCAGACAAGTGGAGGGTATTGTTTAAGGTGGGAAGTTTTCTGATGTAATATTGTGGATCAATCGTTGTCTTTACAGGAACCTTGTTTAACATATAATCTATCTCTAATGTCTGATTCATACGATGTCCCCACAAAACACTTTTTTCTGTGTTTGAGTTCAAATTGTGTGAGAGTCACTGAAGAATAACAAGGGTTAAGGCTCAGGTCCCCAGGAAGAGGAACAGCATGATGTGTTTAATGTCCCCACTATGCAGGTTTTCTCAGACTGTGCAGAGTCATATATACTTTATGTTTTGACACATATATGTTTTGTTAAATCTCAGCAGATGCTGACAACAGCAGCTGGTGTCACTGCAGAACAAGTTTCCTCACCTGCTCTCCAGGATGAGATGCACATAGGCAAAGCTTTGGACCCAGAGAACCCTGACCAACAGGTACAATTGTGTTTGACGTGTTAGCTTCAATTTTAAGAAATGTGTTCATCAGTTTCCAGGCAACTTAAAATTTTCTGAGAAATTAATTTGAGTTCGTGGAGTTTGTGTAGGATGTCTACAGAGCCCCTCAATTCATCTGGTACAAATATTTGAGTAAAAACAGCATGGAAAGACCTTAGACAATTTCTCACAGTGTGTTAAGTATAGATTACTACTAATTTGTAAGTAAATCTGTCTGAAAGTGGGAAATGATCATCAAGTTCACAAAAATCACCCAATGACCCTATAAGAAAAACTGTGTGTAAATGATTAAAATCCTAAAATATGTACTGGGGTGGAACATTGGTGCGTCAGGAATTCTACACGCCTCATGGCAAGAAGTTTGCTGGTTGATCCCTGTGTTGGTCAGGGCGTTTCTGTGTGGAGTTTGTAATTTATCCCAATGCATGCAAAACACCCAACAAAAGTGTTGGAACAAAATCTGTGTTTAAAGTACGTAAGAGCTCTGCAGAAAACTTTAGTATAATGTTCAAGGTAGTATGACTCTGGTGTAATTTTAGGTCTGATTTTTGGCTATTAAGATAAAAAATTTTGACTAATAATTTATCTCTAATATTGAATTGATACAATGTCCCCACAAAACACCCAGCGAGAGTCTTTGAACAAAATCTGTGTGTAAAGTATTTAAGAGATCTCCAGAGAAGTTCAGTGTATTCTTTGTGGTGGTACGATTCTTTTGTAATGTTGTGACCTAATTTTTGCCTTTAAAGAAAACTTTATAAAATAATAATTTATCTTCAATATGGGATAGAAACGATGTCCCCACAAAACACCCAATGAAAGTAGTTGAGCAAAATCTGTGTGTAAAGTACGTATGAGCTCTGCAGAGAAGTTGAGTGTACTGTTTAAGGTTATATAAATCTGGTGTAATATTGTGGACTGATTTTTGCCTTTAAAAAATCTTTATTAACTAATAATTTATCCATAATATGGGATTGATATGACGTCCCCACAAAACACCCAACGACAGTACTTGAGCAAAATCTGTGTGTAAAGTATTTAGGAGCTCTCCAGACAAGTGGAGGGTATTGTTTAAGGTGGGAAGTTTTCTGATGTAATATTGTGGATCAATCGTTGTCTTTACAGGAACCTTGTTTAACATATAATCTATCTCTAATGTCTGATTCATACGATGTCCCCACAAAACACTTTTTTCTGTGTTTGAGTTCAAATTGTGTGAGAGTCACTGAAGAATAACAAGGGTTAAGGCTCAGGTCCCCAGGAAGAGGAACAGCATGATGTGTTTAATGTCCCCACTATGCAGGTTTTCTCAGACTGTGCAGAGTCATATATACTTTATGTTTTGACACATATATGTTTTGTTAAATCTCAGCAGATGCTGACAACAGCAGCTGGTGTCACTGCAGAACAAGTTTCCTCACCTGCTCTCCAGGATGAGATGCACATAGGCAAAGCTTTGGACCCAGAGAACCCTGACCAACAGGTACAATTGTGTTTGACGTGTGAGCTTCAATTTTAAGAAATGTGTTCATCAGTTTCCAGGCAACTTAAAATTTTCTGAGAAATTAATTTGAGTTCGTGGAGTTTGTGTAGGATGTCTACAGAGCCCCTCAATTCATCTGGTACAAATATTTGAGTAAAAACAGCATGGAAAGACCTTAGACAATTTCTCACAGTGTGTTAAGTATAGATTACTACTAATTTGTAAGTAAATCTGTCTGAAAGTGGGAAATGATCATCAAATTCACAAAAATCACCCAATGACCCTATAAGAAAAACTGTGTGTAAATGATTAAAATCCTAAAATATGTACTGGGGTGGAACATTGGTGCGTCAGGAATTCTACACGCCTCATGGCAAGAAGTTTGCTGGTTGATCCCTGTGTTGGTCAGGGCGTTTCTGTGTGGAGTTTGTAATTTATCCCAATGCATGCAAAACACCCAACAAAAGTGTTGGAACAAAATCTGTGTTCAAAGTATTTAAGAGCTGTACAGGGAAGTTGAGTGTATTGTTTAAGATGGTATGATTCTGTTGTAAGTTGTGGACTGTTTTTTTTTCCTTTAAAGAAAACTTTATTAACAATAAATCACCTTTAATATATGATGACATGACGTCCCCACAAAACACCCAACGACAGTGTTTGAGTAAAAATTGTGCTAAAAGTATGTAGGAGCTCTGCAGAGAATTTGAGTGTATCGTTTAAGGTAGTATGAATCTGGTGTAATATTGTGGACTGTTTTTTGCCTTTATCTTTAATATAAGATTGACACGACGTCCTCACAAAACATCCAACAACAGCATTTGAGCAAAATCTGTGTGTAAAGTTTTTAGGAGCTCTGCAGAGAAGTTGAGTGTATTGTTTAAGGTGGTATGAATCTAGTATAATATTGTGGACTGATTTTTGCTTATGAAGAAAACCAATAATTCACCTTTAATATAGCATTGATGTGACGTCCCCACAAAACACCCAGCGACAGTGTTTGAGCAAAGTCTGAGTGTAAAGTATTTAAGAGCTCTCCAGAGAATTTCAGTGTATTCTTTACTTCAGAGAGAAGTACATTGTATTGATTAAGATAGTATGATTATGGTGTTGTATTGTGGACTGATTTTTGTCTTTAAAAGAGGCTTTATTAACTAATAATTTATCTCCAATTTGGGGTTGATATGATGTCCCCATAAAGACACTCAGCGTCAGCGTTTGAGTAAAATCTGTGTAATTAATTAGTTAACTTATAATTTATCCCTTATTGTTAAATCTCAGCAGATGCCTACAACAGCAGCTGGAGTCACTGCCGAACAAGTTTCCCTGCCTGCTTTCCAGGTTGAGACTCAAATGAACAAAGCTTCGGACCCAGAGAACCCTGACCAACAGGTACAATTGTGTTTGACATGTTAGCTTTATTGTTTTGAAATGTGTTTATCAGTTTCCAGACATCTTAAAATATTCAAACTCAGAACTCAATTGAGTGTAAATGCTGGATTTTCATGTGATTTGATGTCAAAGGTACTTTAGCTCCAAGTGCAATTTCACAAAGATAAGCAATATTAAGATATTAATAGCAAGATATTAAGATTTTTTGATATTGTGAAGATGTTCTTTTTTAATGGGGACCTGAGCCTCTCTTTCTTTAGTTTTGCTTCACATAACTTGAACTCAAACACTACAGAAGATATTTTGTTGGGACACTGATTCAATCCCATATCAGAGACATATTCCTTTAAAATAAAGATTTATTTCCAGTTAGAAATATATCAAAATTTGACACCAGAAACAGTGCACCTTAAACAATACACAGAACTCCCTGCAGTGCTCTCAAATACTTAACACACAGTTTTTACATGATCACTGTTCTTGGGTTAGTTATGCAAACGTTGTGACTATGATCAATCAGAGACATTTTGAAATGAACATAAGGACTCTTGGAAGCTTTTATAAGCTAAGCATCATACTCATTATATTTAACTAATTTGCAAAGACTATTACTGATTTACACAGTTTTTTTATTGACACTTTTGTTGAGTGATTTTTGGGTACTGGATATTTATCAACCATTTACAGTGGATTATACTTTTATACAAAATTTATTTAAAACTTTTCCTGCTGTTTTTACTCAATTATCTGTGTTTTCATATCCTTGCCATGCTGGTTTCCATAGTTTAAGCAAAGAAATGTGGAGAACTACAAATGCTCAATTTGAAGCAGTAATAATACCAAAAGTTTTGGAGAGAAGAAAGCTAAATATTTGAAAGTGCTGCAGGAAAGTCCAATGTAATGTGCAACGTGGTTGGATTTTGTTGAAATAAATGGTAACAATTTCTGACCTAGAAGCAATGTTTATTTACTATTAGTTAACCCCTGAGAATGGGTTGGACAGATGGATGTAATAACATCAAAATATTAATTTTGAAAAATGTAAAGCCTTATAATTTTTTGGGCTGTAATTTCATCAAACTAAACAGTTGTACATTCTTATCTTTTTACCCTATAATGATTTTTTTGTATTTTATCTTATGATGCATATATAATGTTGATGTAAATATTTTGTATGACATCTTCCTCTGTGATAGCATTTAACATTATTCTTTAATTGTTCTGTCTTTACATTTTAAAAATGTCTTTTCAGTTATTTCTTTTAAATTGATTGTTCTTTGACTGAATTGTTGAAAAAAAGTATGCCTCTAAAAATTAGAGTTTTCATATTTACTTCAGTTAAGTTTAAGTCCCAGTTGAATGTCGAATGTCACAGTACAATAACTACTTGCAATTTTGTTTTTCTTTTTTAGACTGGATGTGATTGCCAAGACGAAGAAGAGACTACTGCACCAAGGTTGAAGCGCACCAAAAGTATCATTGTAAGTTCAGAGGAAGAACAGTGGCTCTGTCATCATGGTATAAAATTTTATGCAATACACTCAGATTGATTTGTTTACAATATTTTTTTTTTTGTTCCCCGGATTCTCAGATGAAAGACACTCATTTTGAAGACTTGGATGAGCTATTTGATCCTACATCAGAGAGTGATGTGTCAGCGAGTGGCGATGAGTATGTTCCAGATACAACCTCTGAAAGTGAAGACAGCGATGTTAGCCTCACACGAAGGACAACACAGCCTCTTCCTCCCCATGATCCCCCGGAATCAATGAGTCCTCCTCTTTGTGACAGCACAACACTTGACCATGTGGCCTTTGAGAGAAGCAGCATCACTTCTGATGTCACTGAAACAGAGGAACCCTGCCCAAGTAAGGACACAGTGGACACTGTGGTTGTTAATGCTTCCCAAAAGAAAAGTGGTAGTAGAGTCTATGACAAGAGACATTATTGCTTGTATTGCAGTAAGCCTTATGCAAAAATGGCAAGGCATCTAGAGAGTGCACACAAAGACAAATTAGATGTGGGCAAAGCTCTAAGTTTCCCAAAGAATTCCAGCGAGAGAAAGATGCATCTTGATTACATTCGCAATAAAGGCAATTATGCTCATAATGCTGCTGTTATGGAATCCGGAAAGGGACAACTGGTACCATTCAAACGGCCATCTGAAGAGGACACAGGGAATAATTTCATGCACTGTGCATACTGCCAAGCACTTTTCAGACGGAAGGCCCTATGGCGTCACATGCGAGCATGCCGCCTGAAGCCTACATCAGCCATCCCAAAACCAGGAAAAAACCGTGTACAGTCATTGTGCACATACACTGGGCCTGTGCCTTCACACATATCTAAACAGCTGTGGGAAGTAGTCAGTGCCATGATTCCTGATCCAATCACAGAGATCATCAAAAATGACCATATTATTACTGATGTTGGACAGCATCTGTTAAACAAAGGTGGGGTGTCAGCCAAGAATCAACAGTGCGTCCGAGAGAAGATGAGAGAACTGGGAAGGCTGATTTATAATGCCAGGAAGGTTACCACCTTAAAAAGAATGGAGGACTTCATAAATCCAAAGAATTATTTGGAGACAGTCAAAGCAGTAAAGATCACTTGTGGCTTTGACAGTGACACTAACAAGTTCTTGATTCCGTCACTGGCAAATAAACTTGGGAATGCCTTGGTCAGAGTCAGTAAACTCCTAAAAGCTCAGGGTTTGATACTGAGCAATGAAGAACTGGTAAGGAATGCCACTCAGTTTCAAGAAGTCCACAGTGAAAAGTGGAATGAGTTGATATCTGCAACAGCCCTCAGGAACCTGTCTGAGGCAAAGTGGAATGTGCCAGCTCTTATGCCCTTCACTGAAGATGTCCAAAAAATGCACCAGTTTCTAAGTCAATTGCAAGATGAGAGCAGCAGTGCACTATCTGGGGATCTTTCTGCAAAGACCTGGGCAGATCTTACCAAGGTATGCTTAGCACAGATCATTCTCTTTAACCGGCGCAGGGAAGGGGAGGTGGCAAGCATGCCTTTATCTGCATTCTTGTCAAGAGACACAACTGACCCACATGAGGATGTGGACTGGGCACTGTCCGAGGTGGAGAAAAATCTGTGCAGGCATTTTTCAAGGATTGTCATTCGGGGAAAACGAGGCAGGCCTGTCCCTGTTCTCTTGACTCCAAAAATGCTGAGTGCCCTAGAGCTCCTTGTGAAGCACAGAGAGGCTTGTGGAGTTCTGAAAGACAACATTTACATGTTTGCACGACCTGCAGCGCTCTCACATTTCCGTGGTTCAGACTGCATTCGAGAGTTTGCTAAGGCATCTGGAGCTAAGTGTCCAAAGTCACTGACATCCACCAAACTACGAAAACATGCTGCCACCCTTTCAACAGTGCTTAATATGACTGACACAGAGATGGACCAGCTGGCCAACTTTCTTGGTCATGATATTAGAATCCATCGTGAGTTCTATCGACTGCCTGAGAAGACTCTGCAGTTGGCTAAGATCAGCAAAGTTCTAATGGCACTGGAGCAAGGAAGATTAGCTGAGTTCCATGGGAAGAACTTGGATGAAATCACCATTGGTCCACATGGTATGCTGTTGTTTTAATAGTTAAAAATGTCTATCCCTTTTATTAAAAAAAAATATATACTAATAAACTTAATGTGGTGCTTCTCCAACAGATAGCATTCTGGAAACTGATGAGGAAGATGTGACCAGAGAGGAAGGAAACCATTCACTTGCTGAAAATGGTATGCACCTCATCTCTGGTCAAGAATGTTCTTGTCAAAAGTGAAAGATAACAAATTACATGAGGCGCAGGGAGAGGTGAAAAGCCCAAAGGGCTTTTCTGAAGCCTCAGCTTAAAATATATATATTTAAGTTACACAATATTATATGCACATATAACATGCAAAAAAAGAAAAACAAACAAACAACAAAATAAGTTGCTCAGAAGTTATGACAAGTTATAAAAAACTACATACAACAATTATAAATAAGAACAAAAAAATGAAAAGATCAAACGAAAATGTGAATGGTGTAATATGATCGTGTGTTAGTTCTATAGGGGAATGTATTGCCAATGACTCCAGAGATAATAGCAATAAACAAAAACAAAAAATAATTAAAATAAATGTACGCATAACTTACATGAAAGAGAGAAACTATTTCAAAGCAGTCATGAAATGATCCTTTAAACATCTTTTATAACAATTTGTTGTGGAACATTTCTTTAGCAGGTCAGAAAAGCTTTTCCATAATTTGCTACCTTTATATCTGAATGAAAATTGACCTCTGCGAGTAAGAATTTTTGGAGGATGAAGATCGGAAGAATGACGGCTAGAATAAGATTAAACCTGTGAGTTTTCTTTGAAAAACATTTTGAACTGTTAAGGAATATTCCCCACACTTGAAAGTATCTTGTAAATAAATACACATATTTAAAAATATTAATGTCATAAATGGTAAAAATTTTGAGTCTCTTCATTAGAGGAACTGATGATGTACGTGACTTTGACCGGGTTGCAATCCTAACAAAACGTTTCTGGAGGACCAAATTTTTGTGAAGAGTACTAACCCTCCTTATTATACCAATAGATTTGTTTATTTTTCTGTTAACCCAGTCAGTGTGTTCTCTCCAACTCAAAGTCTCATAAATAACAATTCCCAAGAATTTTGTATTTGACACTTTTGGCATCTTAACAGACTCAAATGAAATTGGAGATAGGTTCTTGTTGTATGACTTTTTACCATTGAAAATAATGAAATTTGATTTTTTTTATGTTCAAAGATAGTTTATTTAATCTGAACCAATCAGCATAAGCAGTTAAACCAATATAAGCATTCTTAATTAAAGAACTGAAATTTGAATGAGATAAAACTAAAGTTGTGTCATCGGCAAATGTTATTGGAGAAACAGTATCTGAAACACTAGATAAGTCAGAAATAGTAAAGGTCCAAGAATGGAACCTTGTGGAACCCCACAGAGTGATCGGAATAGCAACCCTGAACGCAAACAAACTGTTTTCTGTTGAAAAGGTGATTTGTTTAACCATTCATATGTAGTATCATGAAACCATATTTGTGCAGTTTGTCCAATAGAATATGGTGGTCAACTGTATCAAATGATTTTGAGAGGTCTAAAAATATAATACAAACAAATTCATTATTATCAAGTGCAGAGGTGACTTTGTCAATCAGATGAAGCACAGCCATATACATGGAGTAATTTCTGCGAAATCCATACTGGGGCTTATGAAGAATTGTGTTAGAGTCTAAATGAAAAAGAATCCTTTTGTAAAAAATGTTCTCTAATATTTTTGGAAAACAAGGCAAAATAGATATGTGTCTATAATTATTAAAGCACTGTGGATCACCTGATTTAAACAACAGAAAAACTTTGGCAACTTTTAAATCATCTGGTACAACACCTGTTTTCAAAAAACACTTCTGAAAATTTTCACTGAAATGTTTCTTTTTTGCAGATCTAATAGAATTCATATATTTATTTCTAATGGATTTATATTTACCATGGGTAAGAGGAGCATAATTTGAAATATATTTTCTATATAGTTTGTTCTTTTTCCTCGATAGTTTTAGTATCTTAGCTGTAAACCAAGGCTTATTGAAGTCTTGACTGTATTTCTTGTTAGAACTGTCTGTTGGAAAACATACATTGAAGCTATAACTAATAATTTCCATTAACTTTTGGTATGCAAGATCTGCATTATTTTATTTATACAAGTCATCCCATGGAATACTGGCAAGCATTTCTTTAAATATAGAAATATTTGATTTACTCATAATTCTTTTATGCTGTTTTTTCTTTGTATGTTTAACTCTATTAACCTTGTTTAAAGAGTATTGGAATATAGGAAAATGAACTGATAAGTCAGAATATAAGACCCCAGAGTTCATCCCCTCATTCAAAGAATTAGTGAAGATGTTATCAGTTTAAGTTGCTGAGTTTTCTTTAACTCGAGTAGATTTATGAATAAGAGGAAAAAAATACTAGAATAAAGAATATTGAGAAAATCCACAGTATATGATTTATTATTGGAAAGGTTTATATTAAAGTCTCCTAAAATATAACAGTTTTTCTTCACTGTTTATAAGGTCAAGAGAACAAGGCAACTTTCATCAAAATCTTTGATGATAGTGTCGGGTGGCTGATAAATAACACCAATGATAATATTCTTTCCATTAGAATGAAAAAAGTTTTATAAAAACAGATTCCATCTCAGCTTTATCTGATTTCAGAGATTTCTAATTTTAAACTCATAGTCATCATGAATAAACAGAGATACTCCACCCCCAGATCTATTCTATCTTACATAGTGAACTGAATTGTACCTTGGTAATTCAAAAATATCTTTGGAATCCTCTTTAAGCCATGTTTCTGACAGGGCAATAATAGAGAAAGCATATTTAAGTGAAGATATCTAATGAAAGAATTTGTCATAATTACTAGAAAGATTTCTTATATTCAAATGAAAAGTAGAGAATACATTAGTAGGCATAGAAACACATAAGTCGTTAAACTGGGTTTCATAATAAAAACTACAGAGGTTTGAGGTATCAACTGATGAAAAAAAAATTAGATCTGGGTCAACATCAAGATTATAAGAATCAATGTTAGAGGTGTCAAAAGGGTTCAAGGTTTGTCCTTAGAAGTTGGATTTGTTGTAGTCCATAACGAGTATTAAAGAGAAAAAGGAAGTGAAAAGTTTGATCAAAGAATTAAAATATTATAAGAACCTAATGGTAGAAACTAAAGAACCAAAGTCTAAGCATTTGCCTTCCTTTGTCACGGATGGTTTATGGTAGGGGGATGGACAAAAAGTTTATCATATCTCAAATATGCAATGTCACCTTTCTCTCAAGCTGCCTTCATTGCTGGGAGAAGTTTCTTTTTTCTCTGCCGAACAGCTTCAGGAAAGTCCTCATTGATGAAAATGCCTGAGCCCTTCAAGTTTTTAGCTTTGTCCAGAACAGCAAGCTTGTCCTTTAGCTGTAGAAATCTGACCACAATGGGCCTGGGCTTCTCTGATGCCACTGGTTTCCCAGGCCCACTCTAACTCTATCTTTACATAATCCAGTTGAAGTTTTTCACTGAAGAGCTTTCTCACTTTTTCTTCAGATTCAGATTCCTTAATACCATCCATAACAATATTATGCAATTAGACTGGCCCTTCAGATATTCTGTCTTATCTGTGATTGAGATCAAGCTCTTGCAAATTGTGTCCATATCTGCTCTAGTATCACTGCAGTTCTTTGATTTTAAAATCCTCAAACTCCTTTTGAGTCATTTCCAGACTCACCTTGAAATGGTAGATTTGCTTTGACAGATCATCAATCCTCTTGTTTGAAAAGTCAATAATGATCTGTACACAAGTCTTGAAGCTTTTTTCCTGTTGTTCAATCAATATTCTGTAGAAGTCCTTTTGCTGGTCCAACAATTCACGGACTTCAGCCATGGTGACATATTCCTAATTGGTGTTGTTTGAAGCTTTGGGTGACATGGTTAGGTCACCAACCAAGGCATACTAGGCCCAAAGTCAAACAAAAGCCAAAAAGCTCCACAGAGTGTTAAAAATGTCCACAGTTTTGCCTCAGATGGTTCATTAAGCTCCTCTTCATTTACACAGCAGCAAAAACTTTGAGTTCCATGCAGGATTCAACAGATAATTGTTGGATGAAATCCACTGTCAATTTCAGAGAACATATTTATATATACTTCAAATTCATACTGGCATTTTTTTTATGACTGGTGCTTTTAGTTCTAAAGATGACTTATTGTGCATTTTGTACTAGTTTCTTCTGCTACATTCCCTTCATCCGCTCAACAGTCTGATACTGAACTAGTACAAGAGCTATGGTATCCCACTACTGTCACAACTTGTTTTTAATTTGTCCCAGAAGATCAGTAATACTTTGCCAACAATTTTTTTCACTTTCTGGGAAAATTTGAACTAGGAAACTTTTTACAAAAGTTTATTGCTTTGTTCATTAATAATGACACATAACAGAAGAACTGCTCTGCGAGAGACAAAGCACCATTTTCGAACACTGATAATTATAGTTATTAAGCCACATTTTACATTTAGAGCCATACTGCATCTTGCCTAAGGTGGCCTTGTGTAAGTGGCATAGTCCATCTTGTTGGTGTGTCCTTAAGTCTATAGAGATATTAGAGGGAAGTGCCAACTTGTTGTTGAAGCCATAGAAAACTGTTTTAGTGGAATCAAAGTTACTTTTTTCCGCTGTAATATTGTCGTTGGATAGGTTGTAATTATAGTCCAATTATAGTTCTGTATTTTCACATGGAAGTTATTAAAATCATCAAAGCAGAGATTTGTCATAGTCTGTTAGAAGAAGGTCTAACAGCTACATTTATAACCTAGTTCCTGGCCCCAAACTATCATGCAGTCCTTAATGTTGGACCCTGCCGTAGTATCCAATTACTAATAACTAGCTCCAGTCTGTTAAGCTATGCTTTTAACAAAGCAAAACTAGGTGACATTAAAAATCAACACAGAATGATAGGCAATCTCTCAGTGTATTAATGTTTTTTAAAATACGTTTGTTCACAGAACCATTACTAGGAGAGACTGTCGGACCCAGAGAGAGTTCAGTCTCACCAACCCCAAATAAATCCAGACAGCTGTCACAAGAGGAGGAGGAATCCTTTGGAGGCGGTGCAGTAACATCATCCTCAAAAGGTATGACACAAACTGTACACACAAAATGTTTATTCTACTCGTTTACATGAATATGGGATTAGATTAGTATTAAAACCACCATTACTGAATTAATGTCTCCCTAAAGAACCATTGGGTGATTAGACTTTATTAGACTGTCCCTTCAGTGTCATTCAAATCAAGTACGAAATCATTGCACGGCAGAATGCAATTTTCACGCAACAAGTTAATGTTGGACCCTGCCTTAGTAACCGATTACTAATAACCAGCTCCAGTCTGTTAAGCGATGCTTTTAACAAGTTATGCCTTTGTGTATCTTAGTATAACACACATCACCTAAGCATCAGCAGCAAAACTAGGTGACATTAAAAATCAACACAGAAGGATAGGTAATCTCTCAGTGCATTAATATTTTTTAAAATACGTTGCTTCATAGAACCATTCCTAACAGAAACTGTTGGACCAACAGAAAAGGGTTCAGTCTCACCAACCCCAAAGAGATCCAGACAGCTGTCACAAGAGGAGGAGGAGTCCTCTGGAGGCAGTGCAGTAAGACCATCAAAAGGTAACTCTACACACAAAATGTTTATTCTACTAGTTTACATTAACCTGGGATTGACTTAGTATTAAAACAGCCATTACTGAAGCAATGTCTCCCTATGGAACCTGTGGGTTATTAGATCTAAAATTCCGTCATTGTCATTCAAATCAAGTACCAAATGATTGCACAGCAGAATGCAATTTTAACGCAACAATTAAGTTAGCTATACTTCATCGCACATATATGGTGTCTGCTATAGTTTTTTTCCTCTTCTTGTACCACTTATGTAACTGATAGGCATAAACATAAATTGGTCACCCACACATGCATAGGTATAATATGGGCATTCAATTATCTAAAGGTTGAACACATTGATCCATATATTCTCTACATCTACCATGTCCCATAATAAACAACAGAATTATGTCAAAGAAGAACCCCTGATAACACATTGTGTAATGACAGTTGTACCACACTGAAATGGCTATGGTATTCATATTATTGTATGTGCTCAAAAACTAACATAATGATGAGCCATGATCATGTTGTAGCAGTGATTTCATAGTAATAGTAATTTAGACAGTTTTAATTTGAATTCTTCCTGTTGGTCTTGTTTGATAGAGTAAACTAGTCTCAATTTTAACAAGGCTTGCTACAAAATTAAATCTCAGAAACAAATCTGATAGTATTTCAAATTTCCATAAACATGTCCTTGGAGATTATAAAGTCTGCAAGGGATGTCTCTTTTTTTTCTGTCAAAACAAACCCACACAAATTTCTCTGATTTTGTTTTTAAACACACTAATTCTGAGATTTTCTTGATACTGAATATTTGATATTGTTTCAAATATCACTCTACATTATGCAATGGTATTTAAAGGGGGATCCATGTGTTTTGAAAACTGGAATAATTTTTTATCATTTATGCTTTTTGTTTATGAAAAAAAAAAGACTTGTGCTAAAAACCCCAGGTCATTCTTTAAATAATGACAGAGGTACTAAGACTGTCTTATTTGTCTATTAACATAATTAATATGATCATATATATGTATATATATATACAAAACCCAAAACCAGTGAAGTTGGCACGTTGTGTAAATCGTAAATAAAAACAGAATACAATGATTTGCAAATCCCTTTCAACCTATATTCAATTGAATACACAGCAAAGACAAGATACTTAACATTCGAACTGGTAAACTGTGTTATTTTTTGCAAATATTAGCTCATTTTGAATTTGATGCCTGCAACATGTTTCAAAAAAGCTGGCACAAGTGGCAAAAAAGACTGAGAAAGTTGAGGAATGCTCATCAAACACTTATTTGGAACATCCCACAGGTGAACAGGCTAATTGAGAACAGGTGGGTGCCATGATTGGGTATAAAATGGTAAATGTACTTGAGCTTATATAGCGCCTTTCTAGTCCTTTGACTACTCAAAGCGGCTTTACACCGCAGGTCACACTTACCCATTCACACCCATTTGCTCAGGGATGGTTCAGAGTTTCTATGTCAGTTATCCATCAGTATCAGCTAACACTTTCATGCCCTTTCATGCCCATTTACACGCCAGTGACGCAGCAGTGGGAGCAACTTGGGGTTAAGTGTCTTACCCAAGGACACATCGCCATGTGTCGCCCCGGAGCTGGGCTTGAACCTGCAACCTCCCGATCACTAACCAAGCGCACTATCCAACTGCGCCACTGACGCCCCAGCTTAGGGGCTTAAAAGCAGCAATGGTCAGTCATTCACAAACAAGGATGGGGCGAGGGTCACCACTTTGTGAACAAATGCGTGAGCAAATTGTCGAACAGTTTAAGAACAACATTTTTCAACGAGCTATTGCAAGGAATTTAGGGATTTCATCATCTACGGTCCGTAATATCATCAAAAGGTTCAGAGAATCTGGAGAAATTACTGCACGTAAGCGGCAAGGCCGAAAACCAACATTGAATGCCCGTGACCTTCGATCCCTCAGGCGGTACTGCATCAAAAACCGGCATCACTGTGTAAAGGATATCACCACATGGGCTCAGGAACACTTCAGAGAACCATTGTCAGTAACTACAGTTCGTCGCTACATCTGTAAGTGCAAGTTAAAACTCTACTGTGCAAAGCGAAAGCCATTTATCAACAACACCCAGAAACGCCGCCGGCTTCGCTCATCTAAGATGGACTGATGCAAAGTGGAAAAGTGTTCCGTGGTCTGACGAGTCCACATTTCAAATTGTTTTTGGAAAGTGTGGTCGTCGTGTCCTCCGAACCAAAGAGGAAAAGAACTAGCCGGACTGTTATAGGCGCAAAGTTCAGAAGCCAGCATCTGTGACGGTATTAGTGGCCAAGGCATGGGTAACTTACACATCTGTCAAGGCACCATTAATGCTGAAAGGTACATACAGGTTTTGGAGCAACATATGTTGCCATCCAAGCAACGTCTTTTTCATGGACGCCCCTGCTTATTTCAGCAAGACAATGCCAAGCCACATTCTGCACATGTTACAACAGCGTGGCTTCGTAGTAAAAGAGTGTGGGTACTAGACTGGCCTGCCTGTAGTCCAGACCTGTCCCCCATTGAAAATGTGTGGCGCATCATGAAGCGTAAAATACAACAATGAAGACCCCGGACTGTTGAACAACTTAAGCTCTACATCAAGCAAGAATGGGAAAGAATTCCACCCGAAAAGCTTCAAAAATTGGTCTCCTCAGTTCCCAAACGTTTACTGAGTGTTGTTAAAAGGAAAGGCAATGTAACACAGTGGTAAAAATGCCCCTGTGCCAACTTTTTTGCAATGTGTTGCTGCCATTAAATTCTAAGTTGATGATTATTTGCAAAAGAAAATAAAGCTTCTCAGTTCGAACATTAACTATCTTGTCTTTGCAGTGTATTCAATTGAATATAAGTTGAAAAGGATTTGCAAATCATTGTATTCTGTTTTTATTTACGATTTACACAACGTGCCAACTTCAGTGGTTTTGGGTTTTGTATGTATTTATATATATATATATATATATATATATATATATATATATATATATATATATATATATATATATATATTTCTGAGTAAGTTACTCTGTTTTTGGTTTCAGGTAAATCTGCACAGAAAAAGAGACCCTGGCAGCAGTGTGAGGTGACAGCTGTTGAGAAACACATGAAGCGATTCATCATCTCTGGTATAGTGCCAGGAAAGAGTGACTGCGTGAAATGTTTGAAGGCTGAACCAGAGGCTCTGAAGAACCGGGACTGGTCCACTTTGAAATTTTATGTTTATAACCGAATCACAGCCTACAAAAGGAAAACACAGTTTAAGTAGAATGGGTAATTAACAAAGGCTGGTTCTGTGCCCTAGATTTAGTTTAGTTCCAGATTATGCAGCAAGTTTTACCTTGTTCTGGAAGTTGTCATTCATAAAATCGTTTCTTGTTTGCTTTAATATCTACAAGTCAGTTTTCCAAGCACTTGTGCTTATTTATATTGATTTTTTTTTTTATTTCAAGTTATTAGGTGAAATGGAAGAACAGAAATGTTGCTGATAACATCATAAAGTTGTTTGACAGAATTCATTTAAAAGTTCAAATATGTCAACAAAAAAATATTAAATTACTGATTTCTAAAGTGTTAAAGTACACTTTTATAAACCTTGTTTTCATTAGAGAATAGTCTAAAAGTTTAGAAAGAGGTTGGTATTCTGTATTCGTGGCATGGATAGCCATTTCTGAACACACAATATGTTTTTCTCATGGATATGGATAGTTATATTTCACTGATATGACAGTCTTTTTTTCATTTTCATAAGCTGTTCTAAAATTTGACTGAGATGTCAGGAACCAATTTTCTCATGCAGTGTGAGCAATGTTTTCTTCACCTCAAGTAACTCAATAAAAAGGGTTGAGTAACACCTTGTTTCAGCTGGGTTGTGGTTGATTTCAAACATTACTGTACTGGTTGTATATGCTTCGGCGTCTTTACGGTGAACACTTTTATAATTACAGTGCAATTACCAAGGGATCAAATCCCATCAAGGATAACTTTGTGATTTAAGCAGGGTCCCCAGAAGTCTAAATGGAATAAGTGTAAATTATGCAAATTATATTTAAATTTAGTCCCCATGAATCATGTCAGCCAGATATTTTCAGAGTCCCCACTGAGCATGATCCAAACATGACTTTGGAAATCCAAAGATTTAAAGTTGTGTGTGAGCTAACAAGACTGTAGACATTACGCCTAATTTTTTTCATACCTGTAGAACCTTTGGAAAGGGTGGTCCCCGCAAGTGATGATCAGAAACTTGGTCCCCATTCCAAATGCAAACCAGTAGGTGTGTGTGTGTGTGTGTGTCTATGTATGTATGTATGTATATATGTGATTGAGGTAAAAAGGCATTTCTCAATATGTTTATTTAAAAATACTTGATCTGTGTGTAATTTTATTTTTTAGTATTTCAGTTCTGTCAGGACAACTTTGTCAAGAGAAGACACCAGAGCAGTTAATTAATTTTTGCATGTATTTATGTATATATGAGCTTTATTGCAGAAAATTACATTTAGCAGAATGGCTCTGATGGGGCCTCTCCTTGCCCTTCCACATGCTGATCATGGAATCCTTAAGCAGGAGCAGCAAACATTCCTGCCTACCTTTCCTTTTGCCTACAAGGAAAGCATGAGGCAGGGGAAGAAGCAGCAAATCCCCTCAGAGCAAGCATTAATGTCAGCATGATATTGATTAAGTCAGAAATGGCATTAAGGAGGAGCTGGGGTGGAGGAGGGTTGCAAAGCGGCTTGCAGTGGGAGCAGGGAAGAGAAGAGCTGCTAGAGCTGCTTAAATAAGACAGTTTGAGTGCATTTAGCAAATGGCAGCTTAGAGGCAATCAGCTGGCTATCAACAGTGGTGAGCTAGCGTTGGATCAGCTGTTTATCAATGAAATGCTGACACAATAGCAACCTTGGCTCTGTGTCCTGCCAAAATTAAAGCTATACTTGAGTTTTTTTAACCCTCCAAACTCCAAAGGATCTCTGGCACCCCATGCTGTCACACTCAAGTTGTTTTCTAATATCTCTGGAGCCCTTCAACAGATCTTTATGGGCACAACTGTGTTTGGTAGCTCACTCTTAGTCTATTGACACATCGGATTAACCCAATTTCTTCTCTAGTTTCCTTAATGGTACATGCAAAAACATCAGGAGCAGTCAAAGATTAACTCGGGGAAAATTAGCTACCCATCATGTGGCCCTTTGAAACATTTGAGACAGAAACTGCTTTCAACAGAGGCACAAAGAACTGTAGAGCAAAAATATCGGTAGGAGTAAGTGTAAATATGTGAATAGTGTTTGCTGTAAGATCTTTGCATACTTTAATTCTTTTTTTTCCTAATATCCAAGGTCTTAGACAACTATATTCAGTGGTCCATCACTGATATGTATGTGATTTGTATAATGTAGTGTGAAATTTAGAAAGATGTGAGTTCCCAATTTTAAGCCTCAAATCAAATCAAATATTGATTGATGTCAATTCTAAAGATATTCAAGACCTTCTTTACCAGTTGAGTTTGCTTTGGTGACGCTGTGTGAGGCTGTAGGGCTCATGATCTTCTCAACAGAAAACAAATATGTGCAAACACAAGCGCACACTCAAACTTGGGTGCAGTGTGTTCAGTGCCGAGCACAGGAGACTGTTGCTGTTAAAAAATGCACATCCTGCTCTGTTGCACAAGCTGCTACTGCATGGCAGACAAAGTGGGTCAGTACACACTCACACACGTACACAGGGATCACAGGGGACATTTGCACTCTTGCATTCACATGCTCTCTCCTAATGCCGCTCACTTTCTTGTTCCAAAACACACACACACACTGATGAAAGCGTTTCCTCTGCGTTTGGTCATATTTTGCTGCAGCTGTTGGGGCACTTGGAGCCTGTGGTGATGAAGAGTGTGTGAGAGAGGAGCGTAGCGAAGAAAGTGCTGCAAAGAAACAATAGACAAGATCATTAAGAGAGGAGAGAGGAAAAAACAGAGCAAAGAAGAGAAAGGAAGGGGGAAAAAACTAAAACAGGGGACATACAAGAAAAAGAAAATTGAGAAAAAAAACATATAAAAAAGAAAGTTGGGAAGAAATCAGAAGGTAAAGGAGCACAATAAAATTGGAATATAGGGTGCATGGATGGAAAAGTAAAAAGATGAACTAGGGAAAACAGAAAAAGGAGAAATAAAGAGGAAGAAGACTATGTTTAAGGGAAACTAATGAATGGGAAATATTGGGAAAAAAAGGACAAAATTCAAAAGGAGGAAATAAAGAGAGGGCCAGCGGGTTAGAGAGAGGATAGGTGAGGGGAAAGAAGATGTAGGAAGGATAAAAATGGACAGGAAAGAAGAGCAGAGGAATAACAGATGAAAAGGACAAAAGTGAAAGGAAAGGGAAGGGAGAAGAGAAAAAGAAGAGCCAAGAAGATAAAGTGAAAAGGAAAGAAGAAAAAAACAGAGGAGAAGAAAAGAAAAGGAAAAGAGAGATGAAAAAGAAAAAGAGAAGAGAAAATGAAACAGTATCAATAGATGATGGGAAAGAAAGGCAGGAAAAGTAAGGGTCAAGGAAGGAGAAACAATACGAGACAAAGGGAAGGAGAAAAAAAAAGGTTTGTCGGGGCATCATTTATAACCAACTGAGACTTCTAATGTTGACAAATGAAGCCCAATTCAGAGAATGTGCAACAAAATGCTAATCCAAAACTATCCACAAGAGGCTGGCTCTGAAAACCAAGATGTCCCTGCTGGGTCATTTTTACAGCAAGAATTTAAAGATGTTTACAGCTTGGAATTAAATTGTTTTGGTAATCAAATATAATTTTTTTTATTGGTCCATAAAGGTGAAAAGAATAATAAATCATCTGTTTTTTTTTACATCAAGAGTATTGCATAAGAAGGCACAATACAGAGAGTTGTTGATTTAACTGACAGGTAGATATGGGATAGCTTTATTTTTTTCAGAAAGCTAAACTTAGCTTCAGCCAAATCATTTTACTGACTTTGAACAACTTTGTTCACATTTTTTTTGCTTGGAATATGCTGGATAGATAGCAAGCCAGACAATTTTCTAACCAGGATTCTTATTCAACTCAGCCAAAATGTTGTATGGAGAAAGCCTGTGGGGTATGGTAACAACTGTGAGATCAACAGTATGCCAAAAACACATGTACACATCGAAAAAGCACAGGTTAAAATAGCGGATGGCAACAACATATATCTATGGCAGCAACAACGTTATTAGCATTAGCAATTACTTTATTATATGTAAAGTGATGTAATGCACATCAAACCTCTGTAAATGACAGCCAGCTGATGCAGATGAGGAAGGATAGGACCACAGCTGATTGGCTGTCACAGCACAACCAAACGCGATGTCACTTGAAAAGTTCAAATTTTTCAACTTTGGTGACCAAGCAATGCGACCTGGTCGCGCATCCAGAGCAACCTGGTAGCACAACCAAGTAGCCCAGATTATGTCCATCTTATTGCAGGAAGGCTGGCCCCGCACCATCGCTGCTGTACATTTACTCTTTTAATGGAGAGTGGTCGCCCAGGTCGCCCAGGTCGCCCAAGTCGCGTTTGGTGCCACAGCACATTTTCCAGTTTCATAGGTACATTTTTTAAATATGCCAAACAAAGGTGTCCTCTTTTGGCTGGTAATGAATGATCCATCCAGCCCATCCTTTGTGGCCTGACATACCCCAAATCATCTAATTTCAAATTCAAATGAGTTTGCATACAAAGAAGATTAATAAGACACGAACACAATTTTTTCAATGCAGGAATTTAAGTTTGGGACAACCAAATGACTAGCAATACTAATGCTGAAAAAACAAAATTGTTCATGAACTTTAAATTATTGTCAAAATATAAGTTCGGTGGTATACAAATGGCAGTGCTAACAGAAAGAAAAAACGGTAAAAGCAAGGACTGCTGGCAGACCCTGACCCCCATAAAACATCATGTCCCATTTGACCGCAGTCCATGCATGTTAAGTTGGTCGGATGCTACCCCTGAACTGGGACAGAACTATGGTTTGACCAGACATCATAAATAAGGAAAGTCAGAATACAGAGAAAGAAAAGATGAAAAGTAAAAAGAACTGTCACCCAAAAAGGGCAAGAGGGATTTAAGAGTGGGGCAAACAAAGGACTGAGGATAAAAGAACCAAAAACAAAAAAAAAAATGAGAGAGAAGAATCTATTTGTGCATCTGTGTTCAAAGTGTTCAGAGCAAACACTGATTACTCACCAAATGAGCCTCTTGATTAACCAAAAGGCCTGATAGCAGTTTCAGTGTGTGTGTGTGTCCACCGTTTAATTAGTTCACAAAGATGCCCGCTAAAGCTTTAGCACCCTCAGTGTTTATTAGACCATTAAAAACTAGTGTTGCATCATCCTGGAACAACTAAACACACATACACAGACTGCTGCATAGTGATCAAAGTGCATGTGTGTCACTCGATGTCTTGGAGGTTCAGGAGGGAAAAAGAAATTGACTAAAACAGGGGCCTCCCTCTTAAAGAGAGAACAGGGTGATGTAAAGGCAGGTGTGATGGTACCACACACACAAACACACACTAATAGGTGGAAGATCTGCTAGACAGCGTGAACACACTTAAGCCCGACATGTTCACTTGCACAGTACACCCTCACTCTTGTATCACCCTCTTGCTCACTTGCTCTGTAGCACATACACACACACGATCACGCAGGAGCAACACAGATGCCAGAAGTCCCTCATTCCTCCAGGACCACCTGTCACAAAATTGCAAACCAATCTGCTTTCATATCAGTCACAGTCATGACTACACACTGAAGTATTTACACACAGTTTTATATGTATATCTGCTCAGCATTGTTCAAATCTGGATAGTAAAACTGCACTCAAACCGACAACAATGAAACGCCATGCCCCCCGTTTAATCTTGGAGAAAGTTTCTATTGAAAACAGCTCTGATGAAACTCTCTGAAACTCTTTGATGTGTAGTAATGCGGGTATTTAGTCTCTGTTTTAAAACATCTATCTGAATTCAACACTAATGAAAGTCCTCGGGCGGAGAGGAGAGTACGGCACAGATACAATTGTGTTGTGCTTATAGTTATGATGGAGTCAGTGTCAAAATTATTATTACTCTGGCCAAAGCATTTAGTGTTGATTAATGGAGAGAGTGACAAATAATTGTGTAGGTCAAAGAGGTAGTTCTTTGTGAAGTGGAATAAAAAAAAAATAATCATATAAAATGAAAAATATCTGTCCGTTACCTTCTTGTCAAATGAAAGAAATCAATATGTACTTCAGCATTTTTGAAAAATTTTCATCTTCGTTTGGTATCTGTTCGAACAAAGATGTCTAATGCACTTTCCCATCCTTCTCTGCCACGCCTTCATGCACTCCTGCAAGGATTCTTCCGAGATCCTCTGCAGCTCACAGCTGCGTCACAGCCTTTTTGATGTCGTCCACGTCCTCAAAACGGGTCCCCTTGATGACCCCCTTGAGCTTGGGGAAGAGGAAAATAATCACACAGGGCCAGGTCAGGGGAGTAGGGAGGCTGCTCCAGCATGGCGATATTCATCTCAGCCAGGAACTGTCGGATGCTCAGGGCATTGTGAGCAGGCGCATTGTCATGGTGAAGCAGCCATGGCTTGTCTTGCCACATCTCTTGCCTATTCTCCCGCACTGAACGAAGCAAACGCCATAGTATCTCTTTGTAGACATGCTGGGGTTACTTTGAAGGGGAAAAGTCTTAGTTTAAAGTTTGGGTTTGAAAAAAATACCTCGTATTTACCCAGCCATCTACAATCCATCCATCAATAGATCCATCCATTCTTCCATTCATTTGTCCATCAATTTACCCATTCATCTACCATCTATCCATCTATTAATCTATTCCTTCATCCAACCATCTACAATCATGCATGTACCCACCCATCTTCCGTCCATACTCTATCCTTCCATACATCTATCTATCCATTCACTCAGCCATCTACCATCCATCAAACCCATTCATCCATCTGTTCATCCATTTACCCATACATCTACTATTCATCCATTTATTTATCTATCCATCCATCCTATCATCCATCCAAGACGTAGAAAGATCTGCAGAGCTGGTAGATACTTTGTGACAGTCTGGATCAGTCTGTATTTAAAGGTGACATTTTCACCACTTTGACTTCTTGACGCTTTTCTCCTTCATGTCTGCAGAAAGGACAGAGCTGTGGATGTGACATCCTGTCCTGACTCAGAGTGGAGACAGACTGACATTACCAATTAAAAACCCTGAGCCCTCTGTTTCTCTGTCTTACTTCATTTTATTCCGTCGCCTACACACTCAATTTCTGTCTCCATTCTTTCCATTTCTCCATTTTCTTCTTTCATGCTTTTGTGCTCCTTTCCTTTTCCTTTCTATTTTCACATCTCAGATTTCTTAGTTTTTATCCCTCCCTTCAGCTCACTCTTAACATTTTCTCTGTTAACTCCCACCGTGTCTGTCTCTGTCACCCCCATCACCTCCCCTCTGTCATCTGATCAGTAGAATTAATGGCTTTATATCCATGGAATAGTCAGGATGATGAATCATGTCGTTAATCATCATATCGCAGGGGTGATGGATCATGTCATTAATCAGGATTTTTTTTTCCTGCCAAAGCAGCATGTTAAAGAACGCAAACTGCACGATGGTGATTAGCAATTAACACAACCTCTCTCTCTCTCACACACATACACTCACACATGCACACACACTGGAGACACCCTGCAGAGCTGGAGCAGAGCCAGGCAATAGTGCGAATTCAACACTGTGGGCTCAATCAAATCGGTAAATCAGAGCATACACACCAAGACCATTTACACACGTAAAAATACAAGCACACATACACGTTGTAAGGCAAAGCAATTTTATGTACACCGCATATTTCAGCAACAAGCCTCAAGACTAGACATCAGTTACAGAAAACATTTAAAAAGTTAGTTTTATTGCAGATTAAAGCCAACCTGAGGCACCAGATGGACTGTTCAGTATTTCATAGTCCATCTAGTAGAGAGCCCATAGAAAGTGTTTGGGAATGGCCAGAACCCTTAAAAGCAGGTGGACTCTCGTTCCATCGTTCACATTCATAAAGACCAACAGTGTTGTAGACAGGCTCTACTTCCACAGTGTCAAAGACAAAACATGAGCCACTTTATCAAACAAACTCTCAGCAAAATGTGTCAGAGGTAGGGTTTCTCAAATTCGATATCGATACTCAAGAAAATATTCGATACACTATACCATTTTCGATACCACAGGGATAAAAAATGACAAATACTTAAAAGGCATTAAAAAACACTTTTTATTAACATAAAAACAGAACAAAACAAAACAAAACAACCAACAATTATTGAGCAGCAAGCTAAAAGAGGCTAGCTCTGACTACAGTAGCGTACCAGCCGCAGCTAATGGCTAATGACAAAACAACCAACATTCATTGAACTGTAAGCTAAACGCGACTAGCGCTGACTACCGTAGTATGCCAGCCACAGCTAATCACAAAACAATGAACATTAATGCGGTCCACCGGCCAGACTAACATAAGTAATCAGTTTAATACAGTAGGGTAAATGATGAATGGGAGCTCTAATAACCTGGCGGAATTTGTCATGAAGGCCAGAGTGCCAGTCAAGGTTTTTTGCCAAATTAGTCATGCTACTCGCAGCAGTAATACATAGGACAGCAAGCAGGGTTGCAGAGAGGGCTCTCCCGACGGACGCTGCAGGTGCTGCAGGCGCATGCACCGTAGTATTGATACCATGGAAAATTAGTTTCCTATCCGGATACGGCCTTTGAGTATCGATACTTTTTTGATTATCGATATTTTTGACAACCCTAGTCGGAGGTGGAGTTGAAACATCCTTATTATTGAGAAGTTTGTAGTGTTGTTGTTTTTCATTTAGTAAAGGTTTGTGATCCAGATCTGATAAAACTTCTACTGAGGCTGTTAACATCTATGCTAATCTCTGTACAAAAGTGACATCCTACTGTCGTCTTGCTTGCAGCTCTCACCTTTTCCTGCTTTAAAGGACTCTGATTGGGCTGTCCCGCTTTGGGCTGTTCATAGTCATTGTAGATTGGAGCTTGGCAATCAGGGGAGTCATGCTGCACTGCAAGTTAAAAGAAAAGCTCCGAAGTAGATTAAAAAAAAAAAGAAGCAAAAAGTCTTCATCTAGGGGAGTCTAATTTTTGTTTGATCATATTTTAGGCAACCCAAAGACACAAGATTGCCCCTGTCCTTCACTTAAAGTATTTTCATGTGTATTTTTAGTTTGCTATGTTCTAATATTTGGACCAAGATGTTCAATTGTTGCATGACTATCTTTAGTTTGGTCTGCAGCAGAATAAAACGCTTGGGGAAAATGTCCTTTGATTTCTTCCAATGTGAACAGAAAGGCATGTCAAAAAAGAGCCTCCAAAGTTTTCATGATGTTGTGCTATTTATTTGCGTCACATTTCATTCTTTTTTATTTGAAATTTAATTGCATTTAAGTCAGCATTTCCAATACAGCAACAGCTACTGCTTGGGCTTCAAAAGTGCACACAGAAACCATTGCTGATGCCTTTGAGAGTACATCCATTACATTTACAGTCATTGGAAGATTTTCATGGGCCGTTACCGCTGTCATTTTTTGATAAAAAGCTATTTCAGTTTTTTAGGATTAAACTTTGTGTGGAAGGCCCTGAGGCAAACATCACAGGATTTACTTAGTTCAGAGCAAGTTCCCTAAAGACAACAGGATTGCTTGTCTAGTTGACTCAGACCCCTTTTCTAAATTCACATATCAGCAGAGTCATTATGAAGGCCTGCTGCCCTCCTGCTGTTACATGGCCAGCATACACCCATCTTTAATTAGCCCTGAGTCATCCTGGATGACCCAATCGCTGTGAGACCAGTCTGATATTTTCATCAGCTGCCCTCTGATGTGAGCAGGTGAACAAGATGAGTCGTCATTCTGATTGACCTCAGCATCAAGGAAATTAGGCAGGACATCGAGGGACAAATTAATGTCTGTTAGGTGGAAGGACTTAAAAGGTACCCTCAGGTAAACTGATATGGACCCTCTGGGAACATTTGAAATGCTTTTTTAAGTATGTGTGTTAGTTTCTCCTCTAAAAACACCCACCAGTTGACTTTCTCTCATCTGTTTACCATCACTTGGTCTTGCTTTGCTATCACATCTTAAAGTGCTATCAGATCTTCATGCTGGCTATAATTAAAACAACAATCTGCCCCACGCACTTACACACCAAACATGTTGGAAAAGCATACGCACACACTCAGACACACATTTAGAGGCCCTCTATTCTGCAATGATCTCAGATGAATTTCATCTAAGATCATTGCTTCATTAGTGAAGCTCTAGTTGTTCAGATTGATTTAATTATCAAATCATCTATGCAGTGTGTGTTTGTGTGTGAGTGTGTGTGTGTGTGACAAAGAGAGATTACGCAGTGATCTTGGCTGACATTGATCAGCCTCGTCTAATTGGGAGCATCTTGCCGTGTAATTGATTCTGCTACACTTCACAACTAGACGAGTTTAGCAACATCAACAACACTGATTCACGCTGGTGAACACAGCGACGCTGAACCACGCTGAACCAATCAAACCAAACTGAACTGAGTTAACCAAGTTAACCCGACTGACAGAAATAAACCGCTGTTACCAGATCAGATTACAGAGCTGACTGAGTTTGTTTACCTCTGTGATCTGCTTGTTAAGATGTGTTAATGGTGATAAAATACACACAGGGCAATGAACTGCCATATTAGTTTGGTTTAGGCCTAGAATTCTGGCAGTGTATTTTATTTTAGATAGATAAACCACCATTACACATGATTTAGATCAGTATTAATATCTAAGACTTGATAACTAACTAGAAGATGTGCATTGTCTTGTATACCATTATTAAAACATTGTTGTGAGTATGTGTTCTCACTACTTTGGTGAATGTTTCTTTTTGGCCTTTGCTTTTATTTTATTTTATTTTATTTAAAGACAGGATAGGAAATGTACCTACTTGGGCAGCTGTGCCTTGAATATATATAAAGTATGAGTGATGTCAGCCAGAGGTTACCAAAGCCGTCTACTGAGGTCCATTGTGGCAGTAACCATCGGGAAAATGTTATCTCATACAAACCTCAAGGCATCCTTAAAGCAGACAAAGAAGAGGAGTTGAAGCACCTACCTTCAGCCTTCAAACGAACAGGTACAGCTGCCTGACCTTGCAGTGCAGCTGTATCCATCTGATTTAATGTCTGTAATCAGGCAGATCCATCTTGCCAAGCTCCAATCTACAATGATTGTGAGTGGCCAAAAGCGAGGCGGCCCAATCAGAGTCCTTTAAAGCAGGAAGAGGTGTGGGCAATGAGTGAGATGACAGCCATAAATGACTGCTTGTACAGAGATGAGCATAGATGGCAACAGCTTCAGTAGCAGTTTTATCAGATCTGGACCACATTTCTTTACTAAATGAAAAATAAATATCAACACTACAAACACTCCACTACTGATGTGTTTTACCCAGAGTTTGATCTACAAAGTGACTCACGCTCTCTGTGGCAGTAACACCCACCCACTACATTATTGGCCCATAACGACTGTGTTTGACAGAACGATCATCCAATAGTGCCAGGTATACTTTTGGAAATGTTCTGCCCTCCCCAAACACTTTCTACGGGCTCTTTCCGAAACAGGCCGGTGAAAGATATTGAACGGCTCATCATTTTGAAGGTGATCCAAATCTGGATGCTGATCCACGACTTTTTTAAGAATTTGTTAGCTTTGAAAGATAGGGCAGTTTTCCACATTTTCACAAATAACTCCAAAAATTATCTGCGGATTTTGATGAAATATTCAAGGAATGTTTATGATGGAACCGGAAAAGAAGTGATGAGATTTTGGTGGATATCTGAAAATGAATGGAGATCTAAGAATTTTTTACAGGATTTGGTAATGTTGCACAATCAGGACGATTTTCCACATTTTCCAGAATAACTTGGCGAAGAATATTAGGAAAGCCTCGGTTTAGGTTTGTGCTCTCTGAGTACTTTAAGTTTTTTATTGTGTCAACTAGGGCTGCTTGATTATGGACAAAATCATAATTGTGATTCTTTTGGTAGATATTGAGGTCACGATTATAAAACGCAAAACACATGTTCATTGAACAGTTCTGCTTTTGATAATAATAATAATACATTTTATTTAAAAGCACCTTTCACGACACTCAAGGACGCTTTACAAGATTAAAACAACAACAACAAAATCAACAATATAAAAAAAAATCATAAAATCATACTATTGTTTTGAACATTATAGTGTGGGCAATACATAGAAATGTAGTTGTAAAAATAAAAATAAAAATACCTCAAAATAAAGCTGATAATAATAATGGAAAAGGGAAAAAAGTTATCAGATTTCATTATTGTGAAGGGCAGTAATGTGATTAAAACTGGATTTATTTCATAGCTCTATTGTCAATTGAGTACTTATTGCCCACTACAATTACCTTCATAGGAAGTAGGGAATAAGTGTGATCGAGGACACAACCCAGGAGACTCCATGATCTTGACCTTTGAACTATGACCACTAAAATCTAATCAGTTCACCCTTAATGTCAAAGTGGACATTTGAAGAAAGCCCCTTGAAGCATTCATGTGATATAATGTTCACAAGATCAAATACACCAGCAGAGAATGATCATGAACCTGATTATCATATTATTGATCTGCACTGGAGACGCTTCTTATGCTGGAATCTAACTAGAGCATGCATGCAACAGGTGATTACTTTGAGGCTGATCTCCTTTACTAACTGGAAACAGAAAAAAAAACAAAGAATGGTGATAAAACAAAAATAGATGAGCAAATATAAAACACTCAGAACTGAAACGTGTCAAACTGGTGCCAGCTCTCACATCTGCTTTGCTAGTTTGGAGGAAAAGACGGGAAGTGCTCAGTGTGTTTGGACAGGGACGACCGAAACAGCCTTTTCACGCGGCTGCCATCTTTGTGCACCTGGTCAATTTGAATGAAAAATTACCTGGGCAGGAGGTAAGTACACTGGCAGGTCAGCACAACGTCGGAGAAAATGGTGTTTATGTGAGTGCCAACTTCAGTGTGTGTTTGTGTGTTAATCTCTGTGTGTGTGTGTGTGTGTCCTCAGGATTAGTCATGCTCTTCTGCCTCTGCAGCACTGCCTCACGCACACACACACACACACACCTGCATCCATCTGGCCGGTCCCCTCTGATAGTGGAGGTGTGAAACAGAGAAAATCAGTCGACTGAGGGAAACAGAGGGGGAGAGGACGAGGAGCAGAGGGAGGTGGGAGAGAGCAGGAAGTGGACAGAAAGAGGAGATATTAAAGGAGCGATGGAGGGGAGGATAAATGGAAGGGGAGGAGGAGGTAAGAACGACAGCAGAGGTGGGGGGGGGAGCAAAAGAGTGGGAGAGTGATATTAAACACCAGGGAGCTAACAGAGCAGATTCAACAGCCCACTCTTCTTCTCCTACGTCTTCCTCTCTCTCTATCTTTCCCCAAATTGACCCCCCCCCCTTCCTCCTCTCATCTGTTCCTTCACTTGCTTCCTACTCTCCTAATTAGCTCCAAATCCTCTTACATCTCCCGCTCCACTCATCTTCCTCCTCTTCCTCACCGTCTCTCACCACTCACACAAAAAAAGAAAGAAAAAATCAGGTTGACCTTAATGAACAGATGAAGAGAGGAGGGGAGCGATAGCATCGAGGGAGCCTGGAGAAAGGCTGCCTCAGCGCTTTCTGGATCAGTGTTTGTTTACTCAGGACTCCCCCATGTGAAGCTGTCAGAGTGTCTTTTTGCCATTTTTTTGTTCTTTAGAGGCAAAACTACAGGAGCTTAAGGATCGTTTCAGTGTTTTGAATCTCCTTCAACTTTATTAAGATGAGGAGTGGGAGGGGATTGGTCATTGTTTGTGTTGCTTACTCAATATCTGACAAAAAACAGTGACAGTAGAGGAAGGACAGAAGACTAAACACGCCGAAGATGACATGCTAAGTGTCAGCATGGTATAATTGATAGCCTCTAATACAAAGGCTCTGCATTCTGCTAAATTCCCACCATTGTCCAGGTGGGATGAACGTACAGAGTGTACGTCAACTTTATCAGGACTTCTCTGTATAAGCATTTCTCTTTTTTCCTATCTCTGTAATCCAGCAGCACTGAGCTCCAAATGCAGGCTGCTGGGGGATTTGATGCAGGCCAGTCTTTTTTAGCAACAGAAGCCCCTCTTTAAGTGGCATGTGGTAGCCCTTGCTGCCTTGTCTAGTAGCATGACACTTAAAATCATGCCATGGCAGTACATAACGGTAAGTGGAGGTGGTTATTTGTGACATGTCCCTACCGAGGATCTAAGTGGATGCAAAGATCTACCAAATGATCTAATCTAAGTAGAGAAGTAGTAAAAGCACAGCTAAAGCATAAATCAGCAGAAACAGCGATCCTTCATTGAAATCTCCCTCTATAGGACACAGAGTACTTTTAACAACTTAGTAAAGGTAAGCTTGTTGCAGTCAATACATCAGTATGTGTTTCACTGTAAGGACTGTAGTATATCACTGTGATCAGTTTACAGTTGTTCAGAAGAGTCGCTGTATTTATATAACCTGCCCTGATTTTAATTTTTATATATATATAGACTATACAGGTATATATATATATATATATATATATATATATATATATATATATATATATATATATATACACATATATATATATATATTTGTGCGTGTGTGTGTGTGTGTGTAAATTACAATCAGGACAAGTTACATAAATGGATATTGTTCCTATAAACAGAAAGTGTGTGGTCTTGTGGTCCGACTCAATTGCCTAAAGGAAAGTAGGGGTGTCCAAACTGTTGTTTTGCTGGTCAAATGTGGCCGGCGGTCCATTGGAAAAAAAAAAATATATATATATATATATATATATATATATATATATATATATATATATATATATATATATATATATATATATATATATATATATATATATATATATATATATATAGATATAGATATAGATATATATATATATATATATAGAGATATATACATATATATTTATATAAATACTCCCTAAAATGTGGGCCATTGATTGTGCACAACATTTTTTTAAGTTGCATACAAAAAAGTATTTTTCTCGGTTTAAGATCAGGATGCAAAAATGAGTACACCCCAATCAAATGGGTGGGAGCAAAGGTAAATTTTAGTTATTATATTACCCTTTTTTCATCTTTTGGTAAAACAAAATGTTATGTTAAACTCAGCTTTGTCAAAACTGTGGAAATTGTTCTTTTGTTCATTTAAATATTGATTAAAACATTACTTGTAATGGAGGGTGTACTCATTTATGCTGGGCACTGTATATGGCATTCATCATCTTCAATCTTCATTCTTCCTTTTTTGTGTCTGAATGTGAAGATAAACCATCAGCATCTCCCCTCTGCTCTGTGGACCATCAGTCTCACTCTGATCAGAGTGTCCAGTAGTCAGGGCAAAGTGGGACCCCCTAAAATCTGGCTGGTCCATTATCCTGAAACGTGAATCGCTGTTACCAGTTAGCAGGCATATCTAAACCTACATTTTATTGACTTTAGTACGGGGTGGTGATGTCAAAAATCGGTTGAAAATGTCTTTATGTCTGTGTTCTCTTTTATTTAGAATCAGCTCAGATGTGATTCTCACTGGAGACTTTACCACTTTTGTTTCATGAATGTTTCTGAACTAAGGTCACTTGTTGTCTCATGATTATTAAAAAAAAAAGCATCGGATGTTTTAAGGCGACTAATGAATTTTCTACACAATAGTTCAAGCAGCAGAGTTTGTACGGTGCTTTTACGTGCAATGTTTACTGAATTTTATCTAACCCCCCTGGATGCACATATTGAGTTTTTGTCATTTTCTAAACTCTCGCTCTGTCCTCTGAGTCATTGTGTGTGGAGTGACTACACCCCCCTCCGCTGTTCCTCCTCCTTCCTCCGTCAGTCTGCAGAGTGACCTCGCTGAAGCCTGGCCAGTGAGATAAGCTCACACCTCTCTCTCCTGTCCAGCTCTCCTCCTCTTCCTCCTTCTCTTTTTTCCCGTGCACAAGATTTCTCACCACCGCCCCTCTCTCTCCTCTCAGCATTTTCTGCTTCATTTTTCACTCCTTCTCCCTTCAAATATCTTACCTCCGCAGCTCCCTCATTGTCTATTTGTCTTCTACAGAACGCCCTAACAAAGTTAACGTATAGCAGATTACCACGGCGAAATACACCGCCAGGAGCTGTTTGTCTTTTAGGTGTGTATGTGTGCATGCGTGTGTGTCAGAGGGGGGATTTGTGCTGACTGGTAAGGGTAAAAGATTCATGACCCAACAAAGCTTGTCAGGGCCACACACACACACTTATAAACACATGCTCAATTTTAAGACCAGGTGAGTCTGCAGATTTTACTCTTCAGGGGAGACGAATGGAGAGAGATTGTAAAAAAAAAATGTCAGAAGGGGGCTGGAACAAATGCCACCACAAGTTATACAAGTACCAGACAGTGACAGTACAGTGGCGGGTAGAGGGGTGGTTTATGTAGTGTGATTTGTCTTTTTTTTTTTTTTAAGAAGGGCTAAATATGAGGCTAATTGACCTTTAACCATTTATTTCCAAAAGCTCATCAGTTCATTCTTAATTCAAAGTGGAAGTATGAAAAAAACCCTGTGAATTTCACAAGCAAGTGCTTAACATGAGGCTAAAGACCTCGAAATCTGATCAAAATTAAATCAGTTCATCCTTAAATCCAGAGGTTCCCAAGTACTCATGTAAGTCATGCCCCCCCTTCAAGATTTATTTATTTTTTTGTCCCCCAACTCATAAAGTTAATTAAAAGGAGAAATGTAGATTTTTCTAAATACATCCAAACCTGTGTATATTAATTTCTTCATTAAAGTATAGTGTGCAAACATATAAATCAATAGAAACCATTTGCCCTTTTAAAACCCAAACATGAAAAATAATGAATATTCTAACCCCCATTCTAGGGCTGAGTGATATTGCCTGAAAATGAAATCCCAGATTTTCTTCAAACATGTTGAGACCCAATTTCAATTGTGTTCCCTCTCAAAGGAAAAAATGCAATTAAACAGGGATAACATAAACAAGTTTTGCCTTGATTTTATCAAGATATCTCACAAAACTAAACTAAATTTATCTCTTAAAATTAGAGTGCAGGCTGTAACTTTATCAGAGGTACTTTCTGTAGTTTCCATGTTGGCTGGCTCATCTACATCAACAGCAAAAGAAGCATTATTTGTACAAGGCATTAACAGGTTTGACAAAATGAATGACAGATTATGTGAAAGAAAAAAATGAGTTTTAATTTTAAAGCTTCTGCAACAAAAAAACTTGAATCAGTTAATTAAATTAATAAACTGAAGGGATGAACATGAGGACAACAGACCTTGACCTTCTATCAGTGTATCCATCTATAAGAGTTGGCATTTGTTAGATTTTTATGAAGATCCTTCATTGCATTCTTGAGGTGTTTTGGTTCACAAGCAAGTGATGATCTTGAGACCCAGAAACCTTAAACCAAAAATACTGATCAGTTCAACTTTCAGTCAGAATGGACATTAAGGCAAAGTTTGAGGAAAATCCTTTGAAGCATTCTTAAAATATTGATTTCTGAAGCAGTGGTTGATCATCAAATCCAATGACCTCAACTCTTAAATTTTGATTTGGCCATTTTTTAATGAGAGTGAACAGTTATTCAAAACTTAAAGAGTATCACCTTAAGCATCATTATGATATTTTTCCACAAGAACCAGACAGACAGACTGGTTGTCAGAAGATTGTATGGACGGTGGGGAAGGACATACAGACAGACAAACAGAGACGTTAATTTCTCAGGCCTTGCAGATGCATGAAAACCTCAGAGACTCCGGGGGTAGAAAAACAGAGACATATGTTGAGAGAAAAAGGTGAAAACAGGACACATGGATGAAGAAGAAGGTAGCTCATGAAGCAGAAAGGTCATCCAAGCATTTAATTCAGAGGGGATGTATTTTTTGTGGCTGTGGTGACACAAGAGAGGGAATGACAAAAGTGGAAGCAAAGCAGCAGAAAAACTCAGACTCTTCTTTCAAATCGCAACCCTGTGGTGCGCTTTCAACTGGTCAAATTTGGGAAATCCCAGGTCAATTTGTCTTGAAACTTTGGTGGACAAGGTCAGAGCTGGTGTGGAGTGAAGGATATTTATAAGATTCAAGACACACATTTGTGGGATTTTTTAACTCCTTGTACAGTGCTGTGAAAAAGTATTTGGCCTTCCTGATTTCTTTTTTTTTTTTTTTTTTGCACATTTTTCACACTTTAAATGTTTCAGATCATCACACAAATTTCGTGTAGGTTTGTAGAGCCTTTTTCCGGTTAATAAATAAATTTATCATTTAAAAGCTGCATTTTGTATTTACTCAGGTCATCTTTGTCTAATATTAAAGTTTGTGTTATGATCTGAAACATTCAACTGTGAAAAATATGCAAAAAATAAGGAATCAGGAAGAGGGCAAATACTTTTCACAGCACTGTACTTAAAAGGCTTTTGAGCCGACCATATTCTTACAGGAATATTAAAAATGTGAAGTAGATGACTTAACCTCTTTCCAGAACTGAAAAAATACTGAAACAATGTGTTTTGCATACGTAGACACTACTAACATCCATCCAAATCAAATATCTATTTTCACCTGTATGAGACATCCTTATTTTACATGGTGTCACTTTTAAGCAAAGCCAAACCTTTGGCTGTCATGGCCCACCAACCTGACACACCAGACAGTCCGTGGAAATGTTGAAATAGAAACACAGAAATATGTTTGGGAATGGGCAGAACCTTTATCATATCTGGAAGGAGATTGGACGATTGTTCCATCAGTCAAATTCATTATGGGCCAATCAGATAATGTAGTAGGCGGGGTTGGTTAACCAATTGGCTGAATAAACTGTTGTCAAAATATGTCAGAAGAGGAGCAAAAATATCCTTTCTATAAAGAAATGCTTTCAGCCTTTCTTTGTCATTTAATGAAGAAAAAAATTCCAAATATGAGCTTGTAGCATCGATGCTAATCTCTGAATTTTACTAATTTAACTACATTTCCCTTTAAAAAAAGGAGAATGGAGAATGATTTTTTTAAAGATTTGTGGAGTTTAAGTTTACATATATTTTTGCATTGCTTATATTCAGGATTAAAAATGTTGAAGCTGTTTCACTTTAGCGTCTAATTCTCTGAAAACTTTCTGCTGTTCCCCCTCTGATGACTGGCTCCATCTATACCTGTATAATCAGCGCACCAGTTGCTTGTTTATGAGCACAGTTAGCTCTGTGTGTAGAAGGTGAAGTAAGTAGGTTTATTGAATACTTGATTCAGTGCATGTACATTTAATCTCAAGTGTGCATGTGTGTGAGCTTGGGATTCACCTCCAGCCCTCTGCTTTTTCACTTGAAAGCAGCAGAGAAAGTCAGTGTGAGAGAGCAAAGCATTATTTTATCTAAATACATTCAAGTCCTTCTCTGTGTCTGCTCCTACAGAATCAATAGTCATTACATTCACTCTGAATTGATCTCTATGTGCTGTTTGCTGATTCCTTACACCAAACGAACCCCGGGCCCTTTGTACGCTGTCGATGGTATCAGGTGAATAAATGTCGAACATGAGGCGTCCAGCAAGGAGTCCAAGAGGAGTAAAGGTCACTCGTAATACAATCCGCTTCCTTTTCAGGCAACGTATCTCTTCTCTATTATCTTACTGTGTGTACGTGGCTGACCGGGTGGTTGTTATCAGCTCACAGCTTGAACTAAATAAGCACTGATTTACTCAGTGTTATGTGGCGGTGACAGAGGGATGAGCAGTAGGTCAGAGACAAGGAGCTGAGATACAGATGAAAGAACAACGCAGAGGAGGTGTGAGCGAGTGGGAGAGTGAGGATGTATAATTTAAGAAGGACATCAAAAGACTGTATCAGACTGTAGTGTTTTAAAATGATCATAATTTAAAAGTGAAATAATAAAAATAGATAAAATAGACTCTTGCACAGGAACCTTGCTAGAATATCTGTTTGTTTTTACTTTAATGATAATCATTAAAAATGTTCTGTATTCCTCACAGTGAGGACTTATTTTGGACTTTTAAGTGGACATAAGAGATGGACATGACGCATGGGATTTGTAAGGAGAACCGCATGAGAATAAAATACTGTATATTTATGGATCACCTAATTTGGCACCATCCAGGGGAGAGCTGACGACAGCAAAGCTAAACCATCCTATTAGCTAGCCACCCCATTCTGAGCAAGCCTAGAATCCATGACTAACATAATTTGCAAAGACTCAAGGTCCTACCATGTTGTGCAAAACAAGGGCTTTTGTCACATGCTGGTTGGAGCCCAGGTACGTGCGTCCATCGGTGCATTATTTCACAGACACAGCAATACCAAAGCCTTACAGCTTGAAGCTGAAGATAGGCCGAGCATGGCAGTGTGGGCTACATTAACTGGCTACATGTGGACATCAGTCTGTGAGTTTTACTCCTGTTTTTAATAAAACTTCTTCTTTTGGAGGTAAATGCAGACAAGAAGAGGTAAAACATCACAAGATATTGTAATGTTAAGTGTTGCAATACCTATTATATTGTAAAAAATTAAGGAACAGTAAAATCAGATAGATTGACAGATCAAGAGATAGCGATTTGGCAAATCAGATATACTTTTTATTGGCTCCTTTTAGTTGACCTCCTTTTCCTAGAAAATATAACTTTTTCCTTACTTTACTTTTATGCTGCTTCTTTATTTTTATTGTTATTTTGTGAGCAGAGAGAAATCTTTTAAAATGGTCTGGTACTGTAGATTCAGTTCTGTTTATAGCGGGATGGAGATGGAGAATGACTGTGTTTTTGTGTGTGCTGTTGACTTCTCCAACACAAGGATATTTTGTCAGTTCTCATTTCCAGAAGTGTCGTAAACAGAAACATTTAAATGTATGGTGGAGGGCAGCTTAAGCTGATAGTCAATTCCGACTCAGAGTGGATCTGCAGCGGAACGAGATTGAAACGTCCAGAGTTGTGACAGTGTAATCAAACATCAACTTGCACACACTCACACACACTTATTTATAGCGTAATCTGTGGTCATGGATATGGGCTTATGGCTTCGGGTAACACACACACAATCTCAAAAACAATCCTGTTATTTCAGCGAAAGAGCAGTCACTTTTTGCTTATGAGGAAGAAATAATTCTTACTACTTTGTGTCCAGCATGACAGCTTGTAAAAACATAAACTTTTGACAGAATTTATCCTATTGAGGTGGTTTGGTGTCGTGTTATCCTCGGTCATGTCTTGTCTGTTTTGTTGATGGAGCTGACAGCCATATCTGGAGCTTTAATTCGCTCCTAGCAGCAGTTTCTCCTCAAGCAGCACGGTGTCATGCAGCTACATGGCCAGTGTAGCATAACTACTGAACCACGAGATTAGATTTGGAGCTGGGCATCACCACTCTCACAAAAACACATTATTTGTTTTTCCATCTAGCTGAATGTAGTTTAAACAGGAGAAAAAAAGTCTTTAAAGCACTCAGGCACCCGCAGGCTTTTCCAGGCTGGATAAAAAAGGAAAACAACCCTTTGCTTGTACGAATAACTTTGAGCTCCCAGCCTTGATACGTCAACTCTCCATGCCTTTTCTGATGGATGAATTTTAAGTGGTTATAAGTCCTGTACATCCTCGAGTGCTGCACTATGGTCAGCTGTTTGCTGTCTAATGGAGTGTAGGCCTCATTTAAAAAAGTTTAGGAGGTAAATCAAAGCGCTCATTTTTATGCTGGTGGGGATTTCTTCACCTTTACCAAGATATTTCAATGCTAACCAAGCAGCGATGTCTTACAATGAGACATAATCACCCTCTACGGTAACCTTGCAGTGCAGCTGGATCTGCCTGATTCAGTGTGATCAGACAGATTCATCTTGCCAAGCTCTAGCCCGCGACAATTGTGCTCGGCCCTAAATTTCTCAATGTAAAGGATATTTTAGCTCTACTTCCAACATTTTGGCAAGATTTTTTTCCATGAAGTGGCTTTTGTTTTGTATGTTACACTGCCTCCTACTAAATTATCTGTTTGGCCCTTAATGAATTTGAATGCTGTAATGATTGTCTGATGCCCTGCCAGAGATATTTTAAAGTTTCTGCCCATTACCAAACACTTTCTTTGGGCCAATGTCCAGATGGACCAGTGAAATATATTAAATGGTTCATCTGGTGCATCAGGTTAAACCAGTGGATCATTGGTGTTTCATTGTATCTGTCCACATTTGAAAGAGTAACTGAATTCCTTTATTATGTTGTTGTTGTTTTTTTAACTTAAACTATGTTTCTGGGTAAACCTGTGTTTATATTGGGATACTTTAATCAGTGTTGCAGGGAATAGAAATGTGCATTAAGATATATGATTCACCTTTTTTGGGTGTTGAAATAATCCAAAGAAGAAGACTAAGACTTTAATCTCAGTCAAAGAAGTAGCTGAAAATGCTGAAACTCTGTATCCTCACCAGTAACTGTAGCCACCAATGATAAACGTGCCACTTTCAATACTTTTTTTTTTTTTATTTTACAGTAAAAGAGCTTAATTATTTTTGCTTTATTTTATTTGAGTGCTTTCATTTTTGAACAGCAAACCAAGAAACCATGGGTTCTTATTTACAGCTTAACACAACCCAGAAAAGAAACAAACCACATGTTCAGTGTCAGCTACAACACCTAAAACTGGTCTCACAGGGACTCATAAGAGCATCTTTCTGTATTTTTATGCAAAGATGTTCACTGTGTATCACATTTGTTTTTGGGGAGGAAAAGGGTTGTATTCTCAGAAATGCAGTTGAATATGTGATCCTTTTTGATTGCGTTGTCCCACTTTAGTATATTGTAAATCAGTTAATCAAACTTTATTTGTATAGCACTTTTCATACAAATTAAAAGAACACAAGGTGCTAAAATTAAGGAACACAAACAGGTAAACAAAGAGGAAAATACTAGGGCTGTATGATATTGTAATTAAATCATGTCTCTTAGCTTTAGCTAATGCATCCTGGTAACAGTACAGATTGCCTGCTGAGACCCAAAACTTATCAAGAAGTTTTCAGGAGAACATCCACTCACTGGCCACTTAATAGGGTACAGCTTGCTAGTATCTGGTCGGTCTTGCTCTCAGAACTGCCTTAATTCTTTGTTTCACAGATTCTACAAGGTGCTGGAGACATTCCTCACAGATTTCAGTCCATGTTTATTTGTAAGCATGACGCAGTTGCTGCAGATTTGTCAGCTGCACATCCATGATGCGAATCTCCTGTAGTGCCACAAAGATACTCCAGTGGGTTGAGATCTGGTGACTGTAGAGGCAGCTCTAGTACAGTGAACCCACTGTCATGAGTTGGACACACTGTGGTTATAAAGGGATGAACATGGGTGTCAACAACACTGAGGTAGGCTAAGACATGTTAACAATGACTAAGTACTAAGAGGTCCAAAGTGTGCCAAGAAAATACCTCCACACAATAACACCACCAGCAGCTGCCTGAACCATTGAACAAGACAGGATGGATTCATGCTTTTATGTTGATGACACCATATTCTGACCCTACTATCTGAATGTAGCAGCAGAAATCCAGACTCACTGGATCAGGCAACATTTTTCCAAACTTCTGTGGTCCAGTTCTTAAGAGCCCTTGCTAAATGTAGCCTCAGTTTCTTGTTCCTACATGACAGTGGCACCCGATGTGGTCTTTTGCTGCTGTGACCCATCTGAAGACCATCAAAAATGGTCTTCTGCATACCTTGGTTGTAATAAGAGGTCATCTCAAACCATTCTGGTCATTTTCTTCTGACCTCTGGCGTCATTTAGGCAGTTTGGATACTTTCTGGTTTTTGGACCATTCTCTTTTAACCCTTGAGATGGTTGTGTGAGATAATCCCAGGAGATCAGCAGTTTCAGAAACATTTAAATGACACCAGCTTGAGCCATCAACTATGCCATGTTCAAATTACTTAAAGCACCTTGCTGCCATGTGATTTGCTTTTTAGCTTTTGGCTTTAAGGAGCAGTTGAACATGTGTACATATGTAAACATCAAGACAAAGTTGGTTGTCAATGCTGTTTTTTTTTAAATGTAGTTTTTAATATTTAAATGATAGTTATGCTCAAAAACGTATTTTTCTAGTCACAGGTTAAACATCTCATAATATCATAATAGAAGCTTTTTGGTGATCCTCAGGCTGTGAAAAATACAAAAAAGAAAATGATAGACCAACATGCAACCAGTACATCCAGTTATGATGTAAAGAAGCTGCAACAAGAATGTACTGGTTTCACCAACACACACATATCCAACACTCCTCCACTCTGACAGCTGCATTAGAATAAACGAGAATCTCCAAACCAATCACTTAAAAGCTTTATGGATCATCTGTCAGCGCAGCCATTAGACTGCCAACTTCTTGACATTTACCAACAAATTCATATTTCTCACACACACCCACACTTAAGCACACACACAAAGAAGAAGACACACACTTTGTCACCCTGTTGGTCCTCACTCCGGCAGTACACCCACAAACACCCGCGCAGACACACACTGAACGCTTGTTGACATTTGCTAGTGCTACACATTTTTTTCTGCCACCCGTCTCCAAATGAAGGACATGAGATAGATCCCTGTGACTTGAGACAGATTGATCCGTTCCCGCCATAAAACTTGTTTCACAGCCGCCTAAGATGTGCTTCTCTGTGGCGTGCACGCACTTGACATAGACAGATCCAATTCAAGCGTAAAATTTACTTGCACTCTCTTGTTAGCCTCTCCTCTGCAGCATGTGTGTAAATTATATCATGGGAGGTTGATATAATGGATGGAGGCTGAGCAGGCAGCTAGTTTGAAAGATTAACAAGACATCAGGACTAAGTTATGACACATTTTAAATTAGTCAGCTGAGAAAAGGGAGGAAACTTTGAACCAAATGCCAAACTGTCAGTAAAGATCAGCTGCTGTGAAATACCAAGAAATGTTATGGCTAAACGTATTATACAATGAACTCCTAAAATGAGGAAAAAGTCCTGTGGAGAAATGACTTTGCATTTCTTTAATGCAGTGTGCTAAAAAATCTTAATTGTCCTCATGATAGAGCTCCATTGTTGTGCAAAACTGTAAACAACGCACAGATGAGCTGTAATCTGTCTGTAAAGACTCACTGAAGCATTAAATCTGGAGCATTGAATTGCTCTTCAAGTGTTCTTGTTTGCTGATAAGTATAGTTTCCTGATGTCAAGGAGAGTTTACAATAAAGGCTGGCCCACTAACAGATTTTTTAAAGCCTTAGCAGACATCAAACATGTAAGAGACCTCACATATTATGACAGATATACACCTTAAAAATGTTTGGAAATGTTATTTAGGCCAATATATCTCACCTTTAATAATACTACTTGCCATTGTACTTTATATCATTGGAAAGCTTGATTAGTCACCTTTATGAAGAGTTATAACTTGGAAGGATCATATATTTTTGGAATGAGCAAGACTGCTAAATGTGTGGTTAATGCCCACCAAATATGTGCAAGCACCCTAAACTGACAGATTTCATCCTAAAGCTAAGGCTCTAAAAACCGGAAGTGTCACTCTCCCACCCAAGTCCACCCATATGGGTTGTTCAAGGGGAAAGCTTTCTGGGGGGGGGGGGGTGGGCGGGGTGTACATGGAGGTCAGCAATGAAATGGTCCACTTTAGCATTCCCCCAAGCAGTCTGGTTCAGTTCGGCTCAGTACAGGCATGCACTTGCAGGCGCATCTGCTGTCGGATCAGGAGAAAAGGTACCCAGATAACCAATCCTGCCATCTCACATTTTGGCACCCCTCTTATAGGGTGCTGTGCATCCGACCTTAAAATGTGGAGCTTAAAGCGCTGCAGTCTGGTGATTGGTCTCAAAAATTGTCAGTTCCCACGTGAAAGCAGCTAAAATTAAAACACATACCTCGTCATGTTCAAATAAGCCTTGGGTTAAAGCTGGAAGTCCTTCATAACTGCTCTTTATTTACAATCGTGCTTACTTCAGACTGCTTCACTGGGTTGCGCTGCTGTGACATCATGCATTTACTTAGCTGGCATAGCCCTCTCCTCCTCAAGTGAAGGTACAGCTGGCAGTGGAAACGCAAACATGAACAAGCATTACTGCCCCAAACTGCACAGAACTGTTCTGAACCAAACCAGACCGCTCAGTGGAAACAAGGCATATATCAAATCAATGACCATCAAAACACATTTCAACTAAACCCCCCAAATACCCAACATTACATACTGAATCAATAAGAGAAAATTATCTAATTACTATTTTTTATAGAACGTTGAAGTGCTGGACCAATTTACCAATGCCAGGACCTGAATATAAATCAGTGTGCCAGAAAAGAGAGGAGGGGTTAAAGAGGGAACTGGGGAGGGCTTTTGACCTGAACAATAACCTTCTGAAGCAGCTTTTTTTAGTTGGCTTCAAAAGCCGATCTGAGGGACTTAAAAAGGCCAAATTAAGCATGGAGACTAGCACCGGTGCAACAGAGGAAGAAGCAGAGGAGTCAGCTATCACAAGTGAAAGCACTCCCACAACAATGCTTGCCCAAGAGCAGGGAGCTCATTGGTGAGGTGCATGCATTCATTTTAGTTGGTCTCTTAAAATGAGGGGCCACATTCCTTGTGTTTTTCAGGGGCCCAGCTATTTCTCTTGGCGGACCTGGTCCTACCTCTTGGAGTCACACATGACTCAGTTAAGATGGTGGACACATGGGAAAAGTTTTAGAGGCAATTGTCATGGAAAAATTCATCAAGAAAAAAGTAGATTGTGTACAAGTTGAAATGGCAGGAATGTGACTGAACATGTTATGTGTTGTGTTTCATTGTAGTATCTTGGAACTCAGACGATCTTATGTCACATCTCACTATAATGTGATCCCATTACAAGTTGGTGAAGTCCAGCTACCTGAATACTGACCGACCTCACAGTAGGAAATTCCAACCAAGGGGGAGTTCCTAGTGATGTGTCTAATTTGAAACAAGATAATCTGACTTCAGAGATCAACTTTACACACCAATAATGCTAGCTGGAGAGGAGTAAAATTTTATTGTCGTTCATTATGCTTTTGTTTGGTCAGCTCACATCCTCAAAGCATTCATCAGTGATACACAAAACACAATCAGTGTAAAAAGGGGCTACATAAAAACAGCTAAATAAAAAACAACTTCACTTTTGTATTGAGTGCTGGTAGTTTTGAAAAGTTGTTAAAGGATTTTTTCACCAGTTTTATGTAAAGGTCCTTAACCTGGGAAAGATAAACTTTGTTAACCTCATCCGGGCTCCACCTTAGTCCTCTGGTATCCATGGAAACAGAAGTGAGGTCAGTAGAGGTTGGGACCAATGGGGTGTCGGGGATAGAGAGGACAAGAGGTCATTTGTTAAGTCACTGGGGGTCAGTCCCCAGTGTCCAGACACATTTATCATATCCACACACAGAGTAAAGAGTATGAGTATTAATAGAGCTGTATGGTACAGGTCTGCTTTAGGCTAATGAGGCCCCCGGGCTATCAGAGATTCATAATGATAATACACTCTCTGTGTTAGAGAGTAAAAGCAATATGACTCTCAGTTCAAAGTGAATACACCTTGCAGAGCCACATATAATGGCTACTGAAGACAATTTAACAGACACTGAAAAAAAAATCACTTTTAAATAGTAAGTATACAAAAATGTGTGTCCATAACCTGTCTACAACCAGTGTGCAGTGCTCTAAAGGCTGTTTTCACTTTGGACGCATGAAGTATCCTCCATTTTCGGCTTGCAATGCTATTGCTTTGTCCCCCCCCCCCCCCCCCCCCCCCCCCCCCCCAACAATCCCAGTATTACAAAAGTAAGGCTCATACCAATTTTAGTCTTCATTTGTTGCTTTAATGAACATTATCATTTTTTAATTGTGTATATTGTTTGAAGTTGGACTGTCCCATATTTTTTGCTTTCTCTTTTTGGGCCCCTATTCCTGCATGTGAATAGTTACAAAATTATTCTGTATTGATGTGCTGCTGTACTCTGCCTATACTGATCTTTCTGGTTATATGTATACTGTATCATGTGTTTGCTTTGTGTTAAGTCTGGAGGGCATTCTTTGCCAACATAGTAAATGAGTACGGGGGTTGATGCAGTGCTGACAGCCATCATGCACTCACAGCGGTGCAGTTTACGCAAATTATATCTCCAGCCTTACACTAGAGATGTAGGCCAGATCTTCAGAGGTAAGCAACAAGTTGTTATGAATAGCACTAGTGAATTTATCTTCAAGAACAGGACCTTCTGTATTTTTCCCTCAATGACTGCTGCGTTCTCATATGAACTATCATTTCACTCTGTTCAACATCTATGTTAGAGCACTGGCTCATGTGTGTATCTTATTCCCAGAAGTTCAAGGTAGCATGCAAGGTCTGTCTCTGCTTTAGAGATACTACAAACAGAGTCAGAGCATGTAGAGCCACCTTTACACACTCTATGAACGAACAGCTGCATGTTCACACACACATACTGTATAAGGCTGGAGCAGTAGAGTCACATCAGCATGCGGGGACATGCTGCACGTGTGGAGCCTGTAAAGCACTCTGGGACATGTTCTGTGATCCATGACGGAGTGAAGGGCTGATGGAAGGGAGAGAGAGAGCAGGAAAAAGGGCTGCAGACAAAGACAGTGTGTGTGTGTGTGTGTGTGTGTGTGTAGCATATGTGTGTGTGACTGTATCACACAAGGCTCTAAAGCCATTGTGATGGATGCAGCTTCAGTGTAAATTAAATATGATGTGGTCAAACAGAGTCAGTGAAGTGCCACTCTTTGATTTGAGAAATAAGTCATAGCACACAATCAGGTTATAAGTGAAGTAAAATGAAAAACAAAATCTGATCTTTTATTTGAGACCCTAAAATGAATACTTCTTAGAGCTCAAATAAACTTGCTCTTTACAATGTGTTTGCATGAGTTTGATGTGAATCCCCTGCCTCTGTTTGGAGTGTCAAGTGTGAATGTCCTAAAACGTTGACTGCGTAATCTTGCAGTTGACTGAATTTATGAGGATGTGTCCTCGTATGAACGGGCTTAAATTTGTAACTCAACTCTTCCCTAATTGTGGCTACAATCCAATGCCTTCTTAAGTAACTTTTTCAGACAGTAGGTCAAAAGAGCAACAATGTTTTTTTATAGAATAAAGCCTGAAGTCATAAACACAAATGTCTTATAAGTTTTAAATGGTAATAATAATAAAGCTAAAAACTGTAGTGATAGAAACTGACAAATGCCACCATGGACATCTTGTAACGGTGACTTTATGTAAAGATCACATCAAAAATGGATTCACACATTTGTTCAACAAAGACTAAAATAATCAGACAACAGAGACTGTCTCTTCATTGTGGCCCCTGTTGTGGGTGGGATATGTTAGGCAGCAAGTGAACATTCTGTCTTCAGGAAAATGGATTTGTGTGTGAGCAACTTTGATAAGGGTCCAATTGTGATGGATAGGCAACTAGGTCAGAGCATCCCCAAAACTGCAGCTCTCATTGGATGTTCCCGGTCTACAGTGGTCAGAATTCAGTATTTTCAGAGAAAAAGAGCATTAAAGATGTTTACTCTTGTCACTTGTACCAATCCTCCTGTTTCAGTTTTTAGCATCTTTTGCCATACTTCAGAAAGGCACCGAACTGAGAAACCAAACGCTGGGTTGTGTTGTAGTAGGTATTGGATGTATTGGAACCAGTACCATATTAGTAGCGTATTTCAATATGCAACTGTGAAATGTTGTAATAATGCCCTAAAAAGTTTGATTTCTTCATATCACACACACAAAAAAATAACACCTCATGGTCTGTCCACACAGACAGGTTTTAGAGTATTCACAAAAGTTCTTAATCCTGTGGGCGTTTCGCACATCAGGAATTTCTGGAGCCCAAAAATGCAAATCTTTGGAAACCAGGTTCTATAGTGAATAAATCTTAAAATGCACCCATTACATTTCGATGATCTCATTGCACTGCCTCTCCTTAAAGCTGCATCCCCTACTCTGACATCAATAGAAACGATGGTGGAATACAGTGTTGTGTTCGCGCTGCAGAAGCTACTGAGCTTCTAGTGGCTTTTACAGCAAAATCTACTGCTCCTCTACTTTCACAATGAGAAACAAGTGAACATGAAGAACAGCATGCCACATCTTCTTGTTGTGTTTGTTTGCATCACATGTTTTATGCATATGCTCCATGTCTTCTTCTCTTGTTCTGGTGTATGTCTGTGGCAGCGTTACAGCACCACTTACAGGCCTGGCACATACACTACAGTGTTTTCAGTGTTTGCCTGTGCACAGACACATTTCTTGAAATGATGCTGTGTTTATGGAAACCTTTAAAAACAAGTACAAAGTACATTGTTTTTCTTCTCCTTGTGGACAGGGTCCTAGACTTCCTTCTTGACCCACCACTGTTCTCTCCTGTTTCAGGTGGCATATACCTTGCTAAGGCACATAACCACCAGCTGGCACAGTTTGCACCTCAGCTGTGGTTTGAATTTTCAACAATGAAGGTTGTTAGAGGTTTGATTCAATCCACTCCTCTTCTTTGTCTGGCTCCCAACACACACCTAAACATGTAGAGGTAATATAAAACCATGCCTCTGTTCATATACAGGAACATAATAGATACGGAGAAAAAAAGAACAAATATCAACATAGGTTAAGCATGGGTGTAATTTAGCACATTTCCTCACATACAGCTGCTGGCAAAGTCATAAGCTGTAGAAAAATCAAGCTTTTTCATAAAGCATTATGGATACTGAAATAATGAATTCCAGTTAATCAGGGTCTTGCTTCACTCCATACTGTGATGAGCCTAAATGTCATTTTTCTCAAGATAATTACCATTGATTTTCATGCACTTTGAAAACATTATCATGTAGCCTCTTAATTAAAGGATTGGCACTGTGCCATAGTAACAAACCACAGGAACAATATCGACTCAATCAAATAAAAAACACTAAAAACAGGCAACATGGAGCTTATTTTGATTGTTTAACAGAGTCCCGTAAATGAATTTAAATACACTTATTTGGTCGTGGCTCTGTGGTGGAGTAAAGGTGCTGCTGAGCTTGTTGTTGACACTGAGGTTGTGCGAGTGCAGGATGTGTGAGTGGGAGTGTGTCACCAGGGAAAAAAAACAGACAGACCCCTGGAGCAGCTGTTGTCCCCAGCGTGTCCAATGTTTCACACACACTCACCAACACACAGCCACACACAGACATGCAGCTCTTTATTCTGCTTGCTTGCATTCACACATAAATGTCTACTGTCTTGGCCAAATTCAACTTCAATATTTTGTGCTATGGCTCAGTTGGCCCTTTTTTGGCTTTCTGATTGGTTCACTAACCCACCAGTCAGAAGGCCTACCCTCTTAGGCCAAGTGCTTTAAACTCATAGCAGTGAATTTATTACCTTTAGTTTGTTACTTCAGCATGGTTTGAGTGTGTACTTGGAGATGTCTGTAAGATCTTCACTTTATAATCTAGAAGTATTTTTTCATCCTGCTGTTTAAATTAAATTCTGTGGACCAAACAGACCCTGAAGTGTGGAGCTAAAAGTGTTGCTACCAATGCTAAGTGAAGTTCTGGAGGGCTGGAAGTCCTCCATTGTTGCTCTTTGTTTATAATCTACAACCCTCTTCTCCCTACTCACATCCCTGCCCTCGAGTGAAGGTTCTTTTGGTAGCGAAAACGCAAACAAGATCAGGGTTTACTGCTCTGAACCATACTGATCTGTACTGAACCAAACCAGAACACTTGATGGAAACAGGCTTTTGATGTCTGGGGACTTCAAGAGACACAAGACACTGGAGACAATAATAGAAAGAGGTTACCATATTGGTTTTCACTACGTTACAACTCAAACTTATGCTACACCTTCTTAATGCCAGAAACAGACAAGAGTGCACTGGCCAACAAAGACTGCTATGGAGGGTCTGTGGGAGAATGAGCTGGTCATTGAATGGACAAAGCTGCCAGACAGAGTAGCTTTGCAGTAGGTCACATTTTCACGTTAGTATTGCGCTTTGAGAAATGTACTCACACAGGCTCCCTTGTTTAACCAATGCCATAGATTAGCTGAATTCAAGACATAGTAAAACTGGTGCCAAACATGAACTGTGTCATACGTTATCATGGAATAGGACATAAATGCTGCTGCGATTGTTATTATAATCTTTAGTAGTCCACCAAAACTCAAAAAGGAAGCAAGTGGTTTGTCTTTACACAAAATCCAGCCTTGTTTTTGGGTACTATGGAGATTCAGGGCATTTGGATCAGCTTAGCGGTGGGAGCTGGTCTTTCTGTTTTCAATCATCTATTTATTTGATGCCAAATTGATTTTTTCGGCTTCATCAAAAACAAAAATGTGAAAAAACAGAAAGTGCCTCTCAGATGAAAGCATCCTGTTGGAGTCTTGAGTCTGATTAGGTCGTATTGGGTGGGTTGCTGTGGTCCTGGTGCTGTCCGGGTCGGTTCATGTGATTTGGGAGAAGCCTTTGTCCCAGCAGGGTTGAGGGGACTTTTCTCTGGCTTCAGCTCTCTGCAGCTCAGTAATGGTAGGACTGGGGGTCACTAGTTTCAAATGTTGGTAAAAGTTAAGCACTGTTTTTTTAAATTCTGAATATGAGGGGATGTTGGCTGAGCCCTACATGTTCAGGGTGTTTCTGTGTATATGTAAGACAATCTTATGGAACTTGGTGTGAATGATTCAATTATTGTTTCGTCCCACTTGTCCTGATCTAATTTCTGGTCCTCAGATTTCAATGCCATATGGAACTGAAAAATTTGGGATTCAGATCGAAATTAGAATGTAAAATTTTATATTTTGTCTAATGGCATAGAAAGCCCTTCTTTCTTTATCTCCCTCCTTATCTTTGTCTTTGTTCTTTTGCTTCGACAAAGTTTCAGGAAGAATTCAAAGGTCCAGTGTAATGTTAAACAAATTTTCTCTGGTTTCTGAATTGTTGCAGAAGAACATGACATCTTTTACTAAACTCTCAGTTCACAGAGAAATGCTCTATGTCTCTTTACAGAAAATGCCCCTTAAAACATTATTTACTTTCTGGGGTTTATGATGTCATAGCTACACAGCCTCCACCTACATGTGTGTTTTCTGCTCATCACAGGCAGATGCCTTGATTGCTTTCAAAGTCTGCTCCATTACCTGTAGCCCCTTCTCCCCCTACCATCAGACATCATTTCAGCAGCAAATCAGCACAGAGCTGATTATTAAAGTCCTCCATGGCCTCACAGATCCAAGCATTTTCAAAGAGGAGGGAAAAGAGCTGCATCTGATCCTCTACAGAGATTAAATGTTTTAATTTTTATTAATGTTAAATCAAATTTTGCTTAATAGACACCCAAGACATGATGTAAACAGTCAGACACAGCAGGATATGGGATTATCAAATCACAGAATATTTTTGGTCTCTTCAAACAGAGAGGAGCCTGGTGAAAGAGAGATTTTGTACAACTTAATAACAGGAAGCATGCGGGGCAGGACCAGTCAAAGCCGGTTGTGTGATTTTAAGCCACGTACACTCCTGCGACTTTTAAACAGACACCCAGACAGATTGTTGCGAGGCTTATGCAACTTCACAGGCAGGCAATTTCAAAGGTTTCATTTACTGACATAAGATCAGATGTAAAAGACTGTCAGCACCGCTAAAAGTAACGCCTTAGGCAAGAATTATGTGTGTGCGTGTTTGTGTGTTCGTGTGTGCTAGAGGTTTGTGGTCCTCACAGTTTAAAAAGGAGCCATATCACTACCTTGCATTTATTCATACCACCTCCTCTCCACATCTGCTCTGATCAGACTCTCATTTACCTCCACTTCAGCTCATTAGAAATCCCTCAAGGATCAATGCCTAAATTTGTGGGCTTGTGAGGACCCCTGCTACCTTGAATTTGTCCACCAGATGTCTTTTTTGCCTTATAAATCTTACTCCCTCCTTATACCCTGTTACTCTTTAACCCTTGCCCCTCTGCCTCACCCCAAGTCTTTGATTAGCTCTCGGTCTCTGGCTGTCTTCCCTGGGGGTCAGGTGGACAGATGCGCAGCCTTGTGTTGCCCATACGCGCCTGCATGCACACAAACACATTTCTGACCTCATTTCTTTGAGAGGGCCAATTTGACAAAGTGTATAAAAAGACAACAGCTGTACAGTACAGACACAAGGAAAGAGAAGAAGATCTGTTTGTTGTTTTTTCTTTAAAGCTGCTGTGACAAGAACAGCAAATGGATTCTTCAAAGCATGGAGGACGTATGATGAACATTTTTTAAACATCCAAGATGGCCGACTTCTTGAGGAGGGGGTATGTTCTCAATCGGCAAGGGTACCATATTAAACAGTAGGATGGTAATTTACAAATTAAACAAATAGTTACCACTAAATCAGGGTGAAATAAAGCCATTTTATAGCCCATTTTAAGCTTTTCCCAGTTTTGTCTGCCTCTTAATGTGTTTAACATATATTCTCCATGTGATTCTTCTATGCACAGCTGTAAGGTTCATAATAGTTTTGTATGAGTGAGCTCATGAGGTGATGTAATGCCACTAAAATGTCATAAAATAACCATACAATTTACCCTCTATTAATTTAGGCTTACAAGGTATGGCTATTAGGGAAGGAGACTGCATTTATGAGGATAAAGCCTCATGGTTCACAGTCACACAGAGTTATATATTAAAGGTTGGGTATTAACACACAACTGTTGTAAGTTTACAATAAGTGGCATCATAATTCCACTGCCAGCTACTGATTAAAGTGAAGTGCATGTGTTTTTGCTAAGGCATTGGAATATGATTGGAAAAGTGTGTGCCAAAGTTGTACCAAAACTTCAGATTCCTATTTAAAAGGAAAAACACAGACAGTTTGGGAAGATATTGACCTCAGAGGCCATGGTTCTCTCCCTGGAAAAGGTGAATTGCTCCCTCCAGGTGGGGAGCACGTCCTTGCCCCAAGTGAAAGAGTTTAAGTATTTCGGGGTCTTGTTAATGACTGAGGGTAAAATGAAGCGAGAGATGGATACGTGGATTGGTGCAGCATCTGCAGTGTTGCAGACTTTGTGAGAGTGAGTTAAGCCAAAAGGCAAAGCCCTCAGTTTACTGCTCCATCTTTGTTCCAACCCTCACCTTGATCATTAGCTCTGAGTAATGACCAAAAGAATGAGATCACAGAGACAAATGGCTGAAAATGAGATTCCTCTGGAGGGTGGCTGGGCTCAGCCTTAGAGATAGGGTGAGGAGCTCAGACATCTAGAGTGAACTCGAAGAAGAGCCGCTGCTCCTTCACATTGAAAGGGGCCAGTTAAACTGGTTCGGGCATCTAATTAGGATGCCTCCTAGTCACCTACCTGTGGAGGTTTTCCAGGCATGCCTAACTGGGAGGAGACCTCGGGGAAGACCCAGAACCCGCTGGAGGGATTATATCTCCTCAGGCCTGGGAACACCTTGGAATCCCCTTAAGAGGAACAGGAGATTGAGGCAAGGAAGAGGGAAGAGGTCTTGGCTGACCTGCTTGGCCTGCAGGTCAGCCAATACCATCCATCCATCCATCCATCCATCTACATATGGATGGATGATAGAATATGCCACAGACAAGTTCACAGAGTACAGTTATACTTCATGTTTGTGCCGTTTACAACCCGCTTTAGCACTTCTTCGGAGAAAATGTTCTAATTTGTACTGAATGTTTGTGTTTTGAAGTTTTATCGGGTCAGTCAAACCATGAATCATACTTTTTATTTGATAAACACAATATTTTTTGCTCTGTCCTGTAAATAATTTTGACATCTCTTGAGGCCTGTTTAATACCTTTGTTGGGGTCAAATGTATGACTAGAGAAAGAGATGGAGCCCACATTAACCTGGTCAGAAAGCTGTGGCTGACGTACACTGTAGCTGTCATGAATCTAGGTGTAAAACTGGTCACTGTAATTAATTTGGGATATTTGCTCAGGTGAGAGATGAGAAGAATGAACAATAATGTGTTTTATTCATCTTTTAATTGACTTTCTCCTTCAAAGACACAAAAAACTTTATCTCATTGCCCAAGTAAACCCATTTAAGTACAAGGTGCAAAGAACCTGATATACTTAAGAATACAGTCTGCACCAAAGGTTAAGTTACCGTAATGTGAATACCTCGCACACATAAAGGGGCTTACATTATTATGTGTAGGAGCATTTGGTGTGATCCAAGTCTTTTGGGATATTTTCAGACCTGAGGGGAGGACAGAGCGGTCATGAGAGGCTCAACACGAGCTCACTGGGAGTTCAGCTTCAGGCTCCTCATCACACTACACTGAACTCATAATTTGGCATGAAATATGAGTTATTTTGATGTACAGAAAATGTGTTTGTTTTTCTGGGTTGCGTTTTCTTCTTTGTCAAATTAAATCACAGCCGACAAGAGGCTGTCAAATTAGACTCAAGCTGCTGTCAAAGAACATGCACTTCAAATGAAAGATGAGCTCTTAAAATAATTTACACTTTTTTTTTCTTTTTATTATTTATGACTTAAAGTTTTCCCTTTTTTATCCAGCAGCACTGCAGTGAGCTTTTTTCTAAAGATGCATCACTTATTATGATCATAAAAACTGCCTGGATGGAGTCAAATAATGAGGTCTTTTGAGTTAATCATTGATGGTGTTTTGTGTGTTTGTTTGGCAAACAGACTGAAATGGATTGATAGCTGATGAGGTGAGAATAGCTCTGCATTTCTTTCATGAGCTTCAGTATCTAATGGGGATAACGATATTAAAAAAGGCATTAGTTGATAAATATAACCAGTTCATTGATGCTAAATTACATTATAAATCTTCATTTTTTCATGTTTTCTTCAAATTTGAGGAGATCGACAACTAAAACATCCATCTTCAGACTGTGATATCTCTCATTGTTTAATTTAAACCCACAATCATGCTGTAATAGTTTTTCATCAAAGGTATCTGCCAGACTGAGACTGGTGCAGGTGTTGTTGTAGGTGTTTGAGCATGGATATGAGAGAAAAAGGAGAGACAAGGAGAAACTGTCTTTAGCACGCCAAGAGCCAGGGGCAGAAATTAAATCCTCATTATGATCTGGCACTGAACACCGCTCTCTTCCTCTATGAGTCTGTGTGTGTATGAGTGTATATGTGTGTCTAAATCTACTTGGCACTGAAAATATAATAATAAAGCAGAATCCTGACTCATGCTTGAGGATCACAGACCCTTTTATAAAGCTTTTTTATAGCATATTTGTGTGTGAGGCAGCCAAATATTTTAAAGAAACAAATCTCTGATATACAAATACCACTCGTTATTAATTAAAACAGTTTAACAGAGCATTCAATGCATGAACACATACAATCACAGCTAAATCAAAGCCTGTGCTAACAGAAATAACTTCACTGTTGAATGAGCAGTTATGTAATCACAGCACGTTAATGCCAGACATGCACCACATGGCAGAAAACTTTCCCTTTTCAGTGTCTTTAATTCATTTTTATTATTGTTTGTGAGAGTAGATTCTTAATGAAAAAGATGCTTAAAGGAACAGGTTAACATTCTTAAAGATAGACTTGGAAATTACATTTTTCTAAGTTGTGGCATAAGGCCCTCGATACCGCTCTTGATGCAAAGCCTTATATTCAGTGGCTGATTGAGCTGCGTTTTCAGAAAGCTGTGTGGTTTAGTTCAGCTCAGTACAGCACGCAATTACTGGTATTTTCACTGTCGGATAAGGAGAAAAGTATCCAAATAACCAACCTGTGCTGTCCCACTTTTTGACACCCCTCTGAAGGAGTGGCCAGCTTCCAAATCGACCCAAAAAGGTGAAGCCCTCTGTGTGTGTTTAAATTAACATCCACTTGGAGATAAGTTGTTTGGAGTGTAGTAAGGAAGACTCATAAAGATTGATGAATATAAACAAAGCACAAAAACAACTTTTTATTTTAGCGCTTGATCATTCTTAACAAATATTCAGTTCAACAGCATGTTAAAATCAGTCAAACTTTCAACCAGATTGTTGCTCTTAGAATTAACACCATGACTGTTTACTTTATGTTGATGCCCTTAAGAGCACCAAAACCTGGACACATACATTAAACACAAAAAAGCCAACACAAACAAGAACAAGCTGACCAAAGGAAACATGTCCAAACTCTTTCACACACTCCATCACATTTCAGACACCTCTAAACAAGTGACGATTGGTTTTAAGATCTTATATGAATTATTTGAATATCATGTGTATCCTAATATATCAGATTACTGTTCAACATCCACGACAGCTTGTTGACTGGTTGTCAGAATGCTAACTGGCTAGAGGGCAAGCTAATTACCTGAGCTACACACCACTGATTGATTTATTGACCGTCTAATAAAGTGACTGATTAGCACGTATTAAAATCACAGCAACTGACATTTTGTAGGAAGTGCCTGAAACTAACAACTTTACAGGGTGGTGGATTGATTTACTGGCCTAATAACTGCCTCCCTTTTAGATTGCTCTGATATTGGAAATATGATTTTCTGGGACATTTTTTATAACACAAATGTCCAAAGGAGTTGTAAGGTCAGGCATGATTGAGAAAAAATAAAAGAAGGCAAGGCAAGTTAATTTGTAGAGCACAATTTGTACACAAGGTAATTCAAAGTGCTTTACTGAACAAGAAAAATGCATTAAAATCACAATACAAAATAAAAACAAAAATAATCATTATAAAATGAACTTTAAAAGAGAAGAGTGCAGATAAGATCCTTTCAGTCATATGCACAGTTAAACAGAGCTGTTTTGAGCCTAGATTTGAACAGTGTCAGTGTCGAGGCCTGTCTCACATTTTCAGATCTGTTCCAGATTTTAGCTGCATAAAACTGGAAACCTGATTCTCCATGTTTAGTCCTGACTCTGGGCACCAGCAGGAGGCCGGTTCCTGAGGTCCTCAGAGTCCGAGATGGTTCATATGGCACTAACATGTCAGAGATGTACTTTGGTGCTAGGCCGTGGAGAGACTTGTACACAAGCAGAGCTGCTTTAAAGTCTACTCTCTGAGCCACAGGAAGCCAGTATAGGGACCTGAGCACAGGACTAATGTGCTCGTACTTCCTGGTTCTGGTCAGGACCTGATCAGCAGCCTTCTGGATGTACTGCAGCTGTCTTACCTCTCATTTGGAGAGGCCAGTGAGCAGGCCGTTACAGTAGTCTAACCTACTGGAGACAAATGCATGGATAAGTCTCTCCAAGTCAGGTTTAGACACTATACCTTTGATTTTGGCAATGATTTTTAGATGGTAAAAGGCTGCTGATGTTATTGATTTGATGTGGCTGTTAAAGTTCAAGTCTGAGTCCATTACTACCCCGAGATTTCTAACCTGATTTGTAGGTTTTAGAGAGAGAGACTGGAGGTGACTGCTGACACTTTCTCTTTGTTTCTGTGGAGCATATATTTTCTAAATAATGCACTTCTAAATGTCAGAATGTTGAATTAAACATTAGTAATGTCAAGACAAGAGCTAAAGATGTTAATGAAAAGGTAAAAGTTTAAGACAAAAGAAAAAATGTTGAAAGAGGAAGTCAAAATTTTGGGGAAAATGAAAAAATGTAAGGAGACAAAAATCAAAATGTTGAGAGAAAGAAGCCTACCTGTAAAGGGAAAACTTTAAATTGTTTTGAAAAAAAGTCTTAATGTTGAGGGTAAAGTTAAAATGTTAGATAACAAAGCCTAAATGAAATAATTGTAATGATAATAATAATAATAATCACGTAAAGGAAATGAATGTTGAGAACAGACTGGAAGGTTGAGGGAAAGTCTGAATGTTTGGGAAAAGTTGAAAGGCTTGGTGGAAAAGTTTAAATGTAGAGGAGAAAAATCTAATCTTTGATGGGAAAAAGTCTAATGTCAAGGTTAAAGACAACATGTTTGAAAAAAAAGTCTAAGAGTCTAGAAAACAGACTAATGTTGAGGAAGTTGGATAAATGTGCAAAAAGGTCTTAATATTGAGAGGAAAAAGGGGTGACTGTAGTGGAAAAAATCTGAGTGTTGAGGGGAAAAAAAGTCTTAATTTTAAAAGGAACAGGAGAAAAGAAAATATATGAATTTTAAGGGGGGGGGATCTGAAAGTAAAAAAAAAGGTCCAGATGTGGAGTTAAAAAGGTCAAAATGTTGAGTTTAAAAAAAATTACAGGTTGAGGACAACTAACTATGTTGAGAAAAAAGAAGTCTAAAATGTTGGTGAACAAGAGTCAAGATTTCAGGGGAGAAAATGTCAAAATAAATGTTGAGATAAAAACCCTGAAATGTCAGAAACTTAATGTTTGAAGTTAAATGGTTGAAAAAGGCAAAAATTACAAGAATGACGCAACGTTTTAAGATGTTTTATTAACTATGTCTGAACATGAAGATGTTTTCCCTTAACATTTTGACCAGATTCTTTTCATTTACCTTTTATTTTAACTACACGATAGTCAAAATGATATGCTGTGTCATTTTTTCTTTCTCATACCTGACCCCCTACTCTTCCATCCCACCATCATACACTCTGAAGCGTAACCCGGTCGAGTTCATTCATCTAAAATCAACAGGGTGAACTTCACATCCAGCTGAGCACAGATGTGTCACATTCGCAGTAAATGTGGGGATAGAGAACGGGGGAGTCTTGTGACTCCTGTGTGGTTGTGTTTTCAGATTCAGCAGCAGCTTAGCTACGCCCGTACAAGCTGATAAATGTTTCAGGATATGAGTCAACAACTAGAGCATACATCACTGTTTGGAGAACCCCCTGTGCTCCATACATATGCCTGTGCCTCAGGTGGAAACAGCCTGGTTTATTAATAAACAAGTTAGTGCTGGGCAACATGTTGAGTTTTTTTTTTTAGAAATATCTTTTATAATGAGATATAGGAGAAGAGATTATCTTCTATATCCATTATGTTGCAGTAAAATATTGTTAAACAATTCTCTCTGTTCATCTGGCCATCAGCAACCATTACTGAACTGATTTATAAAAAGATGACAAGGCACATGCTTAGTAAAAAGACATTGTATAAACAATAATTTGCTTATTGACCACAAGATAATTCATTCAAAATGTTTGGTCTTAATGGAGGACTTTATTATGTTAACTTTAGTTCAGGAGCATTAATACTGCCATTTACATCTATGAGTGGTAATGCGTCCCAGAGTAATCTGACGGGGTTGAGGATTTTTGTTGTAACCAGTCAAATAGCACAATGCCTTTTTTCTTGAAAGTTACTCATTACTAAGAATGCAACACTGTAAGGCCTCTCCACTTAGCTGCTACAAGAAAAAAATACAAAAGTTACTTTCCTGGGGCATCTGCACTGTTTCTGTTTCTCTCCTACCTGGTGGCATGTCACCACATGCTCATGGAAGTAGGGGCTGAAATTAACTTTTTGACCGAACACTTGCAACCCCAAGCCATTTTCAGCTTTTTTTGTTTTTGTTTGTCTCTATGAACACAACCGATTGATCCATGAGGCTGATGGGGAGATGTAACTCACTCTACAGGTCAAGCTAGAGGTCTAACAACAGCACTGCTACATTTTTTTTATCAAGAATATGACATAAAAAACTAAATTGGGATTCTTGCTGTGGAGCTCTGAAATATAACACTGCATTTCAAGGCTGAATTAAAAACATTTTGGTAGGGATATATTGAAACTAAAGCCTTTTTTCGTTAACAAAATTGTGTTACCACCTGGGGGTATCAGTGATCCCCTGGAGTCGGGGGGTATTAAAAGCCAAGATGGTGGTTTGTCTGAAAAATTCAAAGCTTTTACTGGAAAACAATGGGCTCTGTTTTTGTGTCACATGCCTGTGATGCCTGTTATTAATTAAGTTAAATGTTCCACAGATTGGACCATTTTTAGATCAGGAATCAAGAAAGTGATTGGTTCTGGAACCAGTTCTGTGCTGGATTATCAGAACCTTGGTGCTTTCTAACGAACCAGCCCGCATTCATACCAGTTTAAGCAGAACAAAAGTGGGTGTGGGGGCATTATTCTGTGTTCCTCCAGCAGAAGTTAACAATACACCGGCAATATGGCGGGTCATTTTCCGATCTGAACATGCCGGCGGGTTCAAAATTAGGTTCAGGAACCAGAACTGGCACTGAGCCGTGCCAGTGTGAAAGCCCTCAGAGAGTTCAATGGCTGTCTGCTGCCAACCTGTGACTGGAGGCTGAACCACAATAACAAACAAAATTACTGAAGTAACAGAATGTTAATTTGCCCAATCCAAAATCAATCCAGTATTGTGTAGCAAAATATCACAAAATATTGGTGTATTCATATTTTCTTACACCCCTATATTTGACAGTGGGACAAACATTGTTTTATATCTGCACAGTAAAAATGTCAAATAATATGCTGTGAATCACTTTACAATAATTTTTTATAGTCCACACTGATCAGCCCTAACTCAGGCAATGAAATGATATTAAAATAATTATTCTTTCTTGTTAAATGCAGGTTGTAAATTTCTTACACTTACACAGAAAAATACTTAAAAATAAAAAAAAGTTTTTTCGCAATAGTTTTAAAACATCACAGATATAAAATAATTGGTCCCAATGTTTTAAAAGTGAAGAATGAAAATATCATTTTCTAGCCAGTCTATTATATAAAATACTACAGAGAAATAAGACGAGCAGAAGAGCTGAGAACGTGGCCTGTAGTTGCTGGATGCAGTTCAGGGAGGATGTTGGCGCTAACCTACTAAATATTTTAAAAATGTAAAGAGAACTGGTGTCTTCTTCATACTCATGCAGCTGTGGTGGGCCACAACACCCCAGAAAGTAAAAAAAATATATTTTTGATGCCAGCTGTTGCAAAATGTATCCTTAAAAACATCCCCTGCATGCATTGAGCACTGCATACTGTTTCTGAGCAGCAACAGCATGTTCTGTGAGTCAAACTCTCCTGTAAATGCAGCTCGCTGACACCTGCAGGAAAGCATTTAATGCCAGAATCTAAGAGGCAAAATGTCTCCCTCCATCTTTCTCCTTCTCTACTGATCTCCTTTTTTCACTACTTGAGGCTTTCAGCAGAAAACACCACTCTTTAATAATTTGTATTCATGTGTCATCGTGCTGGCTAAGGGCACTTTTGGCTCTCAGATACAGCTGCTGAACCAACAAATGTACTTAAACAACATCAACAAAAAAGCAACATGATGAGCATGACAGGCTGAAAGTGAGATTTCAGCAAAATAACCAGCTAAAGGGAAAATGTTAAATGTTAAACCCGTGCTAACTTGTATGGAACTGGACTAAAAAGCATAATGTGTAAATGTCTTACATGCAGCATGAAATTTGAGGGTTTGCTTATATTTCTTTGTGATTAATGTGAATATTTTGTCTTTTGCATTTTTTTCCATTTCTACGACAGCGTATTAGGGCCACTCTAAGAAATGAAAAAAAATAATGAAAACTCGAAATTTCTGGAAAAAAATCGAAATTTTCGAGTTTAGAAAGTCGCAAATTTACTTCTGTATAAACTCACAAATTTATGACTTATAAACTTGAAATTTTTGAGAAAAAACATGACATTTTTGAGTTTATGAAGTCGCAAATTGATGACTTTAAAAACTCTTAAATTTGTGACTTTATAAAGTCATAAATTTGCAACAAATTTGCAATTTTATATCTCATATTTGGGGTCAATAACTCATCAATAAAACAGGTAGTTTCAAACCCGACCCCTCTTTTTAATCACTGTCATAAAGACTATGAACTGCAACCTCATTTTCCTCCAAACGAGCCGTCCTCCGAGCCAGACAACTTCACTTGATCTCAATATGCTGCCGGTGATGGCCCAGCAGCTTAGGGACCAGTTCAATAACTTCACCATTAAGACATGTAACGTCTTCAAAATCACAGCGTGACCGTAGGTTATTCATATTACATGTCATATTTTTAAGAACTCTGAATTAAAATATCTTACAGGATTTTTTGAAAGAAAATAAAGCAAATACCATCAAAGTTATGAGATCTAACAACAAAATCATAAGAAAACATGAATGGTGATCCCCTCTACCTTAAACTACAGCCCTTACTTCAGCAAAAAAGCTTATGATTTGATAAAAATTATTTTATAGAACTGTGTGAATTCAGATGCAATGACAGTAATCACTGTACTAACTGTACTGTTGTGGACTGTAGTGACACCAAACTCATACTAATGATCAAACATCTCCTCAAGTTTATACTACTTCTGCTCTTACTTTGGAGAAATATGTTTTAATGTAATTTATATATTTTTTTATTATTGTCATATGTTTATCAATAGGTAATGACTATAAAAACTGTAATAACTGTACTGTTGTTGACTGTAGTGGCACCAAAGTTGGCCTGATGATCACACATTTCTTCTTGTTTATACTACAGCTCTTACTCAAGATAAATATGTTTAGCATTTTTTTGTTGTCATTCTGTGACTTTTTTATCTTTTACATGCAAGTTAGGACTTTTGGGGGGCAAAGTTAAACAAAGTTACTTTTCTTCTATATATGGTTATATGTGATGTGAGGTCTGTGATATTTGCTGAAAAAAAACAAGCACACACTCATTAGCTCACACATCCTGAGGCTGACTGGTGCTTGACATATGTTCACACTGGTTGAATAGCAACAACCTGTTTGGCATCGAGATAACTGACCTCCTGCTTTTCTCCAGCATGCCCTCTCAGCGGGAGAGACTTCAGCGGGTCACTTCAAGTCTTCGAGTCTTTGTTTGTTCATTGTTTGTTATAGCAGATGTGCTTCTGATCTCACCGTCAGTGTGTCAGTGAATGTCTTGCAGTCTAAATCCCCATCGCCACATCAGAACAGTTGTTGTTACAGGTCTGGTCCCCAGTCCATAGCCGTCCTGTGCGTCACTGACTGCCCCCACTGTGCCATCTTTCCCATCCTGCTCCCCCTCCCCCTCAGCTGGCCTCAGTCCCGGGGCAAAGCTGCTTCCAGTGTCGAGAGGACATGAGCACAGAACAAGGAGGGAGGGGGGGTCAGACCATGAGGATAGGTGAGACGTAACAGGGTCAAGAGGATTCAAAGTGCTGGAAGCTGATATAAAGAGGGAGCTTGCTGAAATTTGTTTCTGAGATTAAAAAGAGAGAGGGGGAAGGGGCGTCAAAACACCATGAGTAGAGAGAAGATGGGCCAAAATCTTTATAACACAACAATCAGGGCCATAAATCCTGCTTTATAATCTTTGCCAGAGAGAGTTCTACTTTTAATTGTATTGTTGCCTCCATGGTTGTTTACTGGCAGAAGCACACCTTCATTAGCTGAGTGTGGGATTGTGTGTCTGCGTACCTGCCAACAAAAGTATGGGCTGTGATAGTCTATTAAAGTGTTTTTTAAAAGCAACTTCTAATAGCAATTGAGTTTTAATGTTTTTTGTTTTTTTGTTTCTTATAGTCAGCGTTGAGGTTCAATGTTTTACTAAAAATCTGTCAGAGTAGTCAGATTACCTTTTGTTCTAACAAGTACCTTTCCACACTGAGCTTTTAATTTAACTTATCTGTTGGTGGTTACTCTTTTTTTCAAAAGTAAGCTTGCACTGCACAAAAAATGCCCAATTTCTCTTTCCTTTGGTTGTAAAAAGAAGCATCTGCACTGTTCTGTTTCTCTCCTGCCTACTACCACATTAGCTCATAAGTGAGTGCAGGTAAAAGGTAAACACAGCTGCGTGAGTGCACATGCAAAGTTTATGGGTTCAGCTAATGAGATGGCCGAGAGGACAGCAGAAAATGTGGTAATATCCAGTAAAGTGTTTTTTTTGTGAGAAGGAACAAAAACAGCACAGCCATGTGTGAGTTTAAATGTACATATTAAATTTGCATTGAAACAGCTGTGACATACACAAAAACAATCTCCACATAGAATTAAGTGTCTCTGTCCAGTTTGTTGTTAGACTGCAAAACCATCAAAGCTGTTAAGTCATGATGTCTATAATCCTGTTGTTAGGTTACAAACAGATTATAGGCCATACAATGATGAGTCCACACATTAAAAGGTAAAAATACGACTGGCTGCATGTGTTTTTCTAAAGTGGGATGTAAAAGTAGAGGAATTTAATGTTTTGGTAATGCAACACTACTCTAACATATTACTTTCCTCTGTATGTCAAGTATTAAAGAAAAAACATACTTTCAAAAGTAATGCTACCCAAAGTCGTTGACCTTTTTCAGACATACAATGTCATTTATTACAATGGACAGCAGAAGTATTGCTGATGTCAGTTAGCTACAATGGATTTTAGCCACCAGGTTTTTAGAGCCAGAGAAGTAACAAAAAGCAGCACAATAAATAAGTTTACCTAACAAAAATATCTGTGACTCTGTCAAATGACAGCGAATGGCAGCAGGGTAGCTCAGTCTGTAAGGGCTCGGGCTAGGAACCTGCAGATGGCCGAAACGTGCTTGTGAGTTGGTTCGGTGGCTGGAAAGATGCAAAATGACTTACTGGGGTACTGCCTCAGGTTACAGCAGTTGGTAACACAGCTGAAGGGTATGTGTCCCTTGGCTCCAAAGCCTTGGGACATAGGATTTGCACCCCTGCACCCTTAAACTCATTACACATAAAAACCTACGAATGAAGTAGGGTTAATGTTGGACCTGGCAAGTGCTTCCAAACCTGCCCTGACCTGTCAAATGAGCCGGTCACCTCAAAGATGCTCACAAATAGAAAAAAGCTAAGACAGGACTGAATGAGACTGGTTTTTTTCTTTCCACGGGCTGTAATTTTAAAGCATAAAAAGGCCTTGTAGCAGCAATCAATAGTACTCTTGGCATTAGATTAGATTTAAGCTATACTTATCAAACATGTATTTAATGGAAAACTGTACAAACAGGCATTTGTGAATTTTCTTTCTGCTAACCTGGTTAAAAGTCACCTTTAAATAGAGTCTTGTTTTATATCACATGACCAGAAACAGCTCGCTTAAATGTTAACTCATCCGGTGCCTCTGTCGTAAATAAGACATTGTGATGAATATGCCTCAGTAAAGGCAGTTCTGAAATCAAAAGAGGTCCAACCCAGTAGTAAGGTGTGCCTAATAAACGGGCCAGTAAATCTATATGCATGCCCTACATGCTCAGCAGTTTGCAAAGAGGTTAGTCTCACCTCCTCTACCAGCAACGAGGTGACACAACCTCCTCTGGCCATCCTGAGTACATACCTTGTGTTGAGTAAGAGGAGCTGAAAATGCATCACAATGATACTTGAAAATAAAATCCAGGTGAATGCACTGGTTTGAATATGCTGAATATTCAGGTAAGTTGCCTGAAATAATAACAATTATATTTCCATAAGTCCATTGATCAGTTTGTATTCACACAGTTTCCAGCATTTCAACACCAGGTTTGTCTCTCAACTTTATTCACTCATTTTCATTGTCTTCAAAACTAAAATCATGCGGGGCTATAAATCAACACTCTTTCAGTCTGTTTTCATTTTAGGATTGCTGTTAATTGAATTGTGATGAAACTGCAGGGAATGATGTGCATCAGTTTTATTATATCGTTGTTTGGCCTGAGGGGGATGTTACGGCGTATTTTGATTGCCAGTACATCACAGCCAATATGTCAGACGCCTCCGATCAGTTTTTCAAAAACCCTGCAGGAATAAAGCATCTCTTTGTTCTGTTCTGGCATATTTTAATGTGCATTTGATTGGTCTGAAGGGGGTACTACATCATTTGTTTACTTGGTATTGATTGGCCCAGAGGTGGGCAGCTTTTTGCAGAGGATGGATTGTTTACTGTTTAAGATGTGAAAATCCATCAGGGCAGACTGAAATGTTTGTTCATACAATCTTACTGTTGCCTTTCATTTTAATGCAACTGCAAAGATTAATTTGGACTCCCCTCACTCACTTTGCCTGTGTCTGTATGTGCTGGGCTGTTTCAGGGTCACTAATAGGATTATCGTAACTATTTTTACCATGTCTGGAGGCGGAGGAGCCCTGGGCCTTGGTAAGGCGTTGGAGAACAGAGTCAGGCTTCTGGTGGAGGGTGGAGAGTGACGAGTGGAAACGCATGGAAAGTGCTGGTGGACAGACTAGAGGAAGAAAACATGAGAGCAAGCCCTAGAAAAGGAAGAGTGTAAGTTCAGTAGTGAAGGATGGATGGACATTAAATGATTTAGGAACCTTTATCCACACCTTGGACTGGTCACCAGCCAATCGCATTGCCACATAGAGAGACAGACAACCATTCACACACTCACCCACACCTAAGTGCTATTTAGAGTCACCAATTAACCTTACAAGCATAGTGGGAGGAAGCCGGAGCGCCTGGAGAGAACCCACACATGCATGTGGCAAGCTCAACACATAAAGACCCTTACAGACACAGGGTTTGAACCAGCAACATTCATGCTGTGAGGCACACGCACCACCTGCTGCATCACCATGCTGCTCAATTTCATCTCAACATGTCTTAAGTAATAGTTACAGTGAACAACTGGTGGCTGTCAGTCATGTGACCAGCCAGAGGACAAAAAAGAGTTACGCTCATGTTGACCTCTTAGTGGAGCTTCAGCATGAGCTTTTTACCTCTCATCAAAAGAAATATGTTAACATCCTATCACAGCTGCAGGAAAACTGACATTTTACCAAACCGGTTGACCCCCACTTGTCCCATCTCCAGAGGCAGTATTAGAGGTGTGATATTGATGAGAGGGGGGCACACAGACCCAGAATGCTAGAGTAGCACTGTGAGCGAGTGTGTGCCTGTTTGTGGATGTGAAGCATGCTGCATTTTTGCATAAATTCCCTGTGTACCAGGCTTGTCTCTTTACATAGTCACTTGTCTCAACATCTGGTGCCTGACTGGCCAGGGTTAAGCTTTTGTTTAAGTGTACGTGGCTGATGTTTAGTCTGAAATAACTTTGAATATCATTAAAAACTGTCAATGGTATTAGCCATAAGTTTATTTGGAAAGTTGATGCAGAAATATTTTGCACCCCAAGATCTGTGTGTGCTGCTGTCAGAGGGCAGCAGTATGTGGTGAAAGAACCAGAAGTTAAGATGTAAATAAAAAAAACATATTAACCCCTTTAAAGCCTGAAAACACAAATTATAGCCTGAAAATTCTAATTTTTTGGAGCTAAAATGTTTATTTCACTTACTACTCAAATCCAAAAAAATACGTATATATTTTTTGTATCTCATTTGATACGTTAGGTGTTTTTCCACATGAGAACATTTTTATCATTTATCTGATTGTATTCAGATGTTTTTTTTAGTAATTTGTTGATCATATTGATTAGATAGAGGTATCATAAAAGTATGTATCAAATATGATACAACAGACATTAAGGGGTTAAAGATCCAAATAACAACAATATGATGGTTCAGTTAATGTATGAAGGAGGTCATGTTTTTGCCTGTGTTTGTTAGCAAGAGCACTCAAACACTACTGGATGGATTTTGCTGAAATTTTCAGGAGATGTCCATAATTGTCCAACCTAAAAATAATTAGATTTTGTTGGTGTTCCATTTAATGGCCTTTAGTGAATGATCACTTTTGCTAAAAAAAAAAAAAAAAGTCAAACTAATAATGATATCAGCACAATTCCAAGTGCTAGTGGAGGTTTTCAGGGTCAAGGAATCATATTATGAGAGTTACTTCCTCAGCAATATGTGAGCTACCTCGCTGGAGGTTTGTGCTCTGCAAGTGCTGTCTAGTATTGCAATGTCATTCTATTCCTAATTTTGTTCAGCCCTAACGTAAACCGTATTTCTGTTAAACCTTTCCAGTTTCGACTGTTGTCCCTCCACCTCTTGCGAGACTGCAGGGCTGCCCTCTTGGCCCGCAGAGACGGAGGGTACCAATCGAACAGATACTGAGCCTGGCCGATCAGAAGTTCGTATGGGAGATCCTGTGGGATGCGGGAGAGGAGGTGGTGGACCATGGCCGTGTCACACTCTGTCTCCTTCACCTCCTTCTCCCTGTGCAACACAAACTGAGGAAGAGGAGGAGGGAGGAGAGGGCTTTAACCCTGAAGCTTTAAAACATGAATCAAATTCTACAAACTGAACAGCGAGCAGTTTCAGTGTAGTGTTGCTGCTGAGGCAGATGAAGAGTTAACCCCCCCTGCTGTGCCCCGCACTCAGCCTTGGAGGAAACATGAACTACATTCTGCTTTGTTGTTTCACAGACTTCAAACAGAGAGCTCCCTCCGCCCGGCCCCTTCTCTTAGACACACACAAACACACATTCTCCAATGCAAACATGTACACACTAATTAACATGCATAAAAGCAATCATTTTGAAAAGGCTCCCTAACACTCAAATAAACACCTCAAAATGAGACACAAAATAAATGATTTCAACAAACATACAAACAAGTTTCATGCATAAATATTCCTGTCTGTGTGAGCTCTTTAAAGACCACATTTAAAAGAGGAGAGAGTGAAACAGATTTACACCATAAATCCTCTTTTCTTCTTAAATGAACAGAAAGGCAGGTTACAAACATCAGTTAGCTCCTGTAGTTCGGTGTCTTAATATTGTCCTCCCCTCCTTCTTATCTTTCTGTTTCCTTACACCACTCTGTCTCTCCTTTCCCTCTCATTAGCTCATTATAAGGTATCTAATTAAGTAGTCTGGGCACTACTTTGCTTCATTGTTTGCATGCGTATAAGAGTGCAGCAGTGTATTCATCTAATAGAGCCCTGGTTTTCTGGACAATGTCACCTCCTCTTGTTCATTTCCCGTTTTGCTTCAACACACAGTGTTCTCACTGTAGCAGCGAGGTAGATTGGCATCAGCGGGTGCGAGGCCAAGAAGTCGTACAGTCTCAGGGTGTGTTTGAAGTCCGACCGCACGTGGCCATACCAAGTGATGAGTCAGTACAGAGTGAAGATGGCTCCGATGCCAGCTCTAAAAAAAACAACAAGATAAAGTGTAAAGACATGGAAACATTAAACCTGAAGGTCAAACAGTGAATTTAATCTTACCCCTTTTGTTCAAATTCTAACTTTATCTAGGAGAGAAAGCCATACTAAGATTAACTCTCTTTCTGTGATCATTCAGGACAAAAAAGCAGAGGCTACTTTCAACCTAACACACAAAAACACATTTTAAAAGGAAAAATAAAGCAACTGTCAGTATAAAAGAACCAGAAAGCTTTAGCTGCATGGATGTCACATCTGATGTGCATCATCATTCACAAATTCAACAAAATTCCCACCAATAAGTGCTTACTCTAAAGCTCCATTTCCACCAAGTGGTCCGGTATGGATCGGCACGGTTTGGCTCATGCCGGATCGGTAAAGTTTGATCCTGGTTTCGTTCCCACAGCCAGCCGTACCCTACTTGTTAGGCGTTGTCTAAGCCAGACGCCGATAGCATGACGTCATAGCAGTGCGACACAGTGTACCCCGCTATTAAATACAACAAAGAAGAAAACGCGACACAGTAAACAAAGAGCAGCGATTCTCTTCACCGAGAATACATCTGCACCTCCACAGTAGACCATGAGACGCTCGATCTTGATGCCATTTTCCAAACAAAAAAGCCTTGAGAGTTATCTTCACGAAGACGAGTGGAGATTTAAACATGGCGGGGCTGTGTTGTTCTTTATTATCGCTGTCGCACGGGAAGTGACGTCTCCTTCGACCAATCTACAGGCTGCAGTGTTTCTAGCTCCAACTTCTGGGGTCGGATCGGTATGCTTGGCACCCCAACAGAAGGGTCCCAAAAAGTAGGACGCTTGTGAGGGGTCCTGTCCTGGTTTTAGGCTATGGAAACGCCACAAAAAGCGAGCTGTACCGAGACTAACGGAACTGAACCCTCTGGTGGAAACGGGGCTTAAGCTGCAAGATTTCTTGTTTATTTTCTCTGTTATCCTGCCAACACTGCTCGCTTCAGTACTGCACTCTTGCTTTCAGCATCCTCCTGTGGGCCACAACAGGGGGTTTCTTTTTTATCAGGATTCTTTTTATCACTCCCCAAAAACTGCTTCCCGAATAAATCTGTGGGGAGCAGTGTTGGAAATTGATACCAATTGATACCAATTGATACCAGTGCCAGTACCAGTTCTGCTTTTTGATCAGATTTTTTGTGATTTTCAGCATAGATGGATGCTTCGGCAAGTTGCTGATGTCTCCACCCCCGCTAAAAATTGGACACTGGATGTTGTGCAATTCAGTGTCATTTGGAATAAGACTAAGCCAAAATTTTAAGCACATCTGTTACCTGATCGTCAAGATCACATGCTTAACTTTTCTGATGCTATTTTTGCTCATTACCAGCAATATCAATATGAAACATCAGCACATCTTCAGTGATGATCTGTTGTTTATTGACTGCATGTCTGTCCTGCCACCACTTGTTGACAATCCCTGTATGCAATAAGTAGTGTACTGAAGTGAATAAGTCACAGTTTAAGAGGCTATGTTTCTTGACCCTCCTGAAGAAACTCCTCCCTTTCAAAGAAATGTCAGACATGCCATAAGATGGTTTGTAACACAGGTTAGTCCTTGAAATGTGCGACACACCTGAAATAACCTTGATAACATGTCAAGGGTTATTTTCTCTTCAGCTCCTCACACATCGTACAACTATTCGCACAAGCTGAGTGCTTCTTTCATGATTTTCACTCGTGCAGTGTCATCAAAAGGCAATTGGGGTTCGAGTTTTTCTCAATTCCTAAAGATCTGGGCACAGAGAAAACATAGTTACCTTTCTAGCTGCTAAAAACCCTTCCATTCTCCTCCCTGTCTGCCTCTGATGTGTGTTGACAGAAATAGGCAGTTATTTTCGACAGTCTCCAGTAAATTGGATACTCTTAGAGGTTGCTGATAAATATTGGATAAGAACATTCAGGGAAGGAAGAAGGATAAGTACAAGAGGAAGGGAGAGATAAGTGAGAAGAAGATGGTGGGGGTTGATGGACGAGGGGGAGGGGTAAAGACAGGGAGCAAAGGGCAAGGGACGTGTATGATGACAGGGACATAAAAGATATAAAATGAAGGAAGGGGAGGTGATACATAAAGGAACATAAAACTAAGGGGGGGCAGGAGGAAGGAAGGAAAGGGGACAAGGAAGAGAGGCTTAGATGAGACGGGAGGTTAAGGGAAGCACGGAGACTCCCCCGAACTTTGAAGTAGGGTGTTGTTTACCTTGATGCTTTTCTGAAGGAGCAATCTCTGGATTTTTATGTTTGGCTCTGTCGTTTTTCCGTGGGTGTACATGGGTAATTTGAAGAAAATGTGCAAGTTTCAGCTCATTATTTATTATGAACAGACAAAAAGACACCAAACACACTTAGCTGTAGGTTGTTGTAAAGCTTTTTAATTCAACTTCCCTCAACAACGAACAATAACCCACACAGGCTAACCACACAGAATGAGTTCTTTAAAACCTTAAATTCTGTTAAGTGTGGAAAACAGAGCAGATTTGATTTTGTAAAAAGCCTTTAAATCCTGTATGTAGGGGTGGAAGTAGTTCAGTCTGGGAGCACTTGGGTTGGGGAATGGAGGGTGGCCAGTTCAACTCCTGATTGAACCATGTTTTGAAGTTGGTTTGGTAGCTGGTGAGGTGCCATCTGACTTCCATGGCACTGCTGAAGTGCCCTTGAGCAAGGCACTGAAGCCCAAAACTGCTCCGAAGTGCCTCTTCACCTTCAGCTTCTGCATGAAATCAGAATGTCCCCCACCTAACCCACTTTTAAATCTCATCCGAAAATACTTTCACTTGTTTGCTTTAGTTTAGCATGAGAGTTTATTGGTCTCTTTTTTATTGCTTTTCTTACCTAAATTTGACTTTTATTTTAACATTTGTCTTGTGTTTGTATTTGTTTTAGAGTGATTAACACATTTATTAGACCACCTGAAATAAACAAGAAAACATTGGTATTTTATATATCTTCAAAAAGTGGTTTAAGACTGAAAATGTACATTTTTTTGGACATACATTTTGAACAGAAAGAAGGAATTTCAAACTTTTATACCCAAATTCGAGCCAGCTCACCGGGCTTCTTTGAGAGGTAAGTAATAAATCAAGCATAACATCATAACATTCAACCACTAAAACGGTTTTTCTGCTCAGTAATGCAAGTAAATATCTATAATATAACATTTTAATGTAGAATTAATAATTTGCTTTACTGTTCTTTCTGTGTAAACAGTACAGTTTTACAACTTCTTACAAGACAGAGAATTTAGAAATTCTTGGAAAACAATAATAATTGTATTTTAGTATTGAGAATATAAATTCAGTTAAAGACCTTTTGGTATATTAAATGGTAAATGGACTTGAGCTTCTATCACACTTTTCTAGTCTCTTTGACTACTCAGAGCAGCTTCACACCACAGGTCACATCTGCCCAGTCACTAGCTGACGGTTGGGTTTCAGTTGCCCATCAGTACCAACTAACACATTCACGCACTTTCATACCCATTGATGCATCAGTTGGAGCAACTTGGGGTTAAAGTGTCTTGCCCAGGGACACATTGCCATGTTACAGTTAGAGCTGGGATCTAACCTGCAACCTTCCAATTACCAGCCAAGCGCACTGGCAGACTGCACCACCAACACACAATTTATCAGCCATTACAGAAACATAAAAACGTATTTTGATAATCACCAGTGCTGTTAAGTTGGGGCATTTGTGGCATAAACCTTACATTTAGTGGTGGTCTAATAAGTCTGAGAAGCACTGTGTTTGTTTTCATGACTTTAAAGTGTTTCTATAACTGTTTTATTTTATTTTACAGGTTTTTAGGCTCATTCACACAGCCATTTCAAGGCTTGATTTTTAAACCAAAGGTAGGAGTCGATGAGATTTTATTTATACCATTATGGATGTTGATTCTCCTGGTTGATGCGGTTCTTAAAACATCTTTTATCAATTCCTGTTTCTTTTGTGGAAAAATGCCCGCAGAGGTTTTCCGTTCAACTGCATAAAACATATAGCATCCCCAGATACTGAATGCCATGCTGCAACATCAAATATTTCAGCATGTCATTGGTGTATCTCTTAAAACAGAAAAACACACTAGATGGACATACCATGTTGCTGCATAGGCATTATTTTGTGTAAATGAAGCCATACTTAAGACTGCTTCTGTCTCCTGTTCATGATGATTACTTCCTCGACTCCCTCATTGTCATCTGTGCTGACTGCCGCTCACAAGAGCGTGATATTATAACTGTCAGGGGCATGCAGGTTTAAGTGGGGGGCATTCATAAGGAAAGTTTATAGTATGAATGTAAATGATGTCAAAGCCACAGACTAGGTGGAAAGGGGATTGGGGTCTCTTTTCAGGTCTTTTACATTAATGCGTTTCTTGCCTTTGCTGGGAAATTCTGGTAGGCATGAAAAAGACTAAGTTTTCCCCTATCTGCAACAGGTTGGAAGGTATTAACAGTGGAATAACGGGTGGGAAAAGCAAACGCAAAACCAGCAAAGGCAGTGCAGCATTGTGTGAGTGCCTGGTGGAGCTCCAAATGTGCATGGATACTCATTCATCTCTGGGATCCTTAACACTTTCAAGAATCAAATGAAAGATTTTGATAGATATTTTTAAGGCCCAACAAAAACCAATGCCTTTTTTATGAATGAAAATTTACACAGGTGTGGTGTTTTAAACTGTTTTCTATTTTTTTGCATCAATTCTGATTTTTTAAAGTGAGATCTTACTGAACTTTAAAAAGCTAGGGTGCCAAATACAAAGTAAGTAACAGAATATTGGGTCATATTGTTTTCAAAAGAGAAAGACAGTGATGCAGCCATGGGAGCACACATACATGCGGAGAACTTTTTGAACTTTTTTCTTCTGAGCAACATGTTGCTGCCACAGATTTTTTAAAATGTTTTCAAAACAGCTTGTCCAAAAACATTTGATTTGATGTAGAAGCTCCTAGTCAAAGTGCCATCATAAATTTAGAGCACTCATAGGTAAAATATTTTTATATGCATTTTTAGTGGTTTAACTTTAAAAAAAGAGAGAACTTTGAAGCCTTTCAAGGATCTGCGTGAACCCTTAATCTGTAATGAAGTCCAACACAGTGAATCAACACCAATCTAATTCTGCTGCGGAGTCAATGTGAACATCGCATGGCATGATGACATGCTGAAATGCTAAAGAACGACTGTCTGTACTTCAGAACTTCTTATTGTGGTCCTTTTACATGCATGAGGTTAACTCATACAGAACTTAATGGCCAAAGAGAAAAGATGGAGGCTGTGAGAAGAGGGAAGAGGCTCGATAGCTGGTGAAACTTTTATTGATTAGTCATGGGTAAATGCATTCATCTCACTCTTTAACCTTCATGAGGGTATCTTTCACCCTTAAGGTAATCAGACATCAAGATTATTGTAACGTTATGTTGCAATATCACAGTTAGTGCAGAGTCTCTGTACTGTAATATAATTGTGAATGTGTGGCATATTTCATTTGTACTACTCTATCATGTCTTATTTTATTGCAGGATTTTTATATTGATGATTCAGTGAACTGCAAAAGATCATGAGTCTTTTTCCAGCTAATTACACCTCACAAATAAAGGTAAATGTGGTGCACAACTCCATGGGACAGAAGAGCCTCTAAAACAGCTGTTGGACCATCTGATGTGAGAACTCCCTTTGAGACCAATCCTGATGTTTTTTAACCTGAATTTTAACTCTCGAACCGAACACTCCACTACTCCCCCGGATGTTCACTGTGAAAGATAAACACTTTGATGCCCTCTAGTGGTTTTTACACTGACTGCATTTTGACCAAAATTTTCACATTCATATTAAATAAAGGATAAAATCCCTCCAACAGACGCCTTACCAGGACTGGCATCATCATTTAAAACGTGCTTATTGCTGTCAGACATTGATGACAGACAGAAGAGATTACTGCTAAATAACTTGGGGGGAAAAACACAGTTTATCAAAAATTAAGAGTACAAACTGATAACAATGTCTAGAAAAATAAACAGTCCAATATGGACATTGTACAGTGTTTCCAGCAGTGTGATGGTCATCCTCTCTCCCACTACCAGCAGCAGGGAGACAGTCATGTCGTGGTCGCCCTTGCAGAAGTGGAGCTGAGGATTCTGCTTCAAAACCTCCAGGATGATGTCGAGCAGCTGTTCCTGATGCATGTCTCTCTCTGTGGATAGCATACCTGAGGGGAAGAATCAGCACATAGAAAAAAACACAATACATTCAATTATAGTATGAAAACATTAAAATTAAATACAGTAGGATCTTGGCATATGCTTAAGAATTTCAACACAGCACTCTACTATTATCCCAGTAAAGTCCAATCTTCTACATTATTGTGTCTGTGCTGCAGTTTGTAATATTTTTTTCTATTCACACAAAGTATGGCTTATGTGACTCCTATAAAACTTCTGTCAAAGACAAAATAAACAACAGAGCTGAGTTTGACTGCCCAAATATACACTGTGAATAGAATAATCAAGATTCAACCCATATTTCTGAATAAATTCTTCTATTATGAAATTCTGACTTTTTTGCACTTTCAAATGAAACAAAATCAAAAGGATCAAGTCTTACATGTCAGCAGAGACCATGAAAGACCAACGGATATCTGAGTTAACAAAGCAAGCTTTTATGCTTACATCCAATTTTTGCTCAGAACTTATTTTCATGCTTTTTTGTGCACTTGTTTTATTTCATTGCTTTTTTCAATGTGGTTTGTATCAGACTTCTGTATGAACTTAATGGACTCTCAAACGTACATGTCCAAAATCTGTTTTAAAAAGCCAGATTTCACACCAGCTTTATTTAGGCTCATGCAGTTGTCAGTGATTCTCCCTTTTCTGTTTTCAACACTTATTTAAAGACACTTGTTTCCATTTTCTTCCTTTAACCCTTTAATGTTTTTCTCAACCAATTGGTCAAGCACATTTTAATTTACTGTTTATTTTATGCACTTTTACCGTAAAATGACATCTCTACCGTTTGGTAAAGGATTATATTTCAAAAACTGGTGGGTATGTTTTAAAAAAAAAATTGATTATTGTTATTGTTGCCTAAAGGAAATAAAATATGCAAAGAACTAATTTTTTGACTGCATTTTTCTTGGTGGGAACCTTAAAGGGTTAAGGTGTGGTTTTGGCTGGCATCACCATCTTCCTGTGACATTTAAATAGAAAACTTCTCTGTGGCTGCTCTTACTCATTTCATTAAGTATTGTTTCTGAGCACATATCAGCATTTTGCTCTTGGTGTGGAGAGGCAGTTTGTTAAAAGGGACTATGAACTATGCTACTATCTGTAGAAAGAAACACATACAAACACAGACTTGTAGGAAACTGCTTCGTGGACCTCCTGACATCATGGAGTACTTGGTTGAGGTCTTTATGGTTTTCCCTCAATTGTCGACCTACAAAAGAATAATGTTGATATCATTATTAGTTTGACAATTATTGAGCGAAAAAGATAATTCACTAATGGGGGTTATCTGGATCACCACCAAAATTGGATCATTTTTAAGTTGGGCCATTACCAACATCTTATAAATATTTCAGCAAAATCCGTCCTTGCGTACCAGACAGACAAACGAAGGCAAAAACATAACCTCCTTGGCGGCTTTAACAAATCCTGGCTGGTTCCAGTCCCCTCCAAGCTGGTCCGGCCTTGGTTAAAACTACTAAAGGAGATGGACTCTAGATTGGTTGATCATGTTCATCCTCCTTGATCTGAATGTGGCCCTTACATAATTTCCCATAATATTCTCCCTGACAGACTTGTTAAGACTGGCATCAAAAACACTCCCCTTGACTGGTTTAAGGAGCCTGTGTTATCCTTTTTGAGTTTTATGTGCCCTTATGTGTGTGGCTTTAACATAATGAGTACCCCTGATCTACCTCTATTCTCATTCTGTCTAACTGCTCTGTTGACGCTCCTGTGACTTTCAGGCCCCCCTTTTCCACACAGGCCCAGTCTGGGCTTACTAAACAGGGCAAGTGGGCTAAAACTACTGACTGAACAGTGGCAGGATGTCAGAGCCAGTTTGTGATTGGTAGAATCAATCAGTTTAGGCAGCTGCTGGCGCTGTGTGCAGGACAGGGAGAAGCCCCCATGTCGTGGACCAGGGCTGAACGACATTGAGAAAAATGAAATTGCAATTGCTATTGCAATTTATGTTGACATTTTTCAATGAAACTTTCCAGGCAAATGGTCTGTCTTTTTGTGTGTTTTTCATGTGAGTAACTTCTGAAAAGTCATCATTTTGCAATGTGGAGCATCTATGGTTGTTGAAATACAGACATTTTTTGAGGACGCAGAATGTCTTAACAAAAGTGTCTTTTTCTAGATATGCACCAAAGACATGAGACATAAAGACAGAAAATGCTGAAAGTCTCAATTTTACATGATCACTCTTTAAACTGAAGCAAAGAGTTTCATTGAAACATTCAACCTGCAGGAAACACAGAAACTCTGCGGGCACTGTGGTCTCCTGATAGACATATCAGAGAGACATTTGTCATAAAAGACAAGGAAACAAGAAAATGTGCAGTTTTAGTTTTGATAAAGCATCAGACAAAGAGCAACATGATTCTTAGTCATGTCCCAATCATGGAGGTTGTTGTCTTCTGCACAGATAAGCTCTACCATGTGAAGAACATGTGTAAGACATATTAAAGGGCTTTTGAACTCTAAAAGCATGATATAAAGACTATATCATGTGCTTATCAATGAGGAGGAGGAGGCTGTGAATTTCTTTATAGTCAAGGTTATGTAACAGTAAAAAGACTCAATAAATAAGAATCTCAAAGCTCTAATTGACTATTGAATGAGACCCATTAAGACTGATTTTTAAACAATCTTTGACCAATAATAGCTAAAGCTTTCACTGTTTAACTCTTTTATTGACTCCTCCTCTTCCTGACACTGTGGCATTGTGCTGTTTTGTGTTCACCACATGCGTGTCAACTGAATGGACAAAGGAGACTGTTGTTTTGCTCTCAAGCACTTGAATCCTTTATTTACAAAATCTTCCTGCTATTTTCAGCATGAGCTTCCCAGTGCCGTTTCTTCAAGTCCCTCACGCCCTCTGTTACTAAACTCTTCACGATCGTCGCCACGCTTTTCATCTGGGTACATGAGAGTAATCTTCATGTGTGAAATTAGCTTAGCGCAAAGTGATGAAGGTCACTGTGGATAAATGTGTGCTGTCTAATTGTGGAACAGGGAGCAGCACAGAGAGGGGCATTTCCACTTGGGAAAACAAATACTGCTCTTGAGTTAATGGGATGTTTTCGACATCTGGATTTTAATTCAGGACAAATTTTAGGGGAAGCTGTGTGTATATGACAGAGTTCTGTTTTTAGGCTTTCCACAAACAAACAGGTTTATTTTTTTGCTGTATCAGTTTTCTATGTCGCTTAAAATTCGAAAAGAGACAGAACCTCAGGGGGTAAATGTAATTATTCAACTGGAATTTATGTCCTATATTGACCCTTACCATTAACAAGGACCGATGTAGACCCCTGACCAGTACATGTAGCTGATAATTGATGCTCTCACCTGAGCAGAGCTTGGTTTAGCTCAGCATACTTCTTTTTCTTTCCACAACCTGGCTCTGAAAATAATAAATAAACAGAGGGAGGTTGGAGTCAAAATGAGAAAGAGAGAAAGAAATACAGCATTCAGGGGAGGAGATTGGATGGACAGAAAAATGAATATTAAAGAGTTAGAGACATATAGAGAAGTGAGTAAACATTAAAAGAGACATTATGAAATTGAGAAAAAATGGGAAAGATTGATAGAGGATAGCCAGGCAGGAAGGAGATCACTTTAACCTTGTAGAAACTAGAATTTAACTCGTGAATCTAGGGGCACCGCTAGGATCTGTGGGTCCCATGAAATGATAACACACTGGGCTCTATACCGCAACAACCTAAATCAAACTGGAAATATGCTCTAGTCACACCTCTGTTCTCAAAAACCCGTATTATGCTCAAATAATCATAACTTTGTGTTACAAAAGTTTTAATTAAGAAACACAATTGGAAAGCGTGGTGATACCATGGTGTCATCTGCAAACCTGTTCATTTTTACTTCACAAACTGGCATTAGCATTCACATGAACAGGAGGGTTTAGAGAAACTTAAACTGCAATAAAACACACAATAGGCTGTTTTTGCACTTGGCCAAAGAAGATTACCTAAAAACTCTGCTGTGACTTTGACAAATAAGCAAGTTATTACAGTGGAGCTATTGTGGTTGAAGAGAGCTGATAGCCTCACAGATGTGGAGAGAGTATAAACAATATTTTCAGTTACTCAATAAGGGTTTGATTAACTTAATTAAGCACCTTTCTGGGAATTTTAATCTTCTAAAATGTTTTATTTTAATTATTTTTGAATAAGTTTTCATATCAAAAACTCACTGACAGACTTAATACTTTGCATATAGGGATGCACAATATAATCATTACGATATCGGTATCAGCAGATATGAAAATTTTGCCAATATTTTCACCTTATATATTTGCATCAAGATTGTGGAGTTTCTTGCATATCGATCTTGACTGTAAATTTTGAGCTTCAAAAATAGGGCTGGTTTTCTCTCAGCAGGTAAATAAATCAGTGTTTTAGCTCTCAAATTAGCGTGTGAAACTTGATTTTGTTGTTACTGTTAAAAATGACATTTTTCATATGACAGTGGTGTAATCTAAAAATAATTACCTTAGGTTTTTTTTTCATATATCCGTATCAATATCTGTATTGGCCAAAATAAGTTTTGAAACATTGGATATCAACAAAAATCCAAATTTGTGCATCTCTACTTGTATACCAAACATTTATTAAACACTTTTTTCATGGGAAAGTCTGTGACTCTATTATATTCAAACAGGTCTTGTAGACAGTTAGACATACTGTGGGATATAAATATTGAATCCTAAATGTTCCAGAGAGACTTTAGTCAGTTTTATTTTTTCAGACTAAATTTTTGTTTAGATTTTTAAATGTAAAGCTCTTCTGGTGTTTATGAAAAAATTAAAATCAATATAACTTCATATTTAGCCATATTTAGTGCTGTAACTATTTCTCAACAGGCTAATTTCCTAAATCCTGACAAATAAGGCTGATTAAAGTAAGATGATAAAAATAATTGAATTTTTACAGTATAAAATTGCAGATAATCATGTGACTTTCTTAATTTTGTGTTTCTAGACAGTAGCACTCAGTTCTGAAGCTAGAGATACCAAAGAATTCAAATGAATCGTCAGACAGTAATGATGTCAGAAATGTGTAACTAGTTCATGTTAAAATGTCCTTAATATCGCTCTGAAGTGGACTGTTATATATTTATTTTATCACTAGTTCATACAAAAACTGGTGTTGACTCAGACTCAGATGAGTTTTTTAATACTTAAACCTTTAAATTTTGTTCTGTCATTTGCATAACTTATTTTTTTCCACAAACTTTATTGTACTTAGTTTGTTACAAAACAATTATTTAAATACAAAAAAACATAAAAAAGTATCACAGATCTCATGAGTACAAAACGTCTCCTTTGACGTAGCGACACAAGCGCATCATTTAAAGAAGATACTAATTGCAAATAAATTAGAAGGGGAGAGAATAAGAGTTCATGCAGTAGAGTCTATGTAAAGATATCAAATATATTAAAAGCAGTCACATCCTTAATAGCTTTTAGTTTTTCAGAATGTGGGATTGAAAGATGTATTGTTTGAATTTGTTACAAAATGCACTGAAGTATGTTTTTTACCTGTAAATTTACATCTATGATTGTGGAACTTAGCCATTATGATAAATAGTTCCAAAACAAGTGAGCAGCAGTTTTAGGACAATTACAAAAGCTGCAATGTACCTTAATGTCTAATGTAAATCTATTTTGAGTATAATGTTTAGCTGGCTATTTTCTATGTAAATGCTTAAAAGAGGTGTATTTATTTTATATTTATTTATATTAGATTTTTATATAATTATTTTTGAGTTATATATATATATATTATATTATATTATATTATATTATATTATATTCATCTTTATTTTATTAGTGATCAAATACTTATTGGGTTTAAGCCTAACCTTCTTCCAAGCCACATCATCCACAAATCTATTCCACTGAGCAGTAGTCCAAGATAATGATGCGATACCATTTGAAATATTGTTCTTATAGACCTATTGGTATTTCTAGAATAACTGGACAAGCAGATCCTTCCTACAGGAGTGTTAATTGGAGACAGCAAGCTAGTGTATTGAGAGTTAATCCTTTGTTGGTGTTTAAAAAAGCATACACACTCCAGAGGGTAACGCTCCAGATACTTTTGCATAATCATCAGGTTTTATAGAGATGTTATAATTTGACAGAAATTCTTCATTAGTCAAAAGAAGACCCTCATCGTTGAATAGTTGGTCCACTGGTATAATGTTGTTATGAAACCACTCCTCCATTAATAGTAATTTGTGTTTGTATAAGATGTCTTTGTTATTCCAGATAGTTGTGTGGAGAAAAGTTGTATCTGAAGAGAGACCATAATAAGAAGGCTGGGCGATGAAATGCAGAGTTAGAGTGAGTTATTACATACATCACAGTTACGCATGAGAAAGAAGTTTTTGCCACCAAGTTAAGCTCATACTGTATATGAAGAGGTAAGGCGTTCCAGAGGTTTCTAAAGGTTGTTTCAGTCAGTTAATCTTAAATGGGCTATTCAAAGTATGAAGGTCAAGAAAACTAAGTCCATGGAAACCTTTTTTATTGACAAAATACAGAAACAGTACAAACGCTCAGGATAAAATGCAGTTACAAAAGTAAAATAAAAGGTCTCGTTGTTGAAAAAATTTCAGGCAATTTTATATTTGCCACACAAATGTCTTGTTTTGGTCTCTTTGGGGTTTGAACTTTTTCTAAATACAACATTAATATGGCTTTAAAAAACAATAATATTCATGAGCAAATTTGGAACAGTGACAATGAAATTTAGACACAATTATGAGCAGGGGTGGACAAAGTAATCAACTCCATTACTTGAGTGAAAGTATAGATACTCTTGATCAAATATTTCTCCAGTACAAGTGAAAGTTGTTCAGTCAAATTTTTACTTAAGTTAAAGTACTGGGGTACCTGCTTAAGTATTTAAAGTACATTTTTGTTTTAATGGTAACGCGTTTTTGTATTGTTGCCACGATGAATTTACAGAACCTTATGACTGAAACAACCTACTGACCTTCTTATAGAACCTGTAGAATAAAAAGCTTGTAAAATATGCTACGAAGTCTATAGAAATGCCTATTGAAACACTGTTGAATTAATGAAGGACATCTATTGCTGTTTTTTTTTTTTTTACTTAAGCTATACTTAAAAGTAACGAGTAATGAGACCCTTCATAGCAATATAGTGGAGTTAAAAGTACAATATTTGTCTTTCAAATGTAGTAGAGTAAGTTTCCAAAAGTAATAATACTCAAGTAAAGTACATATACTCAAACTGTACTTAACTACAGTACCCAAGTAAATCTACTTTGTTACTGGCCATTCCTGATTATGAGGTTGATTACATACGTTTTGTCAGGGCTTATTTTCTCATCTTTCTATAAACAAATAGTGCATGTTGAATATTTAATTTCAATGAAGAATCAACTTTGGAATTTTAAAAAATTATTAAGATCAGTCCAAAAGGTATTGATGTAAGTACATCCCCAATATAAGTGAGATATCAGTCGCGAAACTTCGACATAAGTTGTAAACACTGCAATTGCGCAACATCCGCCCTGAACTAGAAAGTCTTTACCCATCATGCACCGAGGCTGCCGTCAGAGAAAAAAATGGCGTCGAGGGCACCAGGTAACTGAACACTGCTCCCTGACATTGTTTTTTTTAAAAAACATCATTATTCTTGGTTTATGTTGTGAATCGTGAGAGACCTAAATAATTTAAGATACAGAAGCGCGTGTTACGTGACGCGGCAGGTGAGGTTCGGCTTCAGGCGTGATGACGTGTGTTTGTCCTTCGGTGTCCCCGTGCTAACTGATGCTAAGGCTAAAGGTGCTGTGAGCTAACGCTGCTGCAGATCTCCACCTTAAACAAGTTCATCAGGGCGCAGCGCTGATAGGTTTTTTTTTTATCGAGAATTGCTCATAAAGATTACTTAACATGATTTGTTACGACCATAGTGTCCTGATGTAAGGCTGTCAGCTCGTTACGCCTGTACTGTCATGTTGTGTCGTCCGGGTTTGATCCCACATTAGACAGAAAACAGTCAAATACATGAACAATATATAAGAATTATTCCACATCCGCCTGGTTTTTACATGTTGAATTCGGGAAAGCACATATTTAGGCATAAGCTTTTATAGATCTCGAGAAAAATAAACACAAGGGTCACGGACGTTCAAGGGTTGTCAGCTGGTCAGTAGAAAATACGTAAAAAAATAGGAACAAACATCACGATCAGTAAAAGAGCTGTGTACAAAAGAATGAATTATACATTTTTGAATCAAGTTAATTTAGTGTTTTATCATATCGAGAAATCAGGCTGAGGTGATATTCAAAGTTTTCACCCAAAAGATAACGTTATACATGTGCAGTTAAAGGAAATAGAGGTATAATGTTAATAATTATAGCAAAAACAGATCAGGTTAATTTGATCAGATCTCCTCATAAGAGACGATGTGGACCGCTGAGCCCTGCAGAGATTTACTCGACAATTTTCATGGCCTCTGTAAGGTTTTAGTTTTTCCCCTAAAATCTTTCACAGTAGATTTTACTTTTTTGGAGTGCAATGTTAATAATTACTTAAAGCAGTATATTTTATTAATTAAATCAGTAAAGACATTTGTTTCATAACTATTATAAAAAAAATCAGCTGGAATCTCGGGCTGCTGACCTTGAGTTAAACTGACTATTTCATTAAAGCTGGAGGGTAATAGAAAATACATTTTCAAGGACATATCTAAAATTACCATTCAGCTTTATAACTTTGGACCTGCTAGTCCATAAATGTACTGTGAGTATGAAATAAATATTATTCTCTGCAGACAGGTTGATTTGTTGAAGTGTGAGACTACATGGAGTGTAAGTCTGTGCACCATACCTCAGATCTGAAGGGGGATATAGGTTTATCCTTTGTTCATGCATAAAGCAAGCCCAGCTTGATAAATACCAATCTGTGCGTGGACATGGCTGCACTCCCACTTTGTGTATGCACTCTAGGCCTGTGCTCAAAATATCGATACGGGAAAAAAAAGTAATAATTTAGCATAAATATTATGCAGTAGAGGTATTCTGGCCTGTAAATCAGTCACAGATGAGGCACGTTTATGTGGTGCAGTTGTTACAAAAATAAATATAAAGTCATCAATCATTTTTGTTTCATTTTGGTATTTGTTTCAACAGAGAACAATGTGCTAAATATGCTAAATAATTCATAATCTTACAACAAACTGTATTGAAATTGCAATATATGCTAAAGTAATTATGATTCAATAGTTAACCTAAGTCATGTAGCCCAAATTTAACATCCTATGGTTCAGCTCAAAACAGTGTGCAGCATCTTGAGCAGTTAAGTTAGAATTGCACCAGAAAACTAGAAGTCATCAGAGTTTATGTAAAGCAAAGGTCTTGCCATAATTGAAATGAAAGTGTAATATTTTTTTACAAGTAAAAGGAGATTACAGCATTTAGAGTGATGCACCTTTTTGTACCATAAAATGTGATCATAATTTGTTAGGACAGAGAAATGAATAAAGTTGTTACAGTTGTGGATGTTAAGTCACATTAAAGGGAAATGTTAATATGAAAAGTAGTGATCGGGCCTAATGAATAGTAGAATACCGTTACACACACAAAAGTTTCCTGATACTCACCTACAACAAAATCCAAGAAATAATCAAATTATATCATTACTACTTTTATACCCTATGATATCATACCATTTATACCATGCATCCTTTCACCGAATAACTGACACTGTTTTGTTAATATAACTGAGAAATTTTAAAATGATGTTCACTATCAGTGCAACTAAAACGTCTTGTTTGAGTTTGTTTGCAATTTCTGACAGATTCAGTCTTCTCCCGAGTACCCGTCTTAGACAGGAGGTGTTGTTTTGTTGTTGCTTTTTTAAGCTTCTGTATTATTCAGTGCTCTACAGCCCGTAGAATTCCATAGCTTATTCTGTAATTTTGTTTCTATAGAGCTTTAGGGTCTTCTCTGTGTTTTGCTGTCACTAACATTATACAGTGTGAGTTTTCATCTTTAACTCTTTCTCAGTGACTGAAACTTCCTTCATGGCTTATCGCTGACTCAGCAATAGGTTATGAATTAAAGCTGAGTCATGTATCTGAAGGAGAAATATTTGGGGTTTTTTTCTCATTTATTTCATTCGACTAGTTTCTTTGATTTCATTTTAACTGGCATGTATGGAAAGAGCAAAAGAGCTATTCCTGAAGAGCAAAAATAAGATGATAGTAATAACCCTACTTTAACCCAGGCAGATGTGGGGATACACATCATAGGAATTTGTTGGATTGTTGAAAGAGCCTTACCATGTAAATTCAAAAAAAATTTAATAAGCAAGTTTATGAGTCTGAAGTTTAGGTTTGTACAATCTGACCAATGCTGTGTGTGTTTTCTTCTCTTGTGCATAAAAACAGTTGCAACAGGCAGGCTCCTGGTGGGCTTTCGTAAGTGGTATTACAGTCTCTGCGGCTTCAACAAACTGGGTGAGTGAAAAAAGTAAAGACAAAGTTCAGAATTGTTTATTCCAACCTTGACTCTAGCTTTGTGGAGGGACCATTTTATGGGATTCACAAAGTTGTTTCAAAGGTTTGATTTTTGCATTTTTGACATTTCTGTTTTCTTAATTCAGGTTTAATGCGCGATGACACAATTTATGAGGATTCAGATGTCAAAGAGGCCCTGAGGAGGCTCCCAGAGAACCTGTTCAATGAGCGGGTGTTCAGGGTCAAGAGAGCCCTGGATCTCTCCATGAAGCAGCAGATTCTCCCAAAAGACCAGTGGACAAAATATGAAGAGGTAAATAAGAAGAGAAATTGATTGATTACTTTGTTACATAGTTTTTAGAGCGGGATTAAAATCTGCAGATGACCGAATATCTTTTTTTTCCATTGTTTGTACTGGATTTATTAAAATAAAATGTAGTATAATGTTCTTTGTTTCTTGCATAACATGCACTCTATTTACTGTATCTTTTATAATTTTGCAAGTAGATTGGAAAATATTGAATTCTATGTTTACGTAGAAGAGGTCATTTTAATGTGAAAGTAAGAACTTGAAATGTCATTATAATAATTTGTTCTCACACGCACAGAAAACTCTTGAAATTTCCCTTTTTTGTTGTTCCAGCTGGCAGTGGGTTTTAGATCAACATAAATACCCTGAATTGTACTATTTGTGTCACAGTAATTTATAATACCGGTACTCTTTATCATTTGTTGAAAAACAACCATGTCATTGTAGAGTGCACATGAGGTGAAACCTTTTCCACTGTTAGCCAAGCCTTCAGCCTCCATGGCAGTTACATAGAGGCAGTGAATGATAGAGTGATATATGACAGATAACAGCGAAGAATGAGTCCCTCTGTTTTCTACATGTTCACCTTGGCATGTATATACGTTACATGCCCACTGGGAAATACAACAGCAGGTCCTTCATCCTGTCAGAGTATGTCTGTGTTTATATTTCATTTGAAGTGTTGGCCATACAGTAAACCTGTGCTCTGGGGGTCTTCAAATAACAGGCCTTCAGTGAGTGAGCCCCTTTGACTAAATGTCTGTCTGTGGCTTTACCCTAGGCTATGTGCTGGAAAGACAAACATTTGCCTTGAACTCAGCACAGCAGAAATTTGGATTTTTATAATAATGGCTTGAAAAACTGCAGAAAGGTTTGTTCAGGTTATGGCTTCTTTGTTTACAGTCCAGGGTGATGAAGAAGTGGGCTGTGGCTGTGACTTCTGGTCAAAAGAAGAGCTGAGAATGTTGTTAATACACTGACTGTAGACTAAGTGTCAGTAATTTTAGTGAAAGACCAGATGTGTTTGACATTTAAACCTCCTTCAACCTGCCAGTTATCAGAGATGTTCACAAATTGACAGCTTAACAGTTTTTAATTGGACAATTAAATAGCCAGCACCAAGTTTACAATTCAGTTTAACTAACTTCTTATGTTTTTAATTAAAAATTCAGTCCACGTCCTTTGTCCCAAGTGTAACACAGCTCCCTGTTACTAGTAAATACTGTAGCTGTGCCTCACGCCTGCTTAGACCTCAGTGCCCTCTGAGAAGAATGTAAACAAAGAACATGTGATGAACGCTTTGAAACGAGCAGGTAGACTCTTGCAGGAACATCACAGTTTAGCATTATTTGATTTAAAAGTTGATGTTAAGTTGGATTGAGGCTGTGTCAGGTTATAAAAGACTTGTATAAAACCACTGGACCAGAGCAGAGTGGCCACATTCAGCACAGAAACATGAACATTAAACTAAAAAGAGAACCAAAGGCTAGTGGTGCTGCACTGCTATCATTAGCTACACTCTACTCACAAAACATCATATGACTTACCTGCAGATTCTGATACTTTGATTAATTCAACTCAACAGTATTCCACTGTTATTGCTGCTGCTTTATAAAATCATTAACATGTAATATAACAAAATACTGCAGGCAGTTTCACTAAAAAAATAACTTTGTGAAGTCAGTGTTTGAAAGCAGTAGCAAATATTCAGTGATCTTCACTGCAGGCAGAGTGATGTTTTTATTCATAAAAATCCAGTAAACCAGAGATGTGTCACCCAACTCTCCTCAAGATGTCTCCTAAAGAGGGGGCTTTTAGCAAAACTATATCCCCACAATGTTTATTTTCTCACTTATACATCATAGTTTTCTTGTTTTAGATGATTTTGATATTTGCATGTGTGAAAATATCTTAAAGGACAACTCAGAAATAAAGAATTAACAAAGCCAGCGTCCACCTTAAATTCTCCAAAGCTCTGGGCTCTAAAATGAGTTGAATTATAATTTTAATAATTTATTTGACTTGAAGGTATTCTTGTTTTATGTGAACCTGACATTTTTCTTCTTGTTTTAGGATGTTCGTTATCTTACACCGTATCTGGAAGAGGTGATCCGTGAAAGGAAAGAAAGAGAAGAATGGATGAAAAAGTAGACGATTCCTGGTTAAACCCTGTTGATTCTCTTCTCTGGTCAGCCTATGGTTGTTCCCTGGTGTTGTATTTAAAATGAAATGTGATCTATGTAAGACAGTGCTCATTAAAGACGTGTACATTTTAAAGGATGTGTAAAGGACTGTTTATTAGTATTACAGAGAATAACAAAAACATGCCCAAATCAGACGTGACATATTTGTAAAATATGCTGTTTACATTTCCATTCTATACACTACAATTGTTACATATACATAAATAACAGAAAGTATCCACCATTTCTACTGTGAGACACATTTATCTGTATTAATGACATGTCTTAAGGCATACAGAGTGAAGGAAGCCAGAGGAGAAAACACCAAGTTTTATTTTCACAGTTTCTGAATTTGATAAGATTTTAGGGAGGCTGGGGATATGACCCTGGGGTTGCTGCTTAATGATCCTGCTCTACAGCCTCCTGCCATATATACTATTGTTTTTAAATATCCTGTTGTAAAAAAAAAAGAAAAGATAACACTGGATCTTATTTCAGAGTTTTGGCTTAAAGTCAGATTTAACACATTTCCACCTCACTGAGGTATACTTGAATGGATCTGCTGAAAGGAGTCCTGAAGAAACACAGGCCCTAAGAAGCAGGAAAAAAAATCTCAAAGGATTTTCCCTGTCCCATCTCAATTATTTCTCATAAAACCATAGAAATATTACATCCCCGTGACACAATAAAAAAACAAACATTTACAGTGTCAAACAAGTTACTCAAGAATTGTAATAAGGAGAAACTTACTCGTCACCCCTTTAAAATGCAAAATTATCACCGAGCATAAAGGTTTACAACTTGGTTCACTTTTAAGTCACTACTTTTTCCTCAAGTACTGTAAATGAGGGGCGACAGGATTAAAACAAAGTTTACAGCAGTGTTTCTTGTATCTTTAATGAACACAAAATTAAAGAAAGTTGCAGTTATAGCTCCCTTTTTTTCCTTTTATTTGCTGGGTTAATCCAACAGATAGGATGCACGTATAAGAAAAAGTGCAAAAAGTTACCAAGCACTGAGGGCTTTGGTAAGTAACTGTTACAACATAATATTTTAGAAATTGTAATCCCTTAAATAACTAGTTACTCAAAAAATGAACATCATTATAGTAATGTTATTGCCCAACACTGCCCAAATACATACTGTAATGCTTAAATCAAACAGCAGAGGGTCTGCCTTAGGTGCTTTCGGTTTGATGTCAGTAGCTGAATCATTAGTGAGGAAATATAAACTGTTTTATTATCTACAGTTCAAATCCACATCAAACACATGGCTTACATTAACCAAGAAAATATGGATAGATTATATTTTAATTGGGATTGCCATAGCGTAAAAAATATATTCATTCATAAAATGACTTAAGTCTTTAAAAATGTAAGCCACAATAACTCGATATTATGATACATATTGTACCATCGGTTTTGTGTACACACCCTCCAATAAGCAGAGTCCTCTAACCGTCTGCCTGAGCCTGTGATCTCCTACAGTCCACACTATCTATGGTTTCTATAAAGTTTCCAACAATACTGCTAAAAGACTTTAACATGGACACTCCCAGCTCATTACAGGTTTCATTAATGTCTGGGTCATACGCCCCCATGAGTGGGGTGCACACCTGCATGTCCCCTCTTCCAGCTGTTTCCAGGATCCCCGTCAGCTGGTTCCTGACCTCCTGAAACAACTCCTTGTTGTAGCGCAGCAGGACTGAATCATCAAGGGGATAAGTGACATCCTCGGAGTAACAATCCCGAGGAACTGGTACCTCTATGTACTTTAACTTTGGGAATCCTGCAGACAGCACAGAGAACAGCCTTCTCAGGGCTGCAGATGTTAGAGGGTTTCCCAGGAATTTGAGCTCCTGTAGCGACTGACAGCAGGACAGAGAATTAATGAAGGCATCCATGTGCTCGTCCTCTATGCCGCACTCCTCCAGAGTCAGGCTGGACAATGTGGCAGAGCAGCGGCCCAGCAGTTTGTGGAAAGAGGTGGAGTAAGAGCTGAAGATGTTGTGTCCGCTGATGTCCAGGTTGACCAGGGCCTCACTGTGAAGGCTGTTGGCGAGGTACGTCATGTCTACACGGTTCAGACAGCAGTTAGCCAAGTCCAAGCACTGTAGTGGAGTGTTGAGGGGGCTGGAGAAAGAAATGCAGATAAAACCAGAGATGAATTGGTTTGATTTTAATAGTGAAAAAGTCATTTGTGAGTTCATTTTTGCTCACATGTCAAATAGGACTAGATTAATCTGAACAAGAACTAGTTTTCTGCCTCCACGAGGTAAACAAATGCCAGAGAGTCAAAGTGCAGAGGTGGGTCAAAGAGCAGGGCTGGGGTGCTTTACTGTTAGAGTGATTTCTAGAAAGTGTTGAACGTGAGACAAAATGACCTTGGACTGCGATCTTCTCCCAAATGTAATCATATCATTGATAAATTAGAGAGGACTTTCTAATCATCAAATCTGTCAAAGAATTCTTAAAGTCCCAAGTTCACAGGAAAGGGGTGATAATAGGGCCCAGAGACGTTTGACCTTCTCCCTCTAAAATCTCACACGTTTATCCTCAAGTCAAAGTTGACATTTGTACAAAATGTAAAGAAAATACTTTTATGAGTTCATTTGTTCTCATGCAGTGGATGAGCATGACTCCTGCCATCGAATCCGTTCAGCTATTAATTCAAAAAAGACAAATTTGCAAAGTTTGACAGAAACCCCAGGTTTATCAGGATATTATGTTTACGAGAAAAGAGTGGCCTGGAAGCTAAGTGACCATTGACTTTTGACCTCCTAATGTAGTAGTCCATGCTTGTGTTATGGTGGACATTTTTGCAAAGTTTGAAGGAAGTCCACAGAATTCTTGTGATACCACACACACAAGACCACATTTACACGCCTTGACAATCTAATTATTTTATTCTTGATTTCAAATTGATGAGAAAGCCTACCTTAGAAAGTGTTTAGCAAAAGAGGACTACAAAGCTGCTTTACCTTGACCTTTGACCTCTTAAATTAAATTATTCTGTCCTTGAGTCAGACCGAACATTGGTGCAAAGAAAATCCCTTATAAAGCATTGTCGTGGCATCATGTTCTCAAGATTGCACTGACAGGCAAAGGATGATTATAAGATTTTGACCTCGATCTCCAACCCAAATCCTCTAAAATCAAATAATGTGTTATTTAGACAAAGTGGGCAGTTGTGCAAAGTTTGATAAAAGTCTATTCAGGCTCTTCTGAGAAGTATTGCGTTAAAAAGAAAAGTGGCATGAGGCATGACCAAGAAGCTTTGTGACCTACACGTATATGTATAAAATCAAAAAATGAATTACACGGTCCTTGACTCTTTAAAGAAATCCTTCAAAGTGTTCAAAGCTGACGTCACAAGATTACATTCACAAACAAAGGAAAAACATGAGGCTCTGTGACCTTGAGCCCATCACCCTCAATATCTAATAAGTTAATCCTTCAGTCAGAATGTACATCTGTGAAAGTTCAGTGAAAATCTCAAGCTTACTTGAGATGTGTTCAAAAGCAAAGATTAACCCAAGAATCCACGGCCTTGAATTTTGACTTTTGACCACTGAAATCAAATCAGTTTATGCTTCAGTCAATGCAGCCGTTTGTTCAAAGTTAAATGAAAATCCTCGATAGAGTTTCTGAGATTTGTGTTTATAAGTGTCTACCCAAACAGATGCATAGACAACCCTGTAACATTATCTCCAGTCTCAGCCTACACCAGCACGGAGGCATCTACCTGTGATTGGAGAACAACAGTCAAATCTTTCAGAATCAGCTTCACCCTGTTGACATGAAATTGTTCCTAAAAGCACAGAAATCCTTAAAGTAAAGCCTTTGTTTAGATGTCAGCTTCAATCCAGCATTTCTCTGTTTCCATCTCACTCCCCCTACAAGATGTGAAGGATTCTCCAGACTGTGGCCTGAATCCAGACTGTGAAATGCAGGTCCACTGTTTAGGGTCTTCATGTCTGGTCTATTTCTGTTTAATCTCTGAGGTCTGTCCAGCAGGTTCCTGTCTGTCCTCACCCTGACAACATGTCAATAATCTTAACAAAATAATTCACAGTGTTGAACCAGAGCTCTAAAGCTCTTGTTGCTAAAATGTGCACCAAGGATCGACACGAGAGCTGTCCATCACCTGACTGACACAAGTATACAAAAACAAGAGGACACACTGTTTTTCCCTCCATCCATCCATCAGTCTACTCACTTCAGCAGTCTGCGCACGTGTCCAGTAAGAGTGGAGAAACCTACATAGAGCTCCGTCAGGCTGGTTAGCTGTCCCAGCAGATTTCCAATAGTTGCCAGCAGGTCTTCATCATCAGCACCCAACCTCCTCACATCCAAAGCCCCGGCTGGCAGGGTTAAAGACTGCAGTTTTGGAAACTCTACCCTAGAAAGCAGCACCTCCAGGTGTATAGCCTCCAAGGGAACGTTGTGGACAATCTCCAGCTTGACAATGGACTCTGGTTCTGCAAGGCGGAGGACGTAAAACAGCTGCTTGAGAGAGAGGGAATCAGCCCGGAAACTGACAAAGTGGGGCTTTAGAGGACAATAGCGGAGGAGGATGAAGGCCTGAGCTACCAGCTCATAGTTTCTGCCTGTGACGAAGCCATTCAGATGGACCACAATTGATGCATCAAAGGCAGATAGGGACACGTTGCTGGCTTGCATGGCCACCATGGTCTCATAACACATTCTGGTCAGGAGCTGGGTTCTTGCCCATCGACCGAGGGTGGTGCCACAGGAGCAGGTTTGATGCTCAGTGTCCTTGAGGGCAGTCAGATCGACTTCATGGAGGTTCTTCGCATAGGTTCTTGGAGGAGACAGCACATAATCCTTCAGAAAACAAGGGAATTGTTTTAATGTTTGAGGCTGACAACCTACATTCAGTAAAGGTCATTATAGACAAAAACAGACACAAGAAACCAAAACATCTAAAACATCCCACATGTCACTCCTTATCAATAAGTTAACATGGGTCCTGGTGCATAATTTTGAGTAAATACATATATTTTTGCCAAAGAATTCATTCAGAATCAGATTCAGTCTTCGCAGGCCTGTAAACCCTTTGTTTCAGCCCTGCTCAGAACAGGCTATTTAGGTGTCGACCACACCTCACTTAGAAAATAGATGTTTGCTTTCCAGCGCTGTGTTCTAACAGTTACTGAAACTGCACAGACATGTCCATACCACTGAAGCCAGATGTGGCCTAAATTAACACCAGGCTCAGGGAGTGTCTACCTTAGCATACCCCCAATGACATCATCAGGGGAAGTTTTTCAAACAGCCTGCTGAACACATATTTTCTAAAAGATGGAGCAAGCAACAGAGGAAGGAAGAAAGACAGGCGGGAAGGAAGGAGTCTTCTCATGTTGGTGGATTTGTAGACAGGCCATGGATATATATATATTAGTGTGAATACTACAAATACCTTCAAATAAATTATGACATGATATGGAAAACTCAATAGTTCTTCAATAACAAGGTGCAAAATCAAAGCAAAGGCTATCACTTTGCACAAAAAATTGGCCTTAACGCATATTGTTTGTACTTGAAATGAGAACCAACCTTACTAATTTGTAATTTAGTGGCAACACCAGCAGAAGAATACAGAGGACTGAGAAAGACACAAAGACAAAAAAAGGATGCAAACAGGCAATAGCAAAGATAACAGCAGATTAGCCAGACTATCTGTGGTGATGATAGTAAGTACCTTTAAGCCAGTAAGAATGGCCTCCAAACAAAGGCGGCAGGTGCAGGAGGTAAGGTCCATCTGACAGTCCAATGTTTTCCCCAGAAGTCTTTGTAGGTTGAGCTCGGGAAGAGGCCATGCCTGCACTATAGCACGCAGCAAGTCAGCCTGCTCATGTAGGTAGCAGGCCTTGAAAAGAAGTGGGTAGAGATTGAAAGACACAGAGTTTAAATTCTCCAGAGCACTCAGCCCACTCTGGATGAAGCCTTCAGCTGCAAGGAATCGCAGTGTCTTCATATTTCAATGCTGCTTCTCTTCAGGCGTTCTGCAGTGAAGCAGCTCTGAGAGGCAGTATTTGCCCGTCACTGTGTTTTCTCTTTGTTGATTTCCCCTGTATGTCTGTGACAGTGTGGTATGTTTGTCTACGACCAGGCTTGCTGTGGTGAGGCCGGGGCAAGGCACAGGGGTCTCGTGGTAGGTAAGAGGCAGGAGGGTATTTATAGAAACAGCTGTCTCACGTCCTTTGCAGGGGACAGGGTCTATTTGCAACTTTTGCCAGCAAGAGAAGTAGGAACAACATGTGAGCTTGGAAAATGGTAACTATTCACACCTCTTTGTGACGCTACATTTCTCACACGAGCTGCAAGGACAAAAGAAAAAAATACAATGTTGTAGAAATAGAGCTGAAATACACTGATAGAACTTTTGTGGAGGCAGTTTATGATGCAGACAATAGTGTGTGTTCAGTTTGATTTGTTGGCATCAGCATTTACCAAATCTTTCCTCAGTGAATGGCTCTTTCTACTTTTGAACTACATTATGCCACATGACAGCAATGCATTGTGGTCTTTTGGAGACATGGGTGTTGTTGTGATCCATTTGATCTTTGAGCTCAAAAATCTGAGTTACAAATTACAAATGTCACTGTGAAGACCTCAACATGTCATAATAACAACTTGGAATATCTGAGGATCTTCAATAACCTGGAGTTATGAGCCCATACCTAGAATAAAGTTACCTTTGGTGTGAGGTCATTTTCACACTGACATCTACAAACCCCAGTATCAATGAAGTTGGGATGTTGTGTAAAACATAAATGAAAATAAGTTACAATGATTTGCAAATCCCCTTTAACCTTTATTCAACTGAATGCACTACAAAGACAAGATATTTAATGTTCAAACTGATAAACCCTGTCATTTTAGCAAATATTTACTCATTTTAAATTTGATGCCTGCAGCACGTTCCAAAAAAGCTGGAAATAGGGCATGTTTACCACTGTTTCATCTAACTTGCACTACATGTAGTGACAAACTGTATTAACTGACAGTATCTTTCAAAGGTGTTCACGAGCCCACATGGTAATATTATTTACAGAATGATAGCGTGCTGCCTGACGGGTCACGGGTAACAAGCATTCAGTGTTGGTTTTCAGTCTTGAGATTTCTCCAGATTGAATATTTTGATGATATTATGGACTGTAGATGATGAAATCCCCTAAATTTCCTTGCAACTGTATGTTGTTCTTAAATTGTTTGGCTATTTGTTCATGCAGTTGTTCACAAGCAGCTAACCTGTTCACCTGTGTAATGTTCCAAACAGTGTTTTTTGAGCATTCTTCAACTTTCCCAATCTTTTGTTTCCCCTGCCCCAGTTTTTGGGAACATGTCACAGGCATCAAATTCAAAATGAACAATTTTTTGCAAAACAAAATAATAAACTTTATCAGTTCGAACATTAAGTATCTTGTCTTTGTAGTGTATTCAATTGAGTATAGGTGAAAAAGGATTTGCAGTCTATTAAAGTCGTTTTTTATTTAAGTTTTACACAATGTCCAAACTTAATTGGAGTTGGGTTTTTCTTAAGTTCCGAGGTAAATGAAACACAACATTACTCCACCTCTTCTTTACCAGTATGAGAATTGATGGAAATATTCACACAAACAACCCTAATTGAAAATGTAGTCATAAATGCATAAGATATGCAGTAAATTAAAAAAAACATTACAGTACAATGTATTTTAATAATACGATACAATTGATCTGTGGAAGCCAACAAAAGCATGTCTATGCAGTAAAACACCACAGCTCTATGCTGCCATCATGAGTCAGAACTGCATATCACTTGTTTTACAGAATAAAACCAAAAGGAAATTATGATTGTCAGAGCACACTTCCAGTTAATTTACATAACAGATATTTTTCCCCTCCCCGTCCCTCAATTGTTATTTTGTTCTTCTCATATTTCTAAGGAAATTTGAACACAGAACTAAAGAGAGGAGTCTGCAGACTGACAATTTATAACCTAAAGGTATGCGCCAGTGTGCTAATTTTTCTCCGATTGGATGAGGAGAAAACAATTGATTTAATTTATAATTATAATGTTTAGGCCATCTGAATACTTTTTTCTTCCTCAGGTCTTAGTCCATTAATGCCACATCTTGCACCGCCAGTACCAATCTGCCATACAAACCAAATTTTAGACTAACAAGCACAAATTCAGACTGGATTATTTAAAAAGGCCTCAGCATCAATTAAAAGTCTCATTAGCATCACTCCTCTGTCACTGATCAATTAAGATCAAGATGGGGTGATTGTGGCAGACTTGGTTATCTCCAAACTACAAGGTTGAGGGTTCAGTCTCCAGTTCCTGCAGTGGTACAATGAAGTCTTACAACTGTGACAACTGTGGTGGTTTGTTCTTACTTATAGTCAAATGACTGGAGTATAGCACAAGTAAACTTATAATGTTTTACCAAAATGGGATTGGACTTCTATAATAAACTTTGCCGCCAACAATAAAAGAGGAGAAACTAATCTGACTCATCTTTTCAAAGGTATAATGTTCAGGACAAAAATGCTCGTATAATGCATGTAGATCCTGAGACCCAATTACATTTTTCAGTGGCACAGAATTCTGTCTTTAATTCTGAGAATTCTGAATTTTTGAGCTGACAATACTGATATTTTTCCCAGAAATCTAACTTTAATCACATAATTCTATCATTTTCACAGACATAAAAACCTTTTTCAACCTCCAAACTTTTTTTTCCCAGTGGCGCTAATCTTCTTCCATAGTTTTAAATATTTATTGCAAAAATTTCAAATTTCACATAATTTCCAAGAAAATTCCTTAAAATCTAAAGGAGAATTCCTGACAGTTTTTTTTAAATTCCCCAAAATATCCATGAAAATTTCTACCAATGCCCACAAAGTTGTTTTAAATTTCCTGGTAAGTTTGGTATCAGTCTGTATGTCAGGTTTTGGATTAATCGTCTGTTCACAGAGGATTTTTTTCCCCTAATAGTTTAGGTGAAGAGTTGGATTGTTGTGTTTTTTTCTTTTCCATTCCTTAAGTCCAAATGTGTGCATATGAGTACTAAATCTTAACAGTATTTGTAGCATTTTGCTTATGATTATTCTGTTCATTATGTCATATCAAACAACTAATATTACCAACAAATAGAAAATACAAGTTGATAACATACAAATCAATAAGTTTTCATTGCAGAATCTGAAAAGGTTTTGTTGCAGGTAGAGCTTTTTGTTGGGACTGGCTGCAAAGCAGGACGGTGGTCATGTTGGTTTTACACTGATCAGTGTAACTTGTATTTGTGGCCACAGGGTGGCAGACAAATCACCCACGAATGAAGCCAACAGGCCAGATGTAACATCAGTGGAAGTGTTCTTCAGTGTAGGACAGACAAAATGCAATGTCCCCATATGTGCACAAAGTGCATGCAAGAAAGGACAACAGCTGCTCAAAGCAAAAGGTTGCAGCTGAATCACATGCTCAAGAAGTTTATGAAAATTGTGCTGCTGTAGTTGATTGAGTCATGCTGTGGTTGTGCCAGGGTCTTCTTCAGTCTAACAGCTTGTTTTCCAAGACTTATTCAGGCCAAACAAACATTACCACCTTTTTACCAAGTATGTGACCCTGACATCTGAGCCATCCCTGTAGAATACATTAAGATATTATAAGAGTGATGATGGTGATCTTTAACCACTTATAAAATCATGTTTATTGTTTCATAACTGGAAATCCCATTTTCTTTGTCATACATTAACATAGGTTTGTTCTGATGTTCTGCTTGTTCAGTCCAAATTTACAACTCCTCATGTCATATCTGGTGTTCTTGCAGTCCCTCCAACCAGCCCCCTCCCCTTTTAAGGACATGGTGTCCTCTACTACAGAGGTGTGACCTCCTGACATTTCCCCAGAGAGGTGCATCTGAAATCCAACCAGCCTTCATGTCATCAACCTGCCAGTCACCGCACACCTTATCATTGGACCAACCCTCACGCTAAGTTTTTTGTGGTTTGAGAGAAAATATACACTGAAATAGGAGCAATGAGAAACTCTTCGGTTTGTGCCTCACCTGATCTGTAGGTCTGCTGTGTCAGTCTCCTCAGTGGAAGTTAAATCACATCGAGGGAACAACAGGATGTCAATAAAAGAAACTGATACCGTAATATTCCTAGTCCATATTGCTCTGCATACTGATTGGCATTCCCATCTTACCTGTTAAATACGCTTCAAAGTGAATTCTGTCGTGTTCAGGTAGTGTGCACGCTTCACAGCAAGAATGTTGTTGATCTGACAGTGCAATGGGGCCTTTCTTTGTGGAGTTTCAGGTTCTCCCCATGCATGTGTGGGTTTTCTCAGATATCACTTACCCAGTTTCTTCACACAGACCAAAAATACATGGGTTGGGTTGATTGGTGACTATAAATTGGTCACAATATTCAACCTGTTATTTAAAGAGAAAAAAACAGCAATGTGAGTGCATTAATGACAGTTAAAATGCTGAAAATTAAGACTGCAAGTGTTTTTGCAATTAATTCTATCCATCCATCATCTACAGTGCTTAACAAATTTATTAGACCACCACCCAATGTATGATATATTCATATTATTCACAGAATAATTTTTTGTGTTTTTTTTTCTATGTAAGTCTGGCCAATATACTGTCCATGTGCGAGTCAGTTGCCTAGCAGGTAGCTCTTAACCAATCACTGGGCTTTATTTGTATAATAGTATGCTAAATAGTGCAAAGGATATATCCAGACAACACCACAAAACATCTAATCAAAGTGTTTTATGAATATGGTTTTAAGTTGTATATTTAACATAAGAACACTTTTAGTTGTTTCATTTTTACACAATTTATTAGACTTACACATGTTATCAGTGCCTCAAAGTTGAGCTTTAGCACATATTTACCTATGTTTGAAGTTGTAAGAAGGGAATGCTATCAGTGTGTGCTCAGAATAGCACGTTAAATGTGTTAGAAACTCAGATAATTAGAGTAACTTCACCTGCACCCTGTATGTTTTAAGCAGATCAATTTAAAAACATTTGAAATATACTCACTGATTTCCCTCTTTTTACATGTTAATTTTTTTCTGTTTGGGCTGTAGCTGAATCTGCATTTCCATCACACAGTGAGCCCTGACACAGGGCCTATCAGAGACAGCAGGGCCACCCTACAGGGCAACCGCAGAACTACAACCCCCATCAAACCCTAGAGATCACTGTGGGCTTACATTAACATAACTTTATAGTACTCTTTCACACAGGACATGTCTCTATATCATCTATGGACATATGCATCTGTGTTTTGATGATAGATTGTCCTTGTTTCCATCCTACAGTATAATCCCTGACATCTTTGTCTTAACACAGTGAGTCATCTGAGTGTTTTTTAATCATTTTTCCTTCTCAGTATCTACTGATATCCCCACTTACTGTTTAAACTATCTTAGCAGTTGAAAGTGATTATGATTTGTCAGAGAGCCAATCTATTAGAAGAACGATTATTAAGTAGTCTAGCCACATCCTTATTAAATATAAAATCTACATCTTCATCAATTTAAATCTGCTCAGTTGTCATGTTGTAGTTGATGACACAAAATAAATGACTGAATTAGACAGGACAAGGCAGACATGCTTTAAAGCTTATCACGACAGAGGCCTTAAGAGGACAAGCATGCACACTTATTTTACTATTCTTTTGTTTGTTCGTTTGTTTCTTGTTAGAAAGTACAAATAGGTATGGGAAAACCAGCTCAAGTATCTCATGATGACAACATATAAAAAAGGAAATCTTGAGAAAACAAGAAGAGTTCAGAGAGCACAAACCTCCACCAAGGCATTTTTAACATCTCAGCAGAGTTAGTGGTGAAACTGTAAACAAATCATTCAAAAAAAAAAAAAATGCAGGATTTGCATCTGGATTTGGATCACCATTAAAATCTAATTCTTCATTGTTTAATCACCAACAGTCCCTGAAAATTTCACCAAAATCCACTGAGAACTGTTTGAGTTCTCTTGCTCACAGACAAACAGATAATCGCAGGCTAAAACATAACCTCCTTGGTGGAGGTAACAACCAAAATTGTTTCATAATTGTGAAAAAAAACATGTCCAGTTAAAGCTTTAGTACATAACAGACTTTTTGCATTTTTTTTCCCCAGTCATACATTCTCAGCCCACTGATTACAGCTCTGTGATTTTAGGGACCCACCAGCACAACAGCTGCAGCTCGGAAACCTTTAGAAACAAACATGGACAGTGAGTATAAGTTAATAAAGTGAGTTAATCTAGGCCTGTGGTATAAAATATATCAATATTTCTTATTTAACAAAGCTATTTGAAAAACAAGTGTAGAGTTTCATGCATACATTTGCTCTGAGTGGTTTGTAAATTTAGGTGCAGCTAAAGATGGAGTCAGATACAGCACAACCCTGAGCTGCAAACGTCCCGCCTGCTTGTTGTCACCTCTACTGCCAACAGTCCCTGCAGTTCATACACAGCCTCTTATAAAAGAATTTTAATCATTTAGTATCATTTAGCAAATCAGCAAATCTATTTCTATGGCAAACATAATCTTGCTGCATATTTCTGTGCATTTTAAAGGTCAAAGGCTATTTGTGTTTTGTCTAATTCATATCTGCACCTCGGTTCATAGAGAGAGAAGTGACTGATGTACTTTGCACATATGTGAAAGTGTGACAAAGATTCACCTTATGACAAAGAATGTATATAAAGTATTTACTTCTTATCAAAGTAAACCCACTTCCAAAAACTGCAGAAGAAATCTTGAACTTTCACCTGGTATATTTGTGTTTTAGCTAAGTCTAGTTGTCAGACAGTACAGTGATGGGTCAAGAGGCAGTGCTGGGGTAGTTTTTTTTGTGTGATTGATTGAAATCCTATTTCTTTCATGGTGTAGTGTAACAATTTTTGACTTCACAATGATCTTGACCTTGTACCTCAAAAACATATCCTTGCTTTGGAGTGAGCATTTGTGTAAAGAAAATTAATACTTGAAGTTACTCTAACTGCAGGAGTCAGGTCTTCACTGTTCAGTAAAAAAGTGAAACTGCTGAATCCAAAGAGCATTTCAGTGTTGTAGCGCAGTGTTTCAGTTATTATGTCAAATTTTTCCCTGCATGTTTGGTCTTTTAAGGTCACGAGTTAGAATGTTGACTTCATTAGTTATCACAGTGGTTATAAAATTTCACTGACCACACTCAGACCTGATTACTGCCAGACCTGTTGAATTAAGAAATCACTTAAGTAGAACCAGTCTGACAAAGTCAAGTAGGCTGCAAGATCTCCAAAAGAAACACATCATGCCACGATCCAAAGAAATTCAAGAACAAATGAAAAACAAAGGGATTGAAATCTATTGGTCTATTGCAAAGCAATTCCTAAGGCTTTAGGACTCCAGCGAAATACGGTCAGAGCCATTATCACAAATGGAGAAAACTGGGAACAGTGGCAAACCTTCCCAGGAGTGGTCAGCCTACCAAAATTACACCAAGAGCACAACAACGACTCATCCAGGAGGTCAAAAAGAACCCAGAACATCTAAAGAACTGCAAGCCTCACCTGCCTCAGTTGAGGTCAGTGTCCATGACTCAACAATAAGAAAGAGACTGAGCAAAAATGGCATCCATGGGAGAGCTCCCAGGCAAAAACCACTACTGACCAAAAAGAACACAAAGGCTCATCTCACATTTGCCAAAAAACATCTTGATGATCCCCAAGACTTTTGGAAAAGTATTCTGTGGACTGACCAGACAAAAGTTGAACTTTTTGGAAGGAGTGCACCCTACTACATCTGGCGTAAAAACAACACAGCATTTGATAAAAAGAACATCATAACAACAGTCAAACATGGTGGTGGTAGTGTGATGGTCTGGGGCTGCTTTGCTGCTTCAGGACCTGGACCACTTGCTGTGATTGATGGAACCATGAATTCTGCTGTCTACCAGAAAATCCTGAAGGAGAATGTTCGGCCATCAGTTTGTGACCTCAAGCTCAGGTGCAACAGGTCAACGACCCGAAACACACTAGCAAGTCCACCTTTGAATGGCATTAATTATCACAGTGGTTATAAAAGGGGGCAATAATATTAACCTTTAGAGCTGGGTCAAATGTTACTCCCACTCATACTGCTGAGCAAAAAAAATGTGCTTTGAGCAAGCTATGAAAGATATTAAAAATGAATTTTATACTGTGCTTTCATTGAGTTATTTTTTCACCTGCATTATTCATATCAAATACTAATTAATTTTTAAAAGGTTTTAACTCTTTGATTGCCAGGTTTTGTCATGATGCCACCATGTTTTCAGATGGAGAAAAACAGTAGAAGTGAATTATCTTCAGTATACTACATCCAATTTTTTTTTTTTGTGTTAGATTATTGCCATTGAACCTGATGCAGCTCACTGCATACTGGGTGCTCAGGACCTGATGAGTTGGACCAGGTCACAAGGGCGACCACGTGTATCGTGGCGGGGTCAGCTAACAGGATACCTGAAGAGCTGGAACATAGGCCTAGCACAGGCCTGGACAAAGGCTTTCAGGGGGGCAGAGAAGAGACAGGTTGACAAAGTGAAGTGCTGAATAGGCATAGGCTCCCATACCTGACCTGACCTGACCTGATTTTTGCAGCCTGGGATATTTCAATGGTAAGCAGCAACACCGATTATTATCCATTATTATTTTTTTATGTGGCATCAAGTATTCACTCAAACAGCTAAGCATAAAAATACGCTTTTCATATAAAAATATGATATAACTGATAATATTTACAACTTTATTTAAGCCTGAGTTTTAGACCACCATCAATCCTTATCATACACACCAAATATTCATGAATTGTTGAAGATTTTAACCCTTTTAATGCCAGGTTTTTCCACATGGTGCCACAATGTTTAAATGAAAAAACAGTTTTTTAGTATAGTACATGCAAAGTAAAGGTACTTATGTTGACTTGTTGCAGGCTGGAACATGTCAGTGATTAGCAGCAACACTGTCTTTCTGCATTAGTTTTTTCAGTGTCAAATAATCACACTCATTTTCACATGGTTAAAATGAGGCCATCAGGTGAAGAGTATTTAATTTTTGAGCCTGACAGTGTGAGTTTAACAATTGTACACATTATATGTAAGACTTACTTTTGGAGATGAGTTGAAAATTATAAGATCAAATAGAAATAAATAATCAAGATTAAAGCCATTTGCAGGAAGACAGCAAAAACTATCAAAGAATAAAGAATGAAAAGCGCGTAATTTGGGCACAACAGTCTCTCAGGGTAAAGTCTAGGCATGAGGCGGGTCCCCTCCCCATGTGCCAAAATAAGTGTGTGCGCCAGCTCCTGTAAAAAACACCCTGCGCTGCGTTCAGGGTCCGACCAGCCGGTGGGTAATAATTGACCGGATAACAAGTGTGCCACCAGCCACTGCTGGGTGAACCATTTTTCCAGCACTGACATGAAACTATTATGAGCGTCCGTTTGGACTTCTTCGCCGCCGATAAGTCGTGTTTTTTCGGAGTAAGAGAGTCGTGGAGGGAACACGATGTTGTTTTGGCAGCCATACACTGAAAACTTCCGAGCCACCGTACAAGCCCACGGTGACAGCAGTTACACAAGGTGAGAACTAATTAATCAGCAGGCTTATTCTTGTGTGTATGGCCCCTAACGGTGAGTTTAGTAATTAAAGGCTATAAATGACTTTAACTTTTAACCAATATTATTGTGTCTATGACTGAAGTTTGATAGCATGTGTCAAAAGTTTATTTCTCTGCAAGCGTTCAGCTTTGTCATCAGTATTCAGCAAGTTTTGTCGCCCATCATCACTATAATGACGCTGCAAAAAAAAACCTCAAAACGGAGCATGAAACACACAGCACAAACCATGAAAAATAACACGAACAAAACTTTATTCTTACAGTACAATATACATTTTTATGCATATCTACACCCCTTAGCAGAGTTTGTTAACAATTACGTAGACAATATTTATAGAACTGACCTTTTCAGTTTTAATTTTAATACTTTTGCTGATGCTTTATTACCATTGTTAGCATAACTTACTCAATGTATAATGTAGGGTTGGGTAATTAATCATATTTCATTACAATTTTGCCCTCCCGTAATCATGAAAACAGGGTGACCAAGACTAAGCGTTTTCTGCCTGCATTCGTCCAAATGTGTTTATGTATTTATTTTTAGACATTTAGATTTTTAGCTCCCTGAATTAGCATCATTTATTGCTCATTTTCAAAGTGTTTGAAATGTAGGTTAGACGTGTTTGGAGGTAACGTGGTAAACGGATGATGTGCAAATCAGTCAGGTATTTTGTTTACTAATCAGCAGCCCAATGGCAAGTGGGCTTATCACAATGTACATTTTTACCATAATCAAGCAGACCCAGTTCAATATGTATATTTGTATTTTTTTTCAGTTCTTGCTGAAAAATTAATGACCTGCTCTGAAATCTCAATCTCCTCCTTTGGGATCTGTTCATCTAGTTCAGGGATGGACCACACTTCGGGAATAAAAGTCCTTTTCACAGTGCATTTATGCTAAAGTAATGCAACAAAGCCATGTCATATATCTAAAGACATTCACATTTATCCCATGAGGGCTTAATATTTGTGATATTTCATGTAAACACAAATCAAAAACAGACATCCACACAGACAGTGCCACTATCTCCCACTAGGGCTGTCACTTTTCCCAAGACAAATTCAAACAGTTTTCGAACAAACGCGCTATTCACATTATTATGCCTCTAATATGGTCAACTTGTCCCTTCCACTTCATCTCTGCAGCATTTACAGAGAAGGCAAAACATCACAGGTACATAAATATAACTGTTTCAAACAGAAGCATGATTGGGGCTAAAAGTGCCCATATTCACTGCCATGTGGCAAATTGTTCATGTGAAACCAAGATTTATAGCTATTCTAAACTTTACTGTGATCGGGAATATCTAAATCAGCTGAACACAGAAAAAGAAATATATTTTTATCCATTGCCAATGCAATAAAAAAGATAGTTACATCTGCCAAGGAGGTTATGTTTTTGCTGGTATATGTTTGTTTGTTTGATTGTTAGCAAGATTACGCAAAAACTACTGGACGGATTTTGCTGAAATTTTCAGAAGATGCTGGTAGGCTAATGGCCCAACTTAAAAATTAGATTAGACTTGATTAGACTTTGGTGGTGATCCAGATAACCATCATTAGCGAACGATCATTTTTGCTCAATAACTGTCTAACTAATAATGATATCAACATTATTCAGAGTGCTACTTGTGGGTTTTAGGGTCAAGGAATCATATTATGATGGTAACTTTATCATGGAAGTATTGCTTATAGATGTAATAGCAATATTTGAGCTACGTTGGCGAGTGCTTTCTAGTTTAAAATTAGGTACACTTGCACAGCGGGTGAGAAAGAGGGCCGCATGTGGCCCCCGAGCTCCTTGTTGCCCATACCTGATTAAAAGTCTGAAACAAATAACATTTAACAAAAAATATGTTGCCCTGCCCGCTGTTATGCTTACAGATGTCTCAGAGTTTTGGGGGAAACTGGATGTCTATTCGTCTTTAGCGTATATATGTCACCAGTGAGATTCACATTGTATGCAGATGTGCAGCGACTGTAGAGAGTGCTTATATTTTCTGAGGCAGAGTACACATACAGTAGGACACAATGACGGAAGCTCCGAAGACTCTGATTGGACAATTCTTCTGCGCTGGGCACAGGAGGAGCGCTCTGATTGGCTGATCAGTGTCCTGGCATCCTTCCTGAGGCTGGCGGTGGCAGCGCTGCAGGTTTCACAGACCGACAGGCAGTATGCTGAGGGAGCCATGTTGATGCCTGGTTTTGTGTCAGTGGCTTCGTTTTGGATGGGAACAGCACTGCGTATCATGGACTGGGAGGCCTAACGATGATTACGGGACCGGAATGAGAAGAGGAGGGCGGTTTGGGATGGTTCACGGAGCGGTAGAGGAGAGCTGCTCTTAGGTCACATCTCAGTTGATTCGAAGTGAAGTTGATGCTAGTTAGCCTGGTAGCGGGGTAGCAACAGCTGTGCGGACGCTGCGTGGGATGCGGCGTGTGGACTAAAGCAAAACCCTCATCACTGCTTGTGTCGTGTTGCCGGGCTACTTACAGCTGGACTTCCTGAAGGGACCACTCTTGGAGCTGGCAAATGGATTAACGTTAACGTTTAAAGTGATTTTGAAGAGCTAGCTAGCTTGTGGCTAACGTTAGCATGCTGATAATCAGCTCGCGTCTTCAGTCACGACAAACGTGCAGCTAGCCAAGTGAAGTCTAATATATCCTTACTTTAGGACAGCTGTGGAGCGACAAGTGATAAACGACCCCTCAAAATCCTGAGTGGGGATATGGCGACCCTCCCAGCCTCTGTGGAAAGCTCTCAGTTCGCCTGCCCAGCTTGCCAGGGAGCGGCTAACGGGCTAGCAGCATAACTTTGCTCACACGGTGTCCCTCCCGAGCTGCAAAGCCCACTTCCTCTATAGCCAACCTCTTTACCTGAAGCAAGCTGGCGGCCCTCCAGGTAGAAGCCGAGGACAAGGAGCTGGGGCCGATGGCCTGGGTGCTGAAGATGGACGACGCCACCATCGAGTCGGGGCTGGTGCACGACTTCGATGCCAGCCTGTCCGGCATCGGGCAGGAGCTGGGGGCTGGAGCCTACAGCATGAGGTTAGACTGAGTGTTACCCCAGCTCCATGACACAGCACGGGGTCCAAAGAGAGAACAACACTCTCTGTCTGGAGGAGTTTACATTACATCCCCCCTGCCTGTGGCTGATATCCCCTTTGTACTGAGGGTGATGGCCTCTCTTTGTTTTGGATTTGGAGCAGGGCAGTCATCGCTGTGTGCTGTGATCAGGGACATAGATTGCGCTTTTTAAGACCCACAGTAGAACAGAGAAAGGTCCTATAATATACAGGAAAGAACAAAGCGCTATCACATGCATGTACACTACTTTGTGTACATTTCATGATAACAGGAAGTGTGTCAGAAAGGCGTCGTTTTGCCCTGCTCAGCGGCAGGTTTATCAAAGCGATGCGTGGCTTTGTTTCTCAACCCCAGTGTTGGAGGAAAACAAGAGGTTATACAAAACACTCTGGGTTAAGAGTTTGCTTCTTCGTTCTTATGTTTAAATTAGTATGTTATACTTAATTGACCTAAAAGTAAAGCTGCTTGATTTTTATGCATCTCTTGCATTTAAGACCCTCAGACAATAACAGCTTCTTATCTCTTTAAAAAAAAAAAAAACAAGAAGAAAAAAAGAAAGTGAAACATCTTTGAAAAGAAACAGGAAGTACAGTGATGATTGAATCTTTATCATTTGAATCAATGCCTGTGGAAAGGCAAATTTATGAATTAAGTTAGAACTTGATAAATAACCCAGCACTACATGGAGGTTTAACTTGTGGATGCTTTATAGTTGCACGCTGCCTCAGCAGTGGCACCCTTAGTTAAGTCAAGAGGATAGATTTGTATTAAATAATTTGAACTCCAGTTTTGATATTAAATAGACTTTTGTTCCTTCATTATAAGTTGGGATGCACTATATTTGATTTTTTTTTTTTTTGCCAATACTGACATGGAATTTACTGATAGTACATTGGATTGCCAGCACATTAGTGCTGCAGATTAGAGCTTGTGCCTCACAGCACAAAAGTTGCTGGTTTGACTCTCGGTGTTGGTCAGGACCTTTCTGTGTGGAGTTTGCATGTTTGGGTCTTCTCCAGGCACTCTGGTTTCCTCCAACTGAATATAAACAAGCTCATTAGGTAACTTGGTGACTCTAAATTGCCTGTAGGTATTATATTGCATATGAATATTGATTTGGCTCTCTAAGTGGCCCTGTGACTGGCTGCAACCTGCCTCTTGCCAAATGTCTGCTGAGTTAGGCTCTTACCCTCGCAAACCCAAAAGGGATAAGCGGTATAGATAGCGAATGGATGGGTAGTATGCACAGACAGTGTCTGAAGTGATTATACAGTACCTTTAAAAAACTTCAGTTTGACTTTTCAGTGGTTAAAGAAGGGGAATACTGCAAACTTAATGCTTAAATAAAATGTTATAGTACAGACCGGTTATCCAATGTATCATGATCCATTGGGATACTAAAAGCAAGACATTTTAAATTACTAAATAGTCAGTTAGAAAAAACATTTAATTATTATTGAAATATCAATATTGTGCTATAAAATATCAATACGAATTATTGTAGATATATTTGTGAATCTTTTCTCTTATATCCCTTGTATTGACAATTTAGAATATGGTGTAGTTGTATAATTGAGCCTCTATAAGTAACTGCACAAACTCTAAGTGTTGACTAACAACCTTAGAGTGTCAGGGTGTGAGATACTTGTTGTTTTCCTGTGTATTTGATCGAAGGAGTCTCCACTGTTTAAACGATTGAAAGCTTTCTTATGTATTATAGAAAATAAGAGATCTTCAGTCATATCTTAATCAAAAGCTGATGTGAGCAAATTTAGCACTGTCTAAGTTACTTGGATATGTTGGCAGCAAAATTGTTTTGCAATGTGTCTTAACAGTCTGAAGTCTATGCAGTTTAAACAAATTGCAAAAGTTTATCTCTTATTATTGTTAAAAACAAAGAATTACCCAAAATATAGAAACCAGGATGTTGATGTTCTTGTATTAAAAAAGGTAATCGTATTGTCTGACTTGTATTCAAAGTGAAAGTATCTTTATTGTCTTCCTTGGGAGAGATTTGTCTTTGATAGAGGGGTCTGCTGCACAGACAACGCATTCAGCACATTCTACTCATGCGTCAAGAATTGGTAAAAGAACATACAATTACAATAAATAAACAAATTAATTAATTAAAAAAGCATAAATCATATTGAAACTGTTTACTTAAATGGTGAGAAACTGGTGCTGTCATAATCTTGTGTATATCAGATGAAGTGCTTCCGGGAAGATGGAAAATCTAGCAGGATTGATGTCATCTCTTTATGTTTGGCACCTTTTTAAAATTTAGATTCTTTAATGCCTTAAGTTTTAGAAATATTCACACATTTCTATTAGATGTAAAGTCACATTTTTCAACAGATGACCATAGAATGAATGATAAACTTTTGTTTCATATGAAATTACATTATATAGCATCAAATTTACCCTTTCAAAACCTCTGTTACAGCCTTACAGCCCCCAAATAAGTGGCACCAAACAACACAAAGTGCTGTTTGTGAATGACACATACTTTGCTGAAACTAAAGTCCTCATTAATACCCAGCTTGTGTAGCTAGACACTTTCTTTGACGCCTAATGCAATGTAAACTCATCCCACAGTTCTACAGGCCATTCAAGACATAAAAGATTATTGCAGTTTTCTCTTGAGGGAATATACATTTGTTTTATTTAATTGTTAACATAGAGCTCTTTGTGGAAGTTGGCAGGTATGATGTAAACAATGATGTGTCTTTTTCCTGCTGTGAGTTGCTTCATTGGAATCCAGCCGGGCAACAAGCTTGAAAATAATTTGCTGATTGTTTTATCCTCATAGAAGTCAGTAAATTTAGACCATTTCATAAATCATTGAAGAGGGATAGATTAAATGAGTCAGGGATTTCCAGCAGTGCTTGGTTGTTATGTTTCAGGGAAACACGTTGAGTCACCCGTTGATAGTTGACTGTGGAGGATGGATATGTTTCCTGTGTCTGTCTCTAGCAGCTTGAGGAGAGTTGATCTGGAATCTGAGCAGCATTGTTGTGAAGCACCTGTTCAATTAGTAACTCTTGGTATGTGTGCACGGCGTTATGTAACAGGTTATGGGAGGTGATGATATTCGTGAAGCAAAGTGTCAAAGCTTTCAGGATCTGCATTTGTCTTATCAGTGTCCTTTTCGGCCATCTGCCTTTCAGCGTGTAGTTAGCTGAATGTGTGATGAAGGGTGTCTGGCTGTCCACAAGTTTATCACCTCATGAGAGATGGATGGCATTGATGCTTAAAAGGAGTGTGTGTTATGAGTTTGCAAAATTTTCTGTACTGCTTATACTTGATAGCACAGTTTTTAGGTTAATATGCCTTCTTCAGGTTTCATAACACTAACCTGGGAACAGAGCTTGGAGATGTGGGCCAACAAATCAAATCTCAATATTTTTGGCTGAACTTTAATGCCCTCAAAGAAAACAGTATTTTCTTTAAATTGTTGTGACAATACCAGTATTGTAAGTGTTGATATCCTGTAATTGTTGTAAAAAGCATATAAGACCAATACATTCTAAAACCAACAGCAGTAAAAATAAAAGTTCAGGACATCCAATATTCTGTCAAATCATAACAAGTTGCAGATAAACCCCTGCACACTGTCTAACTTTTACATGGCAGTGGCAGTATTTCCCCATATTGAGTTTTTCAAATGTTTGAAGCACTTAAATCCCATGTGTTTCAAAATATTATATTATAATATGTGTGAGGCAAATGTCATCTAAATGTGGCACAGAAATAAAGTTAAAGATAGTTGTATTTTAAACACAAAGTATGTAATCACATATATTGATATTAGTATGTGTGAGTTTTTTTTCTAGAGATTAGAAGTATGATTGGCATTTTGTTGTAAAATCCCTACATAGGCATCACTAAATTTATTTGTAAGACAGTATAACTTTAAGCAAAATACTCTAGGACTAAAGCAAATGTTTATTGCTTTGAAACAGTAGTTTAAAGGGGGCTTGGACTACCTATAGCTCATTATATTAAACTTTTTTTTCCATTTGAAACCAAAGTAGACTATCCGTTAACTAATGATTACAGGTAACAAAAAAACATAATTAACAAAAACAAATTACAACTAAAAGAGGGACGGAGTGCCCACTTTTTAAATCATTGTGGACTCAATTGACAAACAACACTTTATTATCTTGTATCTTGTCAAAAATTTATAAGTATATTTTCAAAGGAAGAAATTTAGGTGATGGTGTAGCTGGCTCTCAGTCTGTGGTTGTTTGCCATGATAAGGAGGTAACGTACAAAGCCAGAGGAGAGTTTGGGAAAGCACGTCTTTACAGAGGCAGCAGTGGAAGAGGTCTTGACTTCATGTCAGATACCTTCTGTCCTATTGTGGTGATACTGTGGCCGCTCTGCGAACAGCAACATCTCCCCAAAACATTTTAGTTTCGGCTCTGTTCGCTGGAACCACACTAGAGATAATATGAAAAAATGTACCATGCACCAGGTGCAATCCTTCACGGAAAACCAAAAAGCAAGTATAGCTGAGAGTTGAGCCAATACCAATGCAATGGGAAAGCCCCTTAAAATGCAAACACTGACATTTTCAATGTCTTTTTACTTTTCCCAAACATGCAAAGCTTTGGTGTAAGTCTCTTCCTTAAAGATGTACTGCAGAGGTTGTCATCTTGTTTAAATATAGCAGTACAGGGATTACATATTTTGGTTGCATTTTTCTCCTTGTGATTATCTTGACAAACTTTAGCAGTTTTTTTTTGTTTGTTTGTTTGTTTTTTTAAGATTTAATGTAATCTGTGAGAGTAAAAAGCTATTATTAAGCTACAATTGAACTACAACATACTGCTTTGACTTAGGAGCAGCTACAATCTTTCCAACCTACAAACACGTTGTAACCTCTTGTTTGAGAATTTCCACACAGTTTAGTGATCTGGTCATGTTGGTCCTCATGGTTTTGGCATTGGTGTATCATTTATTGATTATTTAAAACAACTGTCAGAAATGCCTGTATGAGGGTCCCCAGCCATTTGTAGTCCTTTAAGCAGTTCGTTAGCAACCGCCTTTTGAACTCACAACAACTCTTAAAAATTCCCAAAATGGGCAATATCAGGAGCATTTTATTATTCTAGATTAAATGTAAAGATGTATGTGTTCATTATCAACCACATTTTGGATATTTATCCAATAAGGGGATTCCAAAATCCCATACACTTTGAGGATTGAGAATCAGGAAGACCTTATTTTTGTGTTTGTGGACTCATCTTTTCTGAACCACTATATAGTACTTGTGCGTCTGCAGTTAATACAATTCACAACAGTTTTCCTGCAGTATTTTGTGGTGAAAAACAAGAATTTACGAACTATTGAGGGCTTAGAGCTTGTGTTATTGCTGCTTTTGTCATGAAACAGGTTATGTATCAAGTTGAACAATTCTGCTATCAAGAAAACTCTAGTGTTGAGACCTAGTGTCTGTCTGTCTGTCTGTGGTGTTGGGGTGAAGTAAGGGTCAGGTCTGGAGTCAGCAGCAGGTCGGAACAGAATGTCTCGGTGTGTGTCAGTGCAGCGGGCTCCTCGGGTTTCAGGAAGTAGATGTAGTTTTCCTGGGCAGTGGTGTTAGCTGGACTGCGACACTCAGGCTGGCACTGTCTGAATCTTGGCACTCAGTCTGCAGAGAAGAAGAACCAACGTTACAGCAAGAAATGGTTTAAGTAAATGGAGCAGGTGGCTGTTTGAAGATTTAGATTTTTGGGGTGAAGGGTGCTGCAGGGACATCTTTAAATTGTCTAGCAAGTTTCCTTAATTAAAATTTGGATCAGGTTAAAAGCGGCATGGTGTCTTACTCCATAAAAGTTTTCCGTGTAATGAGATGCCATGATCTGCATTTCTTTGTGTTAATAGGACTCTTACTTGCTTCACACACACAAACACAAACTGTGCACTCATTGACACTCCTACAACATTTGTCAGGGTGAGCTGAGGACGTGTTGCCAGTCTGGAGTAGCTCCCAAGTGTGAACGATAGTGTGTGTTTGTGTCAGCAGCTCAGGCTATCATTGTTTCTGCCTCACGTGCATACAAAACAGCCATTTGATCGATGGAGTGCCCCTGTCACTTATTCTGAATGAACCTGGACAGTTTGATCATTCATAATTATAAAGACAGCAAGGACTGCTTCATCAAAACCTGTAAGTTAAACAGTTAAAATAGCCCAAACATATCTGATGTGCTTCTGAGGTAATCACAAAGTAGGGAAAAAAGAACATCAGCTCTAGAGTGAGAGATCATTTGTTGTTTTCTTCAGGAAGGACATACTGCTTTCCATCAGCATGGTTTCTTATGAAAATGGAGATTCAATAAAAACTATGATTAAAAGTTAATAGTCAATAGAAAGACATTTAAATGGCCAAAGGCAAGAAAAATTCAGCAATTCAGCTCATGTTGGAAAACCTTTTAACAGCTTTTTGATGTCTGTTTTTTATGTAACTATCATGCTGATGTTCTCTCTCTTCTGTTTGTCTCTTTCAGTGATGTGCTGGCTCTGCCCATCTTCAAGCAGGAGGACTCCAGCCTTCCTCCTGAGAAGGAGACCAAAAATCCCCCATTCCAGTATGTGCTGTGCGCCGCCACCTCGCCTGCTGTGAAGCTGCACGACGAGACGCTCACATACCTAAATCAAGGTGTGATGCCCGTTCTTTAAATTGTGGCGTATACAAGAAAGCTTGTAGTGCGAGCCCATCCTCATTGAAAGCCCTACTTTTACTAGCCTGGTGTTGCTGCACATGTGTGGGATCAAAACAAAGAGAAAAAGCAGTAAGTAGCAAAAAAAAACTGTCTAAGAAAGACAGAGTAATGCCAATTTGTGTGTGAGCGCAGCAGGTTGATGGAGGTGAACTGCCTTTCCAAGAAACATCTTTATCGCCTTCATCTCTGTTGTGTATGGGTTTAAACTAACTATGTAATGATACTACATTAACTCACTGCCCATAAGTATAGATACAATAAACTGACACCACTGATGGTGTGGATTTCGGCCTCTTTTGAAAGGGGGCATTTTGTCTCACACAACTTTTATCATTCTGTATCTTTAGTTCATGAAAAATCATATTATTCAGTGGCATTTAAGGGAATTCACATGACACAAGAAAAAAAGAGGTTTTCTCTTCCTCTGAGCTTACTGTAGGACAAGTCTGCAGTCTTGGAATCTCAGTATCAAATTTTGATAATCAGTGTCACTATAGGATAGAGTTTTGTTGCTCTTGGTCATATTTCTTCTTCTAACGTTTCTTCTCTCACACTCTCTCAGGCCAGTCTTACGAGGTGCGTATGTTGGATAACAGGAATCCAGGGGAGCTACCAGAGCTCAACAACAAGTTGGTGAAGGTGAGAACATCCTCACAACTCATCACATTTTGGCTGTTTTTTTTTTTTTTTTCTAATTTGGCACAAATAGGGATTGAAAGTGCGAGCTCACTTCAGTTCAGAACAGCTTCTACCTAGTTTAAGGAATCAGTGTCAATTTTCTTTTTTCCTTCAAAGTGAAAACTGTCTTTCATTCAGTTCATACTAGATTAGGAGTTGTAGCCATCATGAGTCTGAAGTTAAACCGGGCATTATCATAACAGAGGCTTCTGCCACGTAGAATTGTTTCTTGTGGCAGATTGCCGGCCACAGCTAATCTCTGTGGAGGGTCTCATAGAAAAGAAGGTGTTTAATTAAAAACCCCAATTTGAATAAAGTTGAGTCGTTATATTCAGTTGAATGCACTACAGAGACATTAATAATTAATGTTCAAATATTCACTCATGTTTAATTTGATGCCTGCAACGTATTCCAAAAAGCAAAAATAAAGAATGTTAGTTCAGTAATTTAGTAATCATTAACTTTTTTGTTGTTGAAATATTGTACTGTGATGTTCTCAATGGTATATTGTCACAACCGTAAAGGGAGAGGTAAATAATTTTGAAGCAGGGCTGTGTAAAATTCATGCCATGTCAGCTCAGTAGCTGCAGCCCCTAAAAGGAAAGAACACAAATAGAGATAAGGCTGTGCATTGGTACAAATATGGTCAAATGCCCCTAGCAGCTTGATAATTTTAGACAAAAATAAACCAACCAAACAGCACGAGAATTATTGTCCCCTGCACTATACACATTTTTAATGCTTGACTTTTTGCTAGCAATCCCTTTTGTTTGGTAGTAACCAAGCAAACAGCATAGCCTGCGTGACTGTTTTCATAAAGTGGCACAAAAACAAAGGGGCTTGACAGTAGAAAAGGAAAGCATTGTAAATGTGTCCGGAGAAGTGTACAATCACCCCAGTTCTGTTTTTGTTTGGTTTTACCTAAAATTTACTAAAGTACCCAGAGCTCTTGTGCTTATCTTTAGCGATGTACAGCCCAGTTTCTGAGCTACTTCTACTCCTTACTCAGAAGAGGTGACCAAAATATCTGTAGCCACTTTTATGAAGTGACATAAACGCATTATAACCCCACTTCAGAAATACTGAACTATCCCTTAAAGATCAATAAGAATAGACAAAGTACTTAATGATAACCTGGAATCAAAGATTAGTTACATATATAAAAAAAAAAACACTTAAGATGTCTTAGATGAAGTACGATTGAATTAAAGGCCAGATCAAAAAATGACGAGTTTGCTTTTAAAAATCATTGGTTGCTATTGAATACACAAGTCAGAAAAAAGACTTCCTGGCTCCAGAATAGGGCTATTTGAGGAGTGCGTACAACAGTGATTTTAAAGTTCATGCGTGTTTGTTTGTAGAGCATAGTACGGGTGGTGTTTCATGACCGGCGGCTGCAATACACAGAGCACCAGCAGCTGGAGGGGTGGAAGTGGAATCGTCCTGGCGACCGTCTCCTTGATATCGGTGATTGATTGGTTGATACTCTGCAGATATTTCATACATAAACTGTAATTTAAGTTGTAAGTATTTATGTATGTGTGTGCTTCAGATATTCCTATGTCAGTGGGCATCATAGAGCCGAAGACTCACCCGTCCCAACTGAACGCTGCAGAGTTTCTGTGGGACATGAACAAAAGAACGTCTGTTTTTGTGCAGGTAACACACTTCAGCTTGTCTCTGTGCCATCAGTTTGGGTGTGTCTCTGAATGTCCACATCAAACACACTATTTTAATACGCTCACTCATTGTCTAAAGGTGCACTGCATCAGCACAGAGTTCACTCCCAGGAAGCATGGCGGAGAGAAGGGCGTCCCCTTCAGGATCCAGTTTGACACGTTTGCCCAGGGAGAGGGAGGAGAGTACACAGAGCACCTCCACTCTGCCTCCTGCCAAATCAAAGTCTTTAAGGTACACTCACAGTTTTTATAAAGGAAGAAGTTGGCAATTTCTCTTGCATCAGCCTTCCTAGCAATACTCATGTTCTTTAAAGTTTCTTCTCTGTGTCCTCTGTAGCCAAAGGGGGCGGACCGTAAGCAAAAGACGGACAGAGAGAAGATGGAGAAACGCACAGCTCAAGAGAAGGAAAAGTACCAGCCTTCATACGATACCACTATCCTTTCAGAGGTCAGTATGAAGATGGTATGCGCTGAACATTACCATGCTTAAGTACCTCCAAGCACCAAGTTTAAATTTTGCCTTTTTATAGGTGGGTTAAAGTGTTTCAGCAAAGCAATTCAACACATATAAAGGACCATACAGGTGTTTTCTGCCCTCTTGAAACAAAAGCAACCACTGCTGACCTTAAATATGTATGGACTTGAGTTTATATAGTGTTCTTCTAGTCTTTGACTACTCATAGCAGCTTTACACAGCAGGTCACATCTACCCATTCACTCGCACATTCACTGGCTGTTGATGGGAGTTTCTATGTCAGTTGTCCATCTACCAACACATTCACACCCGTTCACACCCAGCGGCACCTGTGTCCAGTCAGACTAGAAGCAGTTTGTTGCACTTACTGATGCCGCTTCCTCTGGTCTAGATTCTTGCTTGTGTTGTGCTTGCTCTCAGATGTACTCCACTTTGGATTAAAATGTCTGCTAAATAAAACATTGTAAAAAAACATGGGAAAAAAAAAAAAAAAAAAAAAAAATTAAATGCTTTGTATTAGGGCTAAGGGCCCACGTGGGTCAATTTAGAAACAGCTATTGACCACTTTTCAGCAGCACCACAACCATACAGTTATAAGAATTTGATCTGTTTTTCCGGTATACCAGAGAAATGAATATATAGTTTGATCAAAGAGAAGACAAGTTTGTACCCAAATGCATTCAGGCTCATAGTTGGTCTTATCAGATGTGTTCTGTCTTTTATAATTTTAAGAAAACCAACCAAAAAAGCAGTTTATTCAGGTTTCACACCCAACCTTTTTGTATTCAACATAATGATTTTAATCCATCATTATGTTGTTTTATTTACTTTTATATTAGTAGTCTTTTTACTGAGCACACTTTAATGTAACTTGTGTCATTACTTTTAGTTAGTTAACAAGTATTTATCTTGCTTTGGATTCATATTTTTAATGCAACTACCACTAAGTTTGGTGATCTTACCATGACTGATTTAAGTGGAGGAGTCTGACATGCAGCTACAGGAAAAAAAAATCAAGCTAAATAGTTGAAGGTGCTGCGTTTTGGTTGGAGTTGATTCATGTTGCATATGTGCATAAAACTTACTAGAAAATTCACTAAGCCTGCATGATAAGAGCACAGTGCTCACAATGGGATTCTTTCATCAGCACACACCAGAATATTAACCTTGGGGTTCAGTGATGAGTAACTAGAAACATGTAGTCTCATCCGCCTGTAGCTAATCATTCATGCACATTGTCTAATAACGAACAGTGATCAGTCTATCAGGGCATTCCCAGCTTTTTTTATTGTTCTCTCAGACTGTTTAACCTCGGCCTTGCATCTTTCTGCAGACAAGACTTGAACCTATCATAGAGGACGCGGGCGACCATGAGCTGAAAAAGTCCAGCAAGCGGACACTTCCCGCTGACTGTGGTGACTCCCTGGCCAAGAGAGGCAGCGTAAGCACCTAGATGTTCCCATATCCTACCCTGCTACTTTACCCATAGGCCCCTGACCCTTTTCAAGGCTGTGGCCCAGTGCTTAACGTGAAAGCCCTTAGACCATCTGCTAGCAGTTAGAGGAGGAGTTGCACATTTTAATTCTCAGTCTACTGTAAGATTTCCTGTTTTCCTCTCTTCTTATGCCTGTGTTCATGTCCCTCCTCAGTGCTCCCCATGGCCAGACAATGCCTACGTCAGCACCAACCAGGCAGCTACTCCCTCCTTCAGCTCCGCCCCGCTCTCTACCTACACAACCTCCTCAGTACCAGACAGGTGAGTGTGTGCTCTGTTTGTGCTTGTGTTTTCTTCAGTGGGGGTTTGGGTCAGTCTCACCACTCATCATTGTTTTCTCTCATGTTGTAGCGATTCGTCCTCACCCAATCATCAGGCAGACCCTGGTAGCCATGGCAACTCAGAGGTAAGTTTGCTCTGCTCCCTTTTTTTCAAGTAAGGAAGAAACATTACAGAACCAAACATTTCAAGCACATTCACTTCAGATTGTCAAAGCAGGAGAATTGAGATTAGCTCTGGCCGGGTTCCAGAGCTAATCCCTGTTCTTCTTCACAACAGACCACTCACACTTTGTACTGTTTTATATGACCTCAGTGTGTGATGAATGACTGCTTCATTCTTCCACTTTCTATAAGTTGTAAGTGTACTGTTGTGAGTGAATATAATATTTTTATTGTTTATGAAAGCCTTTGTTTTATGATTGGTGGAGTTATTTTACAATACTTCTAATTAAAATTTTAAAATTAATATTTTTTACAGAGTTTTACTTGCAGTATTGAAGTTTTTGACTTCACATTGATTATGAAGTGTTTGTTCTTTGAAATTGTGAATTGACATTTTAAGCAGCTGCAGCCATTTGATTTTTCAATGAGGAAAACAAAAGAAAACTGATGTTCAACAGTTATTAGGCAAATATTTTTATAAAAGGCCATGTTCTCTGTTTTTCTTGGTTTAATAGAAAAAATGCTCTTTCCCACTGGTTAGATGGAATACATTACTGTTAATGTATTAAAATCAAATGTATTTTCAGTGTTTACAATCTGCGCTCAATCGCTATGTTACTAAGGAATCCCGCTGCATTCACATGAGGAAGTTCCAATCTGCTCTTCTCCTCTGATTTAGCAAAATGTCTGCCCCAGAAATACAAGATAAGTTCTTGTAGGAAAATAAAATCTGCTCTTAGCACCACAATGTCCAACAGAAATGAGTGTTGGGTCTGAGCAGCTGTGAAGTGTAGCGTGCAATAATTTCCTCTCTGTTGCAAAAACACTCAAGTATCTTCACATTAAAAAAAAAAAAAAATCTAAACAAGAAAACCTGATTAAATGAAACAGTATAATGTATGTTGTATAATTGTATAATTTTTGTCAATTCAGAAAAACAGAAAAATCTTACATTCCCACGTGAATGCAGTATGCTTCCATAAGTTATCAGGCATTCATGAGATAAATGAAAACAGTTATTATCTGTCTCTTAAATGTCAGATAATTATTATTTTTTTGTATTCCATATGCACTCACTGGCCACTTTACAGGGTACATCTTGGTATTATCGGATTGGACTCCTTTAACCTCCATAACAGCCTTAATTCTTTTGGCATAGATTCAGCAAATGTCAGATTCTTTCCTCAAAGATTTTGGTCCAAGTTAAAATGATCATATCACACAATTACTACAGATTAGTTGGCTGCCCATCCATGATGTGAACATCCAGTCCCACCACTTCCCAAAGGTGCTCTATTGAGCTGAGATCTGGTTACTGTGGAGGTCACTGGATTTAACACATCATCATGTTCAAGAAACTATTTGAGCTTTTTCTGGTAGGCTGTGGCATTCGGTACTAAGGGGCTCAGAAGTGCTCCAAGAAAATATCCCACACACCATTTTAACACCACCACCAGCCTGAACAATTGACACAAGGCAGAATGGATCTGTACTTTTACGTTGTTTCCGCTAAATTCCCTGACTCCACTATCTGAAAGTCACACCAGAAATGGTGAAGACTCAGACCAGGCAACATTTTTTAAGTCTTCTCATGTCCAATTTAGTCAGCCCATGCAAATTGTAGCCTCAGTTTTCTGTTGTGCATTCAGATGGAGATGGTTTTGCCTGAAAGTTCCCAAAAGACCAGCAGTTTCTGAAATACTCAGACCAGTCTTTAGACCAACAACCATGCCACATTCAAAGTCACTTAAATCACTGTTCTCTTCCATTTTGATGTTTAATTTTAACTTCAGCAGGTTGTCTAAATCATGTCTACATGGCTCATTGCATTGGGCTGCTGCCATGTACTGGCTGATAATCTATTTCCATTAATGAGCAGTTTAATGGCCATACTTAAAAAGTAGCTATTGAGTGTGCTTCGCCAGTAAAAGACAACAATTGATAACTCAGTGGCTAAAAAAGAAAAGGTTGCTAAACCCTCTTAGAAACTGAAACTTGTAATTTAAAGTAAAATTGGGTCAAAAGTCGAAGTCTGATATTCAGATGTTGACACTGTGTTTGTGGGTGTTTGTCCTCTTTGCAGCAGTTGAGCCCCACTGCCTCCATACAGGACGCCCAAAAGTGGCTGCTGAAAAACCGCTTCAACTCCTACACACGACTCTTCTCTCACTTCTCAGGTACGTACATGCACAGGCACACACACACTCACACACTGAAGAATGGATATGACGCAGTAACTTGGGCTGGGCAATAGGGACCACATTTCACATCTGGATGTTTTAAGCTGGATGGTGATGTAGGATGTATTTTTCAATGCGTTGTTCTGTAAAGAAATAAATGGTTGTCACAATAACATTATCATCAGCTTTAACATGATATTTGAATTTACATATTTGATACCACAGCACATATGATAGAAGATCAAAAATTGCAAACAAACTCCTGCACACTGTTTCAAATGTACCAAAACGCTGGCAGCATTTCTGTACACTGAGGGGGTTATCAAACATTTTCACATTCTTAAATATTGTGTGTGTTTTAGAATAATAAAAATCCATCACTTGGACTACTGGTGGTGTTTAATTATAAATTACCCAATACTGAGTGTCCAGGACTTCTATAAATGCAGTGACATTTTCTTATTTAACCTAAACATTTCATGAAAAGCCTGATATCTTTTTTCAACATGAAAGTACAATGCATAACCAATATTTCCAACCCATGTCCTGGTTTGTTATATGTCAACATGTCATAACAGCTTCATTAAGTTCCCAGCCATTTTAGTAACAGTTACAGTCAAAGCTTTTCTCTCGTTTGTTGTGTAGGTTCTGATTTGTTGAAGTTAACTCGGGATGACCTGGTCCAGATTTGCGGGCCGGCAGATGGGATCAGACTCTTCAATGCACTTAAATCCAGGTGTGAAATAAAGTTTGCTTTGTTCACATCTCTTCAAGGGTGTCAGTGTGTTTTACTGCATTAATCTCCATCTCTGTTTGGTTGTTCAGGTCAGTTCGTCCCAGGTTGACAATATATGTCTGTCAGGAGTCTCCAAGAGAGAGCCCCCTGCTGGAGAGACAGGGCACCAACGAAAACGAAGAACACATTTCCTCAAATTTACACGGTAAACAAGGCAAAAAGCATCATAGCACTGATGTTAATCCAAACAGTAGAGCAGTGTGTGAGTTGTAAATCTCTCTGTTTCAGTGTATCATGCCCTGTATCTGGAGGAGCTCACTGCTGCAGAGCTCATCCGCAAGATGGCGTCTGTGTGCAGCCTTCCACTGGGGAAGATCAACCAGGTGTACAGACAGGGTCCTACAGGCATCCTTATCCTCCTCAGTGACCAGGTACGCACATAGATGGGCACATATTCACACTCCTGCTGCTTCAAGCTTCCCTCCATCAGCACTTTAGTTTTTCACCAGCAGAGGGCTCTTTGTCATTACATTGCGATAGTAAACTGAAGGAGAGACTCATAACTCGGCGCGGCACTATGAGCAGGAAAAATGCACTTCACCATAAATACAGACGGACAGCTTTGCATCTCAGCTGTAAAGTTAATTTGCTCATCTTTGTAATAAAGAGCATTTGTGCAGAAATCAGAGGAGGGTCTATGGCCAAGTAGGTTTACACATTGTTTTAGTTAACAAATCAAAACAATTTCATTAAGTAATGACACAATGTGACAAATATAGATCATTTAAATTATGTTATACTTTGATTATTAGATTAACATTGAAACAAGGCTTGAAAATATTGTCTAGAAATGTGTTTTGCATAGCTAATTCAGTTGACAGACATATAGGCTTCACACTTTACCACAAATCTTTTTACTCACTACACAATGAAACCTCTCCTCCTCTCTCCTTGTTCATAAATTAGGAAAACAGAGTTTCTGCAATTCAGGATCTCTGTAAAGTGACCTAGAGTGTGACGTATAGCTTTCTTGCCTCATGTCAAAAAGTAGACTTGAAACTACTACCAATATGATTGTTTTGCCCTTATCAAATTTAGTAGACCACCACCCAATATAAGGTTTATGTTACAGCTTCCCTTAGTTAACAGCATTGGTAATTACCAAAATCATGTTTCATGTTTCTGTAATGTTTAATACATCAGTATGAAAAAGGTCTGTAACCAAAATTATATTTTTAATGCTAAAACATAGTTATTGTTATCCATGAATTTTCTACTTCACTGTTTTACAAAAATAAAAACAAGAAAAATAATAACGTGAATTATTAATAATTGGTTAAGATGTCATATTGTAGTTATTCACTTGCATTCCTGATCAGGACAATAGTTTTAGTGGTTGAATGTTGTACTTGATTCATTTCTGACTTCTCAGAGAAGCCCAGTTAGCAGCTCAAATTTGGGTGTAAAAGGTGAATTTAGTTTGAAGTTTCCTTATTCCTGTTCAAAACAGTAAGACATCAAGAGCTCACTGAAAATGAAAGAATAAGCATTTAATCACTTCATGATGCTCTAAACACAGACTCAGCTGTGTCTAAGACTAGACACTTCTACGGCCGTTACTGTTACATGTGTAGTGACTAAGTATGGATTTGAGACCCTAACATATTAAATACAGTTTATTTCTTCTCTTGTACCCTTTGTTGAAAGGACTGCTTCATCTCATAGGGCATGTTCTGCTCACTCAAATGTCATTACAGAACTTGCCATCATTATCATTTTAGAATAGTGTAGCTGTCTGCCATGATCCTCCTCTCATACCTTTGTCACTGTGCTGTGTCACATATTATGGACTAATACATCAACTCATTTGGATCTTAAAGATAGGTTAAACTCCTATGAACTGCAGCATTCTCACCTGAGTTTAATCCTGAAAGATTCATGTGGCTGTCAAGAAATGGAAAGTGAAATATAAAACCACCCAAGCTTATTTAGGGGCAAATCACATTTTGGGAGTAAAGGCCAGGGTTTATTTGACCTCAGCGTGTGTTACAAAACATGCACCTACCCCACTGAAGAAGAATTCCACAAATGATACGAACACACAAGTCACACCGGCCCTTTTCCCAAACCCATGGCTGTTTTACTCTTATGCTGAATTGTTTCTCATGGATACATATGACTCCAAACATTATTTAGTCTTTCTTGGTCTAACCAGACGAATAAACAGGGCTTGCTTGTGCAGGAACATCTCTGCTGTTTGTGATGTCACTTATTTGCATGTCATTTACATCCTCACACAGCCTTTGAGCTCTGTGACCACTGTTCCACAGCTCTCACTTAGTCTGCTGTATGTTTTTACAGATGGTTTACAACTTGGCTGATGAAACCTCTTTTTTGATCAGCACAGTCAAAGGTGAGTTGATGACGCACATCTAAGAGGGAGTATTTTTATTTTTTCTTAACTTGGCCTCCCATTGGACAGAGATTTAATGTCCCTCTGTCTTCTCCCTTCACAGACGAACTGGGCGAAGGACTCCATCTAATCTTGAAGTAGTGCGGAGGACAGATGGCATAACTAATACTCCACCCTCTGTTCTGGAGCTGAAGCCTCCTCTCCGTCCCCTTCCTCACACTGGCTCCCTCCCACTCTTTCCTCGTCACTCCTCCAGTTCTCTCTTTACCGCTCGCTCGATGGAAAACAGAGAGACTGTGCTAAAAAAGCCATGTAATGTTAGAATCTGACATGGGTGTGTCCACTGTTTCATATTGAAAACACTATTAATGAAGGAGTTTGGTTAAGAGAAGAGAGACCGGAGGGGGAGTTTGAGGAAAACATAATGATGTATGTATTTTTGTTTTATTATTTTATTTTTTGTCTTTTATATTGTCTCCTGCGGGTCAAGGGAAGGGGGGAGGCTCCAGGAGAGAGAAAGAGAGAGAGAGAAAGAGAGAGAGAGTGGCGTTCTGGTTCAAAGAAGAAGGAAATATAAAAGAAAGCAGAGTTCCTTATTGCTCGTTGCCCTTCCTACACAACGCGCACAACCAGCACTAGGCCAGTATTGATAACCTGTACTGCTGAACAGCATGCGAACTTGACATACTAACCAGCTTCAAGGAGAAACCCAACTTACTCTGCTTGTTTAACATTCTCGATGAGGGTTGTCTTAATGAATCATTTATTATACGACTGAGCTCGAAAACACCTGAAATGTTCAGGGCAAATCTGTTGATGTTGACACAAAATTCATTATTTTTTTCTTTCATACAGAATGATTTCATTCACTCATATTAAAGTCCATCCATATCTGTCTGTCTCTTCACGTGCATCCTGTACGGCCTGCGCTTTCACTGTTTTTAGTTGATGCTTTATTTATGGATCAGCTGTGTATGTCGCTCTCATTGAATTTACTTGTTTCTGGTGCCATATTGGCTGTGATTTTTTTGCTCACATTTACAAACAGCACACAGGCTCCACATCTTTGACTCCTCTGCCCTCTGTGCTGACTCTGCTTTAGAGGAATGGAGTTTGCTCCTCTAGGGTTTGGCCGTAAATGTCAAAAAGACGACCGACACATGGACAGTTGAGCCTATCCAAAAACCTACTATAATGTGGACCAAACAGGTTTCAGATTGATGGGCGTTTTCTGAGGATGATTTTGTACATCTTGGTCATGGCGCACTAACATAAAATCAATCTAATGGCAAATTGAACCCTTGTGTAGTGGAGTTGCTTGTGCTCTGCATGTACATAAACCCTTCATTCCAGGATCTCCTCTGCAAAACTCCCACAGCAGGCTGGTAAATGTCTCATTGCGGTAGCCTGGATTTAATAGTCTTCACCTGTGGACTAGAAAATCATGGCAGCTCCACGTCCATCCTCAAAATGTTGTTTTTAATGTAGCTAAACACAGAGAGCGCAGGGTGTGTTTACTTACTTTGAAAAGTAAAGGGACGTCTTGCACAGGTCCTTGGTTTTAGTCGACCCTCCTCTTTTGATTTTGGTGCACAATGTGTGGCAATTTGCTCCCAGTTTGCACGCCTCGAAGTGTCAAAGAGTGTGTGTGCGTGTGTGAGCATGTGTATTATTTTTTTGTTCTTTCAAAAAAAAACTTATGTCAGTGGTTGTCATGATCTTTTTCCTGTTGGTATGATCTTACTGTTTAGCTTGCTGTTAAGTTAAGAGCATGAGGACAACAGGAGAAAGAAAGGAGGGAGGGGTATTCTGATTTCTAGTGGGTGTGATCCTTCCTTTTTGTTCCAGAAGTTAGAGACCAAGTCTGCACTGAAAATCACAAAACTCAAGCTTGATGTGTAGTCAGTAGTCCTACAGCCACAACCTCTATACTCACCTATAAGAAGGAGAAGAAATAATTATTTAGACTGAAAAGTTTGTCATCCCGTGTGCCAGAGCCAGGACTGTAGCTCTTGTGATGTTTACAAGGCAAAGTGTTCATAGACTCCAAGAATTAGAGAGCAACAGAGCGGGTGTGATACCAAGATTTGGTCTCCTGAAGGCCTGACCCAGTTGTTTGTGTGTATGTGTGTACTATTGAGTGTGTGAGGGAGTGCGAGCAAGAGAGGTGACCACCATTCATGTACAGCCTAATGTCAGTTATGATGCTTCTCATGTGCACAGTATCGTATGCTGGAGATGTACACAACCACATGTGCTGGGAATAAATGATTTCATAACTTTCTCTGGTGTCCTGACTCATTACATTATATTCTTTTTTTAAAGACGGATTTAGTGAAAATATTGTATATATTCTCAGGGTCCCATCTTCAAATTTTGATGGTGAGTGTTTGTACGGAGCACCAAGCACACACAAAGTATGTGTAAGTTTTCTACAGAATTAAAGGGAACATGAAAAACTCATGTTTTGGTTATCGAGAGAACCTCCTCACCTACAACATGAAATAGGCCAACCCAGCCCTCCTTTGTTTTGCTTCGCTCATGTCAAATCACATGATATCTGGTCTGTTCCTGAATCATCACAAGAACTTATAATTACCACCCATAGATCCCCAGACTAGAAATAGAAATTGATAGGATTTTTACCAATTACGATTCTGATTGTTTGAAGATTCCCTGGATGATTCCTCCTTATTTTCTGGGTGGGCAAAAGTCAGCCTACACAGGTTTTCAGTGGCAACAATGTCAAACACATGACATTAATCTGGACTGTACTGGACTCAAATCATCTCTCCCCTCACTTGTACATATCCAATATTTATATTTCATTTTTCTAATATAAAAAGACTGATATTTTTATATACCTCCCCTGCAAATTGCACAATTCTCATTCTATTTTTTTTACATAACTTGCACCTTATCATCGACCTTTATTTATTTATAGTGTACTTGAAATCTGTAAACTGTAGCCTTTGCAACGAAATCTCGTTCTGTATACACCTGCTGCATACTGAATGACAATTAAGTCTAAGTTTAAAGTTGTGCTGCATTAATAAATGCTTATACAAGTTGCTGGTGGTTCCACATACTGAAAGTTGAGTAGTAGGTGTCTTTTTGATAAGAATTCAGCCAGAATTTTGACCATATCTGTCTCCTGTCTGCTCTGACTTTTGAATTTTTTGTTTTCATGTTAATGCCTGTGATAAGAGCATGATGTCTTTGGTTTTTAAGGCATACAGAGAAAGCGCAACGAATTGATAAGTAAAAAGACTAAAGATATCGAGTCCTTGAGGGGGTTCTTGATTTTTCATCCCTACTCCAGACAGCCACGGATGCACACAGTTGGCCAATTCCTGTATCAACCCTAAAGTCTGAGCGTCAAACCCTAAAGGATTTGTACCAAGCCAGATCTGAGTGTGTGAGTCCTAGGGGGCTTGAAATGGTTAAAGAAAAACGTGTGTGTGTGTGTGTGTGTGTGTGTGTTGGGGGTGGTGGTGGTATGAGACACACAACAATGGCATTAGAGATGTTAGTTAAAAAAGTATTTTACACAGAAAAATTCCAATTTGATTTCTATGACAGATCTTTTAAAATTACAGTTAAGGAGCATATATCAAGAAGACCTGTTAGATGATAAAGACCATTGGGCATTGACTCCAGTGTAGCAAGTTGAGCTGATACATATTAACCTTTGGTCAGCCTTGGAAAAGGAGTGATAATTAAGAAATTATACAATATGTTTTAATTTACTTCATGGATAACCTAAATCTTATTTGGCTTAAGGAGTGCTGCATATTTAAAAAGTGTTGATGTTCTTTTTTTTCAGAGATCCCTAGAGGGGAATTTTTATTACAATTTTAATGTTCAAACATATTTTGTTCAGATTCCCTCTCAGCAGACCTGAGATGTGATAGCCAAGCAATAACAAAACACAAACTATCATTACACAGTGATTGGGCTTTAAACAGGAAGTATATATAAGGCTAAGCTGTAGGTTTATGTTAACAAGTTAACTGTTTCCATTGTTATTTAAGTACTATGTCAAAAAAGTGACTCCACTCAAAAACAATTGTAAGAAGGACTTACAAAATACGAAAGCATACTATGTATACGTATGTAAACGTTTGATGCATTTTAACATGAAAAAATGCATCAATAAATCACACAGAAACAGTATCACAATGAACATCTAAAGGCAAATTAGTAAAAGAAAAAAGGTAAAACATAATAAATGAATTATTAAAGAAAAATAATATTGCCTTGATTTGCAGCAAAATTTATTATAAACATACAATTCATTAAATACCAGGGATTTCACCTAATACATTTGTATATTTAAAAAAAAACACTTGCACCTCTTTTATTCTCTACTAGGGCCAGTCAACCATGGATTGAGGAAAGGTTGGTCAGGGCCCTGAACATTTTGTTTAGAAATTAAAAGTTGTCCCAATAAATTAAACAAAAACAAACAAACAAACAAAAAATGCATACTAGAGATATTAATTTTTCTTGTCTTCATAAAAGCAGATTACATCTGTCAGGGAAAATAATTGTTAAATATTATTGGGAGTTAAAACATAATCAAACATTTTTTAAAATTATACTCCAGTGAAAAAATAAGTGATTCAGTGCTGTGTAAGCATATTCACAGAAAGTACAGAAACCAAACCATACTATGTACATAGTTGGATATCAAAGAATTTTCAGGATATGATATAATCATTAATTATGAAACTCATTTCTTTTACCTTGTTGGCAGAAATATATTCATTAGAAAGATGTTCTTAAACTTAGGGATGGAACAATTACACACTCAAGTCAAGAACAGTTACACTGATACAATTTTAGTTGAGTACAAGTAAAAAAAGCACTCCAAGACTAAAAGTAAAATGAGAAAACCTTGTTGTTTTGTGTAAAATGAGCAACAGGTGGAGTGTGATATGTCATTTAGTTGTTATTTTGTGGATATAATAGTGTTGTACGCTCTAACATTTGGCCCACATAATATGATACAACCACAAAGAAGCAATTTCATCATATATGAAAGAAGATATTAAAGATGGCAGTGGAAATGTACTTTACTGAATAAATGAATAATGCAAAAAATATAGATTTAAGGACATTTTGCACATTCACCTTCAATGATAATAATAATAATAATAATAATAATAACAATAACAATAATAAAAAATAATAATAATACGTTTTATTTATAAAGCGCTTTACATTAACTCAAAGATACTGTAAATTAGGTAAAAGATCAGAACAGCATAAACAATTAAAAGATTAAGATTTTAATTTTGTTTTTTTTACTCAGTGCAAAGATGCTTTGAGAAATGTAACAAAGTACTACTATATTTCAAGAGGCATGATCAAGTAAAAGTAAAAGTACTGGATTGGTTGCCTACTTAAAAAAAATACACATAACTTCCTCTAAATTACAGTAACTTGAGTAAATAATTTAGTTACTTTCCACTCCTGCTCAGACAATGAAGGTAAGATCACTGCATAACGTCGAAAACGTCATGTCTTGTTATTGAGGCTCTACTGAGTCTGCGCGGTGCGCGTCTCCGTTTCCCATGACGTAATTTGACGTCTCTTATCAGTATCCAGGAAGTGAGTCGCTGGCCGTTGTTTGTGCGGTTGATCGCTTAATCGTCTGGGTTTTTTTATCTCGCGTTTTGGCATCTCGCTTTCGGGCAGAAATGGCGACGTTTATTTCTGTCCCGTTGAAAAAGTCATCTGAGGTGGACCTGGTGAAGCCGCTGTCCAAGTTTGTTACAGCCTCGTACCCCGCGGGCGAGGAGCAGGCGGAGTATATCCGAGCCGTGGAGGAGCTGAACAAGCTCCGCAAGAACGCGCTGGGCAGGCCGCTGGACAAGCATGAGAGCTCACTGGAGATCCTCCTCAGGTACAGAGTTCCTCTTTCAACACATCACCTGTCTAGCCGCTACATCGCTTACACTGGCGACCATCTTACCCTTCCAGAGAGTTAGTCCAGTCATCGCCGCACCCAGATGTGTTAGCTCGGAGCTGCTAGCCCTGGGAGCTAAAGCTGGTCAGGAGGGTTTTCTCTCCATAATAACTGACTCATCTCTGACACATGCCAAGTTTCCTCGAGAAGCTACCAGGACTGGACCTGTCCTGTCGTTTAAGTGAACTGATATGTTTGGAATAAGATGAGCTTTTAGTCGAGCTAGTTGTGGTCAGAGCTTTAGCTTTGTTTGGATTACTTTGGATCAGATGTAGTCCAAATGAAAATATACTTTGTTAATTTTTGAATATGTAACCCTCTCAAACTCAAATCTGATTGTGCATCTGTTGCAGCACAACATTACAAACTTATTTTTACTTCTTTTGTAAACGGTCATAAACATATTACATGCTAATTTTCAATACGATTTTTCCCCCACTGACATAAAGAGATTTTTAAATTAGCAGACAGAAAAGAAAAATGTCAGAGATTATACTGACAGAGATAAAGACATTTGATCATACCAAAGAATGAACAACATGTAAATCCAACCAAACTAGATCACATCCGACTTCCAGTAGATTTGTTATGTAACCCTGTTCATTATTAGATTTTATAACTATTTTCTACTTTTTAACAAAGGGTAGGTCAAATAGAAGTCTATTTCTGAATTCATCTAATTCTTTTCTCTTGACTTCTCTTGCAATAAGGTGCAAACTTCTCACTTTCTTAATACTTACAATTATTTAAAGTATTTTTTTTTATTTTGAGGTACAGATTTTCATTCTAGAGGTATCACAAGGTTTATTCACATTGCCATTTAAGGCATTATATTTATACCTCTGCAACATTTTGTCTTCAGTATTGATCTAGTGGAGGCGTAAAGGGGTTACAAAGTGATCCCCCTCTGTGTCCTCTGAGGTGGTAACATATATATGACACCAGAGAAAACTCAGTCAGAGGGGTTCATGGGGGGAACCCCCATGAATCAGTATGAATGTTGAGGAATAATTAGAGCAGAGATTTGTATTGGTCATGTTGTGAAAATGGACAGTGAGAAAAGCTACAGGTTAGATTATGTTACGTGTAACTAATATAATATTTTTATATATAGGTTATATGAACCCAGATTAAGGCAAATTCTGGCTACTATAGTTGTCCACTTTGTTATTTTTTGGTATTTTGCAGGTTTCGTTACATCTGAACTTTAAATTCATGATCACTGTGGCATCAAAGTATGTTAGCTTTGAGTCAAGGTAGATTCAAAGAGGAAGTCTGAGGCACAGCCAGCTCCTCTGTGAGCAGCCTTTTACATTCAGGCCCACATATAGCTCAGGCCTTCAGCCCAATGATTTCTGCATGATCAGACATCAAAACAGTGGTTTGGAGGAAAGACTTCTGCTTTAAATAAAGGCAAATGTTGATCACAGTTAAAAAGCGTAATTGATGGCAGTGTTCAAGAATCAGACACATGAACTACAGGGAAGACCTGCCGCTACTCCCTTTGGAAATTTGATGTTTTAAGTTGCTGCTCGTACATTTTTTTTAAGAATCAGAGAAACTGTACATGATGTAACAAATTGTGTCACATGGTCACAGTCATCATGAGGAACAGAAAATAGAATTTATCTGTGTCAAACAGTGTTCCTCTGTGCCCTCTGCCCCTGATTCCCTTAGCTTGACGTATGACTTGTTTCCACTGTAAATGCAGATGTTTGATCTTTTAACTACTGTGGCTTAATTGACCCAACCAGAGAGGTCATAAATAATTGGGACAGTCCTTAACCTTGATTACTAATTCAAAACCGTACAGTTCTTATGTTAAGTATAAATCAACCTGTAACTCTATTGACACAGACTTTGCCCTTTATTTATATTCACTCTTTGTTCTTTGTGACTCACAAGTTATTGAATGCCCAGGGTTTGTTCAGGTTATGTGACTAGACATTTTAACTAACAGGGTGTGGGTCTTCCATATGTCTGCACATTGATACTCTTTTTGTTTTTTCATCAGGGATTTTTTCCCAGCAGGGGTTATTATGGTTTACTCCTAGCTTTTGTTCTTTGCATTAAAATTAACACAGAAGTACTTTGGATTTGGGAAAATATGAACCAGTGTTAAACAAGTAATAACCTAAGATGGATGATCAGCGTTTTTTAACAGGGAAACAAAGTAATGGATTGGTGCAACCCTTGTTTGTATTAAGAGTTTGTAAGACAGTTTTTGAGGGGAGCTCTGCACAGCTTGAACACAAAATATGAAACCCCCAAAATGTACCATGTTTTGACCTCATGTATAACTCTCATAATAGATCTCATTTATGTAAAGGTATTCTGAAATGTTAACTGTGTAAGAAGGGGGCTCTGTATGTTTGGGGACAATAATTAACACTTAAGTATGAGTTAGCATCTCTGTTAGCTTCGTCACTCTATTTCTCCCTGCACATGTCGTTTGTTAGCAAGGTAGCCACAGCGACAGACCCCCTCCATTTCAGCGCAGCACAGACACATGGCCACTGTGTCACCATGGCAACCATTGTTTTGTCAAGGATGTTTTTGTTTCTCTTTAGTAAACCTGATCCATACAGACCATTTCTCAGCTTTTCTCTGAGCATGTGCACGTCCGTGTGTATCAGAATCAGGAGAACGAATCAAAAGTTCATTGAGTAGACAAATCTGTATTTAAAAAAAATACTCTTTGATTACTGATGTGGTTACTCCACAGTCCTGTCCTGTCACTGATTAAGCAGTGTGATTGAACCAGTCAAAGGGGATTCCCAAACCGGCCTGTTTACATGTTGTCATTCCTAATAATAGAGAGTTCACATCACAGGCACACAGCTGCTGATCAGACCAGAAGAGCTGCTGCTGTGTGTGGGTGCTGTGAGTCTTTGTCTATATTTATTAGTCCTAAGATCTAAAATAAAGTCATAACAAACATGTGGTTATTAAGAAAAAAACGTGTATTACTGTGGTTTCCAGACTTATTTTTGCCTAAAGCATTCCTGAGATAAACCCTAAATCTGAAGACACAACATTTTTCCTCATACTGTAGCGATTAAAAACGCATTTAAGAAGTGTATTGTTGATTGTAATTTGACAGAACTTGTTTGTTTTTATCCTCAAATTTCTTATTAAATAACTACATTTCTAATAATTTTTTTTTGGCAAAATGATTGAAGGATGAATGTCAAGCTTGGCTTTATTTCATATAATTAGCAAGAAATTCAAACAAGGCTGATCACATTTAAAAAAAAAACTTCTCTACTAGTAAATGGAAGGCACACAAAAGTAATCATTCCCTTTCCTGCCAGTTTTGTTCACTGTAAAGACAGGACCCACCTGTGTGCCACAACTAAGCATTTATAACAACATCAACATAATAGATGTCTACCAAATAAATTACAACTGAGATTTAGGTATTTCATTATGGAACCATTCACTAAATGTCAGGCATAAGATGCTAAACTTCTTCGCCCCCTTTGCTCAATGAGCTGTCTAATGTTGGCCTCCACTTAAAGAAAGGGACATAATAGATAAGAGGCATTATTACACAAAAGAAAGAATGCTGTTCTTTTTTTTTAAATATAAATATGGATTTATTAATCGTTGAGGAACATGCACCATATGAAAGTGATCTATTTAACACTGGTTTCCAGAACCTCTCAAATCATTTTTTCACTGAATGTTGATAAATATGGGGGTTTTTTTTCTAAACCTTTTGCTGTAAACAATCTTTTTACTGAGCATAAGGTCTGGTATGCGCTCTTATAGATCACCATCAGCATTAAATATATTGATAAATGATGTGATATATAATGTTATATCATATTATTAGAATTATATATGTATATATATTGCCCAGACCTATGTGGTATCAAATAGTTTGTTTTGTTACTGAAACCCTCCATAGATTTATTATAACACTTCATTATATATTGTTTTAATTTTGCCTTTCTGTCCTCCCTCAGATACTATGACCAGCTCTGTGCAGTCGAGCCCAAGTTTCCCTTCAGTGAAAACCAGGTACCTGATGAGACAGCACATGTGATTGTGGTTTTAGGTTTAGTTCCCAAACACTACCTGAACACAAAGTGTCTCTCTGTTCCCACAGCTCTGCTTAACCTTCACATGGAAGGATGCTTTTGATAAAGGATCCCTGTTTGGAGGCTCAGTCAAGCTCGGTGAGTCTGTTTGTATCTGTGAAACAAGATACAGGCAAACAGATGCGTTTGTGCCAGAGAAGGAAATAATATGAATGTGAACTTAAGGCAAATAGCTGGTGGGTAAATGTTGGTTATTTTTTCTCTAAATCCATCCATCCCTTTGTTAGACTGTTTGACTCTGTTGCTCTTGCACTAAAGGAGGAGGAGCAAAGATTTTCAACTCAGAATAGATCCCACTTAAAATTCCGAAACCGGTTTGGCAAGGTGTTATGTCACGTTTGGGGAAAAAAGTCTGACTCACTGTGTGTGTAAAAGAGAGACATGACAGGTATGTGTGCTGAAACTGAAGTGTGAGTTAGGGACTGAGAAGTACTCTCTAGAAAAAGAGAACAATAACAGTTCGGAAAGGACAAATAAAAGAAGAATGAGAGAGTAAATAATACCTGGATACTTTGCTGAGGTCATATTCACCGCTGCTCATGCTAATGTCTTTCTTCCTCTGTGGGGACATGTTGGTGCTCATAATATTTGTCATTATACAGCTGAGAAAATGTAGAATAAACCACTGGAGAGTTTTGATTCAAAATAAAGTAACTTTCGGACATTAATTTAACCAATTAGTAAGAATATAATTGAAAACTTAAGTTGCCCCTAAAAATGGTAAATGAACTAAAGCCTATACAACGCTTTTGTAGTCTTTCCAACTACTCAAAGCAGCTTACACGGCAGGTCACATCTACTGTAGTTATTCATGCCCATTCACTCAGCAAATGTTTAAGTCAGGGGCAGTTTGGGAAATTTTCCTGGCATACTTAAGGCCATGTCCACATAGATAGGAAACTGTTCTCTGTAAAGATGGCATTGTTTCTGGAAATCAAACAAAAACACTGTAGTACATGTCACAGGCCTGTAAGTGTCGCTGTACTGCTGCTGCAGAAGTACATTAAAACCAGAGAAGAAGATATGGAGCATGCGCATACATCATGAAAAATGTCAACAAAACTTAAAAACTTGTGCGGATACACATGAATTCTTCTCCATGTGGACGGGTCCTTAGAGTGTCATATAATCACCCTTTCATGCCCATTTTCACGCCACTGATGCAGCAGTGGGAGCAGCTTGGGGTTAAGTGTCTTTTCCAAGGACATCTCACCATGTAACCGCCAGAGCTGCCACTTAAACCCCACTGAATTCAGATCAACATCAGAAAGAAATCCTGAAGACAAAGAATTTCTGACTCTGTTGTTTTGTTTCTGTGTATCACAGCTTTGGCCAGCTTGGGCTATGAGAAGACGTGTGTGCTGTTTAACGCTGCAGCACTGGCCAGTCAGATTGCCTCAGAGCAGAACCTGGACAACGATGAAGGACTAAAGGCTGCAGCCAAATATTATCAGGTGGGAAAACTACTATTATCCAGTCACATAGTAACACTAACATATTAACTAGTCTAGCATCACTGCTGCTCCTTAGATGTTCTTATTCCCCTGTTCTTACAAACATCCTATAATGTTTTCCATTTCAATCAGACTCTGAAAAACTCTCTAACAATTATAACTTTAGTAGGCTTGTGAACTGCAATGCACTTTTTGCTGGAATTAGAAAACAGGTGTGAAATAAGCTCCAGCTTGTCAAAACCCTGCCACTAGGGTTTTAACTAAAACTAAAGGGTCGGAAAAAATCACTCATATTTTAACTTCACTTCTGTGGCTCACAGAAAAACAAAGAATCTGACATTCTGCTCTTTGTTTTCAGATATATGAAAAGTTAATGGATATTCAATCTGAGCCAACCCAAAAGCATTCTGTCACCAGTTTGCTGCACAGTGACTAAAGGAAAGAGAGAAATAAAACAACAAAACAACAATAAAACATTCAAGCAACATAAAAACATGGACAACATAAACAAACAAACAGATCAATAAATAAATAAAAGCCTTGCTAATTTAAATATGCACCAGACTGGTTTCTTAGTGTCCACTAAAGGATTACTTATCTGTTTAAACTCAACGTAAATCAGGTCATGTTGCTTTCAGTCATTACAGTCCAGCTCTCTTGAACTTTTACCACAGGAAGTTGTGCAACAGCTGTATGATCTTTTGAACACAAATTTTATACAATTTTTCATGAAACATTTGACCAAGTCTTCAATGATTTGAGTACATCATTTACTTTATAGGCTTTATTTATGAGTTATTATTCATTTTTAAGTATTATTCCCACTCTATTTGGTATGTAGAAATCTTATTGAATTAGTATTTTTTAATATGTATTTTGAATGTAGTTTTTCAAAGCTATGCTGTCCACTTTTAATTGTAAGCACACCAGGTCTTTGCTTGACATATGAAACAAGCTGAACAAAGAAACTTGTCTTGACTTTTCATCCACTCGGCTGTATCTAAGGGAAAGTACATAACCACAGCACTTACCGTATTCACCTCAAACATTACATAACCATTCAACAGCATTGCCACATGCAACACTCCTTAATTTTTTGTTGTTGTTTATTGTTTAAAGGATAAGTTCGGTTTCTACAGCTTTTACATAGTTTATAGAATGAAGTAGAACAATATACTCACCCAGAAGGCTTTCCTGATCCAAACAGTGCTTCGGGAGATATTTAGATCCAAAATCGAGCGGCGGACGTCCGTAAAATGGTAGCAGACAGGGCATGTATAGCCGGTCCTAAAACTGCATTAATCATCCAAAAACTCATTAGTTTCACCAACATTTCATCATGGTCCGTTCGCGCTACTCCTCCACAACAGTCTGGTGTCACTCCATCCATGTTTTTGTGACTGTGCTGACCTCTGAACTGAAAAGTTTCTTTCCGGTTGCGCGCATGCGCAGTACGGCTCATTGTTTCAGCGGCGAGCGGTGGCTACACAATAACTTTCTTCTTCCAGTTTTGTGCAAAATGGATGATTATCTATCGGATGAAGATGTTGTGGACGAGAACTTTGAATATGATGGGTGTCCTTACAGTTTCGAGTTAGAGTATACAGATGAGGAGCTCATCGAAAGGAGGACGTGGAGGCAAGAAACTTTTCAGTTCAGAGGTCAGCACAGTCACAAAAACATGGATGGAGTGACACCAGACTGTTGTGGAGGAGTAGCGCGAACGGACCATGATGAAATGTTGGTGAAACTAATGAGTTTTTGGATGATTAATGCAGTTTTAGGACCGGCTATACATGCCCTGTCTGCTACCATTTTACGGATGTCCGCCGCTCGATTTTGGATCTAAATATCTCCCGAAGCACTGTTTGGATCAGGAAAGCCTTCTGGGTGAGTATATTGTTCTACTTCATTCTATAAACTATGTAAAAGCTGTAGAAACCGAACTTAATCCTTTAATCCGTTGTGTAGTAACCCCTCTGTCTCAGCTTTGTTCTTAGAAAAAACTTCACTTTGTTTAGATGAAGATTTTTATGTGAATCAGTAACAGTAATGATGACTACACATCAGTTTTAGAAAAGTGTGTTGACTACAAATAGAAATCTACTTCAGCTCCGACAAAAGTTAGATACTTAAGTCGTAGGCCAAGATTTATGTTCTTTGTACTGATGCAATTGCTGAATGCCTCTTGACTTAAACAGAACAACTCTGGTGTTCATTTAAAAATAATTTCAATCAATTCTTTATTTTTGCAGATTGTAGTTTCACTTAATTTATCTTAAGGAAAGCCAGATGAATTGATTTTATGTTAGTTATCTATAAGGGTGAACAAATAAGTGAATGCTCATGTAGTAGAAGTACATCCAGATCCCCTTCCATCAAACTTCCTATACTTTCTCTTCTATGTTAATTTGAACCTCTTTCAGATATGAAAGTAAACTCGACAGCATCTCAACTGCAAATTAAGCATCTTGAGCTGTTTAGAGACTCAACTCATCCAGCTTTTTGGATTCTAGTCCTGACAATGATTGTCTCTGTTTTCACTTCTGTCTGTCTCCCTCTACAGCTGGCTAGCGGGGCATTCAGCCACATCAAGGACACTGTGCTGTCAGCGCTTAACAGAGAGCCCACCATGGACATCTCCCCCGAGACTGTGGGCACCCTGAGCCTCATCATGCTGGCGCAGGCTCAGGAGGTGTTTTTCCTTAAAGCCACTGCAGGTACCAAAACAGATGGACTCCTGCACAGTACAAAGCAAGGACTGACTTCATAGAGTAATGAGGCTAAAATATCCCCAACTATTGATGTCGACATATTGACCAGTGAGAGCCAGAGTCCTTGGCTTTGTAAAAAATTGTCTGGAGGTGCAGCAGGCTAACCTTCCTCCCCTCTTTTCACATCGTAAAATATGCTTTTAACATACACCTAAACTTTTTTATGATTAAAAAAAAAAACAATAGCTGTATTATATTGTTTATAAATGCACTTTACACACTGTTATTGCTTCTGGGCAAGAAAAGCAGTTCTATCAAATACAGTGACCTTCAGTGTGTTAAAGCCTCTCCTCCCTAACATACACACACACACACCCACACACACACACATATACACACACAGGGAAGGCAAGGCAAGGCACTGCAGGTGGGCTTTGAATAAAAAGTTAAAGATTTTTTTTATTTTTTCTCTTTGATGCTACAGACTATTTTGAGTGATCAGATGATTTAACTACTTGCTGTGCGGTGCTGGAGTCTCACTTCCTCATTGAATTTTGGTTAATAAGCTACACATAAAAATGGAAACACTTCATCACAGCTTCAACTCTTAAGAGATTTTAATGAAGTGTTTGAATGAGCTTGCATATTTTTTAATTAAGTTGCTGTATTCCTAAATTTAGAATTGGCTGATTTGTGAAGAAACCCAACTTTTCAATGACACACTCCTGTGTTGTTGTTTTTTTTAAACACCTTAAGATTAATGTGTTGCAAACATGCAGTTGACACATTTGATCCCAGGTGCACACAACCACCGTCCCAGATATGTCTGAAGTTATTTATTAGAGCTACTGTTATGAGGGTTACGTCATTAAATAACGTAGAGGATGCGTTTTTTCTAATGTGAGTTTTTACTCTTTTAAGGTTTATGTCTCAGTTAAAAAGGTTGTACAGTAGAGCAATAAATGAGAAACAAATAACCACATTTGTATTATTTATAAAACAAAAATCTTCAGCTCTAATGAAAGGTTAGTTTCCTTTTAAAGAAACTCCTTTATCCAGTGATGCTCCTGTTTTATCAGCCCCTGCAACCCAACTGTTTTCACCAATGTGCAGCAACGACCAGCACAACAGCAGGGTTTAGTGAAAACCTCCGCTCGCCAGTTTGATATCTAATTATTCCCAAAACATCATTTGGAGGCTAGACAGAGAGGTCAGGTGTCCCACAGCAGTTCCCTTCCATGCTAGCTGGCACTGCAACACCAAGACCTCCTTTATTATAATCAGTCCCTCCTGGATTTTGGGATTTTCTGATCGCAACAATCAATGCAAATTCAAGCAAGCCTCGAAAATCAGCATAGCCTTGCAATTTTGTTCAACCACTGCCACTTACCAACACCAGATCTGCGTGTTGTGCTACCTCCCCCGAGTTCCTCATTTCAACAAGAGCAGAGAGGTGAACAAAGAAGAGCCCAACTCACACTGCCATTTTATTCCTTAATATTCACGTCCCTGTGATGCTTCCCCTTTACCGTGGGAGTCATGGAGACAGAATGAGGGGAACAAGTTGCCCCCCTCTTTGTCTCTGAAGGGGTGAAATCAGAAAGAGCCAGGCACATGGGCTCAGATGGGATAGGAGTGCTGCAAGTGAGGGTCTCTGCCTTTGTGGTTTTTGTGGGGGCATATGCCCGTGTCGTGTGCATCCAAGCCATAGCACAGCGTGGATCTTTTTGGGGAATATAATGTGAATGTCTTGAGGTGCCTCGTTGCAGTGGCACTGTGAAAGGGGGTGAAGATGAATAGTTTTTCTTCTGCCTTTATTGTCCCCCAAATGACACTGTTGCTTCTCATCCAAATATACTGACTGAATTTAACCGTTTCATCTGACAACTCCCTAACAGTCTTCTACAAACTCTGTACCCACACTCCATGCTCTTCCAGCACTGAGAGAAAGAAATTTCTGAAGAAGGAGCTTACTGGGAGGTTTGGGAAGTTGAGCCAGAGTTTGGTGCATTGATCAGGGCTAGCACTCACTCCTGCCAGATCTGGCTGTTGCTCTCCCTCCCCATTCTCCCTCATTTTCATAAGAGAAGAGAGAACTAAAAAAGATGGATAAATGATTTTTGAAGTCTTTAAGTCTCCGACATCCTGATAGACAATAACCTGATTGAAGAAAAACCTCTAGAGGTCACTGTGTGTTTTTTTTTTATGAGTACAACTTTTTTTGAATTGATTTATTTTTCTGTAAAATTGTTTTGCTCTCTTTACAGATAAGATGAAAGATGCAGTCATTGCAAAGCTAGCCAATCAGGCTGCAGATTTCTACGGCGATGCCTTCAAGCAATGCCAATACAAAGACAACCTCCCCAAGGTATATTAGACACATACACACTGCTCAGCTTGTTCTACTAAATGCACAGACACACAGTCAGTCATGTTTTCGTGTGATGATTCTGTATGGTGTAGCGTGTGTTCTGTCTGTTTGGTTGTGTCTATTGACATGTATGTAAGTGTGCATTTCTTTAAAAAATTATTCTCAGGGTGATATTCAGGTGTGGGGACTGTCTCTGTTTTCATTGGTCCATTTCCATCCTGTTTCACTCTGATTGGTTGATTACTACTAAGCTGCATTTTGACTTGTTTTCATTCTGATTGGTTTCTCACCATCTAATCATTGATGTCCAAAGTACTTACTGTCTGTCTAACACTGGAGCTCAAACACATGCAGTACGTGACCTCTGATAGACCTACTACCTCAGTTTGAAGCTTAAGATTAAATATTTTTGGTTAACTTCACGAAGGACAAAAAGAGTAATTTCATTCAATCAGTGTTCAACAACTGTCAGGTGAAGTGTTAGGGGTAATATATGGAGTACATGTCTGACTCAAGCTTCTCACAACACAAGAAATCTAATAATCTTTACAATACTAGTCATCCACATCTTTATAATTGTTCATTGTTTGTACAATGGCGGTTCATAACAAATGGTATTTCTTGACACACACAAATAGGGGTGTCAGAAAATAATCTTTTAATCGGTGCATCATGATGCAGACGTAGATAAAAATGCATCTATGCAGAGATGGTCAATAACCAGTAAATCTTGCAGAGACTGCTGCTAGGCTGCAGTATCAATTTCGTCCCTAGGGAAGCAAAAACAAGTGTATGAAGATGAGACCTATGAAAATTTTTTTTGTTATAGTTGATCTCAAAATTATTTCTTATTAATAAAAGGAGTTCATATTTGTCTGAGTGCTTGTATTTTTAATCTAAAAAGTGGCCTGGTGAAGTAATATGGAAATTCAAGGATACTACTCACTGTGTTGCAACGTGATATCAAATTGAATAGAAATGTTAACTTAATAATTGCAATTTATTAAAATCATGAGAATAAGCGAAGATGCACAGCTCCATTTACTAAAGAGCATGCCCCGACAGTTTTCTTTTATTATTTTTGCAATATATAATTTCTATTTTATTTTATTTCATGTCATTTGTGTTTTATTATGATAAATGTGATTTATTAAAAAAGAAAATGACATTTCTGTAGCCCCCCCGTTATTAAAAAAAATTATAATCCCTTGCTTTAATTGATATTAAGATCACAATTTTTTCAGTATGATAACTCATTGATATTAAAACAGCAGCAGAATATGAATTTTAAATGTTTAAATAAATCTTGCTGCTTTTTCAAGAAAAAGCATTGTGTGAAAAAAGGGTTACTGACACCGTTAAATCAACTCGACCAGATATTTACTTTGAAATGATGCCACCAGAAAGTCATACAGTGCCTGATGTTCAAGGCCAGGATGTGTTGGCAGGCCAGCAAAGCTCTCTTACTCACACTGGAAACACTCGGATCACTTGAAGCACAAGAGCATTTATATACATGACAACTTTGTTGTGGAAAGAGTTTAAGACAAACCTGCCAAGTCAAAATCTTTTCACTTAAAGGTTTTGTCACTTGGGAGAGCACAGTGAGCCTAATAAACACCACAATTTCACCCTTTTTTCCTCTGGTTCGTTTGAAAACTAGCCTTGCACTTATTATGAAGTAGAAGAATTGAACAGCCTATACAGTGAAAACACAGCATATAAATACAAAAATAAATATACATAAAGAGTTAAAAATAGTAGAAAATGATGGTTAAGAGAAGTGGACAATATATACAACAGGGTGACATTCAATATGTGCAAATGATGTTCAAGTAGAGCTTGCTTAGTAGAATAAAAACAGGTCACACATTATATCACCTCCAAAACTGTTCAGTTTTTGTGTCATCGTGCTGTAGATGTTACCTTACAACCAAGTGACACATTTGTGTTGTATTGTCTAAAACCAACTTTTGAAAAATTGAATCAAACATGAATCAAGAACATAATTACAAGTAATCAAAAATCTGAAGAAAAGGGTTATTGAGTGGATGTGAATGTATGAAATCAAACATGCACCTAGACATATTCACACAGAAACATTCACACACATTCATAGTTTCTGTCTCTGGGACGTTTGATGAAGGTGTTGCAGCTCTTGCAGGGAGGTTAAACACTCATGGCCTGTTCTGTTCTCTCTCTCGTTGTCTTCCTCTCTTTCTGCATCCCTCGTGGTGTTGGCGTTGGCAATGATTGTGTGTGCGCTTGTGTTGTGTATATTTTTATTTTGCACACCTCTGACTGCTTGTGCTTGTGATTGGCTCTGGTGGTGTCATTTGTGATTTGTTACCTCGCTGCTGTGCGTCTGTCGTTGTGGTTTGCCTTGCCTTCGTGCATCCGTGTGTGTGTGTGTGTGTGTGTGTGTGTGTGTGTCTGTATGCGTGTGTGTTTGCGTGTGCCTGTGTGTTGCTCTGTGGTTGCCTCTCCCTGGTCAGTATTTTTATTTTCAGGAAGTGCTGCCGGTGCTGGCGGCCAAGCACTGCATCATGCAAGCCAACGCTGAGCTGCACCAGAGCATCCTGGCCAAGCAGAAGAAGCGCTTTGGGGAGGAGATTGCTCGCTTGCAGGTACACAACTTTCACAAAAGCTTAGATATCTTCTAACCTGATTGTAAGAGCACAGATGGACTGCTCAATATATGTCACTAGTCCATCTGGGCAAGAGCCCATCGAAAGTGTTTGTGGAGAGCAGAACCTTTCATTAGCATATTCGGCAGGGGATTGGACGATCATCCCATCAGTCAAATTCAATACAGGCCAATCAGATAATGTATTGGGCGGGCACTAATGCTGTGGCGTACAATACAAAACATAAGCCATTTTGTAAAACAAACTCACCAAAACATGTCAGAAATGGAGTGTATATACCCTATCTCTGGAGAAGTTTGTTGTGTTTCATTTCATGAAGGAATGTGGTCCTGATCTGATAAAACCTCACTTGTAACTTGCACCTCTATGTGCTCAAAAGGACACTGATTGGGCTGTGCAGATTTGGTCCACTCAAAATAGTTGTACAAAGGAGTTTGGTAAGGTTGATCTGCCTGATTACAGACACTGAATCAGGCTGACCCACCTGCACTGCAAGGTTAGAAATATTCAGATCCCTAAATTTGTGATTGTCCTTTTTTTTTTTGCTCAAAATGATAGTCATAAATATTTGTAATTAAAGGTTTTTTGTGTTATGAAAGGTCTTGAGTTTTTTGATGGCTCTGTGTAGGAGAGGTCTGAATACTTCACTTATGATTTATATAGTACGGAGTGTATTGCTTCTTTCTTTTAGTTGGTAAAGAAGCTCTTGGAGAAGCAAAATCAAGGTGATGTAACTTCTAGATTAAAATCTATGAGGTTACTTGCAAGATATGATAAAAAGCATTAACTCGGAGCAATGAGTAATACAAGCTATTGAGTCCCATGTAAAAACAAAAAAATAGAAAAGCACAAACACTGTTTGGTTCTAAAATGGTATAACATTTATTTTATGTGTCCCTAAAAGATTTTTAAAAATTCTCAAATTTGACTCTTAAAAGTGTAGGGATGGGCACTGATACAGTTTTATCAACACTAATGCCATTAATATTATTAATATTGTTATGCCTTTCCATCCAATTCTTGATCAATTCTTTTATCAAACCCTTTTGGTCTAAATAGAAGTAGGCCTAGACAGGTTAACAGTGATGATCACATGGCACTCCTGATATTTGACACTGTTCTCAGTAGACAAATGCTTCAGCAAGTTTCAGTAATTTGGGTATTGGTTAAAATCACATAAACACAGACACTAGACATTGTTGTATTCTCTTCATACTGTTTACATTTAAGCTAACTTTGATTGCATTTGTCCCCTGATCACTTATTTGACTTCTTTGTTGTTGTTCATGCTGACTGTTCTGATGAGTCTTGGACTTTCTTGATTTGCAAGCTATCCAGAACTTAGTGAGAGGAACTGATGAGGGGGTCGTTGAGCAAATAGAATAATGATATTCATTACTTAAGCTATTTGTTATTGATACTTAACTGGAATAGTTTTTATTTTCCATCCCTAAAAAAGTGTGCAGCAGCCCTGGTCTTTAGTGGCCAGTAATCTGTAGTCATAGAGTGCATACTATACTTTCACATTAAACCACCACACTTATGTTTGATCCTAACATTTTTCTCCTTCTCTTCTTTTCTCTGTGTGACATCCAGCACGCAACTGAGCTGGTCAAGACAGTGGCATCACGCTATGACGAATATGTCAGCGTAAAAGACCTGAGTGACAAGATCAACCGAGCTCTCACCGCTGCCAAAAAGGACAATGACTTTATCTACCACGACCGTGTGCCCGAAGTGAAGGATCTGGAGCACATTGGAAAGGCAGCACTGGTCAAAGCCACAGCAATCACCCCTCCACTCAGCCAGAAATTCACAGGTTCGATTCACAGACTCTTTTTCCTGAAGGTTTACACCCGAACTGAGATTCTTTAACTTATGATGGCCATCTAAGTTCTAACAGTAAGTTTGCTGTTGAGGGGTAGGCTGCATCCAAGACCATGTCGGGTTTTTCCAGTCAAAGAAATAGGTTTCTGTACTTTTTTATCTGGAAACCTTGTGGAGGGAATTTGAGAAATGATTTCTTATAAATAAACGGTAATCCTGCACACCTTGTTTTTTGTACATGATAAACATCCATGATCTACCAAGTGAGTAAATGAGCCTTAGTGCTTCTGGAAGGCTGATTTGTTTGTTAAAGAGGGGGCCTGGCTCTTGACCCCTCTGCATTTCTTGTCTTACATTAAATAATGTTAAAGCTGAATTTTTACAGTTACAAGATGCAACACACCTCCACTGTGTTTGCTGTTCTCAGCTTTTTGTGCACAATAACAGAACAGCACTTTCTTTGGCGTGTTACTATTTCACGAGGGGGCTCAAACTTCATTTACATTTCGCCCAGAAGTACCCCATCTGTGCACCCTCTCAGGGACACTGCAGTGCAGTGCAGTGCTGGAGTTTAGTTGTAGGTATGTGATTGTGGGAGAAAATTTTTTTTAAAAAGACAAAAAGAGTTTGTTTGGTCTAAGATACTTGAAGAAATAACAACCAAATGAACCACGGGGGCAGCAAGGTGGCGCAGCAGGTAGGGCACATGCCTTGCAGCAAGAAGGTTGCTGGTTCAATCCCTGGGTCGGTCGGGGCCTTTCTATGTGGAGTTTGCATGTTGTCCCCATGCATGCCTGGGTTCTCTCCAGGCACTCCATCTTCCTCTCACAGATGAAAAACCTGCTTAGTAGGTCGGATTGGTGACTCCAAATTGCCCTTAGGTATGAGTGTGAGCTTGAATCTGTGTCTCTATGTGGCCCTGTGATCAACTGGCAACCGGTTCAGGGTGGACTCCCTTCTCACCCAAAGTCAGCTGGGATAGGCTCCATCTCTTGATCTGCATGCCTTGCCAATCAAGGATGTCATGCTCCCACTTGAGGCAGTCAACAGGAACAATAACGTCAAAGTCAAAGATGTGATTGTGCCCGACAGGAGACAGAAGTGGTCTAGAATGTGTCTTAAGTTTACACAGTATGATGCTAACTGCACACGATCCACTGTGTCTGTGTCACCTCTAGTACGAGTGAAACACCAGAAACTTGTAGCACTACGCAGCACACCATTACATACCAGGAGTGCCATGTGTCTGACATTGTTGCCACTGAAAACCTGTCAGTCTTCTTTTTCACAGAAAATTCTCAGGAATCGATAAATGTATCGATAAAGAATCACATCAATAAGCAGAATCAATAATGACATTGACTTCAACAAGTCTCATAGATTTCCATCCCTTACTATGAGGGAGAGCCAGATCCACTGCGTTCTTTTGGCTATGTGTTCATTTGAGCTGCAAAGAGACCACCGGTATGACAGATGAACATTTATTGACAGTATGAGCACATACTGTGTGTATTGGTTGTGCATCATAAACGATTGAGTCGCACAATGTGAGCTAAAAATTCCCCCACAGCTGATGTACTGTCGACTTGAAGTGCATGCCCTGCTTAAGAAGTTAAGAGCACAATTCCATCATAACTCATGTCCGTAAACTCAACCACAGACTCATTTTTACTTCAAAACTCTGTACAGATAGCTTGTTTTTAAATATCTGTTTTGTTCTGTCTTTTTAGACTTGTTTGAGAAGATGGTCCCCATGGCAGTGCAAGCATCCATGTGCACTTACAACCAGAGGAAGGCAGAGACTGTCAACAGACTGGTGGGAACAATGAGGGAGGCAACTAATCTCTGCAACGGGTACTCTTTCTCTGTTGTTAGGGTTGTCATAAACACAGATTTTTAATCTTTGTTTTGATTCTAGTCAAAATCATGCAATATTTTCACTTCCTTCAGTGCACTGTTGATATAAATAGAAGCACTAAGTTTTGGGGGATTTATTGTATCCATTTACCCAAGAATGCAAGCTCTTGATGCTTTCTTGATTGCAAGAGTATGTCACAAAGGCTAAATGTCACTTGAGGCAGCTTTTAGTGAAAAAATAAATAAATAAATAAAAATGAAATTACATCTTCATTTTTCTTAGCCTTTGGTAGTTTTTAACACTGTTGATTATTATTAAAATAAGTTTTTTTTCATTTTCAAAGTATTTGTATCAGAAGCGCTGAAATTTGACATCATTTGTATGACTACATGTTTCATACTCTGCTTGTTCCTGTCAGCTCACAGCTCACTCATCTTTTCATGAACATGCACGTAAAAGCTTGTGAATATTTGCCTGGATTGGTTATGAAATATTCATAACTTGATAGTGCTCAGGTACCATTAAAATATCAATAAATATACTTGTGTTTGGTGTAGTGCTCATAATTGTAGTCAAGTACTTCCAGCACATTTTTTCAAGGCGTTAATTGGCACTTATCAGTTTGAGTGTTTCCCCCTTTAGGGAGTTGTGTAAGTACTTGAAGCTGAAATATTGCAGGTTTTTTTATTTTTGGAAAATTAAAATCATGAATTTGGAAACCAGATGAATAACAAGCTGAAGACCAAGAAAATTGACTGTGACCCTAATGTGTTATTGTCTGTAAGGGTTTTGGCATCCCTGAACCTGCCCGCCGCTCTGGAGGATCTGTCAGGAGACTCTATCCCACAATCCATTGCTGAGAAGGCGCGGTCCATTGTGCAGCAGGGAGGCCTGCAGAGCATCGAGCAGCTAATCAAAGACCTGCCAGAGCTCTTGACCCGCAACAGAGAGATCCTGGATGAGGTAAGACACATAAATACACACAGTTATCTATGACCAGCATTTGACCTCTCTTAAAAGTAAGAGGCATTTTCTTCTAGCAGCTTATATCTCATCTGGCTGTTCTTCCTGACAGTGAAACATATGAGTATAATTTTGATCAGCAGCTGACTTGGCCATCCTGAATTTTGGGCTTTACTGCTGAAGAACACACAAAAATTAAAAAGCCGTAATCGTCCCTAATGGCAGGAATCCCAAATCAGGCTCTTCACTCACAAACTAATCCACTGATCTTTGGGCCAAGGACGATCTGTTCACCAGCTTCAGCCAACACTCCTTTTTTGACACATCTCGCTCACAAACACAGAAACAGACGGCAGAGAAAACATAAAACACAAATGTGCTTCAAAATATGTTGGCAGAGTTGAAAAGTACACACCAAAATGTCCCAATTCCCCCCTAAAAGAAGTGAGTTGTGTTTGAAAGAGCCAGAAAGTCTTTACGAAACACGAAAATTAAAACTGAAAGTACACTTCTGCTGGCCAAAAAGCAGAGCAAAATTATTCCGCAGCTTTCCGCTACTTTTTCTTTCTTTTTTTGTAAAGACTTAAAAAATTAATGCTAGACATTGATTATTAAATCTCCAGTAAGGTTTTTAGTTGATTTTTAAACAGATAAACTGCTTGCTGGTGGCTCTACATGGAAAACTTAAATAGGAAATAGGGCCTTTACTGACTTTGGTAGGAAGCGGCGATCCAAGCTAAAACTCGTACAGATTATCTTGTAGTGTGTACCCCACTTTGTTGGAGTCCCTGCCTTGACTAAAAAACACTGCAAGAAACACTAAAATGCACCTCAAGATTATTATTGATCTTATAAATATCAAGATATGATTTTGGTCCATATTGCAAAGCCATAGGTCAGACATGCACAATAATTATTTAAGTGGAATGGTGATAATATATTCATATTCTTGGCCTGATATGAAGAATTTTGTCACAACTGCTATTAGACTGAATTGTTAATTCTTATGCAAATCAGATGTAAAACATTTAGTTCCAAATCATAATTTCTGATTGGACAGGTGTAAATCTAGGAATGCTGATATAAAGCACAACATCACTGTGACTTTTTAAATGCTTGTCACCCCCCTATAAAAAGTGTTAATACTTTATTATTACATTTACAAACAGCCTCAGGAACTCATCCATGATGCAGCTGTGATAATCTCAGGATCTAATGTGTGTGTGATGTTTTCAGTCTCTGAAGATGCTGGACGATGAAGAGACGACAGACAACGAGCTGAGAACCAAGTTCAACCAGCGCTGGAACAGAACACCCTCTGGAGACCTGTACAAGCCTCTTCGTGCAGGTACACACTCACATACACACATATTACACAAACACTGGTAACATGTCTTCTGTCAGTCTCGTTCACTCACACTCTTAACATCCCCTCCGTCCTCTCCTCCTTCTCTCCAACAGAGGGCGCTAACTTCCGTAATGTCCTGGACAAAGCTGTTCAGGCCGACCAGGTGGTGAAGGACCGCTACAACACCCACTGTGAAATGATTGTCCTGCTGTGTAAACCAGAGAACGAGCTCAACGCTGCCATCCCCTCTGCCAACCCGACCAGGACCCTGCAGGGCAGCGAGGTCTGTCTCATCTAGTCCTGATGGTGTTTATCTTGGATATCATCACTCTAATTTTAGATATTGCAAAGGACTTACTGTCATTTAGACGTATTAAATGTGCCATAAAACCACAGACAGAAACCCTCAGTGGACTTTTGTGCTTTATGGTCCTGTCCCTCCTCCCCACAGTGGCTCCATATTTCATTGTGTTTGCTGACAGTGCATTTTGTGTCACTGGGGAACTTAAATAACGAAGCAAGCAGAACTAAAAGAGAGGGAAGTGTGTGTCCCCTCACAGCTACAGTGTGTTCATAGTTAAGTAAGCTAGCAGTATCAAATGGAAGTTTTATGCCTGTGGGTGAATTATTGCCAGAGAGTGGAAGTACAGTGGTGGTAAAGAGGAAGGACTTTTTTGTGGTTGTGTGATTGATAGGGGTATAAATAGTTAGTGTCATCCCAATATGTTATGATATCAATTCTCTGGACAACGATGCAACTATAGTGGATATTTCAAAGCCTGCCACTACACAACATTAATATGATTCAGAAGCCAGCAATCAATATTGGACAATGTTATGTATAAATTTAATACCGTTACATTTAGAATAAGAAAAAAACAGTTTTTACTACTCATTGCCAAACTGCTTCTATTTTAATTAGAAAAAAGGACATTCTTCTTTAAAACATAATGACTAATGCACTAATAAATACAGGTGTGCATAGTATAACTCATCATAACGCAAGATCAGAGGGAGCCATGGTCTTGTTTCTGCCCCCAAACAATGAGACATTAACAAAGACTTCCTCTGTTTTTTCTTTTGTTTTTTGTTTTTTTTTTAAAGGTGGTGAAATTAATCATTTCTGCTTCTTTACGGCCCGGCACCAAATGATGTATAGAGTGGTACCAGTCCATGGGCTGTTGGTTGGGGGCTTCTGCCTTAAAGTGTTCTTGAAATGGATAAGCATAAGGCCCACTGACTTTGACCTTTAACTTGCAAAATATTATCAGTGCCATGTGTTATAGTAGATATTTTTGCAACGTTTAAAGGAAATTACTCAAAGCATTTGTGAAACATGGCCCTTAACGTAGAAGGGATGAACTTGTGGCCCAATGACCTTGACCTTTGACCCTCAAAACCAGACAGGCCATCCCTGAGTCAGAGTTGACATTTGTGCAGAGTTTGAAGGAAATCCCTTACAGCGATATTGGTATCTCATTCATTTGAATGGCATGGATGGACGGACAGAAAACCCAAAAACATGATGGCCCTGTCTGTAATTGACATCGAGGCATAAAAAGCATGAAAAGAAAAGTGAATTACATTTGTTAAAAAGACAAGAGGTCAGTGAACGATGTTAGACAGAGAACTGAAACTCGACTGTTTGCTCACAGGTCATGAACGTGCTGCGTGCTCAGCTCGCCCAGCTGGACGAGATGAAGAAGGAGAGGGAGGCCATGGAGGGAGAGATCAAGGGGGTGACCTTCGACATGTGTCCTGCCTTCTTGACAGCGCTCGCTAAGGATGGAGCCATCAACGAGGAGCAGCTTTCTGTGTCCCAGCTTGACCAGCTGTACAGCGCCTACAACCAGAAAGCGCAGGCCAGCCTCCGCACACAGGAGGAGCTGCTGGGACAAGTTCAGGTAAACAAACATACTGTCAGAGTACAATGCTAAATGATGACCTATGGTTCAATCAGACTGGATGTGTGATAGTTCCATGTTGGCTGCATCTCCCTGCTGCCATAGCCCTATGTCTCTTCATAATTTTACCTCAGTTAAGGACATAAAAGATGTTTATTATTTTCTTGGCTTCAAATGTCAACGATTGTGTACAGGACAGGGAAAAGGGTTTGTGTTCAACAGTAAATTAAGAAACCGAAAGTTTAGCAAGAACATTTGTAAAGCTCCATACAAATGACCTCATTAGCTGTATTTTAAAAAACTTCAGAGTAAAACAAATTTGTACAAAGGAGGAGTTTCTCCACAGAAATGTCAAACTGTGCTTTTACTTTGAAAATCAAACACAGGAAGTGTAACCGTACTGTGTTTATCTTGCTTGTGACATACATAAAATGCAGATCCTTTAATATAAACAGGACTTTAATTTTCTTTTTTGGTCTATGTCAGTAAAATATATATATAGTACAGAAACACATATGAGCGTATCAAATCAAGGGTTAATTTGGTATTTTTGAAATGGAGTTGTATGAGGAACCTGTTAATAGAAATGTAAAGACTTTAGTGATGTTGCTCAGCTCTGCCCTCTGTGAAGAGAGAAGTGGCACTGACGCAGGAGAATGCTGTGCTGCAGACAGGGCCAAGAGCTCTGCATCAAATAAAAACAGTATAAGGGTATTTGCACATTATATAAGACACATTTACTGAGCTCTGCTTTGTTGCTTGTGAGTCTCTTTGTTTTGATAATTTTTCCGAAACAAGCACTCTAGGCAGAACATGTAGGCTATTGGCCATATAGCAGCAAAGTACAACATCAGTTCCATGCTAGTCCTCTGTTTAAAGGATTGTGGCTGAAATATTTACATTTGAAATATACTTCATACAATCCCATTTTAGAAATGCAGACCTATCCCTGCAGTAGATGGTGTAGAGTTTTCTCCAGGCACATACACCTGTTTTCTGTGAGAGGTTGAATGATAAATTCATCACCTTTTGATCTAATTCCAGACGTCCCATCAAGAGTTCAGCTGCCTGAAGCAGTCCAACACGGAGGCCAATCAGAGAGAGGAGGTCCTGAAGAAGCTGGCCTCCGCCCACGACAGCTACGTCGAAATCGGCAACAACCTGCGCGAAGGCACAAAGGTATGACACACACCCGCTCAGCACCACACACTCACCTGCTCACACCTGTCAGTGGAAACTTTTTTCCCTCTGTGCTTTAAGAGGGTTTGCAAGCCAGCTGTTTTATTTTTGTCTTCTCCCCTTCTCAGTTTTACAACGACCTGACAGAAATCCTGCTGAAGTTTCAGAACAAATGCAGTGACATCGTTTTTGCTCGCAAGACGGAACGCGATGAACTACTTAAGTATGTGCTATCTTTCGTCTATCGTTTGTCTGTTTGAGTTGTTCGAGGAATGTTTATGTGCTGAGTTTTTCTCTAATACTTCTGTTTCCAGTAAGTTGTCTCATACATCATTCGGAACTCATCTAAGACTAAACGATTTGTTTGGCAACAAAGTAACTGAAATAGAAACTTTAAAAATAGACACAATAAACTTTATGGCACCCTTTTTTCCAAAGAAGTTAGGACACTGTGAAATATGTACATGAGACAGTGAGATGATTAGCAAAACATAAACAAAAATTAAATAATTCTCGCTATAAGTTTCACACATTTCAAAGATTTTAACTTTTCTTTGTAAATTTACTTGAATTCTTGATGTTTTAAGAAGTTAGTACAGAGTCTTATTTACTCTCTTTAGCATTACTTCTTCATTTAAAAAGCTCTGCAGGCTACAGCTGGGACACTTTTCTGCCAGGGGACAAAAAGCGGCCCTCTTTATTGCTAAATATGACCTACAAGTCAACCTGAAATTTATACAAATTGTAAACATAAAGAAACATGAGAATAGCTACCAGAAAGGAACTTGAGTTGCCAAAACCAACACAGTTCACAAACCAAATGCATTCGTCTTTGAAAAAGGAATTAACTGGTTGGAAAATGTTTGATCACCGGTTTATATAATGCAGATATAGCCAGCCTCAGTTGTTTTCTACACCACTCTTTTATGAGGCATTACTAGGTACATGTGGATAAAAAAAAGTCACTAAAAAGATGCTCAAATAACCCCCAAATTCTCTCATCAGTCATTGAAAAAGTTACCCAAATTTCTTGTTTTTTACCCTGCTAATCATATTAAGTGGCATATTCAGGTCTTGGGTATCTATTATTCCCTCAGTTTGTTGAATTAAAAGTGATTTAATATGTCAAATTTAGATTATTCCTACTTATTTCACAGTTTTGCCCTGTAGCACTGAGAACAAAATCAACCTGACCCTTTTTCTTGTTCAGACTGCATGCTCCCTCTGTAAGAATTCAGAAACTATAGACCAGTCTATTAAGTTTTGGTCTTTGCCTGATAAAGCTGCTCAACAGCTGTTAGTATACATGTGTTTTCTCTTATTAGTATTTCACATCTCCTTTCTGTTAATGCTCCAGTAGTCATGTTGTCAAAGGCGTGCTTTATTTAGCTCAAATGGATTTCTACTTTTTCAAATGCAATGAAATTTTCTAATTTTCAGAATGTATTCATTGTCTTCAGGGGCTGAAAGTATTTCAACTCACATTAACTCACATCACTACTATTGAACAGATTTTTTGTGTTCTTTTACTTTTTGAGAAATTTTTCTAGTAATCTAGGTGGGAAGTATTGTACTCGCATGTGTAAAATGAAAAGCCAAACCAATTAAAGAGTTCAGTTAGCTAGTGTTGTCATGACACCCAAATTTAACTAAAGCACCAATACCAACTTATAAAGTGTTATCCAGAACTAAAATAATGCTTCAAACTGAAATGACGCCGGCTCTGTACTTGGTACATATTGGATCAGAAACAGCGAGTCCACAATGAGTCTAGAAAGACTCATTTACAAGCAAGTTTTTGTGATTTATGTTTATTTGGGCAGATTGTTGATCTACACCAGTATATTTGTTGTTCTGTATTTATTTGGTCAATCATAGTATGCATACACAAAACTATGACTTACAGAGTATTAAAAAACAATTTAAATGAGACCCTCAGTGTCAGAGCAAATTGCTATTTCGTGGTTATAATGTAACATGGGTCAAATATTTCATGCAGCATACTGTTATGTACAACAACATAAAATGGATGACTCAGGTTACTCCAGGACACAGAAAATTCACTCAAATTTACTCATTAAATTGCCTTTTTCCACATAACTGAGTAGATTTATGCAGTGCTACTTTTTACATGCTCAGATTTTGTCTTTTTCGCTAAACACAATGTCCCAACTTTTTAAGAAATGGTATTGTACTAATACTAAAACGTGTGCTTTAGGGAGCTGCAGCAGAGCATCGCCCGAGAGCCCAGCGCCCCATCCTTTAACGTTCCCGCCTACCAGAGCACCCCAGCTACTCCCGCTGCCCCTGCTGCCCCTGCCGCTGGTCCCACTCCTGCACCCAGGACTGTGTTTGTAAGCACCCACACACCTCAGCAGTCATAACACAACACAGAGGAAGAAAAGGTGAGGCAGATGATCATGTACTGACCTCGCCATCTTCTCTCCCTTCAACACAGCAGCCTCAAGTCCCACAGCAGCCCCCAGCCAAGCCCAATCCCCCCGCCAGGCCTCCTCCACCCAGTTTCACCCCTCAGGCAGCCTCCACCACTCCCACAAACACTCCACCCGCTGGGACTCCTGCAGGAAATCCACCACCTATGGCTCCACCCCAACAGGCACAGGGACCACCTTATCCCACCTACCAGGGCTACCCAGGGTGAGTGCTCATGCCAATAAGCTTGTTTTTGAAAATAGATAAATACGACTTATTCAGGTGGCCTCAATTTCATATCATTGTCCCCTATATATATAGGTTTTTATATATAGATAGATAGATATAGATATATAGGGTGACGGTTTATTAGAGTAGCATCAGAAGCAGCATTATAAACTGGTTACAAGATGATCAAAACTAGTAGATGCATCATGAGGGAGCAGAAATAACAGCAGCATCTAATGTCTAGATCAGCAATTAAAGATGGCCCAAGATACCAATGTAGCTTCCTCAAGCATGCACTGCATTTCAACATTAAGTACCGAGGGATGGAGAAGCCATGTTAAGAGGTGAACAAGATACTGTAGAATTAGACGACGCTCAGGTAGGACTCTGGCCTTAAACTTCATTAGGAAAAGCTCAAGAGGACATTTCCTTGGTAGACTTGTTTTCCAGGTTAGACTTTTCTTTTAATGTTTTCATTTTCATCACATCATCCTAAAGTGTGTCTCTTCTCTCCTCCTGCCTGTGCAGATACTACCAGATGCCCATGGGCTACAATCCCTACGCTGCCTATGGCCAGTACAACATGCCCAACATGCCCTATATGCCCTACCAGGCCGCTCCAGGACAGAGTGGATACCCAGGAGCCCCCCCAACAGGAGGGTACCCCGGCTACCCCCAGCAGCCCCCACAGCAGCAGCCATACTACCCTCAGCAATAACTCTCTACATCCCCTCTTTATGTTTCTTACCAATTAACACCAAATAAAGAATCACCCCAGCAATAACCCTTCAGCTCCTCTTTACCCCCTCCCCACTCTTCTTTGGTTTTCCTTTTGTCCCAGCAGCTTAAGGAGCCTCGAGTGAACGGTGACATCAGAGCTGCTTTGCACTTTTCTATCTTTTCTTCCTTTCCCATCCTGGGTCATGTTTTCTGGCACTTTTTACCTATTTCAGCGATCATCGATGCACTAACCCCTCCTTTAGGTTTTTAATTTAATGGTTTACTTTAAACCCTAACTGGTTTTTCGTTGATAAATGGCTCTGTGTCTGTGCTGCACTGCTGTAAAACACTCACGAAGGCGCACAGAATCTGAGGATGATTCCTGGTTTGGGGTGTTTGTGTCAGGTGGGCGGATGGGTGATCATAACAGTCGAGGGCACAGCCTCATCCTCACTACTCACACCCACTCAGTCACCCCCCAGTGCTTCTATATCAACTATATTCCTATTTTTGTAACGAATACTGCTGCCTCGCCGATGTATAAACCTCTGAAAAAACAAATGGCCTGTAGGTTTTCTAACATAGAAGAAGACTGTTGAGAGCTCAGCTCTCTTTCTATCGCTCTTTTTTTTCTCTCTCTTCATCCAGGGAATGTTGGTATATTTCTGTGTAACAATCAGAGGCTGTATAAGTGGGAGAATTTGGTTCTATGATATAAATATATGTATAAATAAGACTCTGTCGTGGTTAACACTCTGTGTGCTGCACTCTCATGCTCTTTGTGTTATTTTTATTCCTCAGCTCTAATGTGATTAAAAAACAAAAACAACTGCCAAGCTGAATCTGTCTCTTTAATTTGAGATGCCCCAGACTGAGACTGACATACTCATATCTGAGTGGTCAGACATTGCCTCTTGTTAACTGGCTTTTTAGGGTCGTTTGTCTATTTTT